>OU015750.1:19144750-19221294 GCA_907169655.1 Acomys percivali | reverse complement strand
ACTTAAAATAATAAAACTGTTCATTTCTTTGTTAGTCAAGTTTTGGAATGGGGACTCACTATACAGCCTTGTTGGACATAAACTCAGGACTCCCACACCTCATCCCTGCTCTCTTCAATTGGCTGAGTCTTAATTTAAATACATTGCCATTATTAAATTGGAATGATTCTTTTAGTGCTTTACACTAAACATATTAATGAAAACAATTCATGTTTATTATATAATTGTATTACAATATTCATTTATCTGTTTAAAAATATATTTCATTATAAGTTAACAAAATGTGCTTTTTTAAAAAAGGAGGTGGTAAGCAGGGATTTAAAGGTCTTTAAGAGGCTCAAACACACCTTTAATCCCAGAACTCAAGAGACCAAGGCAAGAGTTCTGAGATAGCCTGGGTTACAGAAGAAGATTGTGTTAAAAACAGGCAGACTAAGCAGGCCTGGGTACAACTTAGTAGAGGGAGAAACTGGGGCCTATCTCCAGTACCACAAAATAGGAAATGAAGTAAACAAACAAATAATTGAAGGAGCTAAGAATAACAGACATTTATTTTTGTACCATGTATATTGATATTATATTCACCATAAAAAGGATAATAATATTAAAGATTTTTTTTCACTTTTATGGGTTAACTTAGAAATCAGAATGTTAGTCAATAAGATCTATCACTTACTTTTATAACTGAACTATATCCTCACAGTTCTTTTGAGAAAATATCCAGTGTGTTTTGTACTTACCCACAATGTCCTTCATTAGGCCCACAATGCTCTCATCCCCTATAATCCAAGGGCGCTTTCCTACATCATGACCATAGGCTCCCCTGAAATTGAAAAGGGACATAAACATTGCTTAGTTGTGTGGTGGTAAGGGTGTGCACATGGGCATATGTGTGATTTTGTTTTTAAATATTAGCAAGTAAAATACTTCTGTTTTAGTCTAGAGGTTAAGATGTCTGCTGCGGGTTCATGTACTGGAACATGTGTTCATCAGTCGGTGACAATGTTTCGGAAGGTGATAAGTTCTTTAAAAGGTGAAAACGACCTGAGGGAAGTGAGCAACTCAGGGCCAAGCTGAGGTCTGTAGGCCAGTCAGATGTCCTATTCCATTTGTAATATTCAAGCAATGATATTAATGTATAGTATTTTTTAATCGAGAAAGGATACCTGGGTACTGTATGTTTAAGAGTCATCACTTTTTTATTGCTTTAATCATTTTACTGCTGTGAATGGGACATTATCCATGTACTATTTCATTTTTTAAAAACATTTTTCAGTCTAAGTTACTATATTTCTCTTTATTTTGAAATGTTCATGACTATTGGAGTACTCTACTTACATAGTGGTAGCCTATAGTAGTATCTATATATTAAAAAAAAACCATACTGTTCTAGTTAGGGGATCAAAATCTATTACTGAGATAAAGATATATAAAATTATTATAGTTGTGATAATATTTTATGTAAATAATAAAATTTAGTAACATTCATAATCAACACTACATTTTTATTTATTTTCTAGCAAATGACCTATCATATCCTAACTCAATTTTATTATGCAGCAAATTTTCTAGCAGGTTGGGGGGGCAGGAAATACAATAGAGAACTTCAGTATCAAGAAATTTCCATTAAATGAGGAAGAATAGTACACAAGAAAATGCAGAGGAAATGGAATCAAAGGTGCAGAGGAGCACATAGAGTGCTGTTGCTTGTTCCTGTCTTCCACGGCTCTAAAGTGGATTGGTATTAGTCCAATACACTGTAGACTAGGAAAGATGGCTTGTGCACATGCCGTCTATCTATGGGATGTCAAGGTTCATGTCCACCCATTGAAATCCTCATCCGCCCGTAGGGAGCTGGGATGCCTGCCTATTTGATGCCATTGCTACCAAAACAAAAACAAAAAACAGAAAATAACAAAAACAAACAACAAAAGAAAAAAACATTCTAAGGATTTGACAGTTGGCTTTTATCTTATAGTAGGAGTCAACTTCAGGTCTCTACTGGAGGGAAACTACATTTATTAAAAGCTTACAGGAGCTAATTTTCCACATCTGTAAAAGCAGATAAATGAGTGATTTAAAAAATAGGGTTAGCAGAAAAAGTAAATGAGAACATATAAAAAGGATGAATGCACAATTTTCCTTTGCTGACTCATCTCTCTTAATGTAAATCTGATGCTAAAGTGCCTTCATCAACATGTGCTACATAACAGGAATGTTTAGGCTAATATTTCCATTACCATATAAACTGAGATGGAGGAGGAGGTCTTCTATGTGAATAAACATAGGCTGCTAAGAACTAGGAGGAAGAAAAGGGCAATTCAATTGCTAGTTATTATTATTCATATTATTATTAGATAGCCTGCAGCTTGCCTCTCTAGACTCCCAATATAAATGTTAAAGACAAAAATCATTATCATTAAATGGTAGTTAAAGGCAGATACTTGGATCCTTTTTTATTTTAATCACATAGAGCTCCCTGGCCTTTGCTGATAGCACAATATATCTTATTACATCTAGGTAGTAAAATTCTATGTTCTGCCTCAGAGAATTTATATCTCCGAATATTATGCCACCTACTTCTCACTCTGGTAGACACCATGCTAATAATCTTTAGGGATATGTTTCTCCCTGCACGGCTTTTGGCATCTCCCTCTCTTTAAAATATCACACACACTAAGGCTACTTCCTCATTTTGTCAGCCCACTAGCCTGGGGGTAGTGAAACGTATTTAGAACATTTTATCCAAATAAACCCAAAGTAAAGTGGCCTGTCATTAGGAAGAATTGATGTAGATTAAAGTGCAGTTATAAACATATGCGTTAGAGTTAAGAAAGATGCTAGATTGCTTTCATTCAAAGTTGCATAAAATAAGCCTAGCACAGCTGCAATCCTTTACAAATGTTGGAAAAGAAATATGAAGAGTTAATCTGTTACCACAACATTAATCATTGCCAGGAGTGAGGTGTTTTGTGAGGTGGCTATGAGCAATATTTGCTAATGAAATTAGATTTCAGGATAAAACATCTAATTAAGAAGTTAATAGAAACTTGAGTTCTCTTTAAAATAGGACTATATTTTATCTGTCCTACAAAATGAGAAGTGGCCCTATTTTAGAAAGCTTCCCCAGCAAGTAAATCAATAAATTTTCACAGCTTTCCTTAATGAAGCACAATTTTACCTGTGACCTAATTGATGGCTAGCTAACAATGCCTCTGAAATCTGTGTGTACATTTTTTTCATTCATGTCCCTCCTTTTATTTAAAAGAGGAAATTCATACTTGAATAAAACTATTATAGTGGTCTTCAGGTGAAAACTTCTCTGGTCTCCTTCATCATCACACTGTCCACAAGCACACTGTCATGTAAATCATTCCCTGTCAGCCAGGTGGGGTGTTCCTGAAGAAGAAATCAATAGGACATTTCTCCTTTAATTCTACCTAAGCTGTCAATCTTTTACAAAAGCCCCTTGGAAGGCACAACCATAACAGGCATGATCCTGTGAAAAACAGAAGACAGCATGGATCTAGCCAACTCAAGAATGCAGATGACTTAACACTGTGGCTCTAGCTTCTGTCTCTGGGATGCTGTGTATGCTACGTCTTTCAATGTATAATATGCTCTTAGAATTGATTTCTTTGCCTTCTAAATGAAGTCTACCATTATGATTATTTACTCATTTATTAACTTTCTTTGAAGAAATGTGAGCCATTACTAAATATTTAATATAAACTTTCTCTTAAAGCTTGTAAGCTGATATCCTATCCTATCTCACATACCGTAGGATTGAAGCATATTATTTCTTATTATTGTAGGATATATTGTACACTATTCTTATATTATAGGATATTCATTGTTTTAGACAATATCTTGCTCTCTATCCAAGGGTGTCTGTGTTCTCAAACACACAATCTCCTCTGTCAGCCTCCTGAGGGCTGGTATATTAGGTTCACGATACCATGTTCAAAATTAGAGCAATGATTATTAATAATTATATATATGTAAACTGTTCAGATCAATCTTAGAATATCTGAATGAAAATCAAATTGCAAAATAACAATAATAAAGGTTTTAAAGACAAATAGGGAGGTAAAAAGCTCTTAGTAAACTTGGGGATGTACAATTGTTTTCTTAAATAAATAGAAATTGTAGAAGAAATACTTTGTATAGCTACAGTCTAGATATATTTCTTCAGAAGTAGAAAGTTAAAATGTAAGTCATCAATGTGATGGTATTAAGAGGAACAACATTTAAAACAGTGGTTCTCAACCTTCCTAATGCTGCAACCCTTCAATATAGTTCATGTTGTGGTGACTTCCAACCTTAAAATTATTTTTCTTGCTATTTCAAAACTGTAATTTTGCTGTTATGAATTGTAATGTAAATATCTGTGTTTTCCAGTGGTCTTAGGCTACCCCTGTGAAAATGTCATTCTACTGCCACAGGTTGAGTACCACTGATTTAAACAGCGATTTAAGTCATGTGGGTAGAAGCTTGGCAATAGGACGCACGGCCTTATAAAAGATGTGATTATGGTGCATGCACCATCCATCAACAGTGATGTGACAAGAAGTAGAAGTTAAGAAGCAGAGAGCACCCTTCCACAGGTACCAAGTCTTTTCAGACCTTAATTTTGCAGAATCGAGAGAACGCATTTCTGTTCTTTATAAGTTTTTCTGTCTCTGGTGTTTTGTTATTTTAGGGTTTTTTTAAGCCCAGTATTAAAATACTCTAAGTGTTTTGATCTTTGACTTTTTGTTAATATTAGTAATCAAACATGGTGTTCATGAAGCATAGGATCAGTTACAATCAGAAGGAGGATATACTGTAGACACACAGGCAGGATGTCGGCAATAGAGTACAAAAGAAGATTCTAGAACATTTCTTACTTTGAAATCCATAGCCTGAGTAATATCTCACTTTGTCAAAGTATATTGATACTTTTTAAAAACATCCATCCAGGTCCCTCTGGCCTTTTTTATTGTTTTAATTGATTATAATTCATTTACATTACATCCCAATTGTTATCCCCTTATTCTTATCTTCCTGTTCCCATACGCTCTCCCTCTCCTGCCCTATTCCCCTCCCCTAGACATCTGACAGAAGGAGACCTCCTCTGCCACCATATGGCCACAGCATACAAGTTCTCATCCAGATAGCCTGCTTCCCCTTCCTCTGTGTGTCACCAGCATCCCCACTAAGAGGAAGTGATCAAATCAGAGGAACCAGAGTTCCTGCCAGAAGAAGTCCCCTCTCCCTCCACAACAGTAGAGAATGAGCTTTTCATTGGTCTAGGTTTACTGCATGCATTGTCCTTTGTTAGTACAACCATTTGTACAGGCTCCCTTGGGTCTAGATCCACAAACCTTGGTGGTCTCCTTGCGGGGATCCTGAACCCTCTGGGTCCTTTATCCTCCCATTCTTCCATACCACTCTCTGTACTCCATCCAGGGTCCAGCAGTGAGTCCCAACAACTGTCCGGATCCCCTGCTGGGTGGAGTATCTCAGAGGACACCTATGTTGAGCTAATATCCACTTATAAAAGAGTATATATCATGGGTGTCTCCCTGGGTCTGTCTTAACTCACTTAGGATGATCTGTTCCAGTTCCATCCCTTTGCCTGATAATTTCAAGATTTCCTTGCTTTTAATAACTGAGTAGTATTCCATTGTGTAAATGTACCTCAGTTTCCTTATCCATTCTTTGGTTGAGGGACATTTGGTTGTTTCCAGATTCTGGCTATTATGAATAATGCTGTTATGAACCTAGCTTAGCAAATGTCCTTCTTGTATGGTCAAGCATCTTTTGGGAATATGTCCAGGAGTGGTATGTCTGGGTCTTGAGGTAGAACTATTCCCAATTTTCTGAGAAAGCACCAGATTGATTTCCACAGTGGCTGTACAAGTTTGTACTCCCACCTGCAATGGAGTAGTGTTCCCCTTTCTCCACATTCATGCCAGCATGTGCTGTCACTTTTGATCTTAGCCATTCAGATAAGTGTAAGATAGAATCTCAGAGTAATTTTGATTTGCATTTCCTTGATGATGAATGATGTTGAGTATTTCTTTAAGTGTTTCTCAGGCATTCGATATTCTTCTATTGAGAATTCTCTGTTTAGCTCTATACTCTGTTTTTAAATTGGGTTAGTTGGTTTGGTGGCATTTAATTTCTTGAATTCTTTATAGATTCTGCATATTAGTCCTTTGTCAGATGTAGGGTTGGTGAAGATCTTTTCCCAGTCTGTAGTACAGCTTGAGATCAAGGATGGAGATTCCTCCAGAAGAATTTTTTATTGTACAGGATTGTTTTAGCTATTCTGCATTTTTGTTTTTCCATATGAAGTTGAGAATATTGAACCTTCAACGCTTTTGTTAAGACTGTGCTTTTCAATATTGTCTTTACCAATGAGACAGCAAACTTTAATTCATATTAGACAATTTAGTAAATTTAAAGATTTCATAGCAAAAGAAACTCAGCCATCAGGACAGGCAGCATAATGAAGGGGACTGACCAGTTGGTATTCTTCTTCTCTGTAGTTTTATCCTGGCTAGACGTCAGAAATCCCAAAGAGTTCTGGTTCCTGGCTTGGTTTCTCTTTATCTCTCTTCCCTTAAATGAGCACCCTTTCCTGGAAGTTTGACTGAAACTGAGAGGAGCCCATGGGATTCCCTGAGCAGTGCACGAGCCCTGATACCTCAGCCCACTTCCTACTTTCAGTCCTTTAAAAGATCCCCAAGTAGCAGATGGATGATGCACTCGCCCCTGCTGTGTGGGCTCGTGACTCTTCCTTTGCTAAACTCCCTACAATCATGCACGAATCTGAAAGCCTCCCACTGGGCTCGGTAAATTTCATTTTTTTTTTTTACTTTTCTGAGCTACAAACTCATGTCTGACCATGAGTTTCTGGCACTCTAACTTTTGTATAAAAAACAACCTGAGGTGAGTGAGAAAGCTTCCACTGAATTCAAAGACCCCATTATGGCCACTATTTGTGGACATACTCTAAAGGATCCTGTAGCATGTACAGAGATACATGTATATCTATGTTTATTGCTGTGCAATAGAAAATGAACTGTGCTAGATTTCTATCAGGAGATAATGAAAATGTGGCACACACATACAATAGGACTTTATTCAGCTTTAAAGAAAGTGAAACTTACATTAAAATGATGGATCTGGAAATCATTATATGTATATTACATGAAATAACCTGGACTCAGAAAGAGATATCAGGTGAGATCATATGTAAACATGAGTGTGGATGTACGTCATGAAACCAGAAAAGGAACTGTATAACAGATAAGGGATGTGGGGAGGATAAGTGTGGAGTAACAGAACGCAGAAGATATGAAAGGTGAGATGGAACTATTGAAAATGAAATGGTACAAGCGGGGGCCTAAGAGGCCAAGTAGAAGGAGGAAGATCAACAAAAATAAATTTTGTGTGAAAATACTACAGTGAAACTTATCATTTTATATTGTTATTTTTTAAAGATGTATTTATTTATTGTGTGTAGTGTTTTGCCTGCATGTAGGTGTGCACGCCAGAAGAGGGCACCAGATCTCCTTATAGATGGTTATGAGCCACCTTGTGGTTGCTGGGAATGGAACTCGGGACCTTTGGAAGAGCAGACAGTGTTCTTAACAGCTCTGAGCCATCTCTCCAGCCCTATATTGTTATTTTTTAAAGGAGAAAAAAAATGTAGCTTATAGCTTTCCTTGACTGAGAACCTTGTATTGGTCAAGTGAAAGAGGCATAGACCTGGCTGGAGTATCAGTCTTGCAGCAAAAGTGGGTCTGAAGGATGCAGAGAGAGTAAAATCGAATCTGTTAAGGACTACCTCCAACCTGGGAAGCCCCAGATTTAGAGGTAAATTACCCAAGGGGAGATTAGTATAGAAACCAAAAGGATAGTCAGAAATGCAACTGAAAGGCCTACCACAGTGCCACGGTGGTTTAAATGAGAACATGCGTACACAGGACAGCTTTTAAAAAAGAAACACTCTAAACTTGACTTAAGGACTCCTTAAGATAAGGCTGTCACAGGCCCAAACTCAGAAGGGCAAAGGTGCTCGCCTGTGTCCTTCCTAAAGTCCCCAGCCCAGGGCACCCCTCTCTAGCCTCAGTACAGTTGTGAAGGATCCCACCGGGCCTCCGGTGTTTCCCCTGTGAGTCATAAAAGTTACCCTGCATGACCCACTCTTCAGCCCGTCACTGAATTAAGAAAACCTTTCCTATCTGCTTGTGCAGCCTGCTTTCTCTCAACAAAATCTCTGCTCCCAAAAGGTTTGCTGGCCCTCTCTCTCTCTCATTAACTGGAGCTAAGTTGATAAGGAAAAGCAAAAAAATAAAAAACAAAACAAACAAACAACCTTTCCAACAGAGTCTCATAAAGAAAAGACTAAAAGTGGGGTTTCAAATTAAATATTTTGGGAGAAAAAAAAAAAAGCCAAATAAAAACTGTTTTTGGATCAAAGCTGTGAGGTCAAGGGAGGAGGACCCGAAGAGGAAACAGCGCATCTGAAACCCTGCTGCTGTTTAGGAGCTGCAAGGTTGTCTAGGTCTCCAGAGCTGAGGGCAAGAGGAAGTAAAGCAACCAAAGCAGGAATGGGTGGATCTCTTTTGCCTAGAAAAAGGCCTTTAACTCCGTTTTCATTGCTTTCAGACTTAAAGCACGCTCCTCTGTGAATCATTTGTCTAATGAGCACTAGGAGGATTTAACTAAGACTCTGCCTTTGTCTACGTTCACAAAGTAAAATATGAAAGTGACCCGCGACAATAGACGATGCTATTGAGAGACCGGCACTTTCCCGAAACATAATTTTACCATTTCAACAAGCGTCAACCAGTCTCTCAGTGGTGTGAGGTGTGATGTGGAATGAATGGAGCCGCGGGGCAGCATCTTTTAAACACCTAGCGCGTAAAAACACAAAACCTGGCTGCCTGAGTAGTCAAGGCGGAAAGACACTTTCAAAAGTGCAAACTCATCCAGTTTAACTCTGCTCTCAAACATTAAGGACCAAAATGAATATCAGCCATTTTTATTAACTGTGACCTTCATTTATTAAATACTAAAACCCGCAACTCCAAAATGCTTTCAAATGCGACTATGTGTATTTTTAGGCTTACACATAAAAGTCATGAAGATGAAATTATAACATGCTTAATAAATTATATAAGCTTTCATCATTTTTGCATTAATGTGAGTGCTCTCGTTCTTAACCATGGGAATTAAGAACTTTGCAGGGTTACCTGAGAGTCATCGTTGCTGTCCTCACGTATGGACTAAAAGGGCTCAAAGTATGACGGAGCACATAGAAAGAGGAAAGGTCATGAAACGAGATTTTTATGAGCACCAAATGGCCTGCTCCAGAATTCGTATTTAATGTAGCTTCATCTCTCTGAACTGTTGACTCATGACTGGCAGGCAGGACTCATTTCTATAGTATTTTTTTTTTTTTTGTATTTTCAAATAATCAGAGGAAAACATTTAAAATTATTTGAGGCTTTAAAAATACTTCAAGTGTTTACAATTCAGAAATGAGACAAAAATTTAATATTTAACAAATATATCTCATTTCAGTTTTATAAGTAATTACTGTGGAAAGAGAAAAGATACATAAGACCAGATTATTTTCCTAACAACATGAAAGTAATGAAGATAGATGTCTCTAAGTTGTCTACTGAAGGGGAAATTGTAGAGGGTTAAAAATGGACATCTGAATTCAATTGAACAGGATTAATAAATTCTAGTGTTTTTGTAAAACTGATGGGAACATAATTCACAATAAGCTATTATCATTGTTATAAAAACCAAACGAGAAGACCTGAAAAGACTTAAAAAAAATGACAAGTAGATGGGAACATCAATTACCCCGAGCTGATTGGTACATATTGTCAATGTGTATCAAAACATCACCCAGATACACTCTTCATTATGTACAACTGTTGTGTGTGGATGAAAAAGTTTGAAACGTTTTAAGAGATGTGTTTTTAAAGTAGTGACATTTAGGAGAGAGATTGCCAGTCTACAGAAGATAAGGGCTCAGGAGGGGCAGGAAGAAGAAGGGTTTGCTGTTAGAAGACTGAAAGGAAACATTCAAAATAAAAAATTATCTTTTTTTGCAGCCAGGCGTGTGGTTGCATGCCCTTTAACCCCAGCATTCAGGGAGGCAGAGGCAAGCAGACTGATTTGAGTTTGGGGCTAACCTGGTCTACAAAGTGAATCTAGGACAGCCAAAGCTACACAGAGAAACACTGTCTCAAAAAAAAAAAAAAAAAAAAAGGTAAAAAACAAAATAACTGGCTGCATTTATTAAGATATAGGAGAAAGGATTAAAGTTTTAAAGATGTTGTTTACTCTCCCTCTGTCACAAATTTGCCATTTTGCCTTATTTTGACAATAAATTATTTCATGAAACAATTATAGTTTTTGATAGCATATTGATAACTATGGTCAATATGGTTTCCCTCAGTCCTAAAATGCTAGGATATAACTTGCCCATATCAGACATTTTTTGTGATTTTTAACAGGGTACTTACATTTTGGCCCACTTATCCAGCTCTTCCTCCAGGTATGTTCTAACCATTTTTGGTTGAAGGCCAAGAGAATTTCCCAAGAAATAGATGGCATTGTCATCCTTATTCACTAAAGATAAATCAACTGAAACAGAAGAAAACACACAAAAAATGTGCTTATTAAATTAATTAACACTCTTTCACTTGACATTGTTAATCCAGCACAATTAACATAATTAACTAGAGGAAGGATAATAAATAACTCACAGTTACCCCCACAGAAGCATCAGGCTCTGAGCTGTAATTAACCTTTTGTATTTTACACTAAAACATAACTTAAACCCACAGAGGTGACATGGAGATCTCTTACAGTTATTGTGCTACAGGAAGGAACATAAATTAGCAGCCACTTTGAATCACAAATAGCCAAAGGCTATAGGAAGACTTCAAACAGTTTTCTATAAGAAATATGACAGTCTACCTAATTGTGTTCCATTACCAGAATTTAGGCAAAGCACCCTCTGAATTAATCAGTGTCCTAGAAATGTTTAGAAGTTAAACATCATAACACTATTGGAGTTATGTATCTTATGATTTGTTTTTATATACACATGGGTACTACAAACATCAAGAAGTAAAGGTTGCTCACTACATCTCTCCTCCTTCAGCTGCACCAGAACAGTGTTGCGTTCTCCATCTTAGGTCTTAGCCTTGACTACAACAAGTAAACACACAATTCTCATGTTTAAAACAATGGAGAAAAGAACAGAATAATAATCAGTATATGGGAGAATGGGGGAATAGAAGGATCCAGAGGGCCCTAGAAACCTACAAGAAGAACATTATGATGGGCAGATCTGGGCCCAGGGGTCCTGCTCAAACTATGGCACCAGCCAAGGACTATACGTGCACTGAATATTGAACCCCAACCCCGATCTAGCCAATGGACAGGACATTTTGCACAGTTGAGTGGAGAGTGGGCACTCACTTTCACACAAACTCTGGTGCCTCATATTTGACCACGTCCCTTTGAGGGGAGCCTCGTGGCACTCAGAGGAAGGATAGCAGGCTACCAATTAGAGACTTTATACCCTATGGGCATATACAGGGGGAGGAGGTCCCCCTCAGTCACAGTCATAGGGGAGGGAAGTAGGGGGAAAATGGGAGGGAGGGAGGAATGGGAGGATACAAGGGATGGGATAACAATTGAGATGTAATATGAATGAATTAAGAAAAAAAGTGAAAGGAAAAAAATCAGTATAAACCTTTTTTTTTTTTTTAATTCTAGGAGGGTAGGACCAAAATTCTTGTTATTTGACTCACATCACTGAGTCCCACTAAGTCCTTACTGTATACTGCTAAGTATCAGAGACTGTTTAGTAACAACCCAAACACCTTACTGTGATCAACTACTGCACCTCCTTGCATCATTATCTTTTGAACCTGACACAACAAAACAAGTACTGATGCTACTAGACATTTAAGCTGAAACTTGTTGGTGGGTGAGTGGGGGATAGTTTGAAACTCTGGATGGAGCATAGATATTGCTGGCCGCTTTTAATCAACATATAGTGAGAATTACCAACACGAAGGAGAAAGAATATAAGTGTTAGAAAAGCTTAGGGTTATCCCAGGAAAAAGCATACAAAAATGAAAAGAAAAAAGCTGGAGCCACAGAAAGGACATTAGCATCATTAAAAGGAGAACAATACAATGGAATGGAATAGCAGAGAGATGTCTTGAACACACCTGAAATATCAGCAAAGCACACTGTGGCCAGAGGAGTGATCACAGAAATTCATCTGGAAGGCTCTCCATAGAGAGAAAAACACTGCTCACCCTGGGTGGCCTAAAGAAGTGTTTTTTTCCCCCAGGATCAACAGCCCAGGTACTCTGGAGTCACTTTAGTCATGGTTTTAGGAGATGAGGCTGGAGATTGATTGGAAGTGATGCTTGGAGCTGGGGCTGACTTTGGTATTTTCCATGAGATGCTGGTTTTACAGGTATGTGAAAAGTGCAAGAATTCAGCAGTTTTTTATTATGTAGTCAGGGAGGCTTCCATCAGACTTGAAAGGAAAGCCTAGGAGGCCAGGCAGTGTGTGAGAGAGCTTGGATCTCCGTGGGAAGTCTTTGACAAGGCAGTGTTTGAAGCTACGGAGACAATGGAAACCCCAGGAAGTCTGAGATACCCAGAAAAGTAGAACTTTGCCAAGAAAAGCTTTTCTCAGAGGCAGCTGACACAGAAGCCAAGTAGAGTGCAGCCTGCAGGGACAATGTCTAGAGGGCTGAGGCCACCCACATTCTTGGGGTTGTGCATTAGGACACTACTTGTCCTAAACACCAGCAGTGGTTTACACATCCCCATCTGTGGAATTACAAACCCCCTTTGGGGGAGAGACCAAGAGCGGAGTCTAACCATGGAGCCCAGTTCTGCTGCTTCAACTTCCAAAGCATTGCAATGACAGGTGTGCATAGCTACGTATCCTAAGAGATGTGATTTTTAATGCTTTCCCTGAGGAGCTTTGGTCCATCTCTCCCTTCTATATCCTCCCCTTTTTTTTCCCTTTCAGAATAGCATATTCACTCTGCAGTGTTGTATCTTGGAGGATTACAGCTTGCTGGGTTGGCTTGTTTGTTGTTTTGTTTTTTCATTTTACTAGAGTTCACCTTTGAGTGTTCGCCTTTAGTTTCAGGAAACTTTAGATTTGACCTTCGGAGCAATATTGTCAACAATGGAGACTTTGAAGGCTCTTAGACATAGACTAAGTGCATCTTGTCTTATGAGATGGACATATGCATTGGGGACCAGGGATAAGATCTGAAATGTCCCTGGGCTCATGTGTGGAAGCCTTTTATCCCTGCTAGTGGTGGTATTTTGGGATGTTGTGGGGACTTTAGGAGTTGGATTCTAGCTTAAGGACATAATAATAAGTGGGCTGTGTTTTGGAGGTTATACCTGTTAGGTCCTGCTGCAGCCATGGCTGGTGATGGCCTGCCCTCTACCTAGGAGTGGGGCTTCCCCTCTCCCAGAGACTCACTATATAAACCAGACATTTTGGTTTCACCCCGCCCCCTTTTGCCCTTTATCACCCTTGCTGCCCTTGTCCTTTCCCCACCTCCTTCCCCTCTGCTCTTCCCTTCCCCCCAACTCCCAGCTCATGCTCTCCCTTCCCCTGGCCCTCCTGTACCACTTCCAATAAACCTACATTTATATATTATCGCTTCATTACCAATTGGCTCGTACTGATCATTTCATCACTCAGAACTTGTTCCAGTTTCTTCCTGTATCTTTGTCTGTTTCCTGGCACCATTAGGTGGGCACCTTTATTTCTTCATGCCCTTTGATCATGGTGTTCTTCTACCTTATCATGGTGCAGGCAAGATGAAGTGGTTGATCATGAACTTTTTAACGTATTAATATGTGACCCTAAATGAATAGTCACTTCTTGGAGTTATTTTTCTCAAATATTTCTACTACTTCAGGCATTAAGAAGGCACCTCCTCTGAGTGTGTTTGGAGAGTAGGAAGGCGATTAGTAGGAGAAAGGGTCTGCTGTCACGGAAGCCTATGGCCTGTGATATAGAATCCTAGATGACAGTAAACAGGAAAGAAGAGTTTCTTACAGAATCAAAGAGTTCAGAGGCCTCCGAGAGGTCTCTAAAGCTTATCGACCCACAGGAAGAGAGAAAGAAAATTCCAGATGAAGGTGCCAAATTTGCTATCCAATCTACTGAATTTGATCCTGCTTTAAAAACGAAATTATATTCATGTCTATAATTTGAACATAGGTAAGATATTAATGACCTTTGAATTGTACAAAATAAAATAACCCTTTTCCTCAAATTGAAATAACTTTCCTTTCTGTTTCTGTCCTGGGGAATGAATCCAATGCCCTGTATAAGCTAGTCAAGCACTTTACAGACAAGCAACACTTCAAGTATGAACTTCTATTCCTTAACTCTAACTTAGTTTATAGTCATATTATACAGAAAAATCATAAATGAGTTTCATTTTATTTTTATCACATCACTGCCCTTTAAGCAAATTTCATCAGTGAGTCATTTATTTCCCTGGATGATATTTCCTGTAGGTTCCACACTCAAAGTATTACAGTGCTCTCTCTCTCTCTCTCTCTCTCTCTCTCTCTCTCTCTCTCTCTCTCTCTCTCTCCTCTCTCTCTTTTTCTCTCTCTTTCCTCTCTCTCTCTCTTTCTCTCTCCTCTCTCTCTCTCTCTCTCTCTGCTGCTCACTCTTTCTCACTCTCTGTCTCCGCTCCAACTTCCTTTTCTTAATATTTCAAGAAAGATTTGTTTCCTTTGGAAAAGAACATAAAATCAGACAGTTGAGGAGAGTTGAAGCATGAGTTGAGGGAGAAACTTATCTATGTTCACACATAACTTACTATACAAAATCTCCCAGGAATTCATTGTGAGAAACAGCATCTGTGGTAGCTGTGAAGGACATGGCCTCAAAGAGTCTCAGCAAAATACATTGTATGAGTGTTCAGAGGGTCTTCAGACAGCAGCTGTACAGAGTTCATCATGTGCATTAATGTTCATGGTCATATGGACTAAAGATCATCTTTCTTTTCTTTGTTGATCTCCTCCTTGCTATTTGTTACAAAACAGCTATACTTTCCACACTAAATGAGAAGAAAGTTAATTAGATTGAACACTGCATTCCTGAGTTGCTTTGGAATTAGGATATTTATGTGTTCTCTGATGTCTACAGGTTATTCTGTATTTGTGCAAGCCAGATCCCCAGGGGTAGAACATAGTTGCTGGGTCTCAAGTCAAATCAAGGATAGCTTCTGATCCTCAAGGCTGTCATGTCAATTGTTACTGATGACATTACTAATAATTATCTTCTCTTACATTATAGTTGGAGTCCACCCACATCTAGAACCTCCTAAAATACATTTATTTGTCTCATATCCCCCGTGATTTCCAGGAGCAACCCTTGAGAATGTAGGTCTGGGTACATATATACCATAATTTCAAGCCTTTAGTGCCGCCTCCTCACCTCCCCAGTCTTTCAAAACTTGACATCTTGTGAGTACATTAGAAAACTTGTTTAATGTTTCATATTCGTGAACTAAGCCAAGAATCTTCCAGACACACACACACACACACACACACACACACACACACACACACGCACACACACACACACATATGTGTGCCCCCCCTTTTTTTAAGGTAGATTTAGTCTTTCTTCCAAAATAAAACTTTTATCAGTGCATATCAGTTGTTAACATTCTTTAGGACTTTTTTTTTGTCTCACAAGAATTTCTTCTTTTTCAATATATGTTTAATTTGGTGATCTGAAAAACAAGTTATAGTAGAAATGCACTGACATACTTCTTTTCTTGAAATTAAGAGTTTCCAATTATGCCACATAGTTTTTACCATTTCTATATTCTGTTTTGTTTTATTTTGTTTTCACTTTCACCTGAATGTGCTACAGTGAACTACTTTTAAAGTGAACTGGGACTAATATATGCCATCTTAGCAGATCCCTCAATGTTGGCTAAGTCATAGCACCTGAGCTGGTTGATTCTTTGGGCATCTTTGCCATTATCTTTTAAGTTTTTTCTTCTAGTCCATCAGAAGACTCCTTTCTTTGAATTGGCCTTGCTCTCCCTAACGGGAGGGAGAAGTGAAGGAGATACCTCAGTCTTCTCCTTTTAGTTCATTCTGTCCAGATCTACTTTGATGAAACTTTAAATGGCTTCCTGATCTAGAGCCCTGATGATCTGTGACCAGGTTGGGTTAGATGCTGCTTTTGCCTTGTTAACCTCAAATAGATAGCACCCCAAGTGATACTCTTGTTATAGACAAAATGAGGCACTGGTTTTCATGAACCAGGCTTTGCTGATCCTACCATCTCTGATGCAGTGCTTTTTTGTTTTTGTTTGTTTGTTTTCATCAGCAAGGAAAGAGCTACACAGAACACATAAAACAACAAATGTGGCCATGACCTCATGAAAGTCTGCTTAAAAGGATAAGAGGTGTCATTGAGTTTCTCCCTAGGTCACTCTGAAATTCTTGTATTTTCTTAATTTCTTTCTCTGCCAAGTGTCTGTGATATGTTTCAGCTGAAACACTTCCATTAGTGCTATATGCCCTCTGGATTAATTTCCAATTTAACAATTCCAAGTTTATCCAAGGGACAGTTCTTGCGTAAGAATGTTTCATGAATGAGGAGACTTAACACACAGAAGTTTATTGTCTTATGGTAATGGAGGCTAGAAGGCCAACATGAGATTATTATCTGGGTTGATTCCTTTGCAGGCTGCGAGGAAGGAACTACATCTGTATCCTTGTCCATCTCTGTCTATCTATGGGTATCTTCCTGAGCAGTCTTCACTGTATTTCCTCTAAATCTGTCTCCTGCTGTCCTCTTTTCATTCAAAATTCCATGTCATGGAAGATTAGGGAAAACTTGCCTTGATTAATCTTTAAAGTGAATTTATTCCACATGAATTTTCATCTTTGCATGCATTTGGAGGTCAGAGAACAACTTTCAGGAGTCACTCTCTTCTTCTCCCATGTAGCATGCAAGGATTGACTTCAGATCGTCAGGTGACTACAGCCCCTTAGCCATTTCACTGGCCAACAGCATGGGTTTTCAGACCATGATTTTAAACCCACAGTACTCTCCTCAAAGGTTTAATTCACTCAGAAGTTGTTTAAGAACTTGTTGAAGCACTCAAGAATCTCAGCTATCTCTACATAATTTAATTAAGCTAGACTTAAGATGAACATTTAAATTTATTCTAGAAGATTCCTTACTTGGTCATGACTATAGTTTGGCTATCTGGAGAATGAGGTTCTAGAAATTCAATTTATTCCATTTGAAAAACACATCAATTAATTTTAAAATGCCAGTCATTTTGACCCTAGCATCAAGAAATATTTGTGTTCCAATGACCAAGCCCTAAAGTTGGATTTCAGAGAAAGAACTGAGAATTTAATACCAGCCTGAGGCTATGTAATGACGTTCTAGCTAAAAAAGAAAACAAAACAAAAAACAAAAATAAAACCAAGTAGAAAAGCAAATAACAACCAAAACAATAAAAAGTTGATTGCATAGGAACAGAAAGACCGAAGGAAGTAGAAACAGAAGAACTAGGTGACTGATAATTTAAAATTACTTTTCATGTAGACTGGAGCAAAATAATAGAAACTAATGTCTTTGTTAAAAACAGATTTCTCCAGGTTATTTTTAAAGGATTAGACATTTCAGGCTATAGAGGATTAAGGTAAGTCTTCATTTTCACAGTGATTGAAGCTGCCCCTTGGCACATTTGACTCATATCACTCATTTCTCTTGGATTTTTAGAAGGTCAGATAAACAGCTTGGTTTTACTTTATTGATGCCAACTGTGTGGATGGGTATAAGTGAATTTTAGTCTAGGTCCAGGATAGGATCTAGTTTGGAACAATGACTCTTGTTAATTACCTAACAGTTCTAGGTTTGGTCAAGAAATCAGAGGAGACATACAAAGAAGGACAAATTATACCTGTTCTTTCTTACAGATGCTGAAAAAATTCAACTTGAGTGTCTAATAGTGATTAGTGAAGGCTGAGAAACATGAGAATAAAGTGTTTGCAGGCAGATTGGAGAGCAAGGTACCCAAACCCAATTAAACAGAAGGAGTAAACTCTCATATCTCACAGGTATTCCCTGTGGAGAAAAGACATAATAATTGTTCAGTATTTTATGGAGAATTAGGAGAAAGGAGCTTGATGGCTCCAAGCCTAAAAGCTCTGACAAAGAAATGTACCTGCTTATCACACTGGTTAGATCAGCACGTGCTGTGTGCACGTATTAAAAATAAAATAGAATTTCAGTATCACATTGGATGTGAAGTTTGATCTCGGCTTGACCTAAATTCACACCAAAAACAAAGTGTGACTTGTTTTGCTGCTGCTGCTGCTGTTGCTTCAAATCCCTCCATCAGTGGGGGAAAAATGACAATAGAAACAAAACAGCTGCAAAGTCCAGAAAGAAAAGGAAACCTTACTGTGGTCTTGGTGCAGCTATGTTAGCAACTTCCCTCATGAGGTAATTATTTTATTTCAGAAACTTCTCTCCACAAAGGACCAGCAGACCCTTAGAGTAGCTGCTATTCCCTTCAGCTGACATTTCACATCTGTCACTAACACCTCTCACCTCTGGTGGCAAAGCACGTTTCCAGACCTTCTGCTGAGGTGCCTGAATCCGACAGGTGGATTTCCCAAGTGGTGCTCTTTGGAGTGACTTACGTTCTGCTAGCTTTTACTGGGTTGATTAACTCAAAGGAAATATACTCCTTCACTAGTTGCAGGCATACTAATGAAGCTATTTTAAGTTGTAATTATTTTAATGTCTTAAGTAGAGTCTTATATCTACTACATGTATGAATTTTTTATTATACTGCTTTACACTCATGCACAAAATGTACTTATTATTTGTTTAGGCCATTCACTTACTTTGTTCACACAAGCTCTTAATTGAAAATACATTACATACCAGTCACAGGGATATTATGGTTTAAAGATAAACGTCTACTTGTTTTTAAATTATGTCAGTATATTTATATACTTATATATACAATTATTTCTATATACATATATGTTTGCTGTTGTTTAAATTGATTATGACTAGTTCATGAAATAATGACTCTAAAATGCTGTGAGTGATAAGCAAATCTTCATGTACTTTCTTACATTTGCTTTCTAGCCCATCATTTCAAAAAACTGGGGAAAAGAATAGCAGTGCCTGGGTTAGAACCAAAGATTCAAATTAACTTGTTCCTATGGAGTGCCTCTGCATAAGCATTTTAAAAAATCACCTAACAAATTATCCAGACTTACTTTAGGAAGTCTTTCACTCAATACCATTCACAAAAACAAAAACAAAAACAAAAACAAAAACAAAAAATCACAAAATGAAAACAAAATACTGAGATTTCTCGAGATTAATGGCATTACCAAGGTCCTAGAGGGAACTTTACTTTTTACTTAGTATGATGTGAATTACAGGAATATAAGAACTGAGGAGCCCTATTTCAAATGTTTTACTATCTCAATAGTAAAACTCTTATGAACAAAAGCGTATTGTTCAGCATAGTACAGCAAGTCAAGAGCATGCTAGGATCCAGGTGAAAGGTCCTGTCCGACTCTCTCAAGGCCACTAAGGCTTCATTGTCAATACAACTCTAACTCCTCAGAGCAGATACACAAAGAGGAACAATAGCAATCAAGTTCACTGTAGAAAATATGAATTAGCTTTATTATTATCGCTCGTGTTTTAATTTACATTTACTTTTTTCATGTGGGTTTGTGTGCCTGCCAAATATATACATAGAGATGCCAAGCATCTGCCCACAGGGGTCAGAAGAGGGCATCAGATCCATTGGTGATGAAGATACAGGAGCGATGAGCTGCCTGATATGGGTGCTGGGAACCAAACTCAGATCCTGTGAAAGAGCAGCAAGCGCTCTCAACCTCTGAGCCATCTGCCCAGCTGGTTAATAATAATAATAATAATAATTATTATTATTATTATTGTTATTATCATCATTATCTTTTTCCGTTTATAAAGGGAGCTCAGAAGTGACCATGTAGTTTTGCATAAAATTCCAAAGATTTCTAAATGGTACAGAATATTTTTTGAAATACAATGATTCTATAATGAACTCAGCATTAGTGTCTGAGTTCACTGGGAGCCTGGTGTGAACTGTGGATGTCGGAGTCTCAGGTCTTGCTGGGATTTTCACATCAACATTCAGTGTGACTTGCGGCAGTTCCATTCATTCAATTTCAGAAAGGTCAAGTCTTAAAATTTCTTTCCATGCAATTGATATTTGTTATTAGAATAAATTAGAATAAAAGCTAACATTTTACAATTGTTTTCAAGGATGTGTTCTTTTTAAAAATTATTGTGCAGTTTTTTGGTTTTTTTTTTTTTTTTTTTTTTTTTTTTTTGTGAACATTTTGTGCTGTCAAAGTTGAGTGACACAAAAAAGCAAAGCTCTCAAAGCTGAGATCGTGACCTAGGGAACATGGCAGGCCCCAAAGCTGCTTTGACAACTTTGTCTTGGGACAGATTACTGTGATCGTGCTAAGAGCACTTTGTGGTAATGTTTTAGCCTGAAGGCACGGGAGGGGGTTACAGGGATTGAAAGTAAATGAAATACCTCTGTGAGACTTAACTTCAAAAAAATACATTATTTGCTTTGAAAGAATTCATATGTGGAATGTCCTTTCCCATATGCAGATGTGAAAACATCACATCACACCAGTAGTGAGCAGCTATGTTACAGGAGAGAATTACGTGTTGCTAAAGAACTGTGCAATCAGAAATTCTAAGCTGGAATTGCTTCCTTTTTCCCTTCCTTCTTTCCTTCCCTCCTCCCTTCCTCCTTCCCTCTCTCCCTCCCTCCCTCCCTTCCTTCTGTTTTTGAGACAGGATCTCTTATGTAGCTCTGGTTGTCCTGGAACTTCCTATGTAGATTATGCTGGCCTCAAACTCACAGAGCTAACCTCTGTCTCCCAAGTGCTGGGATTTTAAAGGTGTGTGCCACTACGCCTGGTTCTAATCTAGAATTTCGATTTTTCAATGTATCATTGTATATACTGTATGTTCAGCCTCACACAAAAATTGATGATTGCTGGTCAGCCACTGAAATTCTGAAGGAAGGCCATGTCACTATGCTGGCCAACTCCATGGCTGTATCTGACTTCCTTTTTTTTTTTTTGTTTCCTTTTAATTTATTTTTTTCCTTCTGGTTGAGCTATCCAATCTTTCTCCCCTGAGGTTACCTTCCATGCCAAGAATAATAAAACTGATTGGTGAGTGTGATATATACTACCCCTAGGCTACAGTGATTTTCCTGTGCCATCAAAGCTTTGCATGGCCGGCCCTGACAAAGTTCCAGGGTAGTAATGAATTGGATGGTAAGGCCAGGAAGGCTGGCTGACCACCGCAACAATCTCAAGCCTTTGTCTTTGTTTCTCTTTCCTGTAGAACAAACACCAAGACTGTTGTGAACGTGTGGAGATGGATTACGGATCATTGCCCTTAGTTCTACCCAATTGTTACCAGGTTGCTAATACAGTTCTTCCGGTTTTGAACACACCTTCATTTTTCACAGCCCCTTAATCTCCTGCTGCCGGCATTAGGCTCACTGAGTGCTCTCTATCAGTGCTGGGCGGTGTCCTCAGAGGCTTATGGAAGGGAGGTACAGAGAGGGCTCTGCGTTCAGGAGTCTTGTTCTGACCTCATTTTGCAGGTATCCCATGAGCCCTAGTACCATGGTCCTGTGGTACAACCTTTCCTTCCGTCCGTGGCTCTAGCAGAGAAGAGACCTCCAGAAGCCTTGCCTCCCAGGTGTTTGTGGACACCAGAGGACTAGGGAGTGGACAGCAAGGCCACCTCACAAAATGAAACTGGAGACGCTCCTCATTCAGAACATCACGTAACAGCCTTCTTTCTACTCTGCTTGGTAATTGGGTCGGGCATGGGAGACTCCAGCACGGAGTCTTGACACTCACATCTCAGATGACTATGTCCTGGTCCTGTGCCCATCTGCTAGTGCCTGGAATGGCGAAAGTAACAAGAGCTTTTTTTTTTCCTTTCTTTTATTTTACATTTAATATCTTTTTTATTTAATTAATTTATTCAGATTACATCTAAATTGTTATCCCATCACTTGTATCCTCCCATTCCTCCCTCCCTCCCACTTTCACCCTATTCCCTCGGACCTCCTCCCCCACTATATGGTCATAGGCTATCAAGTCTCATCTTGGTAGCCTGCTTATTCTTTCTTTGAATGCCATAAGGCCTCCCCACCAAGGGGAGGTGGTCAAATTTGAGGCACCAAAGTTCATGTCAGAATCAATCCCTGCTCTCCACATAACTGTGGAGAATGTGCTGTCTATTGGGTAGATCAGAGTAGGGGTTTGATGTTTACTACTTTGCAGCTAACTTTTTGCTGCCCCTCCAAGTGTCCAATAAACTTTATACACACAGCTCTTCCCTGCTTTTGTTCAGGCTCCTCCCTGACTCTTCTCTCCAGAGTAGTGGTGTGGCCCAGTCTGCTGGGAATCTTGATCCAGAGTTTTGTCTTATCACTGGGACAGCATACCTTTTTTAATTTAAGAAAGCTGGAAAAAATGCTTTTGTTTGTAGTTTCAATTTTGTCTTAATTTGAGAGTTTCTTTCCATGCTTAATAACAGGGAAAGAGAAAAAGGTTTCGAGGCGGGGGAGGGGTGGGGGCGAGGGAGGGGAGGATACGAACGGAAAGAAAATAAATAAAAGACGTTCTGTCCTTCAGGATTACAAAATGTTTTTGCAAGTTAACGGACGTAATATGGTCGCTGGTTGTGTTAAAATCACTTGTAAAAGCTCAGAGGGGCCAGCTGTGCTGGTTTCCTTTGTGTTTTGATTATTCAGAGCCCCTTATTACCAGGAACAGCCAGGCATGTAATCTGCATTCGTTGAGTATAAACTGCCTGATTGCAAAATTGTTCCAGTCTTAATAATTGTGATACTAATAAGACGGGCTTGTTATTACTGTTGGCAGTATTAAACTGCATTTCAGCAGTCTGGAATAGTACATAGCTGGGACTGATGCTTGTGTGTGTGAATCTGAGCTCACGGCCTTCTGAGGAAATCAGGTCAAAACTTTAGTTGAAGACAAAGATGGCTCAGAAGTAAAGAAATTGTCTAAGGGAGGCTTTATTTACTCTCGTTATCTAGTATATATAATTCTGCAAGTCAAACTTCCTAAGGAGCAGTTCCGTTTGTGGTCATTAAAATGAAAGATGAGAGTGCCAACATATTGCACCTTGAAAATGCTCGAAGATAGAGCTCACTTGTTTTTTTGTTTTGTTTTGTTTTGTTTTTTTATTCAGTTAGGGTATGATGGTGTTTATTTTCCTTTGAACTTTGGAACCCTTGCTTGTGCTGTACTTAGGTAACAGTCAGACACAACTTGACATGCTGAAGTGCTCCCAGCATGACGCGGGAGTTGACTGTGGAGTGTCTAGCGGCCCTCTGATGATTCTGGAGAAGCTGCAGTGGAGACACTTGTTGGTTCAACTTCACGGATGAAAGTTTCACTCAAAGTTTCTCAGCTTTCAAATGCATTTTCAACTCAGGATATTTTCAATTTATGAAAAGCTTATTGCGATATAACTTTCTGTTTAGGGCCATCTGTAGATTTAGGCTAAAAAGTCAGAAATGAAAATACATCGAAACTGTAAAGGAGCTTCAAGGTTTCTTGTTAATTCTTGGGGACTTTACCCAACCAGAAACCCCAAACCATAGGCTTGGTCGCCCGTCGGGACTCTAGGAGAATCCTAGTATTCCTTTTTCTTCTCAGAGCCGATTTCTGCTAAAGACCGGGAAGGAGGTATGAGATACTACAGTTGTTGGCGTTTTCTGCCCATGTCATCCATTCATTTCTCCTGCAGCTGTGTGTTAATCCAGCCTCAGCTTCCGGGGCCACAACTCTGAGAATGAAAGCAATTTAGGCACTTGGCAACTTCGTTTTCGGTTTTCTTGCCCCTGGTAACAGACGGTGCAAATTGAAGTTCCAGTTTCCCAGCACAGGTCCATGAAGCTGGGCAGGTTGAAGCTGGGTTCTAAGCAAGTTACAGCAAAGTAGTTCCTTGCTGCAGCCTCTCATCCTCATCAAAACTAAACAAACAAAACAAAACAAGAGCCCTCCCTCAGTAGCAGGCAGTGCCAGAGGATCAGGTAGAGTCACACATGAGCCTCTGATTTCATGCTGTGCCCCACGGTCTGGTGCTAATCTGTAAAATGGAACTCATCTACCTGAGACAAAGATTTACTCATATTGTAAACACCCATTGATCTGGTTTATACACTTTACTGAAAGGAAGCGCATTTGTGTTTAATCTACTGTTGTTCAGAATGAAACGGGTGCTTATCTTTGTGTATTGCTGAGTGGTTTATACTAATATCATACATAGCAATGCCTTATTTAAGTTCAGTTCAGTATTATTAGATTTCTTGATATTATCCTGAAAAAAAAAAGTTTTTCTTTTTTCTTTTTTATTTGCCTCATAGTCTTTAGTCTTTAATTATTGTTGTTATATATGTATATGTAAATTTTTAAATATAACCTGCTGAGTCCCTGTAGTGTTGCTTACATCACGCTTAGGGCTGTCCACTTGAGATTGGATAATCTAAGAGATAGAGGATCAGGACATCTCCTGGACAACAGTGTCTTCTATGTATGACAAGGAAGTTCACCCATGAAAGTTAAAAAATACCTCAACAATACTTGAAAAATTATACCACTTGGCATGTGAATGGGGTATATCTCACCTGGCTTCACCTCTAAATAAAATGCTACAAGCAATTCATGGCTACTGAGAGAGGCTGGTTTTGTTTATAGTTTATTTTGTTTATATGAGGATGCAAAGCTATGCCCACCCGAGGCTCTTGGGACTTGATCTTGAAAAAGGAAGATTGAGAAAATTATGGTTCACTATCAGATTTACTGATAGAATCTCGTGTAAATTTTGAGTCTGTCAGTCCTCTTTGTGGTCTGGAAATTGTGAGGAGGACTCCTGAATAAAGGATGCTTTTGGAGGACTTAAAATGAATTTCCCTATGCTCTTGAAAATAAGTTCTCCTTAGGAAAAAGATATATAACTGTGGGATATGCAGCTGTGGTTGTTTGGAAGAGAACAGCCTACATAGGTTCATACATTTGAATATTTGTCCCAGATTTGTGGAACTGTTTGGAAAGGATTGGGGACACGGTTTTGTTGTAGGAAATGTGTCACAGGGGATGGGCTTTGGGGTTTAAAAAGACTCATATGATTCTCTCTGTTTTTCTCTGGCTCACGGTTGTCCACCAACATGGGAGCACTCGGCTGTTTCTTTGGTCCTCCACAATGGACTCTAACCCTCTGAAACCATAAGCCAAATTAAATGATTTCTTTTATCAGCTGCCTTGGTCACTGCACTTTATTACAGCAATAGAAATGTAACTAGGACATCTCTTGAAGGTTGACAATGACTGTCTTTAGAAGTTCATATTATTTGGGGCCTGGGAGTTTCATGATCTGAAAATGTGAGGACAGAAAAGAAAGCTACTATAGATTCTTCCTTCTTAGCTGAAAAACTCATCTTTCTATCTCCCATTTTTCCCAGTTTCTTAAAGTGCATCTATAATCAGTGACATCTGTGGTTTCATTTTCCTCCCTGTGATCACTGCTTTTCTTCTTTTCATAGGGAAGATTCTTGGGAAATGGCTGTAAACTCCAGTTTCCAATCGTTCTCTCTTTCAGTTACATCTGCAAAATACAACTGCACTATCATTCCAATGACTTGATTAAAGTTAAGCCTATTAAATAACACTTTTCCTAACTCTAGAATACAAGGCTGAATTCTGTCTCTGCAATAGCAGAAACTGGTAAGTACTCTTAATTTCTCTGAATGCCTTTCTACATACCTTATGTGTTCCCTAATTTGCTTTTTCCTACTTGATTAACAGTTTGTTTTTCATGCTCATGTTACAGTTTTGTTTCCAGAAATCTTGTTCTAGTAGCATGAATAGTTCTCAATGTTTAAGCCTATATATTCAAATGTTACCTAAATATTGATAACTCTCAAATTTATATTTTCACTTTAAACCCAGCTGTATGTTGTTCCCTAATTCTGTTCCCATTTTCCTTTAGAGTATTAGAATTGTTAGCTTGGCATGTGGCTATTAAGAATGAAAATGTCAGACAGGAGAGTGTTTACTGCATATACAGAGAACCTTGATTCTCAGCACCCACATCAGCAGCTCACATGAACCTGGAATCCCAGTTCCAGGAGATCTGATGGCCCACACCCCACCAAGATACTTGCATGTATGTAGTGTCCATAAACTCATGCAGCCTCACATATACACTTAAATAATTTTTTTAAAAAAGAAAAAGACATTTACTAGCACTTTTTTTTTTTTCAGTTAGGTGGGCACATGTTAGGTAGATTTTTGTACCCATCCCTAAAGAAGAGTACATACCCTGCTCTGTCATCCCTTTGTCCCCACATGCTTCCCACCACTGTGAAACTTAGCTGTCACCTTCCTGAACTCCAAATCAAGGCAACATATGGCAGAGCAGCAAAAGACCTTTTTTGTGTGTGATTATTTGCCTAAAACAAGCTAAGATTCATATCACTACTATTTAACATATACCAAAATACTGGGTTAGTGCATTGTCTCCTAACATTAAATCTACTGTTCAATAAGGAGTCCAACTTTGTGTTGATGCTCAGCCCCTTTCCCCATCTTCATTACTTGTACTGTTTTGGTCTTATTGCCCTTTACTCATATGCACTTTATACTACTCATGTAAACTTTCTCCTTTCTTTTCCTCTTTCCCTTTTCCTCCCTCCCTTTCTTCCTTCCTCCTTCCCTCCTTCCCTCCCTCCTTCCTTCTTCCCTTCCTTCTTTCCCTCCTGCCATTTTTGGCTATCACCCACAAAACAAAGTCAAGCATTAAGAATATCACCATCTTAATATAAACATTTTCATTATGTCCATAACAGTATCTTAGAAGATGTTTATAAAGCTTATTTGCTTGGAAAAAATCTAAACTAAACTAACATTTAATAGAAAAAAAAATAGAAATCTATACATAGTAGATTTTTCCTTGAAGAACTTTTTATACTGTATGCTGCCCTCATGTACACCTGTACACCAGAAGAGGGCACCAGATCTCATTAT
Source organism: Acomys percivali (assembly GCA_907169655.1). Lineage (NCBI taxonomy): Eukaryota > Metazoa > Chordata > Mammalia > Rodentia > Muridae > Acomys > Acomys percivali. The sequence continues at coordinate 19,194,033 of OU015750.1, read as the reverse complement.
AGATGGTTGTGAGGCACCATGTGGTTGCTAGGAGTTGAACTCAGGACCTTTGGAAGGACAGACAATTCTCTTAACTTCTGAGCCGTTTCTCCAGCCCCCTTAAAGCGCTTTTAAATTTAATTTTTATTTTAGCATATAAAGTTATAGATTTCACTGTGGCACTTTCACACACGGATGCCAGACCCTTGGTTCCCACTGGTTTCTCTTGCTCTCCTCCTGGTCTTTTGCTTTCCTGACTGGTTTTCTTCCTCCCCACACATAGTCTTTCTGCTTTCTTGTATTCTATCAGCTCATTTTCACTCCCTTAAAAGCTCCTCCTCTCCTCTCTAATTTTAAGAACCCCACACAACATTCTAGATACACATAGAAGAGAAAGCATGTGGCATGTGTGCTCACATATTTAATTATCTTGCTTATTAGCACAATGAGTCTATTTTCTGGAAATGTGATGCTTTCATGTTCCTTTATAACATCACATAACATGTAGCACATTTCTCTCTGCATTCTTTTGTTGCTAGGTATGAGATGCTGGTTCGGTTTCCTGGCCATTATGGATAGCATAGCATACAAACACAGAAAACCACAGAACACAGACATTTTTGTGGCATGCTGACTTAGAGTCCTTCGAATACATAAGAAAGAGTGGCAGAGCATAGCAGCATGCCAGATCTGACTTTGGTTTTGAACACCCTCCACATTCATTTTCACAGTTGCTGCATCTGCTTACAGTCTTACAAGTGGGGAATGAAGCATCCTCTTTCCCTGCATCCTCGCCAGTATTTGCTGTTATTTGATCCCCTCTTTTCACCATTTCCTTACTTCAGATGGGGTGTAATGTGTAGGATATATAAAGGATTGGAAAAAAAAACCTAAACATTCAAACCATATACGATCAGGTCAATAAATGTAGTGCTTCCTTAAGATTCAAATGTAAATACTGTCAGAGTCAAGCACTCTGGAATCACAGCCCTTAGGAAGCTTGAGGACACCCCTCAGTTTGTAGCCAGCCTGGGCAACAGAGGAAGATCTTGTTGCACAAAACAAAAAGACAAAGTTCTACCATTGGTGGTCCTGTAGCTTTCCCTTTCCCTAGCCTTGTTGGCTTGCCTTCCTCTGTTTCCAGTTGCTCAGCGTTTAGAGCTTTCCTGTGGGTTGTATGTTGTTGATTGGGTTTCATGTTGACTGGCTATATCATTGCTCTATGTTCTTGGACCATTGATTTTTTTGATGCATCTATATTCTGTAAATATAGCACAAAAGAGAAGCCACACCACCATTGGCTCCTGAGTTTGGAGTTTTTTTTTTTTTTCTTTGAAAAGTACAAACCAGAACTCCTCCTTGACTTAGCTCGCCTGCATCTCAAGAGGGCTCACGTTCTCATACCCTTCTCATTCCACCACAGGTGTCACTATATCCAAGTTTCAATCCTATATGATCTTGGGCAAAATAACACCCATTGTGACAGCTCTATAAGAGCAAGATATCTCAGAGTAAAATATATTAATTTCTTTATGATTTTCCTTATTAACTGCCTCCCTTTACTAGATATATATTTGAGCACACTGTCAATTGCTACTTATTTCCCTCAGTTATTCGGAGAAAAGTGAATCAAATACAGAAAATGATGAAGACATGCTTGTTGAGTGGTTGCACCATTAGAGAAAGACGCACACAGAATGAGAATACAAGAAGAATGGAGATTAATTGATCTACTTCCACTGTGCCATGCCCTCTCATCTAGAATAGGTGACAACAGCCTCAACCTGAGCTGTGATTAGATAATCCTGGGACCAGAATTTCTAATGAAGTCATGGCTTACCTTCAGTCTGCTGATAAGGAAACCATGCTTTGTCTTGATGAACTAAAATTGTTTACCATCTGAAGCTCTATACATTAAATTAGTTGTTAAATCAATTTATTGCTCCTTGTTCGATTTTCTTTAATAATTAGCAATGACTTAACCAAGCAAGTCTGCTGGACAAAATTCAAAGCAGATATTATTCTTAGGGTCAGGTAATGGTATCAACTCTCAAATGATCATATATGCAATGTTGTTTTTAAAAGAAGCTATTTTAAAAATTAGATTCTTTTTAAAGTTATATGTATGACACCTCTGTGTGGGCCATGCACATGAATGCCGGTGCCCACAGAGGCCAGATGTGTTGAATTCCCCTACATCTCGGATTTTAGGCAGTTGTGAAACATCAGGTATGGGTACTAGGAATCGAACTCAGAATCTTCTGGAAAAGCAGTATGTGTTCCTAATCACTAAGAAATCGCTGCTGTCCCAGAAACTTGTACTTGTGACAAATAGGAAAGCAATATGTTAAAATCCACACAGCAAAATTTAACATCTCATCTATTTTTAAGTGTCCATTTCTGAGGCGAGCATATTCATCCTTTGACACCTGGTTTGCACTCTTATATCATCTTCCCAAAATTAGGTCTAGGGCTGAACATGGCAGTCACACATGATTCGGTCTTACAGGTGTCACCTTTCACAGGGGCGTTTAATACAGTGTCAGCCAAACTAGAGTATGTGACTCAGCGCTATCCCGAAATAAAGTTAGTGGAGCTGCTTGGATTGTCGCTATTTGAAATTGTACCAATTTTACTAAATTTGAAGGAAAACTAAAGGAACTGGACTGTACAAGTCGTGTGAAGCTGACTTTTTTATTGGTTCCAGTCAACTTTGCAGCTTTTTCACCGACGTGAAACAATGGAACTCGACATAAAGATGCTTCGCATTTTTTTTTTGTTCCTGTGCTACCTATGTTTAAAAACAGGATCTTTTCCCCAGACGGAAGTGTTCGGGTCTCTTTGTTATTTTAGAAATGCAGTGTGGATTTCTTGTTCCTCTTCAACTTGTTGCCTTTCCTTATAACAGGCAAAGATAGCTATTCACATAATACGCCTCCAAACACTCCCAGCCACAAATGCATTAGCTCCCAGGCAAGCACCTTGCTATCATCAATGAGATGCCACAAAATAAAGAGATGTTCTAATATCACTTTGAAAAGAATTGCTTTGTGCTTTAAGTGCCGAGAACAAGCAAACGCCTCTGCCTATACTTTTCAATCAGCTGCTCTATTGTTCAGAAAAGTAGATGACAGCATAAGCACCCCGTGAGCCTTATATTCAGAGAAGGATGAGAGCCATAAAGAACAGGAGGCTCAGGCAGGTGGAGGGGTTGATAGGGTAGCGCCAGCGGCCTGCTGTTTCCTCAGAACCACTTTTAACAGCTCTATTATGAAACGGAACAATGGTTTTCAAAGATTTACGACAATCACATGCTCTAGCAGAAATAAATTAATTGCTAAATTGATTTATAAAACCTTTCCCAGTAATCTTACTTGAAGGCAGATCCCGCATTTTGGGGATATAAAAACAGTCTCTAAAATGCCTCAGTTTGTCTTCCTCGTCCAAGCGGAGAGCAACCCTCTCATCTGTGGGGTGACATTTGAGTTCAGCTGCGATGCGCCGCACTGCATCAGCCGGCCGCTCAAGAGGCAAGGGCTCCATCATAAACTGTTATCTGAGAAAAGTAAAGTGGTGAAGTGATGTAGCCGTCATCATTTTTCTACAGAATATTAGCCCTCTGCACCATGATTTTAAACTAAGATTTCCACTTTTGCAACTCCAGAAACAATAGAATTACAGGCAGGAGCGGTGGTGCACACCTGTAATCCTGGAACTGGAAGGCTGAAGTATGAGAATTACTGAGAGACAGACATAAGCTGGGGCTACACGGTGAATGTCACAGCAAGATGGGCTACATATTGAAACCCAGGGCCCCAAAATCAGACAAACAAAAATGAATGGAGATAGGGCACCAAGAGCAAAGCCTCTTGCCACCACGCCTGAAAACCTAAATTCCATTCCTGTGACCCACATGGCCGACACAGTGATTATTACTTGCCTTAAACCTCATACTGAGATTTTGTTATATATAAAATGAAGAAACTAGCAGGAACCTAGAGGTATTTGAAAATACTGTGCTCGGTGTGGAGGAGCAATAGGGAGGCAGAGGCAGGCGTCTGTGAGTTTATGGTCAACCTGGACTACACAGAGATTTCCAGGGCAGCCAGGGATACATCATGATGCCTTGTCTAATTAAAAAGAAAGAAGAAGTGCCAAGGCTGACAAGGAATTTTTGTTGTTAATGTGGCTGGTTTTTGATTTTCTGTTTGTTTGTTTTGACTGTTTTTTAGTGTGTGTTGTATACGTGTGTATGAAGGTATACATGCATGTGTTTCTGTGTGTGTGTGTGTGTGTGTGTGTGCATGGGTGTTTGCAGGTTGCAAGTCTGTATGTGTGCATTCACAGGCTGAGGGCTCATGATGGTCTTGTCCTCATTCTCAGTCTTAACGCTCCTGACATGGGTGCGCTCACTGAACCTGGAGCTCACCCGTAGCCTAGGGTAGCATGCCAGTGAGCTCCAGGGATCTGTGAGCTCCATCCTTCTCCTCATCCTGGGGTTACAAATTCATGTTGTTGTACCTATGTCTTCTGAGGATGATGAAGATCTGAAATCAGGTCCTTCTGCTCTTATGGCAGATGTTTTCCTGACTGAGCCATCTCCCTCACCCTCCTCACATTTATTATTATTATTATTTTAGTATTATGATTTATTTCTTGTCATTTTGTGTGTATGGTTGTTTGCCTACAGCTGTGTTTAATTATTATTCTGTCCACAGATGACAGAAGAGGGCATAGGATCCCTGGAACTCAAGTTAGAGGCAGTTGTTAGCCATACTGGTGCTGGGACCAAAAGCCAGGTTCTATGTGAGAAAAAAAAAAAAAAAAGTACTGTTAGTCTCTGAACCATCTTGCCAGCCCTCATTCCATCTTATCTGAAAAAACAGACCACAAATTCATCTTCATCTGATTCTATCTAGATAGGTTAAAGTTGTGGCAATGAAGATACTTTTTCTTTCAAGTGCAGACACCCAATTCTCCATGTAACATTTTAAAACTATGGATAACATAATCCTTAAACAAGAGTCTTTAGTGTATATGCAAGTGATACTGATGGAAAGGCAAGTTCCCTCTGAATGCCATCTTTCCCCCCACCTGAGAAATCTAGCCACCTGATCCTTCCTGACCATCTCAGAGCAAGCATGACCTTGTGGTGCTTTTGTAACCACATTCTACTGTTTCCTAATCACCTAGAGCTCTCCAGTGTTTCAGAAAGTGCACTTAGCCTTTCTGAAGGAGCATTGGAGGCCTATTATTTATTTATGTTTTAAAATTTACTTCATTAGTTAATATAGTATATTATAATGTGCTTGGGAACAGCTACATGCCACTGAGCATGTGTTGACACCAGAGGAAAACTGCTGGGACTTGCCTCTCTCTTTGCCCTTTGGGCCTGGGTATCAAATTCAGGCCATCAGGCTGTGCAGCAAGCACTTTTACCAGTTGGGCTACATCACTGGCCTGACAATGGAGGCTTAATCATGTTTTAACTTCATCCATTTGTTGTTCACTTATATTTCTCCCTAAATTTTAGGTTTTTGAAACTGAGTAAGAAATGTTTAAAACATAACCACCCCTGCTTAGACTTACTTGATTTATACACGGCAGTTATGTCATCTTCAATTACATGGTCCCCCACTTAACCCTTTAAGACATACACTTGCCATGCTCCCTTTATGTGGCCCCTGACATTGGTGGAAGGGCATGGTATAAGGCTATGAGTATCAATCCTTGCAGAGTTTACATTTTGTGTGAAGAAAATGGAGAGTAAAAACTGTAGTAAATATTTTACATCATTTTAAGAGCCGAGAGGACAGAAAAATGGGATGCAGCTGTAGTTTAGGTGATCAGCTGCAGTGGGGCTGTTTGCATTTCTCTTGGTGAAGATTTAAATTCGAAGAAAGATGGTTATAATTGAAAGGTCCAGGGCAGGAGATGATCTTGTTCTGGTCAACCAATACCCTGTAGCATTGAGGGGAACTTGAGGAGTGAAGTAGATAGGGCCAGATGTTAGTCATGAAGGACTTGTGTGATTGAGACGCTTTGGGATACTTGTTGAATAGAAAATGTGCTTATTCAGCACACACTGGAGAGTTTTGAACAAAGCAATAATATTATACAAATTTTCATACAATTGAAAATCACTGTGTATGGTGCACAATTCTAAGAATGTAACAAGGAGCTGGAGCGATGGCCAAGCAGGTGAAAGTACTTGCTGTCTAAGTCTTTCAAGCTTAGATTGGTTCTCAGAAATGTTGTAAAAAAGGTGAATGTGTTAACACAGTCTGTAATCCCAGCACAGCTGCAGTAAGATGGGAGGTGGAAGCCAGAGAACTACCCAGAATTCTCTGGGACAACTAGCCTAGAATATAAGCAAGATGGAAACAATAAGACCTTGCCTCAGTATGAAAGAAGAGAACCAACTCCCAAAAGTTTTTCTCAATATGTGCCTGCACTGATGTGCATATATAACACACACACACACACACACACACACACTACTAATACTGGTAATAAAGAAAATTTTAAATGTTAAGGGACTTAAGAGAAGAATGTGAGTTCATGATATATTTGGTAATGGAAACATAAACAGAGTGGCAACAATTTCTTCTTAGTGTGAGAATTCACAGTCCTACATAGAAAATACTCAATATTTATGTACTGCACATCTTGGGGATGATGCTACGGTAGTCATTGCCATCTGAGTCTGGGTGACATTTCTTTTCACCATACACTAAGCTGAATCTAGAATGGATGGTGCTAAAAACTGTCATGGAAGAAGCTTTAAAGTTGGACTTTATCTTCTTGCTTTTCTATTCAATCCTAACAGGAGTACAGTGTTACACGACAGATAAAATGATGTTTTCAGTATCTGATCACACTGTTCACATCTCTTTCTCACAGACTGTCTATCTCTGTGAATTTTCCCACTCTATATTCTTTCCCTAAAACTTGAGGCTTTTATCCCAATGTGTCCAGATATCATGAACTCCTCAATGTCCTAAATCAGCTGCTACATTTTTGTTTGGGTCTGTCATGTTGTCTCTGATAAAGGTATTTCTTCTTCCTCTAAGCATCAGTAACCTTTATAAGCATACATCTTATAATAATGGATAGATTCTGGCTGGTAAAATGTTTATTTGAATGCATGTGTGGATGAAAAAGATAGGACACGATTGCTGTGCTTGCAACTTGATTTTAAATTGGTTCTTACTGGGGTACCTTCTGATGAAGGAAATTTGACTAGAGATGACTTTTTCTCTCCCTCTTTCACTTGACCTGACCAGTTGTCTGGTCCCATTTTGTTACACCTTGCCTGAGCAATGTACCATGCATTGCTGTCTCTGAGTGATTTGCTGCAATTCTATTGAGGCAGTGGGCATAGTATTTAGCCGGGCACACCACCAAATTCTTCCAGGAATTTGAACTGTGATAGACATTGATTCATTCAAGTAGAAACTGGATCATGAATTTCAAAGAAACCAGAGAGAAGCTATGAAATACCGGGGCTCAAGAGCATATGATCACAAGAGACTCATTTTTATTTTTGCAGTAAAACACAAGTATTGGTTATTAAAGCGTGGAAAGTGTGCAGTGATTCCAGCAGCAAATTAGGTCAGTGAACTGAACAATTGTTGGGACTGGACAACAAAAAGAGTGCTAAAAAAAATAGCTGGTCCTGTGTTAAGTGGCACAGAATCCTGCTAAGTCAAGAGCTTTGTGCAAAACTCCTGGAACTCATTGAGGGCTGCTCCTAAATGTTCAGGTGTGTTCTTTGATCTTACTGTGAGGCATGTTCTTATCACAGACCTGTTACAGTGAGCTATTGGTGGCTCTGTGAAAGTCTATTCTGTTGGCACTGTACCATGTTTAATTTCTCTCAGTGGTTACCCCATTGCTAAGCAGTGCTGTTTATGGAGACTTTTCTCTCAAACAAAATTACAGATGAATAGGAGAAGCCAAATAGCTCAGTGAATTGTGTTACATGAGCAACATCCCGCTCCTAGAAGGTGTGCTCTCTCTCATTCTAATCAAAGGGGGTAATAATTAGAGAAACACTTGGAGCTGGAGAGATGGCTCAGGCTTAAGAGCACTGACTGCTCTTCCAGAGGACCTGGGTTCAATTCCCAGCACTCAAATAGCAGCTTACAAGTATCTGTCACTCCAGGATCTGACAACTTCACACAGACATGTAGGCAAAACACCAATGTACATAAAATTAAAAAATAAAAGAAAAAGAAGAAAAACACTTTTAGAGAAACTCAGAGTCAAGAGTTAACCTTACATTGGGGCTTCAGTTGGTGAATTGGCTCTTTATTATTTCTTTGGGGACAAGTAAATTCTGAGAAAGATTAATTGAGTTCTGCGATTAGTTCACTGTCATATTCCAAGCAGCACACCATTATCCTCATGGGAGCATTGTGCAATCCTCTGTGGCCACATTTTAACGTTGCTATTTTTCCTTCAGTCTGTGGAAGACTGTGCAATATCCACAGATGAGACTGGGAGTGTTTGCTCTTGCCTGTAATCTCAGCACCAAGGAGGCTGAGGCAAGAGGATTGCCTTGATTTCAACATCACCCTATGTCATACAGTGAGTTCCAGCCCTGCTTGTACTACTACATCATAAGATGTCTGTCTCTCTTTCTCCCCTTCTCTCTCTCCCGTTCCCCATCCCATCCCCCATCCCACACTCCCCCTACCCCTCCCACTCCCCTGCTGCTTCTAATAAACCTTTCGTTTATATTATAGCTTCCTTACCGTTTAGCTCATTCTGTTATTTAATCAATCATCTGGTGCCTGTGACTCGGGGGAAGTTGAGCTCCACACAACCTGGCAGGCCACTCCCTGTGCCTCATCATCATTCTCCACTTACTCTGATTTGATCATCTTTCAACCCGGTAGAAGTTAAATACCCAGCTTGGCGACTCAGGGCCATGTGGATATGGCTTCTCTCTCACTTCCCTCTCCGCCTGAGACAACTTTGCACTCAGTAAGTTATCCTGTACCCCTTAGCTTGGGGGGTGGGGAGGGGGGCGCGGCAGGGCCTCCCCCGGACTCAGCTCTGTGAAGACGTGGCCACGCGAGAGTAATATCTCTCTTGGACTATGCTCCCTGTGGTAGTTTATGTTTCTCAGGTCTCTGATGGGTTTGAAGATCAGTTTACTAACAAAAACCAAGGCTTTAGCTACCTTCTCAAAAAAGGGTAATGTCTATGTAAATCTGAGGAGCTAAGAAGTGTTTGAGAGTGAGAAGGTGTTTTTAGCTTGCCAAAAAGAAAGTGATTTACGGTACATAAAATCTCCTCCCACACTATACTACTGTTGCTTTTAGACCATTCATGAGGCAGCCCAGGCTTATCTGGAACCCGTGACTCTCCTATTTCTGAGGTACTGGGCTTACAGGCACATGGCTTCATGCCTTTATTTTAAAATCTAATCAATCCCTTCAGGCAAAAATGTTGCTGTTTCCACTTCTGGGCTTGTTACACCTGAGGTGGGAGGAGATACTGGACAGGGCTGTCTTCCCTGAGAGAGTATCTCCTTCCGGGTTACCCTCTCTGCACAGCTGTAACAGGAGGCAATGCTCTTTCAAGGCCTTTGCCCCAAGAGAGAGCATTGATTAGCTCCTACTAATCGCTGCTTAATTCTGCATTCATACCACCAGCTAAGACAATTAGTGCTTCACAACATCATTTTATGCCTTGTTTAGGCTTATCATTTGCAAGTAAATTGACATGATTTGTTTGAAAGTGAAGACATTAACTCCTAGTTTATAATAGCTGTCACATTTTGTATTTCATGTATTTAGCATGGTTTAATTTTACAAAAGTAGACACACATGTCATGTGCTTGCATGCAAGTCATCTCAACACTCTTTGGTCATTATTATATAAAATAAAGTTCAATTTAACTTTTTTCAGTTAGCATCAGGTCACATTCGTAAAGTATTTTCATAACAACTTGAAATATCAATACGTTTTGATGGAAACTGATTTTGTCCTCAGTTAAACACTTGAAGTTTTGCAAATTATATCTTCATGGTTTTACTTACAAAGCTAAATTTTCACACTGGAAAGGTTGTACTCATTAAAATACCGATCATTTGTAAAGGATCACAAATTTAAGATCTCCCCCTAATCCTACTGGTCTAAGGTTAACCAGCTAAATAAATGACCCTGTACTCAGGAGTTAATCTTTACACAGCAAAGGGTCATTTCCACCCAGATGTGAGGCAACTGGATACCAAGGTCAAAGTTTAGAAGCTGGTCAGGGTACATTCTTAAAACGTCATACTTCACCGGGGAAGTGAATGGTTCATATATACATGCAGAAAGCACACTTCTGTGGCACTGTCACTGAGAATTATGTGACATCACAGTACTGCCAGCTGAGCCAGAGCTGAGCAGTAGCGGATCCTTGAGTTTGTTCCCTTGGTTCTAAAAGTGCTAGAAACAAAAACTGTTTACCAAACGCCACGGTGGAGGGTGGGGGTGGGGGACCAAAACCAGACTTTCTATTCCTGAGCAAAAATACACTAGACAATAAAGGGGAAGAAACTCCCCTCCAGAAACAACACTTTCACTTCTCCAAAGTTACTTTGACTAACAGAAGCACAGGACAAGCACACAAAACCAGAAATCATAAAGCTTGTTTAAACATGGCTTTTCTCCGCCTGGAGTTGTTCTATCTGACCATTTAAAACTGTATTTAAGTGCAGGGCTAACCTGAGGTCACTGCAACCTCATCTAACCTGTAGAGGAACTGCAATTTGTTGTCTCACTTTGCTTTTTAAGGTATTTTTTCAATCCTGGCTTGAGAGGTGAGGGCTTTAAGGGAGGCCGTGCCACTTTTGTTAACAAAGATAATTTACACAGAAAGAAGAGCTGAGGAAAAGAAAGCTCCCAAGGACCGTACCATATCAGCAGAGAGAAGTTCCAGTCGGAAGAGGAGAAGAGAAGTGAATGTACATGTCATGGCCTATGCTTACCTGCTTAGGTCCTGATCGGGCCCTCAGCTTCCAGTACCTTCTCAGAGGATGCCTGATAGTTCCCTGTTGCTAACCCGTCAGACTCTCACAACCGATCAGACTCCACCCTGTGGGGAATTTGCATGTCAATTTGAGTTCCTCCCACTGTGTTCAAACAGGTTGCAAATTTCTAGCCACTGAGGAGAACTAAGCCAAATGCTGCACTGCCCCCAACCCCAGGCTGCCAAACACCTGGCTTTGCTGACAGCCTCTTCCGATTCTTCCTTATGGATTCGAGACACCTGCAGAGATTTCCTTGACCTCTGCATTGCTGGCCAGTGACCACTGGGCCAGTGAACTGAACTTCCAAATCTGCATTTATTTTCACCTTGTACTCTGAAATATTCTAAACCCCAGAGAGAAAGGCTCTCTCTGAACTCTGGACACAATTCTTTTGGATTTCCAGACACCGAGACACTGTTCAATTTGATTGCAGGGCTTTTGACTTATAATGGATACAATTTTAATTCAAAATGTTAAAATAAACCAGGAATGAAGATACATACCACTCACTAACTCAAGCACTCTGCACCAAATAGGGAGAATCTTGCCGAAAAAGAAAAAGAAATTAATATAGGCCATTAATTCCTCAAAATATTTTACTGCCTAATAAATGGAAATGTAAAATTTCAAGGTTATAAATCTTGATAGTATGACAACCACAGAAACAAGAGTTAGGGCTTGGAAATCCAAGTGAAAAGAAGACTAGGAAACTTCATTAATGCAAATTATTTCTTTGAGCTGTGCTCTTTAAGCTGTATTCAGCCTAGATTACCTCTCCTGGGCTAACCTGAGCATGGATCTTTTGAGAAATATCCTATTAGGCCTGAAAACAAAGACCCAAGATTTGTCAGAATGCTGAGGACAGAGGGGACTGCCTGGCTCGCCCCTTGTTTGCTCCTGTGCCTTGCTGAAGGCCAAGGCACATTGCACTGCCGCAACACCTTCTTCAGTCTCTTCAGTGTATCTTCACTATAGTCTTGGACAATTCACTGAACTGAGGGTCAGGCTCAGGCTCCCATCTATCCGATGAGCAGATAAAACATTGTCCTTACAAGATTATTGAGATAGAAAAACAACACAGAGGAAAAAAAAACACTGTACCACGACACATAATTCTGTTTGACACATTCTTTGTTTCCTTGAATTATTCAGACAAAGTGTTCTGTTGTCCCCCAGCCTGTGAGAGAGGGGGACAGAGGACATAAAGCTATGTCAAGATAGTTTACTGACCACTGTTAAACCCATAAAATAGAGAATCCTCACTTGATTTAATAGGAATTATAAAAAATTTGAATCTTCTAAAAAATTTGAATCTTCTCAAGAAATCTAAAAGCCTGTTGTATATGTATTTATTTTCTAGCATCTAGTGTCTTGTGCTGTTAGACTTTTGAAAGATTTGTTCTCCTATGCAAGAGAGAAGCCACACTCTCTTGTTGGCTAGGTATGGAGACATACAGACATAAAGACAAGTCAAAGTCTTGCTGCCTTATGTTTGGTAAATCTTTGCAAAATAACTGTAGCGCATGTGGACAGAATTGCTAAGGCCTGCCTCCATTCATCACTCTTATTGTTCCCTCACTTACAGACTTTAGTTCCTTATATTCTGTCCTTTCACTTTGTCTCACTGGGTATATTTCATAATTTAAATTATTTCCCAGTTCTCTTAAGTGATCAGCACTAGGAGATTATCGTTGTATTTAATTTTATAAAAGTCTTTTTATGATATGCAGAAGTTATTTAGTTATGGACAGTTAGTGCAGGAAAATTCTGTTGCCTTGACATGTAGCCTTGGCTTTCCATCCCACCACACAGAATCAGGAAGTTTCAGCCTCTTTGCCCCAGCAAAATGATGGAGCTATAGATGCTCTGAGTCATGGTAGCTAGTCACTAAACAAGTCATAGCTCTGGTTATATCTTGTCATCCTTATGGTATTGGTCTAAACTTACAAATGCTTTCCTCTAGTTTGTATGTTTGTGCCAACCAGTCTTTGTTTATGACATGTGACCCATCATTCTATTAAGGGCTGTTCCCTGTCCCTAGGCCCGCTTCCTGGATATGTGTAGTCTCTTGGCTTGATGGATGCTGGTGTTTTTGGTTGGCTTTGAGCTCATGAGGCCCTACATTTGAGACCTTACCTTGTTCTTGCATACATTGTTTTTTCATTTCCTGATGTATACACAATAATATGAATCTTCTCTCTCCTCTCTCTCTCTCTCTCTCTCTCTCTCTCTCTCTCTCATCATCTATCTATATCATCTATCTATCATCTTCTATTATCAGTATCACACACACATATGTTTATCTATTATCTACCTATAATTAGTCTATCTGTCCTCTAGTCCCAAATATCTTTAGTGTTATAGAGAACTATATGTTTTGTAGTTCTAATCTGTTCTGTGAGTACAATTTGACTTCGTTTATTGTCTCATAACATTTCTTTCTTTTATATCCATCCTCGGGGTACTGTTCGTTTATTTGATCCATCAATCTTTAACTGAAAGTCCTATTGTGGTTTTGTACCTACTAGGCACTCTACATTTCTGCCTCATGAATTCATTTTTGGAACCAAAGTGCCATTTTCCTCTGGCAAGCCTCACTGCTTCTTCCTTCCTATTTCGTTTCCCTCAGGAAAAAAAAAATGGTGCCTTTACAAGGCTTTTCACTCACTTTCTTTCCATTCTGTTTCTGCCTGTTCATAAATGAGAAAATTGGAAATCTTTTACTTCCTTCTTCCTGAATTACATTCATTCTAGATTTGGATAAAGCAGCTTAGTGTTTATCAGATTTTCTAGTAAGACCTCCCGTCCACTTCAAGAGACTGTACTGGGATTACAAGAGCCTGGATGTAGGGAAATAAGAGACAGGATCCAGCGTAACAGCTCTACTTTCCAAGTCCGTCATTATTGTCTGCCTTCTCAGTGCAGTGATAGCTACAGATGGTAACATTGCTCAGTCAGTTTCCTCAGAGTCTTCACTCTCGCCATCATACTCTGTTTGCAGTGTCTTTTTTTTTGAATCACTGCTTGTTTCAGAGTCCTCAAACTTTATGCAGGGCTGTGAGGAGGATTCAGTCCATGACTCTTAACTTATTTTTCCCAGATCATGCTCACAAGTGACATATTAACTGGCTTTGTCTATGTTCTAAAATATATTTCTGTTGTCTAAATGACTAAATGTTATCTTAAATCATGGTGGAATAACTCTTTGTCATTAAATTTGTAGGTGACATTCTACTTTCTTCTAGGTCAGTGTTAAAATGAGAACTCAAGACTGGCTTAGCTCCTTTCTACCCACAGTTTATACTTTTAAAGTTCATGTTAAAGTTCATGACTGTTTAAAGATATGCTTATATTCAACCACTTTTATTATCAGTACTACTTGGAAATAAGTAAGGGCTTGAAATCAAATGGTTTGGAATTCCTTTTAGAATAACCGAGGGCTAAATGACTTAGTATTTCCCACCCAAACCACTGTATTCAACATTACTCTTCTGATTAAAGAGTTGATACAAGTGATAGCATCTGGTGATTAGCTGTAACAAAATGTAGAACCAAGTGGGAGAGTCTCACTAAGGAATTCTCTACAGGGCTTGACCTGTGGGCGCGTCTGCGAAGTATTGTCTTATGTTAACAGCTGACGGAAGACGCAGTGGGACCATTGCCTAAGAGGAGGTGCTGAATTGTATGTGCAAGGAGAGAAATTGAACCGAATGGAAGCAAGCAAGCCAGGACTCATGAATTTATGGCTCTCTGCTCTTGACTGGGGATATGAGGTAAGTAGCTTTTTCTAGTTCCTGACTCACTTCCACCACAAGGAATTTTAATTTGGAATTATAAGTTTAACAACCTCTTTTTGTCTAACTTGCTTTTGGTCAAGATATTTTTTATCAGAAACAAAACTAGAACAAAATCTTCTCATAATCCTTTGGACCTTGATAATGTTTCATTTTAGCATCCTCTTAATGCCTAAGACCAATTGATACTTGCTTATAAAGCATAGCAGGACCTGCAAAGAGCTTGCCATACTCTGTAAAATTGTCTAATTATTGTCATCCTAACCTTTGACTGACTTAAGGATCATGAAGAAGAATAAAAAAGAGGTTAAGAGGGTTTTAAAGAAAGTAGCTCTGTGAACAGAAAAAGACAGTGTCAGAAAACATAAGATGCTTGAATAAAAAACCCAGTATCAGAGGTAAGCTATCCTTCTGACACTTATTATGCAAAGAATCTCCCAAACTCCCAACCCATAAAGGTTGTTGCTAGTGCTACTGACTGCATGCTGGAGCTAGATGATAGCACTGTATTGCTGAAGACACCACATGCTTTGGCTGTGTGACAAGGAGAAATAAGATTGATTTTCATGCTGCCTGGAGTTTATAGTGTTAGAGAGCATTGTAATTGTCACTTATAGTCTTGCTTGTTTGTGAAACCTAGGTGCTACACTAACAACATGCCAAGCAAGATATACCCAATGGTACAATGATAGTATGACTGTTATGAATGCCACCAACTGCTATTCACTTGGATTTAAGGCCTTTCCCGTGAGAAGGAACTCACACCCTGTACTGTAAACCAGAACAGAAGCATATGGCTACCAAAGTCATAGGCTTCAATGTAGATACAATTGCTAATGTTTTGTTAGATGGATGTGGCATGCCTGTATGACTACCTTTTAGAGATGTTTTGCATACATACTCATAGATTACTGCTGTTGTCAGCTTCTGTCATGGTGGAAAACTTCATGTGTGGAAGTATTGATCACAAAGGCTTGTGTGGCCTGGCTGCTTATCACAAAGATGTGCAACTAATCAAAGTTGAGGATTAAATCCATGGCCTTGAGTGAGCCCAGCTTATCAGTGAGTCCAGCCTCCATCTCTCATTTTGTCTGGCCCCTGAGTGTATCTTCATCACCTACTCACTGCTCTTTAATTAAATATCATACACTTGAAGCATGTATTTCACACTTCCATCCCCATGGTATGATCAGAGGAAGAACTCAAAATGCAGCCATGTTTCCAAGGATCCATAGCCTAGCTGGCCGAGGATGAGACTTTGGGGTCTGGATACTAGCTGTGTCATGCAAGCATAGCAGAGCTGCTTTTATGTCCTGTTTTCATAGAGTTTGCTTCTAACATGGCAATTTATACATTCTATGCTTTATTTCTTTCAAAATGTGTTTTCGTCATGTTTATCTAATGAATTATTTGTAGTTAGACCCCTTTCATGAGACCTCTAATTTCCCCTTGCTTGAAAGAATGGACTTTTGGATTCATTGCTCTGAGATGCAATCATTGGTTAATGTTTTCATATACTAATAAGTAACTAGACATGGTGCTCAAAATATTGAATTAATAAAATAACATTAATACAGAACAGAAATGTCACTAGGAAATATATTCAGGAGGATTTGTTTCTAGTTTCTTATCTGTAATTCTTGGCAAAGATCACAGATCAGTATCCTACTGTCCTTTAAGGCAAATGTGAAGCTTCCACTTTGCTGTAAGCTTTACACTGCTGGCCAGCATACCACAGATAATCACAAAAGGATGGATGCATGGTGATTTGGGAGAGGAAAAAATAATGGTAGCAGCCAGGGTCCTGATAGATACTGAAGCACACACTCCCAATAAGCTATTCCTTCAATTTATGCCCCATATGAAAAAGTTACCACCTTTTCCTGGTACCACCAAGTGACACCCTGGCTTGGGCACAGTTACGATCTAGACCACACAGTCAGTTTGACCAAGTGTTGTGTATTTGTTCCTCCTCTTCCATTTCCATTCAAGTTTTCTTTTTAATTTTCTTTAGACAATATGCTAGCATAATTCCCTGCTGCTATAATTTCTCTAACAATCTAAAGTCTCCGTGATCCATACATTAACTTTTCTTAAACACCAATAGAGCTATATATTAGAAGAAAAGGGAGCTTTGTGCAGTGGCGTTTGAAAAAGATGAAGTTCTTGACATGACATACCGGGCTCTTAGGATTTGACCTGTACTGAGCTCTGGGTCTGATTTTCTGTCCACTTTCCCTGTGATGAGATAAGCTCCATTCGATTTCTATGAGAATTTGACTCTCAAACTCTCTGCTAGCTATCTGCCTTCCCTTACTCGTGAGTGACTTCCTCCTGCCCATGCTATTCTTTCTTTTGTTACTCTTTATAAATAAATAAATAAGTAAATAAATAAATAAGTAAATAAATAAATAAAACCAAACCACTTCAATCTCAATTTTAACTCTGAAGGTCTTCCCTTGTCCTATAGCCAGAAATGTCTTTTTCCTCTTTTATAATGCTCTTCACAATGTTTTATTTAACTGTCTTGTTTTGTTCGGAGAGAGGTTAGATATCCGGGAGCTGTAAAAGGATTTATCTTCCCAGTATGGCCCAATCCTTTTTGTTATTGTTAAAGCAGAAAATCAATAAGGTTCAAGATTAGCACCAGGTGACCCAGTTTTTCTGTTGTGAGATGATGTAGCCAACTCAGGATCACTGTGTGTAAAGCTAATTGCTGTATTTCTTCCCTGGCCACAGTGACGGCCGTTTCTTAGGATAATACTTGATCTATGCACTCTTTTCTCCAGTCTTACGTCTTCTTTCAGTACTCAGAGAGGAGCTGGAGTTTTTTGGTTTTTTTTTTTTTTCTCTTTTTTTCCATGTGCGTGGTATGTGTGCATGCATATGAGTATGTGAATAGGCCTATGCATGTGTGAAGTATAGGTACACATGTGAAAATTTAAAGGCCCAAGTCATGTTTTGAATCTTCCTAGATCATGCTTTCCTCCTGTTCATTCATTCAGGTATGATCTCCCAATGAAATCTAGGGCTCTCTGATAAGGATTGGTAGGCCGCCTAGATAGCTAGCACAGACCTTCCCAGACTGGAATTATAAGCAGGATAACACACACACACACACACACACACACACACACACACACACACACACAGCATTTAAATAGAGTCTTGGATCTTGGGTACTCTTGCTTGCATAAAAAAATGCTTAAATGCTGAGCCATCTGCCAGGCACAGAATGGAGTTTAGTGACTGCTCCCCAGCTTATTTAGTTTCCTAGACACTCCTGTTGAGATAGGGTTCAATGTGTTGCCATGGATCCCATTACCTGCCTTGGGAGAGCTCCTCCACGCATGACAATTATCGATGACTTCTCCATACCCAATCTTCTTCCATCCATGTCTTTATGCTATTCAACAAATCTTACAGCTTGTGTTTGAAGTTAGAGTTGTGGCTTGTTTTATTTGTTTAGAATTAAGGGTTGGGAGCTAGGCAGGCATTGCACCAATTGACAGCTCCAGACCTGTTGACAGTATTAGAGACAGGATCTTGCATAGATTGTCTAGACGAGACTTGAACTCTCTGCCTTCCCACCTTAGCCTCCTGAGTAGTTTGGCCTCATGGCTGTTGTAATAAACACAGTTTCCTTCTGTGTTTTAAAAGATGCTTCCATAGTTTAAAGAGAAGGCCAATGTAAGACATTTCATGTGACCCCATAACCACAACTTCCTCTGAGTCACTCACAGTACCCGATCCTGGCCAGGCTGCAACAATGTTCTAGACAAATCCCAGATGCCTTCTCTGCTGACATGCTCTATATCTGCTTTTAGTATTTCCTTCACTGTGAAAAGCTCAGGCTAATCAGGCTAATCCAGCTCTATCTCTTCTCTTATGATCTATCTGTATGCTCTTCTCTTAGAGCTACCAATGTGAGACATAACCTTCAGCTTTGTCTTAGGAACACTTTCTGTGTTGTTCTTCACTGCACAGCTTACTTTTTGTTTGTACAAAATGTGATTTGTATTTATCATTTCTACTATTTTAATATACTCAAATTTTCTACCTTAAAAGTTAACCTGAAAGATGATGCTTTGAATTCGGTCCCTTAGCACATCTGTAGGCCACAGGGATTTTGTGTCATGGCTCAGATGAATGCTCATATGGAAGGGAGTTCATGAGAGCAGACTCCATATCCATCTGGTCTTTGAGGGCACAGCAGTCTCCTTTTCCATTCCAGAGGTTATAGACAGGCAAGGGTAGGCCCTTACCAGAAACTGACACTGTTGGCATCGTACCATCCTTGACCCCACAGCTCTCAGCAAGAGGAAAGACTCCTGGGGTTGACTAGGTGTTCTCTGTGGCAGTCTGAGCTGGACTGTCTGATATATATGGTCTGAACAGGTTCTCTTTTTTGAAAAAAAAAAAAGAAGCTAAAGGCTATGGATTTGAGAGAAATCAAGGGGCATGGTATATTGGCATGGTTGGAGGGAGAAAAAAAGAAGGAAGATGATATAAATATATTTTCATTTAAAAATAATTTTAAATGCCCTCAAATATGGAGTCAACTTTGATGTAGGCAGTGGTAGAAACTGGACCATATAGGGCTATTCGGTTAAGACTCAGAAGAGACTGAAACTGTGGGGAGATCCTCACTCCCCTTGAATATTGCGTGAGTGATCATAGTTATGATACTGAAAGAATAGGCACAGGGAAAGCAGTCATAGGATCTCAGATACAAATAAAAAATACAATAGTGGAAACTGGCCAAGAAGACATTTTTATGACAGAAAAATGTAGCCAGATTTTGTCTGGGTCCTAGAGCTGTATGGGAAGAAAAATATATGAGCAATGAAACTTGAGGTTTTGGCAGAAGAAATCTCTTAAGAAGTTTTAAGGGTTTTGTATGGCTTTCCTTGGTGGCTTACTAGAAACCGTGAGAGGATAGAAATGAATTAAGGATGTAATTTATAGTCAAAAGGGATGCAAAACCAAAAGATTTAGAAAATGTCCAGACTCATCAGCTGATAAATAATGAAGAAGAGTGTTCATGAGGGAGGAACAGGGGCATAAAATGAATATTTGATAAAGACATTAGTATAGCTATAAGAAAGGCAGAAGCCATTTATCAACACAATGGAAGAACGACTTCCACAGCATATTGCCATGTTGGAGACCATCTTGAGAGCAGAATGGTTTTGTTGTTGTTTGTTTGTTTGTTGAGCTAGTGTTTCTCTGTGTAGCCTTGGCTGTTCTGGACTTCGTTTGTAGACTAGGCTGGCCTTGAACTCACAGCAATCTGCCTGCCTCTGCCTCCCTAAGTGCTGAGATCACAGGTGTGTGCCACCATGCCAGGCTTCAGGATGGTTTTCACAAAGGGTTTAAGGAAGTTATGAGGATCCAAAGTTTGTTATCTAGCTCAACCCTTTACATCCAGTATTTAAATGTGTGGGGGTCCAAGAATCACTGAAGGAAGACCCCATAATCAAGTAGTATGAAAAATCAAAGAACGTTTATTCTGCACATGTTTCAGCATGCAGGGATTGCCATTCTTTTCAAAATGGCGACCAGGAAGTGAGCAAGCAGGCTCAATTTATACATAATCAGGAGTTTTTGTGGTAACCTTTAAACTGATTGGTTAGAAGTGAGTCAGAGTAAAGGGGGGGGGGATGTGGTGGGTAGTGGTGGATTCAGGACTGGCTATCTGTTTGGGGACTTTTCCTAGTTACTGGGGATTTTGTTCAATCACGGAGGTTTGGCTACTACTCAGATGTTAAACATTAATTTGATCAGTTAGGGCCAACTGCATTCTTTTCAGAGAATAACAAAGACATAAAATAATATAAACATATAGATTTTGGTCAACCTGACCTGTCTGCCCACATGTGGCTTACTTAGGAATCTTTTTCTGAATCCTGAGGAACAAACTCAAGCCTAGTCAGGCAGAGTGAAGAACTGAAGCGTCTCATGGAGTCAGATAAGTCGAATAGTCTTGGATCTCTGAGAGGTCTCCTGGTGTCTCTGGGTGTCCCCTCAAATGCAGTGCTTAGTGGTTGTGATAGCTGTGACTTATGTGGCCCAGAACAACCCAGGTGGAATTATCGAAGCCACAAATGTGGTCTGTGTCTGTGAGAAGCTTACTTAGAATTCATGAAAAAGGCATGAGCTCTTGGGACATTCTACTTCTACCTGATTTCAAAGAACGCTCCTAGGAGTTTTAGGGGCTAGACAGTGAACTGCCACACACAAGTAAGCCATTTCTGAGAGTCCCCACACCGACAGTGTACATATAGTGAAGCCAATAGAATGGGCTTCATACCTGCAGAGTCACTGTGTGCTGGGCCACCCTGAGAGAGCTGTAGCAGTTCAATTCTGAAGAAGAGGAATTCCGTGGAGGCTATGCTTTCACAGAATAAAATAAAGGATCAGTTCCCATTTAGTTCATTAGCAATGCATTACCTGTGCTAGTATATACACAAGAGATAGGAGCTCAGATTATGCTTAAGCCCTAAGTCTTAGTCTTGTGATTAACTGGTTGATTTTAATTAGTACACAAAGTATTAGTTCTCATTATGACATTCTCAAACAGAATTTGTTCTAGTTGACTATCCCTTCCCTCTCATCTGCCTTGCCCCTCCTCTAGTCCTCAGTCAGCTTTCAGGTCATAGGGTGATTTGAAATGAGGCATCTCCCACAGTAAGTTAATACATTTGGGCAGCTGGTCTCTAGTTGTTGGTAGTGATTGAGGAAGTGAGACAGCCTTGGTGGAGGCTGAGATAAGATTTGGGAGTTTAAAGTTCCACTTTCAGTTTACTTTCTCTGCCTCCTGTTTGGGGTTGAATATGTGATTTTAAAACCTGGGCTCCTGTTGCTGTGTTCCCTGCTCCAATTATGGGATCTCCCTCTAGAATGTTAAGCATGAATTAACCATTTTGTCATGAGTTGATTTTCGCCATGGTTCTTTATCATAGCAACAAAAAATATCTTATACACATTATATATATATATATATATATATATATATATATATATACTTTGACCTCTGCTATCTCTCTTTTGTCCAGTTGTGGTCTCATTTCTACTTTTCAGTCCTCTAACATGTGCATGTGTGTGCGTGTGCGTGCCCACACACACTAAAAGTTATGATCTACATATGAGAGAAATTACATGTTTTTTAAAAATCTTTCTCAGCACAGGTCACCTCAGTTAATATTAGTAAAACCCAGATCTTCCTTTTCCTGTATATTTCATAATTTTTTTTGTTTACAGAAAAATTCCGTTGTGTGTATATATATGCACTACATTTTCATCATCCATTTAACTCTCTTTAGACATCTAAGCTAGTTCCCTATCCATGCTTTTGTGTGCCCGAGCATCAGGAAACACGGATGTAAAAGTGCCTCTGTGGTAGAATAGTGAGCCCTCCGGGTCCATGTGCAGGAGTGATATAACTGGCTTAGGTGACAGTTCTCTTTTCAAGTTTTGAGGAAACCTCCACAGTGATTTCCATGGTGGCGGTGCTAGACTGCACTCCTAGCAGCAGTGAATAAAGACCAGTTCCCACATCTTTACCCCTTTTTATTGTCATCTGCTTTCTTGATGATCGCTATTTTGACTGGGATAAGATGAAATCTCAAAGTAGTTTTAATTTATATTTCCACGATGGCTCAAATATTGAAAATTCGTTAAAAAAAAAATGCTCACTGACCATTCGGCTTCCTTCTTTAGTTCTTTGAAAGTTTCATACAACGATACATATTTTGATCATATGTATCCATCACTACCTCCCTCAGACTCCTTCTAGTTCCCCTACCCTTTCCCTCCCCAACTTTGTATCTTCTTTCTCACTGCTACTAATAACTCTCTCAGCCTAATTCGTGTTACCTATATTTTTACTGTTATGCGCCCATCCACAGGAGTACGAAAAATGTATCAGCAGCTGTTGAATAGGCCCGAACCTGTGTTTTCCCTCGGCCTTCTGACTTTCTGAGGAAGCTAGCAAGCTCCTAGCCAGGTGTGCCTTACTCTTCTCATCCAAGCTCCATGTGCCGGGATCTGGCGCATGAGCGCTAAGACTGGAACAGAGGGAGAAAGCCCCAGGCTTAAGAGAGCAAGGTAGCTGAATTTAGCTAGAATTGACAGCCAAGAGACAAAGAATTAGATTTTAATTCAAGTACTAAGTTTCATACATTCTGTCTAGCGGCAGAAGCCAAAGCTAAGCTAAAGATGAAAGAAAAAGGGCATAAGGAAAAAAGCCAGGAAACCAGAGGAAAGTTAAAAAAAAAAGGCTTCCCTAATAGGGGATCCCGGATTTTTAAATCCCTGTGTTGTAAAAAAGGGGGCCTTGGTACCAGGATATGTTTTTTGTTTATAGTGAACACCTGGAGAGCCTGTCTCTGGAACTGGGCCTCTTGTTAATTCAGAGGCAGCTTTGAAGTGTCTTATCTGAACAGAACCAGATTTGGTCACACTTTCTCACCAAATGGGATTTTTATGGTCGCTTTCTGGAGACAGGAGGGAGTACTTCCTCTTTCTGAGCACAGGTAAACTAGATTTTTCCCGAGAGGAGCGGACTCAAGATCTCTGCCCAGCAAAGTCCCACAAGCAGCACTTGTTTAAGGGAGAGTGTCCTGCACTCAGCAGCCACCAAATGCAAATAGCTCCTCTGCCATGGGTGAGGCCTTAGGGAGTCTCCTTAGTCAATTGAAGAATTTTGCCTGGATTGATCTTCGCCAAGTAACCACAGCTGCTGTAATTTTATGTGTTTAATAGCTATTATGTCCCAAAGTCAGCATTTCATTAAGGTCTCTTCCCTACATACTGCTTCTTTTTTTTAAATATAGTTTATTAATTTATTCATATTACATCTCAATTGTTATCCCATCCCTTGTATCCTCCCAGTCCTCCCTCCCTCCCTCCCATTTTCCCCTTACTCCCTTCCCCTTATGACTGTGACTGAGGGGGACCTTTTCCCCCTGTTTATGCTCATAGGGTATCAAGTCTCTTCTTGGTAGCCTGCTTTCCTTCCTCTGAGTGCCACCAGGCCTCCCCATCCAGGGGACGTGGTCAAATATGGGGCACCAGAGTTCATGTGAAAGTCAGACCCCACTCTCCACTCAACTGTGAAGAATGTCCTGTCCATTGGCTAGATCTGAGTAGGGGTTCAAAGTTTACTGCATGTATTGTCCTTGGCTTGTGCCATAGTTTGAGCAGGACCCCTGGGCCCAGATCCACCTCTTATATTCCCTCTTTTTCCCCTGCTGTGAAGTTCCTTGAGCCTTCTATGGTGGGAAATTAACATAGTTGGTCCATCAACATCTGATCCTTCATTGTTATTTATACTTGGCACTTTAACAAATCTGAGTCTTTGTATTTATCCACTGCAAAGAGAAGCTTCCCAGATCCAAGCTGAGAACAGCACAAATCTATGGCTAGACACACACATATGTCAAGACTATATCTTGATGTCATGGTCATGTAACAAAAGAGTGGTAGGTTTCCTCCTTGGGCCTATTATCTCCACACTCATGGGTTTTATACCAGGGTTACATAGCAGGCGTGAAATCCTTACTGTAGAACAAACCTTACATTCAACCAGAAAGTAGTTGGTTATCTCCATAAATACCATGCCACAATTGCACCAGTAATCTCACATCTTACCATTAAGCTACTATTATATTATTTGGAGTCCACTTCTGGGTATCAACAACAGTATTTTTCTCCCCCAGGAGAGCAGAGTTTCCTGGACAGTTTAATGTTGATTGCTCTGTCTTGTATGCAATATGAATGGTATCTTAAACAATAGGACATTTTCATTTAGTTATGGCCAACCAAGAGCAACGGCAACTGCCTGTTTTGCTTTGAGTGCCTCTATAGACTCCATGGCTAGTATCTCATAAGAGGTATCTCATGCCTGTCTCTGATATCTTCATTCAAGGACTCATTATCTTCTTGGAATCCATACATGAAGAATATTTCTTATCAAATGCCCTTAAAATGTTATATATGTATATATACATATATATTTTGTATGTATGTATGAATGCAAGTATCCTACACACTGCTGGACTTCAAAAAAATAAAAAGCTTCTTCATATATCCTAAGTCTGGCTAACTACCAACCTAACCACTTCTCTGTTCTGCCAATCTCCACATTCCACTTAAACATTTAATTTTGGAAAATCTTTGCCAGATATACTTCTAACATAAAATTATTCCCTAGCATTCACAAAGAACAACAACAACAACAACAACAACAACAACAACAACAACAACAACAACAAACTTCAGGAAAACAAACAGGCCAATTGAAATCAGCTATGAAACTAACAAAATAACAAGATAGAAAGGTTTCAAAATATGAAACACAAAAGCTGGTAAATACTTGAAAAAGTATACAACATCTTTAACTATGAGAAAAATGAAAATTAAACATATCTTGAGATTTCATCTCACCATAACAAAATGACCAAGATCATAAATACAAATAACAGTAAATGATGAAGTAGGCATATGCTAAACATTCCTTATGCCTGTTAGTGAGAATGGTAAAATAATTCAACCACTGTAGAAACAAGTTTCGAGGTTTTTAGGGGAAAAAAATGACAGAATTACCATGTGACCTAGCTATACCTTCCCTGGGCATATACCCAGGGATACTGCCAGGATACCTATGCATCCATGCTCATAGCAGTTCAACTCAAAATAGCTAGGAACTAGAATCAACCAAGATATCCATTAACAAATCAAAGGATAAAGAAAACACGATACATGTATATCATACAATATTACTCATCTGTAAAGGAAGCTAAAATAACAAATTTTGTGTGTGGATGATGGACGGAATTGCAAAATTTTATACTGAATGAGGTCTTCCTTGCATAGAAACACAAATACTGCCTACTCTCTTTTATATGTAGATCTCAGCTTAAAATCTTTTGATTTATATATTTAACCTGGAGTTCACTGTATGGAAGCCAGAGCAGAGATGTCTTAAGGGAGAAAAGAATAAAATACAAATAAATTGGTAGAGAGAGAGAGAAAAAAAACACCAGGGGTGGGAATGTTAAAGGATGTAGAAGGTTAGGAGACAGGAAATGGGATATTGGCAGAAGTCAATACCAAAATAAATGATGCATGAAAAAACAGAATGGAAACCTACAATCTTCAACTCAAGAAAAATTCAATTATATATAGAAGGTATTAGTGCCCATCTGTTGAGAACAATCTCTTAATCTTATCAGCCCATTTCTGGACTGGTAGCTCTTTTGGTAATTTTATTATTATATTGTGTGTATGTGTGAAGGGTGGGGAGGGTTTGCTTATCTGTTTGACTGTGTGCCATGACTTATTTTGAGAAGGCCAGACATTGCTAAAAACCCTGTGACAGAAGTCATGAACCGGCACTGGGAGGCACCAGCTAGTCCCAGCTGGAGTGAGGTAATAGAATGTTCCTGGTTGCAGAAAAGTGGGTGGAAAAGATCTGAGCCAATCATCTCCCAATGTGACCATATATGGCCTAATGCCTCTGGCTTGTAACTTGGGATGACTGGCCATTCAGCCCCAGCCTATCAGCTTATGTCTCTGTGATTGCTCCTTAGTCCTCCCAATCAAATTAGAAGATAGCACACCTTCTTGGAAGTCCCTTTATTTCCTATAAAAAGGCCTGTTGGCCTTTGACAAGTGTTGCCACCATTTTGTATGGTTGGCTGACCCCTGCATGCCAGCTGTTTCTGCAGAATAAATGTTCTTTGTTTTTATATCTGGGGTCTTCCTTCAGCAATTATTGGACCCTTACAATTTCTCTAGGTAAGACTTTGAGCACTATATTGAAAAATGGTGGTGAACATGGATAGCCTTATCTTGTTTGTCTTTGTAGCCTTTGGTCTTACTTGGGAGCTTTATTTTTCCTCGTCTGTGTGTGTGTGTGTGCCTGTGTGTATCTGTGTCTCATTCATAGAGTGTAGGTGTTTATCTTATGCTCCTAAGAACTTAATCTGCTTGAGTTTACAGAGTTACAGCTAGTGGGAGTTTGCCTCCTGATAGCAAACACTTTGGGCTTCACCCACATCTAATTTAGATGATGCTCAAGACCAATTTTAAAGTTGATGCTAGAAGAAATTAAAAATTTTGGAATATAGTTGATATGTGATAAGAAAATGGGCATTGTGCAGTCAAAGGCAGCATTGAGTTGTTTGAATCCTAGCATATTACTGCATTCATGAATTAAAATTTTATCTGGAAGATAATGGTAGAAGAGGTAGGATGTTTAGGAGATAAGTCATTCCTGGATCGATTGGTATATGCGGTTTGGGGAGCATTCTACCCTCTTCTCGCTGTGTGAGTACACCTGTTGATGTCAGTCCCTGTAGGTCTAATCTTTTGTCTTCACTTTCCTTCTACTATTTTAGGATACAACATTCCCCCTTCCTCTTCAGAGGATGAGGAGACAGACATCACTTTTGTGCAGAATCTTTCAGTACCTATCATAACTTTGATCTTTAATAACTAAAATATAAGAACTGTGGGAAACAAATTTTTATTATTTATAAATAATCAACTACATTTTTTCATATCTCTGTGAACTGGCTAGGGCATTCTTTCTAGATTATTATTCACCTGTGCAGGAAATTTTATCTCTCTTTACTGTCTTTTAAATAGAAAATAATCAAATGTTTTGTGATCTGGGTTAGTATTTTAAATTAACATTTCTGAGTTATCTTTGTTCATAAGGACATATTTTAAATCTATTATGTCTGTTTAAATATATTAGGATATCACAAGCTAAAATCAAACATATGGTAACTAAATAGGAAAAGAAAAAGACAAGCTAGGCATGGTGTCAGGCACTTATAGTCCTGGATGCTGGGTTACCTGAAGCAGAAAGATCACTTAATATCAGGAATTCAAAGTTAGCCTAACGACATAGTAAGAGCTTGTGAAACATTCAAGCAGGCAACCAAGCAAGAAACAGAAAATTCTGCCAACCAAGAAGCTGTTATTTGTGTATTATCTTGACTTGGTATAGAAAATGAAAATGGATGTTCACAAAAAGGAGTGGAACTAAATCAATTAGATAAAGTATAAGAACATCATTCCATATAAAATGAATATATTTTTAAAATGCTGATTTTAACGGTTTTTAATATTCAAGGATTCAAATAAATAAGTCTTAAAATAGAAAATTATGACAAAATATAATCATTGGTCTAAAAATGTTTATTGCATTCTAAATTTTCTGTACATTTTTTTAAATAGAAAACATGACAGGGATGATCTTATTTCAATTAAAATAAAACAACAACAAAAATACTCCATCAAGAAAACACTGTGTTGAGGAGACCATCATATTAATAAAAATGCCTACCAAGGTTACATTGAGGCTGCAGAACCACTGTGAGGAATGTGCTTTACTTCTATGCTCATTCCATCATCATATACAACCCATGCCTTTGTAACCAAAGTTGCTCCTCTTACAAGCAACCATGGCTCTAGGGCAATATGCACACTTACACAGACTGAGAACCACTCCTTCCTATCACATGCTCACACAAGAGATTGTCCT
This sequence comes from Acomys percivali, assembly GCA_907169655.1. NCBI lineage: Eukaryota > Metazoa > Chordata > Mammalia > Rodentia > Muridae > Acomys > Acomys percivali. The sequence goes on along the minus strand of OU015750.1, from coordinate 19,165,672 downwards.
TGTCCTTTCAATTAAAGAGGTTTTGTTAAAAGCTTATTCTTTTCCACTCTGCCTGTATCTATTTCTGCTACTTCATGTGCTCTATAACTTGATTATAGTGTAATTATAGCTCAGAGCAATGAAGGGAACACTTTTTATTCTGTTTGAGAGACCTGAGCCTATTGACATATGGTTTACACAACAGTGAGATATCTAACATGACTTGTCTAATAACCCCCAAACCATATGAGCATACATGTAATACTCATTTGATTAGATCAAAGGGTTAGCTCGGTTTGGAAAGCCCTAATTATGCACAGCTCCTAAGTACATAATACCGAGTAAGCTACTTGATTAATGAATTGAAATTATTGATTAGTGCTGTCAATGTCCAGAGTGAACCTTAAAGCTTCCAAGAAAAGTGCTTTATATTTACCTTTAATCTATTAGAACTCTAGAATACGTATTAGAATTGAGTCCTTCATAGTATTTTGAATTACATTGCCACAGAATTGACAAAAGGTAATGATTATTCCCTTTGAGGAATTGAGAATGTTCCAGAAAAGAGGGAGTGATGTTTCTTATGCTGTTCTCTTCTTACTTCTGCATGCCAGTCACTACCATGTGAACTCATACCATGTTTTGTTCTGTACTCAGATGCCACCTATCCCTCTCTGAACAGTGTAGGCAGACAATAATTTTAAAGAATGAAATGTTTTTACCAGCTTAGGGTTGAGTGCACTCAGTGTGGGATAGCATTGATGTGAGAGTAATCTGAATAGACAAATGAACACAAAGTGCTTTCCAGGACTCCTTGCTTGTAAAGAATCTGCCTCCAGCTCTTGAGAATGGATAGTGGAGTGGACAGTTACCAATCAGTAAGCAATTTGCTTTAATGATCAAGGCTTGGCAACTATTGAAACTGAAGTAACTGAACTAAAACTAAACTAAACTAAACTAAACTAAAACTAAAGTAACTGAAACTAAAGCTTATTCCAACCTTTGAATAGTCTTATTTTTGCACATTTTCCTCTATTGGCTAATCTCCATAGTAACACTTTATGAAAAACATTTGCCTCATGAATTTATGAATAGCTCTACTCACTTTTACGACATCTGTAGGACTCCCTCTCTCTTCTCTTTGCACATTTGCTTTTCTTCAGAAAGGAAGTCAGAAACCAAGTAGAGTTTGTGTCTTGTAATATCTGCTTCAAAAATATTTTGAGGTGTTGGGTAATAAATCAGATAGTAGGCACAAGAGTGATTAAGAAGAGAGTGCCTTTGTTTTTAAAATATAATTATGTAGCATCAGTAGGTACCATCGTAGACCCCCTCCATCACCAGCAGTTCAATGCAGCAATTCAGGTCAGGTAGAAAAGAGGGTTTCTATCCCACACAGAGGAGAGTAGCAGGTTAATATGAGGTCAAGGCTTCCCATTTCAGAGAAGTGTCCTCTCATCCATCATTGTCCTTTACACTCTAAACTGCAGGCGTCTGGTCTGAGGCTTCGATCTGCAAGGAAATGGACATAACAACGTGAATTTCTAAATTCACCTACCTATTTAGGCACAACAAATATATCAGAACAATTGAAGGCAGGTTAGTAAACATGTAAGGACGGGGAGGAGTGAAACCTTCCCTCCATGTGTGATGTTGTACTAGCATCGTATTTGTGTTATCTCGTTAAATACTCTGTGAAAACAAACAACGCAAGTATTATTTCTATTTTTAGAAGTAGGAAGTAGATTACAGTCATTAGATCCAGGAAACACAAATGACAGATTAGAAGTAACACCTAAAATTTTAAGAGAATCTTTTTTTTTTTTTTTTTAAAGAGAGTGCTTGAAAAATTATAGTAAAAACACTCCAGAAGAAGAGACCTGAATAGTCAATATATTTTTCAAAGTGATAGACAAACACTTTAGGAGTCACAAAAGGGCACACGAAAGGTATTCAGAAACTTCTTTATATAAAAATAGTTGATAAAAAGTAACATTTCTAATGCTCTTTGGAGCCAGAAAGAAAGTAAGAAGTTCTCTAATCACTTTGGTCCAGAAAAACCATTAGTTTGAAATTTAGGAATTTTAAACTTTATTCAAGTTAAGTAGGAAAATACTGTATGACATAGCAATTTTTAGCAGGTGACTGGGGACATCTTGTCCATTTCTGTCTTTTTCTGTTTCCTATCCTCGGGAAGACACTGCTACACTTCCTGACTATGATGGTCATAGTGATAAGCAAAACCCTCTGTCTACAGTCAGAATCAGTTCTTCTCTCAGGACTTGCATTGTTGTAAGCTGACCAACAACAGACCCATCATATTCCACACACTGACTCTAGAGCCCAAGAGAATCTTCCTGCAAATGGTGAGAGGAAAATGTACTTCTGCTGCCTCCTGAGGACCTCTGCCTTGTATCACCCACTGGCAGCTCAAGAACCTGCTCTAGTTGTTTGCTTTATTGCTTCTTTTGCAAAAGGATGCCAGTTTTCAGCTACTATAAGAGATATCTGAGATTAAAAAATGCACTTATTAGAGAAAGGTTTATTTTCTCTAATAATTTTTTGAAAGTTTTTGGTGCGTGGCCTATTGGCACCATGACTTTTGAGCATATGATAAGTGGTGACATCACACTAAGAGCATACGAGGTAACACAAATGCTTACCAAATGATGGTCTGTAATAAGAGAAAAGAGAAGAAACTCTAGAGTAACATTGAGGTCAAGCCTCCATTGACTTAAAACCTGTTCTTAGTAGGTCCCACCTCTTCAGTGTTCTCTCACATCCCTGTAGCACTGTGGGGTGGGAAGCAAGCCTTGGCATATAGGTGCTTGGATTGTGAAGACATTTAGGATTCAAGATATATGGTTAGAGAAATGTTTGAGTGGTTGATACTCATATAGTCAAGAAAACACACACACACACATACACACACTTAGGAAATCCAAAATCCAAATTCTCTCTCTAATATATATGTGTGTGTGTACCTTTTTGTTTTGTGTATATTTAAAACATGAAGTCATCAGTACATATGTACATCAGTACATATATATATATATATATATATATATATATATATATATTATACAAACCAGAGTTCTATATTAATCACAGCAGACATGTTGAAAATACAGAAAATTGCTCATTGAAATGCTCATGTTTAGTCATCTAAGCTATGCTCATACTGCCTATTTCAAGGACACTATCTTGAACATTCTGCAAGTATGATATCCACACCTCAGGGACTATGGCGATTATAGAGCGTACTATAGAAAACTCTTCACTAGTTCATGACCTAAAATGATTCATGCATTTATTTTATATACTGAAGTCTTACCAGATAACTTTTTCTAACATTTAAAATGCATCATTTAAAAATAAATTAATAAAAACTCATTATTTAAGACATATTGTCTTGTTAACTCACCTTGTTCACTTCCAAATTTTTATTTTCCCTTGTACTCAAAGCATATTAAAATGCACCTATAGATAAAATAATAATAAGCTTTCACAAAATGTCACAAAGAACAAAACTGCAGAGAGTTAGAGAGAAGTCCTTGCTTTCATTTATGTAAATCTGCTTCTTTAAAAGCCAGATTTGTTACAAACACTGTAATATTTTATAAAACTCTCATTACTGGTAGAAAATGAGTTTTACAACACAAGAAAATGAAACACAAATGTATAACCTCTTTGCATCCATATTCAGTATAATATTTTTCTTAAAAGAAAACAATTTACATTTAAAATGTATAAGCATTGGCTACACATGCGGAGATGTGGCGGCCCCTGCTTTGCACCCTGAAGAGAGGCATTGCAGTTTTTTTCCTAATCTGTACAACTCTCTATTATCTAGTGCTTGCACGGAAACCATTTTAGCAATGTTATTTTAAGAATTGAATGATTATAATATAGCTCAAGCATATGTTAGATCTCAAACTCAATATCATAAATATGCCTCTCTACCTCTGAAAGAAGTTTATTATTTTAAAGCACAGACAAAAAGAACATTCAGGAGATGGGGAAAAGCCTTATTTTCGGTTTTAAGGTAAGGGTTTTTTTCCCTCAGATAGTAATTCTGCAGCATCATGACCCCTACTACATGCAGATATCAGCAGACTATCAGCAAGAAACACGATTTAAAGACACTTAAAATTTAGACATCTCCTGTTCTTTGCCTCTTGAACTCATCCTCTTTGCTATACCGCAGGAAGTCTGTGAATCTCACTGTTGGACAGATCATTTTCTATGTCAGGATGCCTTGAGCTTCTCTTCAGGGAAATACCACTATGCCTCATTTGCCTTTCTCCCTTTGTTTTGGCAGACTTTTTGGTACCTTTTATTATACCCTCCATATTTTTTTTGAACTGCTTCACTTTAAATCATACTCAAAAGCCCTATGAGAAAGATCCTTTCCTATACTTTTAGCTCAAAATATTACACATAATATTTATATTTCACTCCCCTAATGCCAATATTTATTTTTAAATTTTAATTGTTTATTTAATACATACCAGACATTAGAATATTAGATTAACTATTTGAAAATGCTGGTACTGTGGGAACAGATGATATCAACACATCAGATCTCAGATAAGGTCTACTTATCCCCTGCACTGAAGCCTAGTGTGGGCCTCAGCAGAAGCCTGTGCATCACTGGGGAGTGATGGCTATATTGTGTCTCTCCATCCTGTCACATGGATCATCATCCTCATTTGACTCTTCGTGTTGAGGTCACTCTGCTTGTTATGGCTAACTCTCCATCCTTATAGTGCCCCACTTGGTGAGTTGACCGTATCTAGACAAGTATGACATTCTTTAGGCACAAGCACTTGTTAAGAGATCTACAGAATTCAGAAATTAAAGGTTTAAGCATTTCCATCTACTTACAAGGAAATGTTTACCCAAGTCCCTAAGGTTGAGGTAACTAAAACATTTAAAAAAATTTTTATTTCTGTTATATTATTCCTTTTCTTTTAGATGAACTCTATGCATAAATGCTTGCTAATGGAAATTAAAAAAAATCCACAATCTCAGAAAATACTGCTCACAAGATAAGATCACACAGAGAACCAACAGTTTTAAGAAGCAAAACTGAAAGTTCAAGTTTATTAAGTAAAACAATGAGGGACTGTTTAGGTATGTCTGATGATTTATTTTACCCACAAAGAATGCGGGGAAATCCCATCACATCATTGGATGTACTCTGGCCAGCCATAGTGGAAAGTAGTAACTGGGAAGAATTGAAGTAGAAACTAACTGGGAAGAATTGAAGATATAACAAAAACTTGCAGAGATGCTACAGTTCATGTTGCATCACAAGGCACAGCACTGTTCTTGGTTGGTTCAACCAGTGTCTATACATTCCTAATTTTATAAAGTACCTGAAAGGTGTTTTCAAGGTTTTATTCTGTAGTGTTTGTTCTTATTAGACATTGTATTTTACTATTTCATAATTTATTGTTAAGAAATGCCCAAGGAGAAAAGGCACGAAAGCCACAAGGTAATGACTTCTTCCTTGATGTGATGTCAGTGTTACTGTATAGACCTCTCAATGTGACATGGGTACAAAGACAAGTTTGGGTATTCAATAATTACAGAGAAACTAGCAGCCGTCAAATCATCTCCTACCTCCCATTGATTAGTATAGATGTTCTGGTTACAGTGAGTAACACTTTAATAGTGAGATATTTTTTCCCCTTCCCCTTCTCTCACAGGTGTGCATACTTGCGAGCGTGCATGTATGCATGAGCACGCGCGCACATCCACACCCACACGCCCACATGCCACATTATCATGTCCCTTCTGCCCTTTCTGTCCCCGTTTTCCTTGGATGGCTTCTTCCTTCCTCTCAGCTCATCTGTATCCTGACTTCCCCCAAAAGTCACCGATCTGATGACACTCACTTGTCATTGCTGAGACCTCTTCTAGTAGCCTTTTACTGTTATCTGTCAATCATATCGAGTCCAGTGAAGCAGATGCACACAGGACACACTTAGTCAAGTTTGTGATGATTTATCTATCGTTCTACAGATGGAATCATAAAAGCAGAGACCCTGAAGATATGCCATACATGTGATCTCTGCTATACAGAGCGGGTTGGGCACTGCTCCTATCACAATCCTGTCACTAATAGGGCACCAAAGAATTGGCATTGGGAGAAATCATACTGGATATTGGCCTCAATGGTTACAATAAGAGAAAGAAATTTTAAAATGCTATTGTTTTCTTGGAAAACCTCTCAAGAAAGGCTTTCAGTATACACTAATATGTGATATTTTTTATTCTATTTTTTCTAACATAATTTATGAGTAAGGTCAGATGTAATGTAAATCATTAAAAAAGAACTATGATAGTACCTTATTTTCCGTCTTCAGACTTCTCTATCTGTATTCCAATGATTACTTAGAGCATGCCCTTCAAGCTGTTTCAGAAAATGTAATAAGTGACAATAATTTCAGATACTTATTGGTTTCATACATCTTGACATTTTGAAGTATCATGCTGAGATTCAGGCCACGGTTTAACATATTAAAAATGGCAGAATCTAAATCCTCTGGGAGCAGGTCACTGGAGATATACTGAGGCCTCTCAATGTTTCATAGTTTAAAACACACACGTGTGCACACACACCACCACCACCACATACATACCACACAAACCACATACACACATGCACGTGTGCACACACATACACACACACACACACACACACACACACACAGACAAGGAGGAGTCTCATTCTGTGGCATATGCTGGTCTTGAACTCTCTCTATCCTCCTACCACAGCCTCCAGAGCCACTGAGAAGAAAAATGTCTCTTTTAATTCCTATATTCAGTATCAAAGAGCTTGTGAGTCAATGAAACCACCAAAGAATATTGTAACAGAAATAAGAGTTATGTAAGTTAGTTACTACTTTATATATGCAAGAGGTCACAGAAGAGGAAAATCAAGCAAATGGTGAGACAAAAGATCTTTATAAACTTAATTTCCTTTCCTTTAAAAAAAAAATTGTGGTACTGGCACGGAATTGAGTCCAATGCATCCAGACAAGTTGACCTTGACCATGACATTTTACCTGTTTCACCTCTCCTGAAATTTGGCATCTCACATGCTGTGCCAAATGGTGAGCCCTGAACACATACATACAAATAACATAGGGTATATTTTTGAATATATGTATGTATACATATACATATAAAATATATACACATATGTGTATGCATAAACATCATTTACATATGCACATACATCAAATACGTATATACACATCATACACATAAACATCATAGACATATCATAAACACATGCAATTACAATTAGCGAAAGAGAGGGCATAAATTTCAAGGAAAGCAGTAAAGAGTATATGGCAGGTTTAGGAGGGAGGAAAGAGAGGGGAGAAATAATAACTAAATTACAATCTATTTATGTGAGTCTACAGGTTTTGAGACTCACAGCCAAACTCGAGGAGTCCTGTGGAAGAATGAGAGGGAAGGATAGCAGGATGTGGAAGGGACAAGATGACCACAAGAAGAACAACAGTCTGCTAACCTAGGTCCATGGGGTCTTACAGAGATGGAAGCACCAACCAAAGAGCGTGCATGGACTGGACCTGGGCCCCCTACTCATATGTAATGAATGGGATGCGAGATTTTCATGTGAGTCCCATAATAGGTGGAGCAGGTGCTATCTCTGACATGAGCTCTGTTGCCTGCTTTCAGTCATATCCCCCTGGCAGGGCTGTCTTGCCTGCTGGCCTCAGTGGATGAGGATGAGTTCGGTCTTGATGCCATTTGATGTGCTGGCATGGGTTGGAGTGTGTGTGAGGGACTCCTCTTTTCTGAGGAGAAGAGGGGGGAGTGAGGAGAAGAGGGTGGGACCAGGAGAATAAGAGGAAGGGGTCTATGATTAGGAGATAAAATGAATAAATAAATAAATAAACTTTGAAAATTAAACAAAAATTTTAAAAGGTATAGAAAAAAGCATCGAAATTACCTCCTTAGTGTCTCTTTAAGCCCTACTTTCTTAATCTATTAAGTACAGTTAAGAAGCCAAAATTGTAAGCACTAAAGTTCTGTATAAATGCATAAAGATTTTAGTATTATTTCCTCTGCTAAAATAATTTTGCCCTGTGTATAATTTCTTTACTGAAGAATAATGTGGGCATTTGAGCTTCCCAGTCCTGTGACCAATTCACATAATTCTACTAATTTTGTTAGGTTATGTTGAATAATTGGTTTTGGAGTTACATTAGTATGAATATTCAAACATAAACACAGAATTCAAAGTAATAAATCTGTCTATTCCTAGTTTTTCAGGCACAGACAAATGATGTCTACTCAATTTTCACTAGGTAGCCTTTCCAAAATATTGTGACATGTCTGCTTCCCTCTCAAGGCTGCTGGATGAACCAGAAGATATTACATGTGGGTGGGCATTTCTACTAGAGATGGCACTGTGCGAGTTCAAGGCACTGACATGCTTATGCATGCTATCACATTCATGTTGTTCTTTCTCCCATATCCCACGAATCACTCGCTAAAATGTTCTGTGAGTAGGAGATGAAACCCCCACTATGGTTACAAACATACGTACTTGAAAAAGACCCACTTTCTCTGTTAGTGTTTTTTTTTTTTTATGTTATTTTTAAATTAACAGGACACTTGTAAATGACCCTGGGACTTGTTGTGATATTTTTGACATATTTCTAATAGGGAATGTTTGTATTAGACAAACTGACAGAATGTTCTACTGATATGCAAATTTTGAGTGTGCATGGTGAAAATATTTAAAAACTATTCTTTGAGCAAGTTTGAAATATACTTATTTTAGTCACTTTCTGTGAGTCACACCACACCTGCTTACTCTCCCACTGAAGATTTGTACCATTTGATCAACATGTGCCTTTCCTCACCCACCCTTATACCCTAACATCCCATAGGTATTATACTCTCTGCTTGCTTTAGATAAGCTTTTTAGATTCCTGTGTAAATGAGATTATGTAGAATTTTTATTGATGTTTCTGATGATTTCTCATAGTATAAATACCTTCCCCGTTCATCCATGATATTGAAGAGTAATAGGATTTTTATTCTACAATTCTAGCTGAATGTTAGTAAACTATAGATATATTGAATATAATTCGTTTTACTGTAGGTTTCATTGAGTTAAAAAGAAGTACACTGTTACTTTTTAATGAAATAAAAATGACCTTGAGACAAGATAACGCTGTTTCAATGTCAGGAGACTTTATATTCCTGATTATACATTGATGAACACTTTAAAACAATTTTTTTTTCTTTAGAAAGAAGGGAGAATACACCAAAGTAATGCTCCCTGTGTCTGTTTTAACAGGGTCATGATCAAATGGAGTTTCTTTTGGCATCCACTAGATTTCTGGTACATTCCTGTTCCCAGCACAGCATCCTAGATTCTGCCACATTTTTTAATCACACCTTTAGAAGACGGAAATAAAAGTTGTAATATTCATAAGCTATTCTATAAAGAAACTCTCTACTGGAGGTCCCTACACTGAACATAGAAAGCAAAGAAATTATAGTTTTGCTGATATGGGTGAACAACTTTGTCATCACAGTAGTGTTCTATAATAAAAAAAATTAATAGCAAAATGAACAAAAAAAGATACGCATAGTTTAATATTCTAGTGTTCGTTGAATAACAGAATTTGCCTTGTCATTTCAAGCCAAAATTCTCCAAAATCATATGTTTACTGGAAAGTATATGTACAATATACAAAAGAACACAAATGTATGAACATCGATTCATAAACATGACATTAAACATCAAAACAACTGATAAAAAATGCTGTCGAGGTTGTGAAGAAACAAGAACCTTTCCTTAATGTTGATGAGAATGCAAAGTCAAGCAGCCACTCTGAAAATCAATATGAAAAATTCTCAAAAAACTAAATCTATCATATGACCATTGGCATATACCGAAATAACTTGACATCTACTCAACAGATACTTGCTTAGTGATGTTCATTGTTGTCTATTCACAATAACCAGAAAATTGAAACCACCTAAATGTCCTTTTACAGATGAATGTATAATTAAAAATGTTGCTCATATACACCCTGGAATACTATTCATGTGTAACAATAAATGAAGTTATGAAATTTGCAGGTAAATGGATGGACTAAAAGAAGATTACATTGAATGAAGTAACTCAGATCTAGAAAGACAAATGTCTCCTACCTCTTTTGGGTCTTCTAGCTCCTAATCTTCAGGCGTGAGTATACAACATTGAGTAAATGCAGAAGCCAGGAAAGTATAAAGCTATCATGCGTGGGGAGATGGTTTGAGAGAGACAGAGGTGTTATGAAGTGGGAAATAGATTAATGGAGAAGACGCTCTAATTGGAGAGAAGGGAGAGAGGTCAATACAAAAGCAGAAGCGGTAAAGGACAAATGACACCAAGGCTGCTTGATGAAGACTCAAGGAATCATATTATTTTATATTTACTAAAATGATACACAATGCATATAATGTATTAGTACACACACATGAAATTATGAAACTTGCAGGTAAGTGGGTGGACTAGGAAAAAATATTCTTAAAGGAAGTTAAGCCATCTGAGTTGAAAATGCTCCCAATAAAAGCCAAAGAGTAACAAAAACCTAGTACCAGTCCCAAAAGCCTCCTTTCAAATAGAGCAGTCTTAGTGACTCTCAAAACAATATAGGTTATTGATGTAGTTTTTGGTTCCCTCTTAGGGATTGCAGGTAGGACCCTATTTCTGAAGACACTGTGCATTTAGGACATGGGACTCAGATGGTTTGGGGTGGATTTAATCTGGAATCCTTTTTCCTGTGGCCTTGCTCCCATGGTTTGAGGAAATACTATACAAGTTGCCAAGGGAGGGAAATAATCACATAACTTACACAGCTCCAATGCCTGTGAACTATGATAATTACCAGCATGGCAAAATATGCATAAAAGAAGCAATGCATCCACAGACTGGTGGTAACTATTAGCTAGCTAACTGGGCTTAAGGTCCACTCAGTAGGAAGGAGATCATGCTTGATACTGGAAACTGAGTCATTTTCCCTAGACTAGTGAGATTATGGCGCTTAGAAAAAGAATCTACCATTGTCACTTGAGCAGCATAATTCTTTGCTGTATTCTAAATTGTATCTGTAGACCCATAGAAAAAATATAGCCATAACTCCTCATTAAAGATTCCTATTTTTTCAGGAAATAAAGATTATCACAAAAACCACAACGGCATACAATGCAGTGATCAACAGATTGTGGGGAATCAATCTCCATGGAATATATCTACATCACAGTTCCTGCATCTATGGCTCAGGACTTTTCTAGGAAGAGTGCATAGAAATATTTTTAAGAGCCAGAATACCAGGAAGTCTTCTGTAAAACAGTTTCAGCTATAAGTAACTGCATAAACAAGACCTAAACAATGGCAATGTCAATGGAAATGAAAGGAGAAAATTTTCATGGAGTCCCACCCATGCCTACACAAAGAATTATAAGCAATGAATGACTGCTTGAATTATGAGAATTAGTTTCTCCCAGGAAGTAGTTCCACTTTGGTTTCCCAGTGCAGTTGTCAGCCTTGAAACCATGTGTATACCACCAACAAAAACAGATTCGATATGTTGTTTGTATGTGTATGCACATGCACATATGTGCATGTGTGTATGAAATATATATTAGTATTATAACTCCTCACACGACTGGGCAATCTCTCCTTGTGCTGTGCTGGATAGCTTTTATGTTAACTTGACACACTGAAATCATCTGGGAAGAGAAAATTCTCAATTAAGAAAATTAAGAAAATGGCCCTTATTCACCGCCTTGTCACCTGCATTCCCACTGCCACCCCACAGAAATGCTTCGACTCCCCACAGTCCTTTGACAGATAAGACCAGTGTCTTGGGCACTGGTTCCTTATCTCATGTGGGCCTATGCCAAAGATGTAAAATTTGGTATGGGTGCTCAAGCCTTAATAATTTAAGGTGTGGACGTTTTAGCCAATGCTGTACCTGTCACAATGGGGCCAAAGGGAAGAATGGTGATTATTGAACAGTTTTGGGGAAGTCTGAAAGTAACAAAAGATGGGGTCATAATAGCAAAGACAATTGGGTTAAAGGATCTATATGAAATATTGGAGCTAAACTGGTTCAGGATGTTGCCAATAACACAAATGAACAGGCTGGGGATGGCACTATCACTGTTGCTGTTCTGGCACGTTGTATTGGCCAGGAAGGCTTTGAGAAGATCCATTAAGGGGCTAGAATCTGGAGAGGTGTGGTGTTGGCTGTTGATGATGTAATTGCTGAATTTAAAGAACAATCAAAACCTTTGATAACCCCTGAATAAACTGCTCAGGTGGCTACAATTTCTGAAAATGGAGACAAGGACATAGGAAATACCATTTCTGATGCAATGGAAAAGGTTGGAAGAAACGGCGTCGTCTCAATGAAGGATGGAAAAACCCTGAATGATGAGTTAGACAGTATCGGAGGCATGGAATTTGATAGAGGATATATTTTTCCATATTTTATTAATACAACAAAAGGTCAAATATGTGAGTTCCAAGATGCCTATGTTCTGTGGGGTGAAAATACAATTTCTAATGTCCAGTCCAATGTACCTGCTCTTGAAATTTCCAGTGTCATTGGAAGCCCTTGATCACAATTGCTGAAGGTGTTGATAGAGAAGTTCTAAGCACACTGGTTTTGAATAGGCTAAAAGTTGGTCTTCGGGTTGTAGCAACCAAAGCTCCAGGGAAGAACCAGCTTAAAGATATGGCTAGGGCCAGTGGTAGTGTAGTATTTGGAGAAGAGAGGTTGAATCTAAATCTTGAAGATGTCAAAGGTCATGACAGGAAGAGTTGGAGAGGACATTGTCACCAAAAGTGACGCCATGCTTTTGAAAGGAAAGGGCGACAAAGCTCTAAAAGAAAAATGCATTCAAGGAATCACCAATCAGCTGAACATCACAGCTAGTGAATATGAAAAAAAGAAAGCTGGTTAAGGGACTTGCTAAATTTTCAGATGGATTATCTGGGCTGAAGGTTGGAGGAACAAGTGAGGAGGAACTTGGGAAGAATGAGTTACTGATGCTTTCAATACTACATAGAGCAGCTGTTGAAGAAGCATTGCTCTAGGAGGTGGGCTGTGCTCTGCTTTGGTGCATCCCAGCATGCTAATGAAGATCAGAAAATAAGTATAGAAATTATTAAAATACCACTCAAAGCTCCTGCAATGACTACTGCTAAGAATGCAGGTGTTGAAGGATCTTTGATAGTTGAGAAAACTCTGCAGAGCTCCTCAGAAGTTGGTTATGATGCTCCACTCAGAGATTCTGTGAACATGGTGGAAGGGGGAATCATTGGTCCAACAAAGGCTGGTTGCTTTACTGGATGCTGCTGGGGTGGCCTCCTTGATAACTATAGTGGAAGCTGTAGTGACAGAAATTCCTAAAAAAGAGAAGGACCCTGGAATGGGCACAATTGGGTGGAATGGGAAGGGGTTTGGGAGTTGGCACATTCTAACTCCTTGAATAGTGCTTTGTCCTTATCAATGAATTGTGACAGGAAGCTCCAGGCAGGTTCCTCGCTGCTAACTTCAGAGACGTCACCTGAAGAAAATGACTGAAGAGAAGGCTGGCTGATCACTGTAACCATTAGATACTGTTTCCCATTGGCAATATATTATGGTTCACTGATGTCATTGTCCATGCCTACAGATAATTTATTTTGTATTTTTGAATAAAGACATTTGTACATTCCTGATACTGGGTGCAAAAGACATATGCCCATGTCCTGCTTTCAACTCAAATTATCAAGGCATTTTTACTGTTCTGTTACAGTCAGAATTTAGCAGTGTGCCACCATATGAAATGTCCAGAAGCAGCCTTCCTGTGGAGAGTGAGAATAGTTACGTACAAAGTAGAGCAGTATCCAATTATGTGACAACCTTTGTGTAATAAATTGTGTTTAAATTTAAAAACAAAACAAAACTAAACTAAAACAGGAAATGTCTCCATAAGACTGGCTTGTAGGCAAGCCTTTAGAGCATTTTCTTAATTTATGGTTGGTAGGAGAAGGGGAAGCCATTCCTAGGCTGATAATCCTGGGTTCTATAAGAAAGCAGGCTGAACAAACCATAAGGAGCAAGTAAGTAACAACACCCCACCATGGCATCTGTATCAATTCTTGCCTGAAGGCTCCAGTCCTGCTTTTGTTTCTGTCCTTACTTCCTTTGATGATAGACTAAGATGTGGAAATATAAGCCAAATAAACCATTTTCTCCCCAACTTTCTTTTGGCCATGTTTTTTTTTATCCTAGCAACAGTAATCTTTGTTAAGACACCCTCTCAATTTTATGTTCTTTTACTTATTTATTTATTCTATCATCATCATCACCATCATCATCATCATCACAAGTCTCCTGAGTTCAGTTAGTGCTGACGATATGTGAATGAGACTGGAGCAATTAATGAGGTATAGACAATCTACTGCTTGCTACAGCCCCTAAGGCAAAAGAGTCCCTCTCCTTCATCAGCAATCAGTAGCTAACAGCTCTTTAGCTAGGCTTGAGCCTGTAAGGACTCCTCCCTAAATCATGTTAATTTCAACTAGCTTGATTGTGTTCAAGTCAGCACAGCTGCTGTGAGTTTATGTGTGCATCAGACACGTTCTAGCCAGAGGACAGCGTTTTCCAGCCCTCCTCCCCATCCTCTAGCTCCTTCATTCTTTGTGCTCACTCTTCTGAGATATTCCTCGAGCCTCGATGAGGGGAGGTTGGTGAGGATGTCTTTCTTCTATTGCCAAATATATTCTCACCATAACCTCTTATTCTTACCAATTTGAACAGTTGTTAGTTTCTGCATTAACCACTATCCACTCAAAAATAAATAAATAAATAAACTGCTGCTTCCCCTCTTAAGGGCGAAAGAGGCACAGAACTACTGATATGTGAATATAAATATTAAGAAGTCGATTTGGAAACATGTCTTAGTAGACAAAAACACTTGCTCTTGCAGAGGACCTGGATTCGGTTTACAATACCACATGTTGTCTCAGAATCATCTATAACTGCACTTCCAGGGCATCGGACGCGCTCTTGCCATCTCTGCAGGTTTCAGGTACATTCACAGTGCACATTCATACATCTAGAGAAAATAAACACACAACAAGACAACATAAATTCTTTTTTATTAGGAGGTGGGTGACAACATGATCATTTAGTAAACACTGAAAATCAGTTTTCACTTCAGGTCCATGATCTCCTCAGTAACCAACTTTTGACCAGGTTTCAGTACCATGCATGAAATCCCTTGTTTTTTTGTCAGGTTCAAATCCAGTAAGGAAGTATGTACCTACCTCAGTAACCACCATGCTATTATTGCACCAGTGGGTACATCTTGCCAAGTACTTTGTACTGCAGCATGCGGAGTCCAGCACTAGGAAAGAACTTTGATGTCTTTTCTTCTGCGACCTACATAGAAATTTCCTGCACCACGAAAGCTAGCTTTCAGGGAGGAAGTCTCCTGGTTCACTGACATTGGTGTCTCATTGTCCTATAAGCAAAGTGGGATGTGGCTTCAGCAGAGGAGTCTTGCCATTTAATTATAATGGTAAACCAAGTGTCCCAAAACTATGCTACGCTGCTTAGGAGATTTCTAGTGTTTACATAGAGAGTAACTTTTTAGGGAGGTATTTTGAGGCTCTGTGATTCTCGTTAAATAACCCATTTCTTTTGGTGGCAATATTATCTACCCATTCAGGATACTCTTGGTAAAATTTGATACTCCTTTCAAAAAGTTAGCTTACCAACATGTGGATTTTGATAAGGCTTCTTCACAAACTCTTAGTTTGATTAAACCACTCCTTACGCACAACTCTCCCCCTTCTTCCTGCCTCACTCCCATTTAAGTTTAAAAAGATAAAAGTTGTGAGCCAATATATAAAAATTCAGATGAACTTTAGTAGTGATGTGGGAGTGACTTTAGGGAATAAAAATATATTAGGAGGCAGAAGCTGAAGCTGGAAGCACGAAGCAGAAGAAAATGTTAGAGAGTGACTGTGTAGAAATGGAAAAGCTGGCACAGCAAAATGAAGAAATCAAAAGAAATTACAAGAGGCTAATAAGAAATGATCTGTGATCAATACGGAAAAGCCTATGCAGAAAATTCATTTTAAAATGTAAATTCTGTAACTGAAAATATTTAAGCAATTGTTAATATATAAATAAGAAAATCAATATTGGTTAATATCCATTATGACAACTACATTTTGTCCTAGCTTAGAAACCAAGGGTAGGAAAAATAAAAAGAAAAAAAAAAAAAAAAAAAAGAAAGAAAAGAAAAAAAAACAAAGTTAGAACAGTTTCTCACGTATTTTGATTTACTCAACTGAAGCTATTTGTGAAGACATTAAGTCCTAATTGTGCAAATGATGGTCCTAGAGAATCATTGTATTTTAAGTGACTTCACTGGAATTTCATTTGAAGGAGGGGCTTTGTGCCTTTCAAATTTGTATCATCTAGGCAGTTACAGTGTGGAGGAAAAACTAACTTGAGAATTGCTTCCATCTGTCAATTGTTGTGTAGGTATTGGCTACATTTAACCACAAAATATGTATAGTTATCAGAAAACTTGTCAAGGAACTCAGGCTACATAGCCCCCAAACACCAGTCATCAACACACACACACACACACACACACACACACACACACACACACACACACACCACACACACACACACACACACACACACACACACACGGAAAGAAACAAAACAGACATTAGGAATGTATTACACTTAATTGTGCTTGAATCACAAACTGCATTGCCATCCTTGCTACTTGAAGCTCCTAGCTCCCAGCTCCAGCCCTCTGGATAATTAATGATGACACTTTTCCTATACATTGTTGCTAATGCTGTCTATTGCCAGTGATGTCTCACTAAGATATATGACTTATCCAATTGCAAATAAAAATGTTTTCCATCAGAAGCAGCCTGTGACACTGCTATGGAGAACAAGCTCAACACGACTTTATGAATGGTAAAAATTCCCTCCCCAGAACATAATGGTGAATGTCATTGTTAGTATTGATTTCTGGCCATACAAGAGGAACAATGTCAACAATATTGATCCTTACAGTCACATCCGTTGTGGATAAAATAGTATCTATTTCCTGCCATAACTGAATGTGATACAACATCATGGTTTAGATTTTTAAGTTTACTTTGGCACCTTAGACATTGCTTTTGGGCAGAGAAAAAAAGGAAATGTTGATGATTTGCATTGAGTGCAATCAGTGAGGGTAACATGTAATTTCACTTAAGACTGAAATAAACTGAAATTTAGAGTAACTACTATATAAAGCCACACCCTGCGAATGGAATGACTGACATTATTCCTCCACATATACAAAGGGATTAAAGATAGTTCTAAAGAATTAAGTAGTTTAAAAGGTGTCAAAAAACAAAAGTAAGTAATAAAACAAAAACAATTTGTATTCACAATGCACACTAGTAAGATAGTAGCAACTGTGGCTGTTAAAGCACAGAAGGGGTTACTCATAGCACTGTCGTAATATGTCAATGTGACCTTGGGTTTTTATTTTGATTTTTAATGTGTCACAGAGGAACTTAACAGGAAAAAAGAAACTTACATGTGGTAAACATATTTTCCCCCAGGAGTGCAGGTCATTTTCTATAGATGGTAACATCTTTTCTAAAAGTATGTTTCAGTTTATGTTTTCTCAAACAGGAAATCCTCCAGCAAATTCCAAGTGACCCTGACCCATCTTTGATGGTAAAAAGCCAGTCTAATCTGATTTCACTTCTTATACTATCCTGACTTTATTTGTGCCCTATAACTCATTTCTTAGTAATCTTCAGGCATCCTGTCCTCCATTCCATTCCTCACGGAGGCCTATGTAGTTCAACTGAACTGCACGTGTGATCCTCAGCCTTCCCTCTGCCTGGAGTAGCCTTGTCTAGAATCATTTCAAAGTATATGTAGTCTTTGTTCTGAAATTATTACACTGGAAACTCTTCCTGGGTTCCTGAAGGAGAGCTAGGCATCTGTTCCATACACAAGTCTCTGAAATGATTCAGTTTTCAGTGTTAGTTGTTCTGTGTCTTAATTTTTGTATTTTTATTATTTTTAGACAGGGTCTCATAGATCTCAAGCTAGCCCTGAACCCAGGCTGGCCTTGAGTTAAATAGCTTAAAATGTGTCAGAAATAAAAAATAAGTAATGAGACAAAAATTTCATATTTGAAATATCTTCCATCCATTTCCTCAGTCCTGGAAATCTAGGCATGCGCCAGCAGGCCCAGCATGATTAAATTTATATATGTGTGTTTCTAAGAAGTCAGAAATATTGTCTTCCCTTTTCAGATGGATGGATGGATGTGAGACAGTATACACTAAATATGTATTTTTAACTGTAATGAGTGGTGAAGCCAACCATTTCAATGAGCACATGAAATCCTCCTTACATTTGTTCATACAAATAACTACCTTGCTGTTTTCACATTGCTTTGTTATGTTTAAAATATATACAAATAATTAAAAAGTTCATTTGTAAGTATTCATCGGGCTCCTTTAGGTTACAGGAACTAGCAAAGATGAAGTAAAGACACTTATCATCATGAGATTTCTTTAAACGATGACGTCTCTTAATACTACAAACCACAGACCAGTGCCACTCTCAGACCTCATCAGAGAAGTGTCTTTGTGCAGCAGACAGAGGTTAACACAGAGGCTCTCCACTGGTCAATGTGCAGAGATTAGCTGTCTGTGGAGTCAACAGCCCTAACTGGGACATGTTTTTCACACCCTCTTTCGCCAAAGCTTGGGGAAATTGTGGAGGATGTAGTGGAAAGACTGGAGTAGCTGGAAAAGACTGCTGCAAAATAGTATCTTCTGATCATGACAAGACTGTGGTACTCACAAATGCACAGCAACAAGCTACTCTGGAGAACAGACATAGAGCTTTGTTCCCATGATCTGAGCTTTACTATCTGTTCATTGAAATTAGTTTACTATTTTCAAAAGGTCCGTCCAAATGCACATGTAAATTTATCATTTTCTTCATGTACTATTATTATTTACTTTTTAAAGTTACATTGTAGTGAACATATATTTACGAACATTTTCCTAAGGCTTTTACTATTTAAATATACTAGAAATTATCCTCCAGCAAAGAAATTATCCTTAAATCAAGAAATAGCATTGCTGAACAAAGCCCACAGTGACTAAATGGATTGCATACCATTGCTCAGGACACGTCCTACTATCCTGAAAATTTTCCTGTCCATTTCTTTAATAAAACAGGGATCTACAATGATATTCTAGTTTCACTTATTTGTTTCTGTTTCTATACCTTAGCCTCTGTAGAGAGGTTCTTATTTCAATTAAAAATATTTCTAAAAAGTGACTAAAAATTTAACCCATATCTAGCATGTGTGGGGCATAGGGTTTAACACTTAGCACCAAGAAAGAAAACAAAGCATGTATTTATTTTTATGTTGAAATGCTAAGTAAAGAGCAAGTCATTAAACAGTTGTGAAACAATTGCTCATAATGTCCCATAGCTCATTCCATCTTTTTTTCTATGCCAAGAAAGTACACATTTATTGAAACACAAAGATTTTGGTGGAGAAACTGAACACAGATTTGCAATACAAAATCCTGTGCTTGGGCAAATGTCTTATTTAGGGCTATTATTGCTGTGATTAAACACCATGACCTAAGTAAGTTGGGGAGGAGAGGGTTATTTGGCTTACACTTCCACATCAGTTAATAATCAAGGAAGCCAGGACAGGAGCTCAAACAGGTCCCGAGGAGCCTGGAGGCAAGATGAAGCTGACAGAGGCCTGTCATGGAGGGGTACTGCTTACTGGCTTTCTCCTTGTGGCTTGCCCTGGTTGTTTTCTTAGAGAACTCAGGAACACAAGACAACAGATGGCATCATCCACTGGGCTGGGTGCTCCCCCATCTATCACTAAGAAAATGCCTTTCAGGCCTACCTACAGCCAGGCTTTTTTTTTTTTTTTTTTTTTTTTTTTTTTTTTTTAAGATTTCCCGCCTCTCAAATTACTTTAGTTTGTGTCAAGTTGACTTAGAACTATCCATCCCAGCAAAGTTAGGTCCCTCCCTCTCCTGCCACACAGTAGATGGTCCTTTCCCTGATGAGAAGGCAGGAGACATAGGTAGAACTGCTTCTTTTCTTTAGAAGAGTTAGGATGAATTAAGCTACACTAAAGTTTTGCTTTATAGAAATGTGTGCCCTTGTTAAAAATGACAAAGGGAAAGTTGATTTTTTAGGCCAAAAAAAAAAAAAGTGTGATTTGTGGAGACAAACATTAGGATGTGTGTGGTATTTTCTGACCAGACAGAAGCAGAACTAACATTTGTCAGCACAGTGTCAGTTTCAGTACTGCACTGTTATGGAAGCCATGCCTATAAGCTTGGGCTGGTTAGCATAGAAAAAAAAACCATATACATTCACTGTTAAAAAATTATCCTGAGTGAGGTAACTTAGACCCCAACAGACAAATGTACTATATATTTGCTTATATGTGGATATTAGCTTTTAAGCCCTTTATAGGCATGCTACAATTCATATAACCAGAGAGGTTAGGTAAATAATATGGAATTAGAGAGGGGAGAAGAATCTCCCAAGATATATAATTATAGATAGATGATAGAGGTAGGGAGCTGGAGTTGGAGAAATAAATGGAGGGAGGGAGGGAGGGAGGGAGGGAGGGAGGGAGGGAGAGAGAGAGAGAGAGAGAGAGAGAGAGAGAGAGAGAGAGAGAGAGAGAGAGAGAGAGAGAGAGAGAGAAGAGGAGGGTACAGGAGGGAATGTAAGAAGAATAGCTAACACTAAAGGCCACATGAAGGAGTCATATGGAAACCTGCTATATTTTAGAAGC
>OU015750.1:19100252-19144740 GCA_907169655.1 Acomys percivali | reverse complement strand
ATGTATGAGAGAAATATAAATGGAATCACCAAATAATGGGGCAGATAAAAGTCCAACAAGACATTTCTTGCCATCAAGTAAAACTTCCAATGCCAGGAATGGGTTACTTTTAATCAAGTTGTTGGCCAAAGAGGCATCACAGAACCCCTAAACAACTCAGGCAATTACCAAAGCTATTGGTTGATGTTCACAAACTGATTGTAAGGCTTTATTAATGAAGACAACACTTATATATCTCCCTGAACACTGAAGAGTCATGATGGTGCTTAGCTAGAGTTGCTGACTCTATAGACTAGCGTTCATCTGGAAAGTACTGTACACATTACCAGAGGAGAAAGGTAGATACCAACCAGCTACAAAACATGTGATCTACAACTGTGACCTTTCTACAGGATATACTCAAGCAATAATGGAACAAAATTTGTGGGAGTAATCAACCACTATAAAAATAAAATCAGATTTGATGTTCACTGATTGAGATGAAAGCCATGCCTTACACTGCTCAGGTAGCCAAGAATTAGAGATTCAATACACCAGGAACCCATGAGAAAACAAAATAGTATTGTTCTGCCAGAGTAACACCACATAAAATGACTACTAACGACATTCTGCTATATCCATAAATCAGTGCTTCACTTAGCCATCATCAAAGAAGCTTCTTCTTGCAGTAAATGAACACTAATACAGAGACCAACAACGGAACAGTGTGCAGAGAATGAGAGACGTTGGAACTCTCAGTCCTACATGGGGATGCCTCCATCAGATTTCTCCCCTCAGAGCTCAGGGTGACACTCAGAAGAGGAAGCTGAAAGATGTAAGAGCCAGTGGGGATGGAAAACACTAGGGCAACAGTGCCTTCTACAAACAATAGAGCTGATGTACATATGAATTCAGGGACCATGGCAACAAGGACAGAGCCTGTACAAGACCAAGCCATACAGAGAGGGGAGAGTGGTCAGGAAGCCCCATCACGAACCAACAAGCTATCTCTAATGTATAAGCACTCAAAAAGGAAAAATTACTTTTCTCCAATTGTAAGACTCCTGTCCGGAGAGTCTTTTCCTGGAAGCCCCAATGAGAGACGGAGTCTGAAGTTGATGCGAGCACAAGAGGCTTTTATTGATCCATCATGATGAGGTCTACCTGCCTTCGGGAAGGAGGAGACCCTGAGCAGCAAAAGCAGTGGGTTTTTATAACCTTTACAGACGCAGACTTCAGCAACAGCAAACTTGATTGGCTAGCAGGGTGACCTTTAAGCTGATTAGCTGTGTGACAGGTCTAAGAAAGGTGATCAGGGCCAGATCACAGGAGGGAAATTTTCTTTTGTTCTGGTCACTCCGAACTGTAGCTCTGATTGGTTGGCCCCAGGTACAAGCTCCTAGGAACAGTTGCTAGCTGTGTGTTTGCACCTCTCTCTGGAAACTCCTGGGGGTGGGGGTGGGAGGCGGGGGTCAGGCAGGGTCAGGTACTAAGGCCCTGAACACAAAATGGTATTGATTTGGTCTCTACACAATTGAATCTCACTTTGTATATAAAACACACTTAAAGGCAAACCCCATGCCTAGCAGTAGATGGCAACACAAAATGAACTCTTTGGTATTTTTGGAGAGGATTTTTGTTTTGTTTTGTTTTGTTTGTTTTTGTTTTTGTTTTTGGTCTATTGTAGTGTTTTGTATGGACTTTATTTTCTTCTTAATAGTCTTTCGCTTATATATTATGGTTTCTGATTTTCTGTTTTATATGTTTTTGTCTGTAAATGTGTGTTGTTCTCTGTGTGTATGTTTTTCTATTGTTTTTTCTTTCTTCTGTTCGTTTTGTTTTATTCTGGTCCATTTTTATTTGGCTATTTGTTTGTTTGTTGAAAGAGAAAGAAAGAAACTGTGGATCTCAATGAGCAGGGAGTTGTTGGAAGGATCTGGGAGGAGTTGGAGGAGGAAAATCATGATCAGAATATAGTGTATAAAAATTATTTTCAAGCTATTGCAAGTAAAGCTTGTATTATAATTGAACTGGATGGGTATAATACCTCATATTAGAATATATATATATATATATATATATATATATATAGTGTGTGTGTGTGTATGTGAAGAATAATCAGATTTTAGTTCTATACCAATGTATCAGAATTACACTTATTTTGCATCAATATTTGAAATTCTATACAAATGAATTAAAAATAACTTTATTTGTGAGTAAAAGGTTAAGGCCTTGAGTTCAGGAGTGGATTCAATAATATACCTTTTGCCTTTTGTTCTATCCTCTCTCTATATTTCTGTATCTCCCTTTCTTTCTTTTCAGCTCTTATCTCCTTACCTATGAAAGAAAGAAAAAGGAAAAGAGAGAATGTCCCTGAGTCCAACCTAGTTTTCTCTTTGTATGAGACCAATAATAACCTAGAGCTAAGTCCTTATGAAAATAAACATCTGTAGACTAAGAGAGCAATCAGAAACCTACACAACCCCCTTAGAGGAAATGGGACATGATTCTTTTAAGGTTTCTTCAGGCTGATTTAGAGTGACAATACCTTTGAAGCTTCCCTGCCCCCAATGGGTGAAAATGGTTAGCAGGCCAGGGATAGCATTTATGGTCCATTTTCTAAATGTTGAGAAATTCCAGGCTTAATAGAATTCTTATGTGGGGCAGTCTGAAATGTTGGACCAATTGGGATTAGAAGCTTTCTACAACACTGTTTTGGAAACTGTCCTGTTCTGATAGGTAACTGCAACTGAGGCACCTGGGCCTAGAACTTGGTGGACAGGATGTCAGCATCCAGCGTACTGAGAAGAATGAACTTGTCAGGTCTGATCCAGCATCAGTATCTAGTTCTTTTGTTCTGAAAACATAATTTCTCATAAGCATTATACAGTTCTAACATTATAATTGTATGAGGTATGCGGGAGGCACAGAGCAATTAAGGCTGGCTCTCTGCTCTTTGTGTGAGTAGAGGTAAAACATCTGAAAATCTTCCTTCATGCCATAGGAAGAATGGCCTATAATAAAAAGTCACAGAGAATTTATGACCAACATGAAGCCTTGTCTATGCATAGACATTTGTATCTTAGCCAGTCTCAGAGCTATTCCCATGTAGTGAGATTAGCAATGTTACCTGCATGTTCTACAGTTTGAGTTATTTACATCCTGATTGCAACCTCCTCCCTCATCACCTCCTGATCCCACCCCCTCTCTCATCACCTCCCAATTCTATCCCACTCCCTTATTCCCTTTCCCTCCCTCCCTTAGTCCGAAGAAAGGGTAGCCCTCCTGCCCTAACATATGAACTCAGCTTATGCAGTGTCCTCTGTAGTACCTGTAACCTCTTCCTCTGTGGCCAGGCAAGGTCACCCTGCCTGGGGGGAAGTGAACATTAGGAGGCCTGAGTCCATGTCAGAAGTAGTCCCTACTCCCCATACTGTGAGACCCACAAGGAGACTATGCTGCCTCTCAACTACACCAGAGCAGAAGGTCTAGTTCCACATCCTACATGGGCCTTGGTTGGCATATCAGCCTCTTTATTGTAGTGAGGTTAAACTGACTTAAGTGGCTAACACTCACTTATGAGTAGGAATATGACATGTGTGTCTTTCTGAGTCTGAGTTACCTCACTCAGGATGATAGGTATAAGATGGCATCTTAGAGCTGTTTTGATTTGCATTTCCCTGATGACTAGGGATGTTGAACATTTCTCTAAGTGTTTCTGAACCATTGATATTCCTCTGATGAGAATTCTCTGTTTAGCTCAGTATCCCAGTTTTTTAATTGGGATATTTGGCTTGGTGGTGTTTAATTTCTTGTGATCTTTATATATTTTGGATATTAGCCCTTTGTCAGATGTAGGGTTGATGAAAATCATTTCCCAGACTGTAGGGTGTCATCCTGTTCTGTTGACTATTTCCTTTGTCTTACAGAAGCTACTCAGTTTCATGAGGTCTCATTTATTAATTGTTGATCTTAGAACCTGAGATATTGATGTTCTGTTCAGGAACTTGTCTCCTGTGGCAATGAGCTCAAGGTTCTTCCCCACTTTTTCTTCTAACAGATTTAGGCTGTCCAGTTTTAAGTAGAGCTCATTAATCCATTTAGATTTCAGTACATTTTCCTACATGTAGCCATCCAGTCAGACAAACACCATTTGTTGAAGATGCTATCTTTCTTTCCTGTGTTTTTCTTTTTCTTTTTTTAAATTTTTTTTTATTTATTTTATTAATTTATTCTTGTTACATCTCTATGGTCATCCCATCCCTTGTATCCTCCCATTCTCCCCTCCCTCCCATTTTCCCCTTATTCCCCTCCCCTATGACTGTTCCTCAGCGGGATTACCTCCCCCTGAAGATGCTCATAGGGTATCAAGTCTCTTCTTGGTGAAGTGCTATCCTTCCTCTGAGTGCCACTAGGTCTTCCCCTCCAGGGGACATAGTCAAATGTGAGGCACCAGAGTCCATGAAAAAGTCATATCCCACTCTCCACTCAAGTGTGGAGACTGTCCTGTCCATTGGCTAGATCTGGGTAGGGGTTTAAATTTTACCACCTGTATTGTCCTTGGCTAGTGCCTTAGTTTGAGCGGGACCCCTTGACCCAAATCTGCCTATCATAATGTTCTACTTGTAGGTTTCTAGGACCCACTGGATCCTTCTACATTGCTATTCTCCCATTGTTCTCTCATCTAGAGTCCCATTAGGATGTCCTCCCCTCTGTCCCAGTTTCCTGGTAAGGGAAGGTTTTCGTGGGACATGCCCCTTGGGCTAGTATGCAGATATAAGTGAGTATATACCATTTGAGTCTTTCTGCTTCTGGGTTAACTCACTCATTATGATCATTTCTAGCTCAATCCATTTATCCACAAATTTCAGGAATTCCTTGTTTTTAATAGCTGAGTAGTATTCCATAGTGTATATGTACCACAGTTTCTTTATCCATTCTTCTATTGAGGGACATTTAGGCTGTTTCCATGAACTGGCTATTATGAATAAGGCTGCTATGAACATGGTTGAACAAATTTTCTTGTTGTGTGCTGGTGCATCTTCTGGGTATATTCCAAGGAGTGGAATAGCTGGGTCTTGAGGAAGCCCTATTCCCAGTTTTCTGAGATAGCACCAGATAGCATTCCAAAGTGGTTGTACTAGTTTGCATTCCCACCAGCAATGAAGGAGTGTTCCTCTCTCCCCACATCCTCTCCAGCATGTGGTGTCACTTGAGTTTTTGATCTTAGCCATTCTGTTGGGTGTAAGATAGAATCTCAGAGTTGTTTTGATTTGCATTTCCCTGATGACTAAGGAGGTTGAGCATTTCTTTAAGTGTTTTTCAGCCATTTGATATTCTTCTGTTGAGAATTCTCTGTTTAGTTCCAAGCCCCATTTCTCAATTGGGTTATTTGGTTTGGTGGTGTTTAATTTCTTGAGTTCTTTATATATTTTGGATATTAGACCTTTGTCACATGTAGGGTTGGTGAAGATCTTTTCCCAGTCTGTAGGCTGTCGCTTTGTTCTCTTGACAGTGTCTCCAGCCTTATAGAAGCTTCTCAGCTTCATGAGGTCCCATTTATTAATTGCTGACATTAAGGCCTGGGCTGTTGGTGTTCTGTTCAGGAAGTTGTCTCCTGTCCCAATATGTTCCAGGCTCTTCCCCACTTTTTCTTCTAACTGACTTAGTGTCTCTGGTTTTATGTTGAGGTCATTAATCCACTTGGATTTGAGTTTTGTGCAAGGTGACAAATATGGGTCCAGTTGCATTTTTTTACACATCGACATCCAGTTAGACCAGCACCATTTGTTGAAGATGCTATCCTTTTTCCATTGAATGGATTTGGCTTCTTTGTCAAAAATCAAGTGACCATATGTGTGTGGATTCATACCTGGGTCTTCGATTCGATTCTACTGATCAACCAGCCTGTTGCTGTGCCAGTACCATGCTGTTTTAATTATTATTGCTTTATAGTACAATTTGAAATCAGGTATGGAGATTCCTCTGGTGCACCTTTTATTGTACAAGATCGTTTTTGCTATTCTGGGTTTTTTGTTTTTCCATATGAAGTTCAGAATTGAACTTTCAATGTCTTTAAAAAATTGTGAAGGTATTTTGATAGGGATTGCATTGAATCTGCAGATTGCTTTTGGTAGGATGGCCATTTTTCTATGTTAATTCTCCCTATCCATGAGCAAGGAAGATCCTTCCATCTTCTCATGTGATCTTCAATCTCTTTCTTCAGAGTTTTGAAATTTTTTTCAAACAAGTCCTTCACTTGCTTAGTCAGAGTAACTCCTAGGTATTTTATATTGCTTGTGGCTAATGTGAAGGGTGTGGCTTTCCTAATTTCTTCCTCTGCAAGCTTGTCATTTGTGTATAGGAAGGCTACAGACTTTTTTGAGTTAATTTTGTATCCAGCCAACTTGCTGAAAGTGTTTATCAGCTGTAGGAGTTCTCTGGTGGAATTTTGAGGGTCACTTATGTACACAATCATATCATCTGCAAATAGGGATAGTTTGACTTCCTCCTTTCCCATTTGGATACCTTTGATCTCCTTTTGTTGTCTTATTGCTCTGGCTAGAACTTTGAGTACTATATTGAAGAGATATGGAGAGAGTGGACAGCCTTGCCTTGTTTCTCGATTTTAGAGGAATTTTCTTGAGTATCTCACCATTTACTTTGATTTTGGCTATTGGCTTGCTGTATATAGCCTTTATTATATTGAGGAAAGTGCCTTGTATCCCCGATCTCTCTAAAACTTTAAACATGAATGGGTGTTGGATTTTATCAAATGCTTTCTCTGCATCTAAAGAGATGATCATGTGGTTTTTTGATTTTCAGTTTGTTTATATGGTGGATTGCATTGATAGATTTCCGTATATTAAACCATCCCTGCATGCCTGGAATGAAGCCTACTTGGTCATGATGAATGATATCCTTTATGTGTTCTAGTATTCGTTTTGCAAGAATTTTATTTAGTATTTTTGCATCGATGTTCATAAGAGAAATTGGTCTGAAATTCTCTTTCTTTGTTGAGTCTTTGTGAGGTTTAGGTATCAGAAGATGCTATCTTTTTTCTACTGTATGGATTTGGCTTCTTTGTCAAAAATCACATGTCCATATATGTGTGGGTTTATTTCTGGATCTTCTATTTGACTCCACTGGTCAACCAGCCTATTTCCATGCCTGTACCCTGCTGTTTTTATTACTGTTGCTCTATAGTAAGCTTGAGATCTAGGATGGAGATTCCTCCAGAAAATCTTTTATTGTACAGGATTGTTTTAGCTATTCTGTTTTTGTTTGTTTGTTTGTTTTTCTATATGAAGTTGAGAATTGATCTTTCAAGGTCTGTAAAGAATTGTCTTGGAATTTTGATGGGAATTGCATTGAATCTATATATTGCCTTTGGTAAGATGGACATTTTTACTATGTTGATTCTTCCGATCCGCAAACACGGCAGGTGTTTCCATCTTCTGATATCCTCTTCAAATGCTTTCTTCAGAGACTTGAAGTTTTTGTCATATAAGACTTTCACTTGTTTGTGTAGAGTTGTGTAGAATTACACCAAGATACTTTATATCCTTTGTGGCTATTGTGAAGAGTGTAGTTTCCCTAATTTCTTTCTCGGTCCACTTGTCCTTTGTTTAGAGCAGGGCTACTGATTTTTTTTAGTTGATTTTATATCCAGCCACTTTGCTGAAAGTGTATATCAGCTGCAGAAGTTCCTTGGTAGAATTTTCAGGGTCACTTATGTGTGTACCATCATGTCATCAGCAAATAGTGATAGTTTGATTTCTTCCATTCCTATTTGTATCCCCTTGATTGCCTTTAGTTGTCTTATTGTTCTATGTTGAAGAGATATGAAAAGAGTGGACAGCCTTGTCCCTGATTTCAGTGGAATTTATTTAAGTTTCTCTCAATTTAGTTTCATGTTGGCTATAGGCTTGCTGTATATTGCATTTATTTTGTTGAGGTATTTGCCTGGTATTCCTGCTGTCTCCAAGACTTCAAACATGAATGGGTATTGGATTTTGTCAAATGCTTTTTCAGCTCTAAGGAGATGATCATGTGTTTTTTTTCTTTCAGTTAACTTATATAATGGATTGTGTTGATAGATTTCTGTATATTAAACTACCCCTGCATGCCTGGGATGAATCCTACTTGGTCATTGTGAATAATATTTTTGGTGTGTTATTGGATTCAGTTTGTCCATATCTTATTGAGTATTTTTGCATCAGTGTTCATAAGAGAAATTGGCCCGAAATTCTCTTTCTTTGTAGAGTCTTCCTGTGGTTTAGTTATCAAGGTAACTGTGTCCTCATAGAATGGCTTTGGTAATCTTCCTTCTGTTTGTGTTTTGTGGAAAAGACCTTGAAAGTGGTTCTGCAGCCTATTTAGGATAATTAAGTAATACAAGCTAATTGTTAGTTGAACAAATCATGATCATGTCTAATACTAGTCTCATTTTATCACAAGAATATATATCCTAGGTCTAACAGATATATATGATTTTATAAATGTAAAAGGTAAAATACTTAAATAAGGTCTTCTAAAGCCTCAGAGACCTATAGAATATGGCATTTAAAGATGTTTTTATTAGTTTAAAGATTGTTTGACAATAAAACAAATTACTCCTGGCAACACCCAGCCTACCTCAAAGAAGAAGATGAGCGTCAAGAAACTTCCTTTCTGGAGTTGGCTTCAAACATGGCAACCAAGCCAGTGGGCAAAATGTCCCACCTTCTGTCACAGACAGAATTCTGCCTAAAAATGGGCAATCTTAGATGCAGGCAGAATTGATGGCTGAACTTTGCAAAGTCCTCAATAATTCATGCCTTGCAAATATGTCTGTCAGATATATTGGGCTAGAAGGCTGAAGATGATGTGCCAATGTTATAGAGAGTTTTGAGTGACTGTCCAGGCAGTAAACTGTCCCAGCCATTTCTTCAATTTGTAAACTGCCAACTCCATGTCCGGTTCCCTCAGGTAATTAAGTTTTATTCCTTCTCAAGTCTCTGATGTGGTTGAAAACCAGATAGTTTAGTCTTACAATTTAGCTTAGTTGGTTAGGGGTTAAGATGTTTTTAGATCAAGATAGAGGTTTTAAGTTAATAGAGATGAGATATGATAGATATCAATTTTCATTCAGAAATTTAGACCCAACAAGATAGGAAAGATGTTTACTTCAAGTTTGCCAAATACAAATCAGTATGTAACATTTATATAATTCCTAATTGCCGCAGGTTCTTCCTTCTGTAACTAATTTATTTTATTCACATTTAATAATATAAATATATACATTTCAAAAGGAACATAATAAAAATGAAAAATATTTTCAATAAAAAACAACAAAATAACCACCAATCTTCTAGCATTTTGCAATCAATAAAATTTTGCTTAACTCTTTTTTAGAAGCTGTGATTTGTTCTCAATACTATAGGGTAGAACATAAGATGGAAACTTACTTCACTTTGTTTTATTCTGTTTTTTAAATATGTATATAGTCTTACTGTGTAGATGACACTGCTCACCACCTTATACATTGTTCTTCAGCCTCCCAAATTCTCTGACTCTAAGTGTGATCCACCTCCTTGCCCACTTTTACTTTTCTGTCAAGTAGTAAGATGATGTTTTCCTCTTCTCATCCTCCCACTTCTACCACCTGTATGTTCATGGCCACAGGGGATTAATAAGAGGCTTTTGGAGAGGAGGGACAAGCCAATCATCTACATAGAGCTAAGAGGCACAGAAAGAAGCAAAGAATTAGCTTCACTAGTGTTGACTGAATACTTTTGATTCACTATGAAGTGTGCACTAAATACTGTCAACTTTGTAAAAAAACACTTTCAATCACACATGAAACTGGTCATGGTGATGCATGCCTCTGTTTCCATATCTCAGGAAGCTGAGATGGGAGAACCCAAGGTTTGAAGCTAACTTAGACCGCATTGTGTCAAAAATCTAACCAAGTCAATACGAAAGTCAACCAAACAAATCAAGGGACACACCATTCAGCAAAGGGATAGGGTGAGAACATCAAATGAGGAGCTAATCTATGAGCATGGCTCAACATCATTTCTTTAATGTTGATAGAAATATGTTTAAATTTGTCTTTAAACTGCTCTTCAAAAATCATCACATTTGTTCTGTAAGGTCTGTTTGTTGGTAGGGTTTATCCACAGGAACAGCAAGCCCTGCCCCCACCAAAATAATGCAAGTAATTATCTACTCAGATTAGAAATTAGTTTTACACCTTTAAGAGCACAAAGGATTCCTATATACCATTCCTTCTAAGGGATTCTTTGAAACCGTCTTGGAAAAATAACCACTAATACATATAACTGGGATAAATGAATAGTTTTCTCACAGAACTTTGCTGAGAAGTTGTCAAATTACCCTGAGGACAAGAAATGATTCTTGGAGGACTAGATGCCCTGTCTCTTCAATTTTTCAGTGTTTACTATTTGTTTAAACCATGAAGATGTATATCAGACCTACTTGACAACTTTGACCAGTATACGAGAAAGAGACTACTTCACTTTCATCTTGCAACTCTCGTGCCAAAAATAGGATTTGTAATTTATGCTACAAAATATTTGTGGATGAAAGGTATAATGAAAGGTAGGGAGCACAACAGAGAGACGCGGCATGTGGCCATGCCTATCTAGCCTGGACACCTGAGCTGCTGTGCTATAGAACTGGAGGGATAATTTTGGCACCTTTTCAATTGACATCAACTGCTGAGATCAAATGGATTTAGCAGGGATCTGTGCTGATATAAGGGTAGCTTTATAAGCAAAATCTTCTAAGCTTCAGTGATTTTTGGTACACATCCATAAATCCATCTATTTATTTTCATTTTCATCATGTTTTGTCCTGAGGAAATATGCATGTATTTCCTTCACAAAGAAAACTAGTTTAACCCATTCATAAGCAAATTCACAGTAAAAATACCTGTTGCTTAACGATATAAATTAATCAGTCAACAAGCAATAACATGCATAACCTCAAGGGCTTTCCAAGGTTATGGGGTTGAGTCATAATCAATAAAGGATTTCATAAACATTCTTGCATAAAATATGAAACTTGATTCTCAAGTGGGGAAGTTTATCATGAAGGTTTTGTTTGTACTTAATTCTCCAAGCCAACATTAAAGATTTCAAGGGGCATATGGCCATGGGTTTCATGTGTTCATTTAGATCAACAGAACTAAGCATCACCAAACACAATATACATTCATATGATTGTGTCCATTGCTTTGTTTTATTATTGCATGTACCTTGGCTTGGTGTGTCACAAGTAAGACTTTGTGAAGAACCCTCTTAATGTATTTCTGTGAGGATATCCAAGCATTTTATTTATACTGAAACACATAATAATCATAAGGATATTTTGTGTTTCTTTCTTTGTTAACTCTTGCTAAGTTTTAGTAAGGTTATTATAGAATTTTAAAATATTTTTTTACATTTTATGATTATAATGTAGTTACATTTCTCCCTTCCATTATCTCCCCTCAGACCCTCCCATATGCCCTTCTTAGCTCTCTTTCAAATTAATGGCCTGTTGATTTTTTTTTTTTTTACTAATTGTTATTGCATGCACTTTTACATATACTTATATTCCTAAGTATAACCTGTGCAGTGTATATAATATTGCTTGTATGTATGTTTGCAAGTTTGATCATTGGCACTAGACCACCAACTGATGTGTGTTTTCCAGGGGAAGGCCACCTCTCCTGCTCCCAACTTTCTTCAGTTGCCTATAATATATTGTGTAGGACTGAGCTGTCGTTGGCTTTTTTCCATCCACTTTGATGTTTGCATTGGTGTTGACCTTGTTTGGCTCACTTCTGGATAATGATGTCAGACTTTGTGAGTGTATGTTCTGACAACACTAGCAGACGCAATCTCAGTGCCAACTCCATGATCCTCTGGCTCTTACATTAAAAGGATATTTACTAAATAGGTACTATGAACGTTGAGACTATACTAAAAATCACTATATATTGTAATGAATACATATAGTGATACTCCTCTCAATAACCCAAGCTTTGTATTAAAATAAAATTAATTTACAAATATATATTTTGTGTGGGTGCATATGTGTGCATGTGAGTGTGTGCAAATTCAGTATAAGTAACTATGCTAACATGGCACTATGTCCCAAAACACACACACACACACACACACACACACACACACACACACACACACAAACATTTAAGTGGTCACTCCAGGTGAAGTACTTAAAATATCATGTCTTAGTTTTTCTAATTGAATGTTTTCAAAAATAATCCTATTTTCAACAATCACCCTAGTACTCATGTAGTTATTGAATGGGAATAGGTCTTTTGAGTTGTCTTGGGATTGCTGAGAAGGGCTTCTCTGCTGCATTATCATTTCCCGTGTCTTTTGTACAGAGTCCTGAGGGCAAGAGTGCATTAAGCTGTAATAAAAAGGTTAAGTAGGAAGAGTGAGGAACATATAAACTTCTCTCTTCCTGAAATTCTTAGGAATATTTTCCTGCTTGAGTGGACATTTTTCTTTTGACTGCTTGCAGACAAAAGGCATTGCATTTTGTGGTTTGCATGCCAGAAATCTACAAAGATTTCTAAACAGAAGCAATAACAAGAATAAATTTCTGATTTAAACCAATTAAACAACACATATCAGAAACATTAAGAAGGGTTAGTCTTTATCCGTGTTATTCTATTTGTACATCTTGAGCAAATAGCTCTCATTTTAAATGCCTTCAAGTATGTTTTTTAACTGATCAATGAATATTTAGTGACAGATTTCTATGCTCTCCGTATAGTGCAATATGAATTCTAACAGGGCACAACAAAGCTTTGAAATCCTCTCTCATCCCAGTTCCACAGAAAGCATTTCTTTTCATATTTATTCCAGTCTCTGGATGACTGCTTTTTTTTTTTTTGCATCAAACACAAACACAATCTCTTTCTAAACATAGTTTAAGGTAAACACTTAACACTGTGTCATTTTTAAGAATAGAGAATAAAACACTTAGTATTTTGAAAATCATACATGTCTTCAAGCATATTAAGGTCTATTTGTAAACTATATGTAAAATATAGTGTATTTTAAGTGTTTAAAATTGTTACTAAGTAAATCTCAAATAAAAGTTAGTGGTAAATATAATATGTAATTTAAAAAAAAAGAAATGTGGTCTTACTGCCTTGCCAAGTAGCTTTTTTGCCTTAGCCATATGAATAGCTGGCTCTACAGGCATCTGCCATACCTTTGGGATGTACTTATGTAATTTGATTCTTATTATTTAACAAGTGGTCATTGAGTAGTGCTATTATGAGGGAACAGTGGGTTTTCTCAGTGGTTACAATCACTATCCTTTAGTTTTCTTTGTTAGCCTATGATATATATTTATAAGCCTATTATACAGTTAAAACTGACTTTACTAAATATGTAACCTAAGAATTAGGGAACCTGCAGGGCAGCTTACAGTGATGCAGCTCTAGTTGTAGGGGACCCAATGTCCACTTCTGGACAATGAGGGCACATACATTCACATGCTCACCGTGTGTGTGTGTATATGTGTATGTGTGTGTGTGTGTGTGTGTGTGTTTGTGTGTGTACCAATATAATTGAATATACATATAATTTAGAATAAATCTTAAAAATACTATTATATTGCCGGGTGTGGTGGTGCACGCCTTTAATCCCAGCACTCGGGAGGCAGAGGCTGGTGGATCACTGTGAGTTTGAGGCCAGCCTGGTCTACAAATTGAGTCTAGGACAGCCAAGGTTACACAGAGAGACCCTGTCTCAAAAAACCAAAAAAAAATACTATTATAAAACTCAATAAATATATCAATAGGAAAGAACAAAATGTTCTAAAACAGACTGAATTATGAGTATATTTTGAACTCACATATAAATTTGTATTAAAGCAGAGATGTTATTTCTAAGTATGACTTAAAAAGAACCATAAAGAAAAATAGATTTAATCACATGATGCTTAAACATTTACCAGGAGAAAAATGTATACAACTAAAAATTAAAAAAAAAAAAAAAACATTTAAGGCTACAATGCCTACCAAAGAGGTCTGTAAACCAGATATGATGACTCAAACCCATAAACTCAGAATCTCGGAGGCTGAGACAGGCAAGCATTGCACTGGATAGTAGCCTGAGATATATAGTGAAAAGTTTGGGCTACAGAGTGAACTTTGTCTCAAAAAGACAGCAAAGAAAGCTCTGTATCTTTATATGAAATGCCTATGCTGGTAAGCAGTTTCTGACTGAGAACAAAAGAATGCATTAATTGTGCAAAAGAGACACAAACAAAACATTCCACCTCTTCCTATTTTATTCATGTTCATAAAAGTAATTGTAAGGCACAAAGAAGATTTGCTCTAGGTATTAGTGAAATACAGTCACCAGGTTTTTTCATTGTTCATTTGTAACTGCCACTAGCCAATTATTTAAAGTATGAATATCCTTAGAGGACAAAAAATCTAGTAAAATAATGTGTCTATTATTTGAAAAGTGGCTGAGGTGAACAAAATATCTCTAAATGTTGAAAAGCATTTTATAAATTTCTTTTGCAATTAAATCTGAAACATCGCTCCCAAACTGTCAAAGTCATCATCCTATGCTGCACTACAAGTGTATAACAAAACATGGCATTCTATGACACTGGCTCTTCAGAAGTTTCAAGGCTTATGTTTTCAATATTTTGAAAATCAGAATATCATTAAGCCTTATTAGTGTACCATCATTTTTTAAACCCTAAGTTTTGGTATCTGGTTATCTACTGAGTTAAAGATAATTAGAGGGCCCAGGATCACCTCTAAATACTCAAGAACACTTAAGATACAGTAGTCAAAGATACTATGAACAGTTTTGTCACATGAAAGTCAAATATAGCTAAGAAATATGATATTGTCAATATATGTTCAATGCCCTGGAAACCAGTTGAAATATATTGGTTAGTGTAAAATCAAGATAAAAACTTTATGGGTTGTTTCACTATGACTTACACAGAAAAATGAGTTCATTTATTTAGCAAAAATACTGTAAAATGAGGTCCACATCTAACCCAGTCCTCCAGTTTTCTTTTTTTCCCCTCAACTTCTAATATTCTGTTTCTATAGCTGCATTGATTTGCAGATGTTGTCATTGTACCTGCTCCTTCTCTGCATAGCTAAATCTTATTTATTTTCATTTCCTTGTGTCAAATCTTTGTGTATGACCTTGTAATTTGTTATATCATGACACTTGTTGAAAGCAAATCAAAGTGAATAATGAATAACAAAATAATGTCGAATTACCTAATATGGTCATGAAGGAATGGGTCATGACTTAGCTAACAAAGGTTAAAGAACAAAGAAAGAAAGTACACTCAATACTGTGCCAGAAAACAGGAAAGGGCTTGTGTTTGAGGATCTCAAAGGAGGGCCATGTAGCTAGATCGCAGTAAAAATAATACGGCTGTGGATGTGGGTGAGCTAAGGGAAGGCAGCTGACGGAATTTAACACCATTTCAGGTCGCGGCTGGTGTCTACTAAAGTTTGATTGGCCTGTGTTTGGAGGCTGTTAAAGATGCTTCTGATCGGATGATTTGATATGATTTGTTTTTAATGGTTGCTCTGTATGATGCCTGTGAAAGAGATTGTTAAATTACAGATTATTCAAATCGCTGGTAGAGGCAATGCGGCAGCAGCAGAGAGGCAGAAAGGGTCCCTTTCTGTAGAAGAGAAATCATGGTGTTACTTATGAATTTTAGTTATTTCCTTTGATGGTATTTTCTACTTTTCAATTCCCATGGATACGGCCCAATCAGAAAATAGGCAATTTTGATTTTGATCCTTGGAAAATGGATGAGACGTAAGGAGAAAAGCCTTGAAAAAGGAACTTCAGAAAGTGAAAATAGTATCCGGCTGTATATTTCTGTCAACCCAGATGGAAACTGCCGGCCGTCATTTGTTCCAGGTGAGCTAAAGCTTTTCACTCTGGTGTCAGGAATGCAGCAGAAACTGTAGGAAAAAGCCAGACACACGAGCAGGGGTCTTAGGAATTTGATATTGGGAAGGTATATGTTGTCTCAGATCCTGCCAAGTTGGAAAGGCCATATAAAATTCCTAGAGCTTCCAGCTGAGACTTCAAACGAATTATGGTCTAAATAAGGCTCTGTGATAAGAGTACACTCATAAAGATGATGGTAAAAATAATGCAGGCAAATGTAAATATCTTACTAGAAGTAGCTGTGTGCAGTGGAGAATAGTGACTCTGAGACTCCTGAAGAAAGAAGGGAGGTTAAAAGAGGCAAGTTGGAATCAGCTGTGTGAAGTACTCAACTAGATTTTCCTAAAAGTAAAAATGTTTAAGTTTCATCAAGACAAATCAACATCTTTGGCAATCTTTGAAGATGTCACTTTGAAAATTAACTTAAAATAGAATCTATTGATTTGGGAGGATTTTCTTAAAGAATTTGCTAAGTAGCTCTTGGTAATTTGCTTCATGTCATTATTATTATTATTATTATTATTATTATTATTATTATCATCATCATCATCATCATCATCATCATCATTATTATTATTATATTTGAATTATAATAGTAATCACATTCTATCAAAGAGCACAGTCAATAGGATGCATGCATATTATCTCTTCTTGGTATGTTTCTGACTATGGATGGATGGGTAGGTTGGTAAACAGATGGATAGATAGATAGATACAGATATATACACTTAGATGTTAGAAGGAATTTGCTACTGTAATTGCATACACTGTCAAGCCTCAAATCTACAGCATCCACAGGAAAAACAATGAGCAATTTGCAATCCAAAAGTGGACTGGAGCCTAAAGGTGAATATAAGTTCTGAAAAACGTTAGAGTCCACGAAGTTGCCTGTCCCTTGCCCTATTCAGGCTTTCAAGTGATTAGAGGAGGCCCAGCCTCATTGTGGAAGGCTATCTACTCTACCCTACTCAAAATTCACCAATTTGGATATTAATATCATTCAAAAACCACCTCCATGTTGAGGCATAACTTGTGTATCATCTTAAGGCATAACTTGCATATAATATTCTAGGAGTTCTGGGTGGAGAGTACACAGGAGCATTTCTGTTACTCATGCTTCCTCATGTTCCTGTGCGCTCTGTCTCTCTGAATGCCAGGAACACATTGCTCCTGTTTCTATTACTTGCTTTCTCGTCTCTGTAACTTGGTGTTGGTGAGAATTGAATAGCTGGCTTCTTTTATACAACCTACTTTCCCTGAGTTTCATCCAGACAGTTATATATTGATAAGACTTGTATTTGTCCTACTGGCTTATTTCCTATTATTAAATTCCCACTGTTTGTTCATTCATATTTTAATCTGCCTCAGGTTTTCAGTATGATAAAAATATAGCAAACAGTGTTATATAATAGGGAAAAGAGATGCAAGCTTTGTTTTAATTTTGTGTGGAGGGGATGCCTATTAGTGAACTTGCTTCATCCTAAAGTATGTAATTTTAACTTAATAGTGAATTACCAATTTTCTACTGAATTGCACTCACTCTACATATGTTCTTAGCATCTCCATATATTTACCAACCTTTGGCACTACCATTCTTTCTTATTTGATTTTTTATTTAGTTTTTTTCTTTAATTAAACTTATATAGTTGTATGTTTAAGTAATACACACCAAATTCTTTCACTCCCATACCTTCCTACAATCTCATCTTCTCCAGTTCCTCCCTACATATATCTTTCTGGTCTCTTTCTGGTCTGTTTTGTGAGTCACTGCCATTAACCCATGTTACTATGGGTTTGGTGCTCTCTGTTGGAGCCTTGTAGGCTCAGCATAGAATATGCAACTAAAGGTATGTCCCATAATCTATCATTGACCAATAATTCAGAGGTAAAGGCCAAGTCACTATGAGCTCTGTCCCCTTCCTTAGCTAATTGCTGATAGGACCTGTGTTGTGTAGGCCCAGTACAGGTGGCCACAGTTGTTATTCATTCATGATTATAGTAATTGTACCAAGTCTAGAAAGTATAATTTTTGGCCCTTTATGAAGTCTTCTGTACTTTACACACTTCCTGTTCTCTCTTACAGAATGTTACTTTTGTCTTAGAGAAGTTGACTTCAGTCAATCCAGTACAATTACTTCTTACTGAGTTTTTTTTTTTTTTGCATTTCCATGTCGACTGCTAACATGGGACTGTTGTTACATATTAGTCTGTCCATCAAATCATTTGCCTGTTTTTATTTTACTTGACTTTTTAAATTGAGTTTTTAAAAGGATTTTTCCAAATAATTAATATTCATAGCCTGTAAAGATATTGAAAATAAAAATACCTGAAAGCTTGATCCCTGAATGTACTGCATTACAAATGTTTCAAAAAAGCAAGTTCTATCTGAGGATGAGAAACACATTTTTTCCTTTTATATTTGATGTACTTAACCTGAAAAAATTCTACTAATCTCTGGGTCTTATCCATTCAGACAGCATTTCTTAGCCATAGTATTTGTTACTTTGTAGTGCAAGTGATGGTTTTAAAAGATGAAAGTAGTTGATAGTTTTCCATAAACAAAATATTTGTTTTGGAGAACAAATATTTGTCTTCAGATGAAAATTATTCTGCTGTAAAAGGCTCTTCCACTAATGCGTTGAACAGTAGAAGGTATTGATTAGAGCAATGTTTTTGCTTATGAAATTATAATGTAGAGAGTGGCTGTGGTGGCCTCTGCTTCGGCTGCGACATTATAAGCAATCCTATTGTTTTCATCCTATCCTTGCTATAGCTCCAAGAGATAGTGTTTGTCAATCACATTTTCTCTGGGCTTGATTTAGTTACTAGATAATAAAGGAGTGAGAGGGAAATGACAAAACAAGGGTAGATGCCTGAAATGGACCATGTACTGTGTTGCATATTTGACATATATCTTTTAAAATTGTAATTGTTATGTTGGTGTGCAGACAATTCAACTGCTCTTCAGGACCTTTAGGGTCTTGACAATGCCCTTTGTCACCACCTGCGTCCTATGTCATCACCTGCCCCAGATGTGTGGGCACCTGCCACCCCTCATGTTCTCTCACCCCCCTCTGGGATGACACTCCATTCTCTCTCTCACTTCTCTAACTCTTCTCTCTTCTCTCCCCTTAAGCTCTTCCACTGTTTCTCTGTCTCTCTCTTGCCACCTTCATTGCTAACGCAGGCTCTAGCTTGCCTCCCTTCCCTTCCCCCTCAAATAAACCTCTATGTATGAGACTTGCAACATGGCTTACAATTACTTATACATTAAAACAGTAATACTTATGTCATCTCTATAAGCAAAGTGTCTGTTGTGGAATTCTACAGAGAGAAGAGTTAATACTAACATAATTTAACCAATTTGTCCAAGATTCCATAATTTAGTAGTACAGCTAGACTTTGAATATCGATTAACAGACTCAGAATCAACATAGGTTTAGGGTGATAAACTCATTGTAAAGATTTTATAACAATTAATTATGATGATGGTCTTATGCATATATCACATATTTTGATTACTCTCTTCTCTATACTCTTATGTCCCTTCCATCCCTGTCAGTACTCTCCACGAGTCCCTTTACCAGACTCATGCCATTTGCTTCTGTTTTGTGAACATTTTAGTATAACCAGGGCCATCTGCATGACCACCAGATTGAAATTTTTCACTAGGGAGTGGTGGCATCATCTATGGATACTCAACTAAAGGCAACACTTTCCCTTTTCCTGTAGAGGTGACTTCATTCACATTGTATTGAGATGTGTCTCTTTACACTTGATTTTAATTGCTAAATGCTAACAGATTTTTGTATTGTCATTGCTCTTGAGAAATCTCCTGTCTCAGTGTTGTGTAAAAATTATTCCCCTATTATCTCTGATTGGTTAATAAAGAAGCTGAAAAGCCTGTGAATGGGCAGAGGAGATAGCAGATGGGAATTCTGTTTCAATTCTGGGGATCCTGGGGGAGCAGGGAAAGGGAAGTATGGGAGGGGAAAGGAGAGATGGAGGAGAGGTGAAGGAGGGAGATATGGGAAGGGAAGGGAAGGGAAGGGAAGGGAAGGGAGGGGAGGAGAAGAGAAGAGAAGAAAGAGGAAGGATTCCAGGCCATGAGGAGTCACCATGAGGACAAAGATGGAACAGAAGCAGTGGGTGTGGGGGAGTTGGGGAGGGACTAGATGTCACATAGCATGAGGCACATGGCTTGGAATTAGGCCAGGCTAAGGGTTAGAACAGATCAGTATCTGCCCAGTTATGGTGCTTGAAGTTTATTAATAAATTTAACAGGTCTATGCCAATTATTTGGGAGCTAGAGTGGGCACAAAAACAAAAAAAAGGAAAAAAAACCCATAATTCCAACATTTCCCCTGAATCTATCAGTGGGAAATATAGCAGTGATGAGGGTGGGGTTCCAGGATAACTTTCAATACATACCTGGCTTTTGGAGGTTTTACTCTTGTCCAGTCTTGATGCATTCATCTCCAGCTATGAA
Source organism: Acomys percivali (assembly GCA_907169655.1). Taxonomy (NCBI): domain Eukaryota; kingdom Metazoa; phylum Chordata; class Mammalia; order Rodentia; family Muridae; genus Acomys; species Acomys percivali. Next base: position 19,124,286 of record OU015750.1, on the reverse strand, counting down.
TTCCTGATTACAATTGCTATGTCTTGCCCAGAAGACAGTGTTTCACAGCCCATTTCATTATCTTCTGGCTTTCATCTTCTTCCCTCATCCTCCATTGCAATGTTCCCAAGCCTTAAATGGGATGGTATAAATGTCTTGCTTATGGTTAAGGGCATGTCAATCAACTATTCTTCACACTTCCTGTAGTGATGGATCTCTTCATTCACCATTATTCATCAGAAAGAGCGGCTTCTCTGATTAAAGTTGAGAGGAATGTTTTTCAAAGGGTATGAGCAAAAACTTAGAGGGTAGCTTAATGTCATTTCAATTTACTAAAAGATTAGTATTCAATTTCCATGTAGGGCCTATGATCTTCCTGGCCATGGGCTTTGAGAAAGTTTACTCTATCAGGCACAAATTCTCTCCTTCGGGGTAGGTCTCAAATCCTGTTAGAGATAAGTTGGTTAGCCCTATGATAGTACTATGTTGAGAGTAGAGAAAGTACAGAGTGCGTGAGGTCTTGAGTGAATATGTATGTTGACATGAGTTGGCTATGTCGAACACCCTGGAGCCTTTAGACACATGCAATAATGGAAAAGGCTTCACTCTGAGGGTAAGGCTCAGGTGCAAATGGCTAAGTCTTCCCTTATGGCCCATCTGTGTATGTTGATAATGTGTGCAGTAAATGTCTACAAGAGATTTCTCTTCAAGAAGGGTTAAAATCTGAAAATTGCTCATCTGCAGATTGCTCCAAAAGAGATTACCTGAACCTGTCCTCTTGATCCAGCTGTGTACCTTAAACCCTGCCTTCTTTTTAAATCTGTATATAGTAACCTTTCTCTTGTACAGCTGTATGAAATAATTTCACCTCTTTGTTCAACTCTACATAATAAATATGCTGAGCTTCTAGGTTGCTGTGGGATTTCCAGTTAAGAGCTCAGTCCATCTATCTCTAGCACCCTATCTATGTATTTGCCTGTTTGTCTTTTCTTAATTCCCTACCACTTCTGTCAGATCTTCCCTGAAGCCATGCTTGATGATTTAGTAGTGACAGATTTGTACAAGTGAGTACATATTTTTAAGAGATTTATCTGTTTAATGCATATTTGAGAGGACCTGCACATATGTAAGCATACTGTATGTGTGCCTGGTACCCTTAGGTCTTAGAAGAGAGTATTAAATTCACTAGAATTGGAGTAACTGTTGGTTGTGAACCACCACCTAGGTGCTAGGGACTGAACCCAGACCTTCTGCAAGGTAACAAATTCTCCTAAATATTGACCCATACCTCCAGCCAAGTGAGTACATCTTGCCTGGCAGAGTTTGTCTTGTAGTTCATAAGGTTCACAGCTAGACATGACTGTTGAGGCCTTTTCTCTGCCAGCAGCATGCATATCATCTTTTGTCACTGTGAAAGCTAGGCAGTGAGGAGGAGGCTTCCAGCTCAGCTCGAGCTTGCCACAGAAGGCATGTGGTGTCTTCAGAAATAGGTCTTTTTTTTTTTTTTAATCTCGTTCTGGTAAGGAATCAAGAAAAAGACCCAAAGACTGGAATATTTTGGGGGATTTTTAGACTCCATGGTAGAAGGTATCCCACTTCTAACACTTTCTTTTTAAATGAGATTGGATGTGTTTAGCATTGCATGACCTTATATAACCCTAAGTTTTTTGCTTAATAAGCTATGGTTATTGTAAACAGCTTTTTACAGCCATGTAGAGTATTTCCCTTCCTTTAATGCCCCCCCCCCACACACACACCAGGATTCCCTAGCGGATCATAACTGATAAAATGAATCTCTCACATATATCTCAAAGGGGGGTTTTATTAGACTAGCTTAAGCATATGGTTAGGTTTATTCAAATGGCTGTGGTTTAATGAAATGGTGAATAATCCAGTAGGCGGCCAGTCCATGGGGCTGAATGCTTCAGCTGGCCTTTAATGTACTGCCCTGTGGACTGGACAACCACTGGATTATGAAAGCTGAAGTCAGCTGTTAGGAGAGGAAGGCACACCCTTTCTGAGGACTATGGCGGGAGGGGGTGAGATGAGGCAGGGAGGCTGGGACCGAGAGGCGATGAGGGAGGGGGCTATAATCAGGATGTAAAGGGAACAAATTAAAAAAAGAAAAGAAAAGAAATAGGTTCTCATACCAGCGGGGTAACATCTTAGCGTCAGGACAAATGAACTTGCGAAGATGTGAGGCAAGTAGGTAAAAACAAAAGCACCCTTCTTTTTCCTCTCTTACATGCGGCTGCTACCAGACAAAATAAGCAAATAATATAATTTTAAAAAATGAAAGAAACACGCAGGAAATGTGGATGCTATAAAATGAACAATCTTCAAATTATAGGACTAGATTAGGAAGAATTCCAGATCAATGCTTATCCTAAATTATGGGAAAAATACTCATACAGATACAGTAAGCACAAAGAGCACTAAACAGACAAAATCAGAAATGAAACTCCCATGGACTATTCTCATTAAAACACTAGGTATACAGAACAAATAAAAAATATACACAAGTCACATACTAAAGTAGCCCGATTAGAATAACATCTAATTTCTCAATGGAAACTTTGAAACCCAAAAAAGCCTGAAGCAATGTATTCCAAATCCTAAAAGAAAATGACTCCCAACTTAGACTAATACACACCACAAATCTATATGCTACAGTGAAGGAGAAGGGAAAACTGCTTGTTATAAATAGCCTCCAAAGTTTCCTACCCATTTATCTATTTCCCATAAGAAACACACCTTGACTTTAAAGATAGATACCATCATAATGTGAAAGAATGGATAAAAGTGTTCCAATAAAATAAGACCAGGAAGCAAATGGGTGTCATTATTCTAGTATCTGAAAAAATAGACTTAAATTTAAAACTTTGAAGATATAAAGAATAACACTTTGTTCTAATGAAGGGAACAGTAACCAAGAAGACATTACTGCATTAAACACATATGCACCAAACTCTGGTGTACCCTATTTTATATAATTGTACTACTGAAATTAAAGACACAAATTCACATCAACCCAATAAAAGTATGTGATTTTAATATCCTACATTCTTCAATAGAGTGGTCATCTGGACAAAAATTAACAGAGAAATATCAAAATTAAATGGAATTACACATCAAAAGGACATAATAGATAGGTAGAAAATATACAACCCACACCTCAGGGAATCCACATTCTACCAAGAAGAACACAAAGGCTTTTATAAAAACAGACTATTTTCGGGGTCACAAAGCAAACCTTAACAAATTCAGAAAGATAGAAATAATCGCTTCTATTCTTTCTGACCACAATGCAACAAAATTTAAAGTCAGCTGCAAACAAATATCTGGTACGTACAGTACATAAACTCAAGGGCATAAAACATCTCGTTATCAAATTATAAATTCATCAAAAAAGAGACAAGAAAGAAATAAAAAAATTCATGGAACTAGTTCCATGGTACAGAAAAACAGTTGGGAAACATTGAAATTAGTTCTATGAGGGGAATTTATAGTTCTAAGTGTCCTCATTACAACTGATGACTTGATGATGCAATGCAAAAATCTGGAAAAACGAGAACAAACCAAACATAAGAGTAGCAGATGGCAAAATAGTAATAGAAATCAAAGCAGAAATTAATAAAATAGAGACAAAGAAAATGAAACAAGGAATCAATGAATCTAAGAGATGATTCTTTGAGATGACAAACAAGACAAAGAGAGCCTTTTCCTAACTAACCAAAAGAAAAGGACTCAAATTAACAGAAATTAAATTTATGTACACAACCAAAATTAAACCAAGAATTCAACAACCTACCCTGATCTATAACAAAAGAGGAAAGTGAAATAATATAAAAAGCCTTCCAACTAAAAGGAGTCTGGACCCAGAAAGAAGCATAAAAGAATTCTACCAGACTTTCAAAGAAGATCCTGAGACAATCCTTCTGAAAGTATTAAAAAATATTATGAGAAGGTGCACATCAGGACACAGCCCATGGAGCCAGTGTCACCCTAGTAACAAACCAGGTAAACACACAACATCAGACACTAAACCTACAGCATCCCATATATATATATATGGATATATATATATCCATATATATCCATATATATAAGGATATATATATATATCCTTAATGAAGTACTGGCAAATTGAAGGCAGAAATATTAAAAAGGTTATCCATCAGAACCAAATTTGCTTTATCCAGGAGATGCAGGAGTGCCTCAACACATGCAAGTCAATAAATATTATAAACCACACAAATGGACTTAGAGACAAAAATTACTTGATCATCTCAATAGATGTAGAATAAGCTTTTAATAACTTCCAACGTGCTTCATACTGAAAATTCTAGAAAGTTCAACTAGCAGTGGTTCTCAACCTTCCTAATACTGTAACCCTTTAATTTCTCATGCTATGGAAACCCTCAACCATAAAGTTATTTTATTACTATTTCATCACTGTAACTTTGATTCTGTTATGAATTATAATGTAGTATCTGATTTTCAGGACATGGGATATATGACCCTTCAAAAAATCACAACCCACAGATTGAGAATTATTGAAATAAAGGGACCATCTCTCAGTACCATAAACCTATATATGAGAAATCCAGAGGCAGACTGATTCAAGATAGCTGTGGCCACTGGTATCCTTGGGGCTGTAAAACTTCTTCAAGGTGCCTGAGAGATCCATGGAAACATCTATAGAAGTAGGGAAGATGCAGTGACAGAGGATGAGTCTGAAGAGCAAACAAATATCTGGAACAATTAAAAAGTCCAACTTGAAATCAGGAATGAATCAGGGCTGTTATCCCTTTTGTACTTGAAGGACTAGGTGGAGCAATAAGCCAATAAAAATTAGAGATAAAAATAGGAAAAGGTTGAATCAAAATATCTCTATTTGCAAAAGATCTCAAATGAGAACAATGCTGGAAGGATTACCATTGCTGCCCCAAAGATTGTTACAGAGCCATAGTAATAAAAACAATATTTGCAGTAGCCAAATTTGTTCCTCAATCAAAAAAAATGGGTAAAGAAACTGTGGTACATTTACACAATAGATTACTACTCAACTATTAGAAACAAGGAAATCTTGATATTTGCAGAGTAATGGATGGAACTAGAAATAACCATCCCGAGTGAGGTAACCCAAACCCAGAAAGACACACATAATATATACTTACTTATAAGTGGATATTAGCCACATAATTCAGAATAACCACACAACAATACACAGACCTAAAGAAGCTAAATGATAAGGAGGACACTAGGGAGGATGTTTAATGCTCATTCAGAAGGGCAAATAGAATAGACACTGAAAGAAGTTGAAGAGAATTAACAAGAGGTGAGCCTCTCATACCCAGTGGGGAGGTCAAAGCAAATGCTGATACTCCCAGCCAAACTTCAGGGTGTATCTCAGGGTGTCTTATGGAAGAGAAGAATTGGGGGATAGAAGGACCTGGAGAGGACAGGAGCTCTACAAGGAGACCCAGTAGAGCCAACAAATCTGGGCCTAGAGCTGGGGGGTGGGGGTGGGATGTGCTGCAGAGACTGATTCACCAACCAAGGACTATGCATGGTGAGGACCTAGATCCCTTGCTCAGATGTAGTTGATAGGCAGCAAGTCTCCTTGTGGATCCCATAATATGAAGAGTAAGGGCTACCCCTGACATGGACTCTGGTGCTCACTTGTTTATCACTTCCTCCTGGCAGGGTGGCCTTCACAAGCCACAGAGGAACAGGATATAGGCTGTCTAGATGAGACTTGATAGGGGTTCAGATGATGGGGGAGGAGGATTCCCCCTCTCTGAGGACTAGGGGGAGGGGGATAAGGGAGGAAAAGTGGGACTTGGAGGAAATGAGGGAGTGGGTGCTACAATTGGGATGTAAAGTGAATAGATTTTAAAAGGAAGGAAAAACAATATGGAAATAATACAGAAGCAGGCATGAAGACCAGTGGAACAAATTGAAGGCAAAAACACGAGTGTGTATAACAACAGCCAATTAACATTCAACAGAGATGCCAAAAACATACACAGAAGAAAAGGCAACATCTCCAACAAATGATGCCAGGGAAACTGATGTCTGTATGCAGAAGAATGAAATTAGACCATTTATAACTTTTCATGAAACTAACTTCAATTGGATCAAAGAACTTAAAATGAAGGAAAACTGACTAGGAGTGGATCTGGGTTGGGGTTGGGGGGGGAGATATAGGGGGCGGGACTAGGAGGACTTGAGGGAGGGGAAACTGTAGTTGGGTTTTAGTGTGTGAAAGATAATAGGAAAAAGGAAAAGAAAAGGAAGTAGGGATATGTGGAAGGCTGGAGGAGGAAAGAGAGTTCCCCTAAGTAATATGGTCGTATGTGGTACCAGAGAAATGCAGGCAGGGAAGCAGACACCTTAAAGAATTGAATTCAGTTTTAAAAAGTATGTGTGTGCATGTTAAGATTATGTGTGCATTTATATATGTGTGTGTGGTTACCTGTCTTTGTAACCTACATTTCTGGAAGTTAGAGTGTGTGAGTCCCTGTATGTGTCATGGTCAGCAGTGAAAGGATCTGTGGAAAGGTGAGAATGAAAATTCATGTCAGCCTAACTTAGTCATCTGGGCTGGATCGAGCTTTGGGAGTCTTATGCCAGACTGTTTATTGCCAGCATATTCCAAGAGCTTCAAGGTGCAATATAATCCCCCACTGCACACGGAGGCACAATTACATCAAAACTCAACTCAAAGTACATGTCATTTCTTCCAAGGAGGCATTCTTCTAGCAATAGAGTAAATGTATGCGCTTAAGAGCCGGGTGAAGTATCTGGCTTGATCCTGGTCATACAGGTAGCACTGAGGTCATTTGGGCTATTAGCCACCTCCAGTTCTAATTGTAGGAGCTTGATGTAGCCTGGCCTTACAGGTAATGCAAATCACCATGTTGTTAATCACCTCCAATTCCTACAAGCATGCCTGTTTAACGTTCCTGGTTTCCCTGGTGATCTGTGGGCTCAAGGGTCTTCGTGTTCCCAAGTCTATGTAGGATGTCTTCTTCGATTCATCTCCACTTTAATTTTGTGACAGCATACTTCATTGAGCCTGGTGCTCGCTGGTTGTCAGACAGTCTGGCCTGTAAGCCCTGGGATTGTCCTGTTTCTGTGTACCAGTGCCAGGATTATAGCACTTGCTGGCAGAGAATGGCTTTTTCACAGAGGTGCTGCTGATCCATCCTCAGGTCTTCATGCTTTTACAGCAAGCTCTTTACCCAATGAGCCATCTCTGCAGTCTCAGTTGTTAAGAATTGTCTATCTTGTCAAAGCTTTTTATCACTTATGAGCATACCAAATATCTCCAAGATTGTAGTTTATCTTCCTTTCTGATCCTTTATAGTTGTTACAAAAATTAATTTTTAATTATACAGTATTATGTACCACTGTAATTGCTATTATCCCTTTTGCTATTAGAAACAATTGCTTAGCCTAATATAAATATATTTTATATATTTTTTCTTCAGACTAGAAAAGACATCAGATTCTAAATTCAAGTATAGAAGAATATTAGAATTTTGGCTAAAACCTTTCACAGTTTCTCAATTCTGACTTCAAACAAAGAGCAAACAGAAATTCCCATTGTGGAAATTATAGCAAATTCAAAATTTACTCTTCAAATCACTTTTAATCTTCCCTCAATCATTGACACAATCTCCCTTATGCATGAAATGTTTCATGCATAAATGTTACAATTTTTCATTTCTTTAACACTGATTTCAAATATTCAAAGTGAATATTGTCCTAATTAACAAAGTGAGGAAAGTCTATTTAAACAACTTATTGAAGCTTTGCCATTACTTAGTGAAGTGTACAAATGGTACACATGTGTGATTTGAAAGAGTGACCTATGAAAGCGTGGCAGCCATACTAAGGTACAGAAGGATTCACCTCCACCATCTTCTCATGCATAGTGTGATTACTGCTACCTGGTACTATGAGCTCACCTTTCCCAATATCTACTTTCTGTCACTATACATAAGTTTGCATTTTATATATGGAATAACTCAGTAAGATTACTTTTATATCTGGTTCTTTTATAAGCATAATTATTTTGATATTATCCATAATTGAGTGATTCATTTCTCTCATGCTGAGTGTTTATTTATTCAGCTTTGACAGATGTTTGGATTATTTCTAGTTCCTGGCTCTTACAGAACAGCTGTTATAAGTACTCATGCGCAAGCCTTTCTGCAGATGTATGTTTCCATGCCCCTTGGGTTAATATCTGAGTGTAGAGTAGCTGTGTCCTTTGGTGAGTATGTGTTCAACCTTAAACTAGCAGACCCTTCCCCAGAGTGGGCACTAGAACTCTGGTGCTTGGAAAAGATATTTGTATTGATACTAATGGGAATAAGTGATATTTCCCTCTGTTCTCAATGATTTCTCTGATGACTATTGACATATTAAGCACATATCTTCCCATTAGTGTTCATTTTCAAAATTTTGCTCTTTTCTTTAAGTTACATTTTCACTATACCTTTCTGTTTATGATTGAGTTTTATCATTTCAATACAGTTTGTTATATCTAAGACACCACGTTCATTTTTCATAATATGTTCAAAGACCAGGATTTTAGGTTTGAGAAAGTCTGGTCCATCATCATGGTGTTTATTAGACATGTTTGTATTGTTGTATCAGAAGTCTGCTAGATTTTTATCACATGCTTTATTACTGATAAATTATATTTTAACAACTTTGGGTTTAAACTCATGAATTAGTTTCAATTTATTCTTGTATATAATTCACAATAGGAATTGGATAGTTATAAAAGAAAAAACTTTTAAAAAACAATTTAAAATACATTTTTCTCTCCAGAATTTCCTTTTTAACTTTGGCAAACTTGAGTTCAATATATACATGTTAGACTACATATAAGTTTAGCTCCATTAGCCTGTTTGTCTGTTTTTACATCCAAGCCACATTTACTTAATTTACTTCTTCAGAGTTCATCTACCCTGTTTTTTCCAATTATCATTTGTTTTTATAGAATGTTTAACAATTTTGACAAAAGTTCTTTTGAAAGGTTTTGGTATGCATGCCCCCTGAAAATTTGACTGAGATTGCATTGTATATATTCAGGAACGTGGGACATTAGCAATATTTAGTCTTCTGAATGTGTACATGGAATATCATTATATTTCCTGTTGTACTTCCATTTCTCAAAGCAAAATTTTAAATTTCCCTTGTCTATCTCTTTTTAAATTTTTTTATTAGATTTATCCTTTATGTTTTTATATTTACTCAGAGTTATTTGAAATGATATAACAATTTAAAGTCAAGTTCCCTGTATTTTCTTGTGTAGAGAAACAGAATGTACCATTGTATCGATCTTGTATACTGCAGTCTGGCTTAGTGTGCTTACTAGTTGGGTAACTTTCCTACAGATCCCATGGAATTTCCTAAGTCATTAGCTAGTTAAGTTTTTAGCAAAGTTTTTTATTTGTTTTCTTCCCATGTGGAAACTTGTTATTCCTTTTCCCTGACTAATGAGATTACATATTATTCTTTCATTAATTGTCGTGTATGATTTACTGATAAGGGCACAGAGACAGAAAAATTCACTTTAGGGTACGATTACACAAAAGAGATAAATAAATAAATAAATAAATAAATAAATAAATAAATTAGTTAATTTCTTCCATACATAAATGGCTAAGTTAAGACAGCTTTGCTGACTGTCTTCTCACTAATTTCTTCTTCGAGATTCTTCTAGGGATGAATGAGTTGTGTGAATCAATTTTTATTCATTCTACTATTATGATATGAAGTATCACAAATTCTTTCATCACTCTCACAGTGAGAAACATAGGTTGCTTCTACTTCTTGTGTATACAAATAGGTTCTTTAAAACACCTGTGTGGAAGCATGTTTTCAAAGCAAACATCCAGGAGTTACATTGCTGGCTTGGATTGCAAGCACATATTTACCTTTTTGAAATTGCCAAGCGCTTTATTCAATGGCTATTCACCATACATTTTATACCTACCAGTGTTGTGCAAATATTTCAGTTTACTTGTCTTTCCACTAGCCTCTAATCTTTTCATGACATTGTGTGCTATATTTCCCTAGTCATTTACATTAACCTCTTTTCAGGTACTTATATGATGTTTTGCCATTGTGATCTGCCTTTTCACATCCTTTGTTCAGTTTTTCAAGGCATTGTATTCTTTGATTATTAAATTTTGAGAGGTTTCTTATCTGATGAAGTATTTACAATTGCTAGATAAGATGATTGAGATTATTTTCTCTCAGTGTGTAGATAATTATCATTCGTTCTTTTATTTGGGTTTTTAGAAAAAGGAAAAATTTAATTTTTGATGTAGTCGTCTGTTAAATGAAAGTAACAGGAAGCCATTACTGTAAGTGTCTTCACAGACTAGACTGAAAAACAAATGTAACCTATCTTGCCAGATTCTTTATTGCTGGCAAGAAAGCAAGCTGATTAGCTGATCTGAAAATTAGAATTACCGAAGTGATAGATAACTTCCCCAAACACGCCCTTTAATATTGGCATTTTAATTTCCTCTGTGTGAATACGTACACAAAAGATATCTTGAAGTAATATGACTTGAACTAATGTGATTTGAACTAATTAAGCACTTTTTAATTTTTTTCTATCTGAATCTTCTCTCTTCGTCTAACATAAAACATTTCTGAAATGCCCAGCCCATTTTTGTATTTTGTTTTTTCTATTTTCTCCAATATTTCCACGTCTATAAACCAAATTCCTTCACTTAGACCATTGAGCACTATACTGTATTTTTAAATAAAAATATATGAAAACATATATGTACAAGTAACATTATTCAGAATGAGCAGGTTGTATGTATGATTTTAGGAAAACACATGAATCAATTTAAGACAAAGAAGCCATTAATTTGAGAAAGAAAATAAATTATGGGGTATATGAAAGAGTTTGGAGAGAGGAAAGGGAAGGGAGAAATGATAAAAATTGTGTTATGCCTGGCAGTGGTGGCACAAGTCTTTAATCCCAGCACTCGGGAGGTGGAGGCAGACAGATCACTGTGAGTTCAAGGCCAGCCTGGTCTACAAAGTGAGTACAGGACAGCCAAGGATACACAGATAAACCCTGTGTCAAAAAGCCAAAAAATAAAAATTATGTTATAAATTCAAAATATAAAAACATTTACAAAGTTTACTTTAAGTTATGTGTGCTTGTGTATTTGTGTGTAGGCATGCACAAGTGACTGTGAGTGCTGCCACAGGCCAGGGGTTTTGCATCATCCTGAGCTGGAGTCACAGGCGGTCTTAATTCACCTGACAAGGATGCTGGGAATCAAACTCTGTTTCTCTGGACAAGCTATCTCTCCAGCCTCCACTTGTATTTGTAGATAATTCTATTTATATGTATGAACTCCTGTCCTCTGCAAGAACAATAAACAGTCTTAACCAGGGAGCCATTTCTCCAACCTCTACTTCTTGTATTTCATGGGATAAAGTAGATCTAGATTCTGAAATTTGAGTCAATTAATATTTAAAACTAATTTGTAATAATTTTGTCCGTGGACAAGATTAAGTTAATTCTTTTTTATGAGCTATGTTTTTGCATCAACTCTAAGAACTTGTTTTGTCTCACTCTACATTTCAAGTAGGTTCTCCTAGCTTTTCTTAAATATTTTATAGTTTTATGTTTAAACATATGATCCATTTTTAGTTAATTTTTGTACAAAACTTTGCTCTAGTGCTCTCATTTGTTATTCATGAAAGTCCAATTGCTTAAGCAATACTTTGCAGAAAACAAATTTTCTCCACTGAGTTAGTTTCACATGTTTTCAGGTATTTTTTTTAGGCATACTTATGGTTTTGTGTTTGTTGCACGTGTATTCAGTGATCTTAAAGTTCTTACTTATTCACCATTTAGTTGTGACTGCTCACATATAGTATCTAACAATTAAGTAGACGCCCTTCCTACTTTGTTAATTTTTTTTAAAACAATGCCTCACATTTTTTGTCTTGCCAAACGTTTTTAAATAATTTTGCTTATATGTATAAATGCTCTCTCCTGAACGTTTGTTATGCTTTCATGTAAAATATACACCCACTTCTGAAAAATTGGAATCTTTGCTTTGCTTATTTGCTCTGTGTACTCACTAGAGTTCTTGTTCTGACCAAATATTGGGCAGAAACAGTTTGATGGAGAATGGACCTGTTTTGCCTCTGGATTGTGAGTGGGTAAAGCCCAGGGGTATTTTTTCCCCAAGCAGTTGAACAGACCATCTGGCCAGCAGGAGCCTGTTGCAAAGTCTTTTTGTATCCCTGTGGCCAGAAGCAGAGAGAGGGGTGCAAGACACATGAGGAAAGAGCATACCATTCAAAGCTTCCCCTGGTGATCTGCTTCCTCCAAGCAGGCTCTACCTTCGGGTTTCCACAACCCTCAAATAGTGACACCTGCTGGGGAGCAAGTGTTAGTGTTGAAAATATGAGCCTGTCCAGTTTGTTTCACTTCTGAACTGTGTAATAATACATGTCTCCATTTCCTTAGTATCCAAGGCATTCTACAGATACACCATACAGGAACGCACACATCTTATTAGGTCTACATCCTAATCATTCCACACACATCCCGGTTTTTAGAACATTGACTGAGTCTTGAGATTTACACTGACTTGACCAGGTTCTTTTCACACTTCTAAGCTCTGTTTATTTCTGTACTGGGTGTGTCATTGCATATGCTTATGGTATCATGAAGGTAAATATGCATGTGCCAAGCAACCCAGCATCTTTACTCCTGAGTGTTGATGTTAGCAAGCTAAAGATGAATGGCCACCTAGAAGCACTATAGGAGCTTCTGAGAAACTAAACACACAAAACTAGGAGTCACCCACGGTCCTCAAAACCTTTCTCAATCTCCCACCTCCTTAAGACACTTCAGTTTTATTCATTTTATATTCAGTTACATTCAATTTGATCCATTTCTAGTTATCTTTATCCCTGTGCCTTAACTCCTTGCTGGTAGTATTTTTTGGTAAACCTGTTTTTAATCTTTCAGGATCATTTATATTTTTTCTCCTGCAGTGTTCCAAACTGCAGTTTAACTAGTTTTCCATCACACACACTGCCTTTTCCAATCTTTAAGTGTGATTTAGGCTGCTTAAACATTGATTCTGTATGTCTAAATAGCATTTCAAGCATATCCAATAAAGTTACATTGGTTTCAAATACTCTACTGGTAACTTTAATATCAGTTTAAATTCGGTCTAGATTTAATTGATTATTGCATCTTTATATGCCTAAGTACATTTATTTTGAAATTTAACTCTGTGTATATTTGTTCATTTACATAAATATTGAGTTTGGGGATTCATAACTTACTTGAGAAAAGTTTGATGTTGGCTTTTATGTATTGTTTTTTTAAAAATCTTATTGGAATTGTCTGAAATGTTGCCCAGTTTATGGGTAATTATTTTCTACTACTCATATGAATAATTTCCACGCTATTGGAAGTTATTCTACTACAGGTATTATGGGCTTGTTCAGTCTGTTTGGCAAGCCAGATTCCATTTCCAGTCATTGCTGTGTTACGAAACCTATTCATTTTCATTATGGGTATTTGGTTATTTCCCAACTTCAAAATCTTTGCTCACAGGCAGATGCTGTGAACTCTACGTCTGGGAAGTTGTTATGTATAAAGGGTGTCCTGGCTTTTGGAGTGTGCTGTGAAATCTTGCACCTATTCTCTCTTCAGACTCTTTGGCTCGGTGTCAGCTCTGGAAATTCTTTAGGCTAAACAGTTTCCACTTTCCTGTATTGTAGCTTTAAAATGTTATTTCCAGACAGTAATCTAGGAATTTTGATGGAACCATTTTTTTATGCCTGGCAAGGATGAATGTCCTTCAAAATTTACGGTCCAGTGTAACGAAAACTATCATAATTTTTCCCATTTCCAGGTAAGTTCTTGGCTTTTTTGCCTTTTTTGCTTTGGTTTGAATATTTTATGTGTAATAGTAAATCTTGGCCAAAATTGAGGTCTGATAATTCCAGCTTAATAACAATAAGGTATTAGTTTCTTATTACTGCAACCAAGAGCATAGGCTTATTTTTGTAATTCTAAAGTGTAAAACTATGATGTTGGTATGATTGGGCCCTGATAGGCTGTGGAGAAAGAGTCCATTTCCTCCTCATTGCCATAGTCAGAGGTTATTGGCATTTCTTAAATATTAGCCCCTTCTTGTGCCTTCAATGAATCATACATCATCTGTGTCCACTGTCCTCTCTCCTTTGTCTCTTGTCTCCCTTTCTCTCTTACAAGGACCCGTTATTACATTGAATGTACTTAGATAATTTAATGTGATCTGCTTTTCTCATGATATTTACCCAAATGAACAGCCATTTTCCCTTTCTCATGTGGGATAAAATATTATGGGGTCTGAGGATTAGGGCATTAGCATCACTCAAGACATAACTTCCAGCTTATATATACTACAAATTTATTTGGAAATATTTTCCAAACTAACAATTAGATTTTTTTTATAATTGTATATGCCTTTTTGTCTTTTTGTGAACAATTATTTTGCTTATACTTGTTATTAGCATGATCCATATATTTAAAATATTTATTTAATATCTTTTTTATGACAAATGCACATACCTTTAATCCCAGCACTAGGGAGGCAGAGACAGGTGGATCGCTATGAGTTTGAGGTCAGACTGGTTTACAACGTGAGTCCAGGACAGGCAAGGCTAACACAGAGAAACCCTGTCTCAAAAGAAAAAAAAGACAAATATTATTTACAAGTAAAGATAGTGATATGTTATATAGACTATCTTGAATGATCATGCATGTTTAGTAAGGCTAGTTATACAGCAAATGACTTTAATAGTTTAATACATCTGTATTTATGATAGTAATCTTGTATGCTAAAATTTTTAAGCTAAGTTCTAGTGTATTAATGGCATCATATGTTATTTACATAATGCTATGGAGGAGTGTTGATCTTATTTGAGTTACAGATTTGCTACACACATACCCGCTATACCTCTGTGTTTTCTTAAATGCAGATTAGTGGAACATTCTCAGCCTAGATATGTGAGAAACAGGGGAATTCAGAGCAACCACAGAAATAAATTTTAAGCAAGCATTTCCATTTCTACGGTAATAAAACTTTTTATACAACTTACAGTGTTAGAGCTTTACTTTATAGTAGCATGGTCATGGTATAGAATTAGAGCTTTAAACATCTGTTTTTAAAGATCCTCAATCTTCATATTATTCATCTCTGAGTTTAAAAATATTGGCTACAGCCTAAGATTGCTTTGAGATAAAAATGGCATGATAAGTAGTCTTTACACTTGCGGGAGTGTCCATCCTGTTGACCATGGTGTTATCATCTACAAAGTACAAATCACACACGTACACATACACACACACACACATACACACACACACACACAACCCTCTTAGGAGCTAGGGACATAGTCAGTAAGTGACGTGCCTGCTCCACAAATGTGATGATCATGACCTGAGCTCAAAGTCCCTGTACTTCTTGGAAACACCACAGTGGTGGTAAGGACATATAATGCCAGCATGAGGAGGCAGAGACAGGTGGTTCTTTAGGGAATCAGTGACTCCAGATTCACTGGGACACAAGGTGTAACTTGATTAAGGACACCAGACATCAAGTTCCAGCCTCTACATACAAAAGCATGTTCACACAGACAGAACCATATGCATAGATATATAACAATCTCATGTAAAGATTATCTAGTTTACTTCAAAATATTTCAGCTAATTTGCTTTCCACAGTGCTTAATTTCTTTATTTGTATTTTCTATGAACTTATAAAAATGAAGCTGGGCACAGGGGGTATATGCCTGTAATCCCAGCACTCATGCAGCATAGGCAGAGGCAGGAGGATCTCTCTGAGTTTGAGGCCAGCCTGGTCTACAAAGTGAGTCCAGGACAGCCAAGGCTACACAGAGAAACTCACGGGGCGTGGGGGGTCGGGGGAGGGATATGTAGTGTTTTTTCCCAAGTTTCCTACAAACCCTTGCCATCTTGGTAGCAAGTGTTGGCTTGGCATTTTGACCACTGACCATGGTTAAACGATGATGGAGAGTCACTAAAGCCAACCTGGTTATTTCTGGTACGCACACTTACTGACTTTACTGTACATCTAGTGTGTATGTGTGGTGCTAGCAAGCAAAGACGTGGCCTTCTTCATTCTAGACAATGCTGTAACTGAGGTTCTACCTACCCAGTCACCCCCAGCTCTGAAAACTACTAAAAAGAGAAGCAAATTGGTGTTGTATGATTAGCGAGACAGTGACAGGGTGTGCATATCCCCAGCAGCCAGCTCAGCAGGAAGCTCTTCTTAATTTTGTAGCATTTGTAGTCAGTTGTTAAAATCAATTCATTGCTGGGTGTGGTGGCACATGCCTTTAATCCCAGCACTCAGGAGGCAGAAGCAGGTAGACTGCTGTAAGTTCAAGGCTAGCCTGGTCTACAAAGTAAGTGCAGGACAGCCAAGACTACGGAGAAATCCTGTATTGGAAAAAAAAACAATCAAAGTTTTGTCACAAGAATGTTTTAGCTTTATAAGCAAATTTGTCTTATGTTACCATGCACAAAGTTGTGATGCACATGAATTTTAAATTTCTTCCTATATGTACATTTATGTAGAACTTGATATTAATTTTTGTGGTGTCAAATTCCTTCTTTGTGCTAATATAAATTTTTCTTTAGTCCACTTCCTTGTGAAATCTACCACTTCTCTCTCTCTGCGTCACCTGCCGTTTGCCTATGTCCAAAATTTGTAAAAGCTGTAGGAAACAAATATACTGTTATTACTAAAGCTAGTCACACTGAAAACTAAGATGATTTTCTTTGATAAAAAGCTTCTTTTCTATTTTAAATTCATTTATTTTATGTGAATGAATGTTTTGCACACACACACATCTATGGGCACCATCTGCATTCCTGATGACTGCAGGGGTCCAAATAGGAGGGTTTCATATCCCCTGAAACTAGGAATACAGATGGCTGTGAACACAATATGGGTGCTAGGAATTGAACCAAGCTCCCTTTGCAAAAGCATCAATTGATATTGACAGCTGAGCCATTTTTCTAACCCATGGCAGTTGACACTTGAAGATTCCCAGAGCTTTTGAAATAGAAAAAGACAATGAAATGATGTACTTTGTGTGGAAATGAAATAGAAAGGAGAATTCTTTATCCACTAACAGGGCTTCCTTGTGCTTCAGTGTCAGAACATGGTCAAAAGCATGAGCCATGGTAAACAATGCCTTCGTGAGCTGTGAGAGAGACTCCAGGCAAAAGGCAGAGAGCCTTTTACCTTGGGTACATTTTGTTCCCTGAATTATTCTTGGATGTGGTTTTGTGCCTCCTGAGACAAACATGTCTATTCAATTTATAAGACATGTTTATTCTTGTTGGATGTTGGAACATAGCCGGAAAAACCAACTGGTCAAGGGATATGGTAAGTGCTGTCCTCAGTGTGCCTTGAATTCGGATATGGCCTTTTGCCTTGCTTTTGTGCTTTCCCAGATGTAATCTGCAGTATATGCCATGCCATTGTGCTTGCATTAGTCTGCCCTGAGAATATTCTGGGAAAAGGCTACTCTGTTCATATTTAATATGTGATTTCTGGTGTTTATTTGCATATATTTATGATCATGTTTTTCTGAACTCAAACAACCTTCCTTGGATCATTATTATTTTCTCTGTTACATTTGAGTATAAAAGTACACTGAAACGGAAATAAAATTGTCTGCAGCATTAGATGGTAGCTCATCCCATTCTTTAAGTCCTTCAAATCCTAGGTCTCTCAGACAGATCTGCATAAGTCGACACTTCAGCCCATAGGGAGGATGTGTGCAAAGCAATCACCATGGCCACCATTCAGGTCAGACACATGGTTCCTCTCGGGCTGCTTCCTTCTTCCTGCTTAGTGAATCTTACTGAATAAACACCTTTGGAAGTTTAAACCATGTGTGTTATGAGTGATAAATTCTGAGCCATTTCAACATGGCTCTGAAAACAGTCCTCTCTGAGGAATAAGAAATGAAATAATTCATTATATTATACTCTCAGGTCCTATAGACAAAATGAAAAGTACTTGAGGCCTAAGAGTGTGTGGGGAGAGCTGCCAAGAACCAAACTAATCCAAGCAGGTGGAGAGGAGAGCAGAGAGGAGAAGAGAGACAAGAGCAGGGTCCCCTCTGGAGAGCCCTTCAACAGCAGGGGACAGTTTAACACCGACACAAAGTTGTGTGGACATCTCACAGGATCAACTGTCACTAGTTCACAACCAGGGAAGTACAAAAAAGGAAGTGTATGAAGAGCTCTATCTGGTGACAAGCCTCATCCCAGCGTTCTGGATGGGTACCCGGTTTGTTTTGGCAGGATGCTGAGGATTCAGGAGAACATGAATTTACAACATTTATACCAATTACATTTAACTTTCTCCTTTCTTTGCTGCATTAAAGAGTAGATTGGTTACATCACCTCCAAAGTCCAAAGTCTTGACACTGGGAATGTGGTAGGCAGCTCGAACATCCATGCCCTTAGGAACGATTGCTCTACTGGAAAGTAGCCAATATACTTTCAAGCCACTCCTTTCTATTTGTGACAATGCCTCTGCATTCAGAAGCATAGCAGCTCACAGAAACAGAGGCACTACCACTCTGCTCTCAGGAGTAGCAATCATCTTCACTCATGCAAGCTGGGAGAGGGCAGCTTCCTCAATTTTGATCACTTTGAGAGAAAGCAGAAAAGCCAAGATAGTGAACAGGCATGACAAGATTTTTGAACAGAAATGAAGCTAGATATTTTGTTCACTGTGAGCATTTGATTTGGGTAAAAAGATCAATTCTTCCCACCCTTAGACAGTTTGCATTTCCATCTTTGTACGATGATTTTATTTGTTCCAAGTTTGCTTAATCTATCAATTAACTGAGCACTCTATTTATGACTTTTGCAGTAGGTTACATAAATAAATTTCTTTAAGCAAAGCAAGTGGCCCGAGATTGTAATTTCTTGAAGAAGAAAGTGCACAACTTGTGTTCTTTGCTCGATGTCCTGAGGGTGGGGGGCACATCATGGATGCAAGGGTTTTCCTTGATTCCAATTTATTCAGAGCCATGCCTTCTATTGCAATATACTAAAATACCAATGACTGTATAGTAAAGGAGATCATTCAGAGCAAGGAATGATTTTAAATCAGATTGCTGCCTTCATGTATTTAATATTAACACAGTATGTAAGGATGTCAACGACAAGACTATGAACATCAAACTACTTTATCCAATATTTATTAAACATATTGTGTTGGGATTTTCATGGACTTATTTAGCAATCCAACTGCTCTAAAACAATATTTATACTATTTTAAAATCCCAGGCCCAATAAAAGAGAAATCCAAGCACAACACTTTTCACTAGAAGCTTTACATATAAAACATCCTTATGCTCTAGCATCTGATCCGTCTGAAATGAAGGCTTAAAGCCTCCACTTCCTGTGCTTTTCAATTTATGTATTGAGTCAAATATGAAAACAAGCTTCTTATGTTTAACACAGCAATATCTATTAGTAAAATGTCAATCTTAGTTGGAAGGAAGTCTAAGTATAATCAATTTCTTTAGTAAAAAAAAAAATAATTACAAGGCTTTGGGAATGCTCTTGCTGTGACTTGTCTTTGAAATATCCCCCAAAGGCTTGTATTTTAAGGGTTTAGTTGCCAACTGATGGGCCCTGGAAAATTACTGGATTCTGATGTCTCTGAGCTAATCAAGAAGTTCATCTCTTGATGGAAGGAGTAAAGGTTAGCCAGGTGGGTTTGGCAGTGAGTGCCTGAGGGGGAGAAAGCATTCGCTGATATAACCCTTTCAATGACACAGCTCTTTTTTTATTTTGGGGGCATAGGGTTATGTAATCCTTGGGGAAGTGGGTAAGGGTTTTCTGAGTGAGTGCACATCATTATCTGGGCCTGAGGTGCTGGGAATGCTTCATTTGTATGGAAAGGAATTCCAGGTGCTAGCTGGACTTGTCCTTATGAGTAAACCTGAAACCTGGTCCCCAGGCTACATGACTAACTCAAGGGTGCTGGAGGTGGGGGTCACATCAGTGGGAAATGCTGGCCAAGAACAGGGAGTGAGCAATTATGCTGGTCTCAATATGAGATTTTTGGGCTTTGCACATATCTCGACATCACTCTTGTTCCAGGCTGGTTCTTCCATAGCAAGGTTCACATACTCCATATTTGATGACAAATGAAGAAACAAAGAAGAAAACAAATGTATAAAATGATTTTTTTTTTAGTATAAGGAGAATGGACAGTTTATGAGAATTAATGAATGAAGTGATAGCTAAGCATATTTGTTGTTGTCTGTGTTATTCTGATCTTGAAAAACTAAGCACATTTTCATTTTTGTAGATGACTAAATGAATTCACCAGATGTTATGTAGCAGGTCAAAGCAGGTGAGCATGGTCAGGTCAAAGAGTTATATAGATATTGATCATGGGGATTATCTGTGTCAGCACCTACGCAGAAAGAAGTTAACAAGGCAAAACAACCCAAAATGTGGCAAGAAAACAAAGCAAAAGCCACAATATTGAGATACTTTAGCTGTTTGTATCAACCAACTACAAAATCTCAGTGACAAACAACAACTTTTATTCTTGTTGTTGATGGTCTTGACACGGGCTACAACAATTGACCTTCATGCTACAGACTCCAATTTATATTGTTCTTTTCTCCATTAGTATATATTCTGAAAACATAGAAACAGAAGCTTACAAACAGTGCAGAGAAATACATGGCATGCTATAGACCTTGGCTTGCTACCTACTACTGGTACTTTTCATGACCACAGAATTCCCTCACTATCTTGAACATCAATAAAACAGAGAAATAGACTCTGTATGAAGGTTGCGGTAGTTCATTTTTTGTTTAATGATATTTTACTTCAAGTATCAATGAAAGATAAGCAAGCTGTCCAAGTTATTGATGACCCCTAAGTAAGTTCTCTCATATGTCATTCTGAATATTAAAACACAGCAGGAGTTGGATTCTGAGAAAGAGTAGTACTTAGCCATTCTTGGTTTTTGTTTGTTTGTTTTTGAGGGCTTTGTTCTGCATGAAGACATGTGAGGCAAGTTCAGCAAGGGCAGAGGTCAACTACAGAAATGTGACATGGAAAATTGTTTTAACAAGTGTTGGAAGGGCATGGGACACAAACAGAAAAAGGATAGTGTTTTGTAGAGAGGAAACAGGGAAAAAAGATATGAAATGAAGAGATCAAATGTAGTTCTTGAGCCAAAGTCAATGTGCTTCTGATTGAATTCTTGCGAAGTTTATGTTTGAGCCATCAAACAGGCTCTCATTTGACGAGGGCCCAACTGACAATGGAAAGTTAGCCCCCTTTGTCCAGTGATTGAAGAACAGAATCACATACTTTCTCTACATCTCTAGTAATTTACTTTCACTTTCAAACCAAGGGACAGATAAATGAAACAATATCTCCAGTCTCATTTTCTAGTTTCCTACTTCATCTCCTATCTCTATACGCATAGATTAATGCCACGTTTGGAGTTTCTTTGTACAGTGGATAGCGTTTAGTGCAGAAATTTACAATGGGTTAAAGTGCCCAGAACAAGTGTCTGTGGAGTCCTCAGCCACAATTGGGACATCTGTATCCCATTCGCTCCCACATAAGGACCATCTTGCAAGAGGAAGTAGAAAGATTGTTAGAGGCAGAGCCCAAGGAGGGCCAGGCAAAACAGTGTCTCCTGAAGATGATAGGAATGCTGCATGCCTGAATTCACAGAAGCTGTGGGCTCTAGCACAAAACCCACCACTTATCAAGCTAGTGAACCCTGAAGCATATAGAAAGGAAGGCACTCACAAACTCATGCTCCTTGCTGAAGACCTATTGACTGATGTTGGATTCTTTGGGGGAAGGAGAATCAGCTTATATTTTAAGCATATGAGCTCTGGTAAGTATTCCATGGTCCAGTGGATGAGGAGATGAGGGTCTATCTGGGGGGAGTAGGTACTGTATGAAATTCTAAATGAATTAACTTTATATAGATACGAATCCAATATAGCAGCTGTTGAAGGAAGCACTGAAGACATGATATGCCGACATCAAAACTAAGCAAAGAGTTAAATTCAGGAGGTTGAGGTTCAAGTGTAAACAGGCAGATGATCCACACAAAGTATTGGTGTCTCTTTTGTTTGGGAGAAATGGGTGGTTGTATTTGTATAGGAGACTTAGGGAGACAGAGAACAGTAAGAAAATTGTAGAGGTGAAGGGACAGTTTCTGCTGCCCTCCTAGTTACTTAAGTTTGATGTGTGAGTTAAGTAAGAGAGCTTAAGAAAAACAGATAAACAATTTGCCTCATGAATGGTTCTATAAGATTCCCTAGAATGAGCTTTATTATTCCTTTGGGGCTAACAAAATACTGTGTATCGCATATAGCACTTAGAGATTTCAAGCACTGGTAATGAGCCATAGGACAAACTTAGCTCAGTGCCATAGTAGAAAGCACAATGTACAAAACAAACTGTACTCAAATCGTCAGAATATGCCTGAGAGATCGCCAACCTTCAGACTTTGCATGACAGTAGATTCGAGAAGAGAGATTTCAGAGATGACTAACTTCTTGCTTAAGCTAAAAAACTTTGATGTTCATTGTAAGAAAGTTTTCTGATAGCATAATGAAATCTGTTACAAGATACTAATGGAACAGATTAGTCCATCTAAACTAAACTTCTTTTTATCTTTTAAAAGGAAATATCTATTTGACACACTTTGTGCACAACTTAATCAAACATTTTCTAGAAAACAGCATAACCCTCTCTCTATGTGATGGCTATTGTTGGTTGTCAACTTGACTACATTTGGAATTAACTAAATCCAAGCAGCTGGGCACATGTGAGTGAGACTTTTCTTAATTGAATCATTTGAAGTGAGAATACCCAACTTTAATCCAAATCTTTGGAGGTAGAAAGATCCATGTTAAATCTCAGACACAGCTTCTGGTGGAAGCATATGTGGAGGACACAGAAGAAGGATGTTTTTGCTTTTTGCCTGCTTGCCTTTGCTCTTGCTGGCAAGCCCACTCCTTCACTGGCCTTAGAACCTACTTCTGAATTCTAGCATATGCTGAAGGTTAGCTGAGACATTCAGCCTCTTGGATTAAACACGTACTAGATTCTGGGACTTTCTATTGGTACACTACCAATAGAAAGAACTACAGATTACAAGTCACTCTAATAAATCCTATTCTAATATATATGTATATATATACACATATATTCAAATATATGATATATATACATACATATATATGTTCTATAAGTTCTGTTTCCCTAGAGAACCATAATTAATATACTCTATGATGCATTTGAATATTTTCCTTCTTATCTATCCTAAACTATTTCATTTTAGGAAAAATTCCAGACATGATTTGCTTAATGGATTTTATGATGTCTAAAACAAGTATGGTGGCCATCTTGATTATGAAATTACTGTTCTTATACAATTATAATTCTATAGTTAAGAAAAGTGAGACTCGGTTTGATGAACACATACACATAAATATCTGGATTTTCCCCCCCTCTAGTCCTAAACTTACAAATCAAGGCATAGCTGGTTAAATAGGCTTACACAAAGTAGGTTTTTAAAAAAATCTACTATCTTACTTAAATTTTCACGATGATCAGAAAACTGTATTTGAACAGATCCTATGGTTTTGACTAGTTTCCTTGAGGATAGGACTACATCAATATTTATGTATTTGTTTATTTATTTATTTATTTACTTATTTATTGATTATCTCCTGTGGTAATTCTGTTATTCTAAAAAAAAAAAAAGGACTATAGGGCTTATTGAAGGCATTTTTTAGTTGTATAAGAGAAAGAGAATTAAACAGATATAAATTCATATGCCTCATAATTATGGTCTACAGGCCTGTGCCACTCCAATAAGTCTCTCTCTCTCTCTCTCTCTCTCTCTCTCTCTCTCTCTCTCTCTCT
>OU015750.1:19082845-19093104 GCA_907169655.1 Acomys percivali | reverse complement strand
TGTGTGTGTGTGTGTCTGTGTCTGTGTGACATGCATGTATGCTTCTGGGAATCAAACTTTGCCCTTGTACATGATAGATAAGCACTCTCCCACTGATCTATATTCCTATCTTATGCTCATATTCAACTTTTGAGGAAGAAACTTATGTAGAGCTACGTCTACAAACAGCTTTAGGTAGGTATGTCAGCTGACAAACTTAATGCCTATAATTCAGCATCCAGAAGTCAAAAGCAGGAAGATTAGAAGCTCAAGGTCAGTCTTTGGCTACATAGTGAGTTCAAAAACAGCTTGTGCTACATGAAACCAAAAGAGCTGAAAATCAAATCAAAACAAAAAAAATCCTCAAGTTAATGCTAATTTTGAACACATGTTTGTTTATTATTAATCAATGTATGTATAAATAATGTGATCAAGGCTTGCCCCTGATGGCTATCCAGTAGCGATTGGTTTTTTAAAAATTAATTCAACTCATTGAACGTGTTTATTATTGTGTGCATGGTTAGGGCTGACCACTTGGTATTAAATAACAAATTAGAGGTGTCATGCCTGTGAAAGACTGATTCTCCCTCTTGGAAGCAATTAATTTTCTGTAGCTCTTTATCTAGGGGTGAGGCCCCTGAGATTTCCCCTACTCATGTTGTCATGTAACTGGCATTGCCATTGTTCAGGTATTTTTCTCCTCACCCATACTGTTGAAATTCCATGGGTCATACATAGAAACTCAAAAGCTCCCAAAAGGGGGTAGAAAGAAGTTAGGAACTGTGAAGGTTTGAATAAGAATGTCCCTTACAGCCTCTTGCATTTACACACTTGGTTCCCGGGTGGAGTGATGCTTGGGAAGTCCAGGGGCTGTGGCTTTCTTGAAGCACACACATCACTGAAGGTGGTCTTTCTGGGTTAAAACGCCTCATGCCATTTCTGAGTTATTCTCTTTGCTTCCTGCACGCAGTTCAAGATGTGAGGACTCACCTTGTTCCAGTTGCCACACCTACCACCTGCTGCCATTTCCCTGGCACCAAAGCTCTTGTCCTACAACTGTAGGCCTAAATAAACTCTCTCCAAATTTTCTTTTGCCATGTTGTTTTGTCATAGCTACAACGGAATAGCTAGTGAGGTAGCGCTTGCTTGTTCTTCTAGGGTACCTGCATTTGGATTACAACCACCTTCTAATTACAGCTCCAAAAGATCCTATGCCTCCTCTGGCCTCCATGCAAATCCACACACACATGTAGCATACATTCAATAAGACTCAACACACACACACACACACACACACACTCAGACATACACACATACCACAAATGAAAATGGCATCAACAAAAAGCTCCCAGCAATGAAGATAAAACCCATGTATAGATGTGTCCAATGGTCCAAGAGGACTCTGAGTTGTAAAGTCATTGCTGTCTTAGCACCATATTAAACTTCCTGGGTGTGTTCCTGTAGAATGGAAGGCTACATTCTGGATGACATCGGTGGCTCCTAGCCTATAACAGTCAGAACTCTATGAGGACTATTTTGATCTCTGTGCACTGAACTCAAGGCTACTTTTGCACTAAGCATCTTCTTTACATTGAGCCCTGTCTTTGTCTCCTTCTGATTCTTCTAAGCCTGTGTGCCAAAGCGCAAGTCACCTCTTTCTCCACCATCTGCACCTTTGAGTGGCACAGCTTCAACTTTTCTCTCAAGTCTTAGGGTGCTGTGACGGTTCATTTTAGTGTCAATTTGACATACTGTAGAATCACCTGAGCAGAGTATCAGTAAAATTTTGATTAGATTAGGTTGGCTTGTGGGCTTGTCTTGGGAGATTGTCTTGATTAATTGATTGTGACAGGAAGACCTGCCTCTTGTGGGTGGCTCCATCCCTGGGTTTGGATCTTGAATTGTGTAAGAGAGAGAAAATGAGCTGTGGAGTATGGTGCATTCATTTATTCTCTCTTCCTCATGGACTGCTTCAAGTTTCTGCCTAGACACACCCATCATGATGTATTGTGGCCTGGCATTGTAAGCTAAAATAAACTCTTCCCCTGAAAAAGTTCATATTCATACAGAAAATGCCCAATCGCTTTCTGATTTTCTTACTAAAATATATTTTCCTTTCAGATCCTCATCCAAGGGATTTCTGAGTGCCCTAACTTTTCTTAGGAACATCAGGAAGTAATGCCACTCTTCATTTTCGAGTTCACTTGGCACCTAGTTTTGCTCTGCTGAGCTGACTGTCTTTCCTTTCCTCAAGTCAGTGCTGCCCGGGGAGCTCTAGGATATTTCTTTCTTAGATCCTGACCCAGCTGGCCTTTTATTTCAGGACTTTGCTCAGAAGTCATTGTTGACAGAGGATTTCATGACTATCTCATTTAAATGATGTCCCCACCATACCTTATCTTAACTTTATAATTTCGATGGCATTGGTTAGTCTCTGAAAAAAAAAAAAAAACTGTTTTAGATCGTCTCATTCACTGGCCTCTTCTAATAGGCACGGCAACTTTAGTGAGACTTTTTGTCTTCCCCAGTAGGCCGCTTTTGTCCACCCATCATTTCTTATACCCAGAATGGCCCCTCATATATAATATAATGCACCTCATGAAAAATATGTGAAGAATGAAGAAATATATGTGTCACAGAATGAGACACTTTCCTCCCCTATGTCTCATGTCTCAGCATATGCCTACCACTAAAACTCCACTGAGAATCTTGAAAGCGCAAGCATGATAAAAATAAAACCTTATCTGGATATGACAACCTCAAAGTTCATTGCCTTTACCAGGCTCATGATTAGGAGACTACAAATAAAATCACTGTGGGTAAACCAATTTATGCAGGTGTCTGAAGTGGGGGATGGGAAGGATTCAACAAAAAGCCTATACAAAACTACCGTAAAGAATCATGCTTCGAAAAAGCTAACTTAAAAATTAAATGAACTGAAGCAGCCCCATTCTAGGTTCTCAACAGGCTAAGCAGCATTGTGGGCTAATTTTTCTCTCCAGTAATCCTTGTACTAAAGTTAAGTTTGTGCATGCCACGATTCCCATCCACCTCCTCCCCCTTGAGCTGAGAGAAAACATGATCACTTTTGCAACCTGAAGTCCACTGCATTCACTTTCATTCCAGAATGGCTCTTTTCCTACAGTGACTTTGATAAATATTGTCATGCCTTCCAAGGAGAATGCCACATCTAATAGCAGGGGTACAATCTAACCCCACATTTTCTAGACAATCCCATTGGGGCACAATAGCTCCAATCTCCTTTTCAACCAACACATTATGTTTTTGACTAAAGCTATAGTATAATAAGTACAGTGTAAACTACTGGTTCAGTATCTTCCCAGGCCCATTTATTTCAAGAGAAAAATAGAAAATAAATGAGACCCTTTCCTTTTTTAGCTCAAGTTAATTGTGTGTTTCGATATCCTCTTAATCCCTCAGAGGTCTCCATTGCTCCTATCTAGTGACCGTTGCTTTTACAAGAATCTCCCCCCATGGCCTTACTATAATTTTTAGAGACAGCACATTCTGAATCCTTAGTTAGAAATTCTGCTAAGGGAGGCACAATCCTCAGATATGCAATTGTGCTGGTGACACAGCCAGCTCCTCTTCATATATTACCTCAGAGCTGCTGCTTCTGTGGAGTCACACACTCTTCCACACTACCAAATTTAGGATACATTTCAGTCCATGGTCTTCCTGTTACAGTGAAACTTCCTCCTGGAAGTAGAGTTGTCTCTAACCAGTGCCAGTTGGCGCTGAGTGCCTTTCTGTTTATGTGAAATGCACAACCTTATCAGTGCCAGCTTTAGGGTTCAGAGAAATTAGCATATTGTTTGAAGCTGAGGCCACACCTGAGTTCGGATGCACCTGTCTCACAGTCTTCTGGAGCAGTGAAAGGTTTGCCGAAGGCTTTTTGTGCTGTTCTGAGAATTGCTGACTTTCTGTCTCTCAACCTGTTCCTATGCTATGATTTTCTATTTTTACCTGCAACTGTGAAAGTTTTAAGTGTACTAAGGGCCAGAGTCAAAATTCCTAGTGGAGAATTCTCTCAAATGAAGGAACGGTTGTGTTATTCTCCATCACAATATGAACGGGAGTTACTTGCCAATTTCTAGAACCGGACTCATTACAAGCAATGCCATAGGACTATAGTTGCCTCAATTCAGGGAAGAAGATCATTTCAGGCAGCTAAATTCAAAACTGATTGGTCTGTAGTGAAGGATTAAGGCCAAACAGTAAGAGCTGCTGCTCATTAATTTCAGTTTTTCTAGAGGAAAAAAAAAACAGATGTTTTCCCCTTATAAACGCTGGGTGTGATGCTGGTTACACATTACAGCACATTCAAGACTAGTTCCCATCCCAGGCAGTTAATGATCAATGCCAAATACTTGAATGTGAGTTTGCTAACCTTTCGAGCCAAAGGTCTTGAGAGAGATGAGCCCATGCTAATGGCTTAATGGAGACAAGTGGAGACATTTGACAAAACGAATTTATTTCAGTCGTACTTTAATGAAGTGAGACTTTGGCAAGAGGCACTGAGAGGCTGACAAGTCAAAGGTGGAGGTGGTAATGGCCTGAGTGTCTCCTGAATTGTGGGACTTCAGTTTGGATGATTTAGTAAAAGATATACTTAAGGCATTATGAATGGAGCACTCAGAGCTGTCATTATCTCAGTCCGTTCAAGTCCACTACTTCAACATGCACTTCTAGAGGTTGTCACTCCTCTTACTTACTGCTTTCCCCTTAGTACTTGAGAAAATTGTTAGAGTGTTACCTGCCAAATTAGAATACCACGTTTCATTTTTTTTCTAGTCATTGTCAATCTTCCAAATTCCATGAATAATTATATTTCTAAAATCTCTGCTTAAAATTACATATAGCTGATGAGAAGGCAAATTGCTTCCACTTTATATAACTAATACACAGCAATATCTACCAACATCAAAATCACACATAACTCAATGAACAATTTTATTCTGTGGAAAGATACATTTTCTTATAGCTGTATCCACACATGTAAAATCAAAAATACACTGGGGTGCAAGCACATTACAGATGGAAAACACTTGAAGACATTTAAACATATTCAGCAAAACTCTAGTTAAATCCTAGTGAAATCTTATAAGAAAACTTATCAAGGTACTCTACTTCTAGTTCTGCAAAGCAGTGTTTTGCTTTTTCAACAGTGGGCAGTGTACATAAAATAGATTAGCTACTGAAATGGTAAGATTTAATGTGAAGGTCCATGGAGTCTATTTGCAATGCCTTTTCTACTGTAACAGGTGCATTGAGTTGTGGAGAAGAGTCAGGTTAATTTTTGTGTTTGGTGTTTTTATTCATTTGCAAGAGTTTTTATAATAAAGTTTATAAAACTAAAACTACACCCTTGGGTTTACTTATTTTGGAAGAAAACAGGGAAGATGTGGAACAGAAGACTTCTGAGGAACTAGAGAGTGGAAGACCTATTGGATGAACCAAGGAGGAAAAGTAAATGAAAGAATTGCCAATAAGAATATTTCCTTATTCATAAGTTGACATTTGTGCTGTAATATTCAAATGCTCTTTTAGGTAATATGTAAAATAATTAGTATGTATATAATTATATATTCACACACATTTGCATATATATTTACACAGAGAAATATATTTTATGCTATGAGATTATTATTCTATAATGTAATACATAATACATGACACAATGGTACATTCATCTATAATACCCTATACATCTTACATAATGATAATAATGTGACATATACTATGGAGTCATATATGGAGTCATTTCATGGATATATATGCTATAATAATAATTGAAAATATTTTTGTTGCTACTAATTATTGAAGGAAACACTTTCTATTTTTCACCCAAAGAAATTTCTTAGTTTACTAAGAACCATGAAGATAGGAAGTTTGTAGTTCCAAGTCATAAACCAGTTCAGTGTGACTCCAAAGAGAATCTACGCTGCAAACTGTGTGCACTTTAAGTGAGTACTTGTTACAGACATCACATCAGTGTGGAAATCTGGACTGTGAGAAGCCAACTACTTTTTACTTGGTCAATACGTGAGAATCCAAATTTAAACTGAAGCTTTTTTTTTTTTTTTTTTTTTTTTTTTTTTTTTTTTTTTTTTTTGTAGCATGGACACCTCGAATTGAAAGAAGAAGAAGCAATAACTGGGATTACAAGGTAAATTTTTATAAGAAAGGAGATTGTTTCAGAAAGATACAGTCCTGAATTTTCTCAAGCAAAATAACACTGGTTAAGCAGAAAATCTTCTTTCTTTCTTTCTTTCTTTCTTTCTTTCTTTCTTTCTTTCTTTCCTTCCTTCCTTCCTTCCTTCTTTCTTTCCTTCCTTCCTTCCTTCCTTCCTTCCTTCCTTCCTTTATTTAGAGACAGGGTTTCTCTGTGTAGCCTTTTCTGCCCTGGAACTCACTCTGTAGACCAGGAGGGCCTCAAACTCAGAGATCCACCTTCCTCTGCCTTCTGAGCAGTTAAGCAGAATTTGTTTTTATATTTTTCTTTTTTTAAAATTAATTTATTCATATTACATCTCAATTGTTAGCCCATCCCTTGTATCCTCCCTTTCTTTCCTCCCTCCCGCTTCCCCCTCTACTCCCTTCCCCTATGTCTGTGACTGAGGGGGACCTCCTCCCCCTGTATATACTCCTAGGGTATCGAGTCTCTTCTTGGTGACTTATTATCTTTCCTCTGAGTGCCACCAGGCCTCCCCATCCAAGGGACATGGTCCGATATGGGGCACCAGAGTTTGTGTGAAAGTCAGATCCCCTTCTCCACTTAACGGTGGAGAATGTCCTGTCCATTGGCTAGACTGAATTTTAAGAACAATGAAGAGGGATAGAACTTTAGTTTGAAACTCATGAATTCCCAAATTTTACAGGTCAAAAATCTCAAGTATTGAAATTTTCACATGTTTTGACTAAAATATACTGTGGCACTATTAATGATAAGAAGAAAAAAAATTAAAAGGTATGGGGTATTCTCTCAGGTTCCCTTTTCTATGAAGGCCAGTTGTGCTGCTCTGCATTGTCATCTATTGCAAAAAGAAACTCCTCTGATGAGTTGAAGATGGATTAATCTATGGATATAATGATAACCCATTAGGAGTTGTTTTAATACTATGTCCACTTAGCAGAGCAATAGTGTCCACTTCTATAGAGCTTCTGACCTATCTTAATGTAGGATTTTGGCTTTGACAGTGGTACCATGTATAGCTTTCTATTTGCGAGGCAGTCCTTAAATTCAAGTAGAAGTGTTTGGTTACTCTCATGATGTTCATCCCTATATTGCACTAGTGGGCATGCCTTACCAAATTTCTCATTTGTAGCTTGTAAGTCTTACAGCTGGATAGGTTTGTTTTTCTCTCATCCAGTAGCATGCACACCATCTCTCTGCATTATGAAATCAAGCCAATAGAGTATCAAGCTGCTAGGTGAGTACCAGTGTGATTTTCAATGTTCTGTGACTCCAGTGTATGGATTCTTCATTAATACTCTCAAGCTGGCACTCACTTGAAAGCTTCATCCCTACTCAGTACCTTTTTTCCATAAAAATATGGTACATGAACATATTGGAATACCATTAAGCTCTAAGGAAAATTAATTTGTCTTGTTTTTTAGAGACTGGGTTTCTCTGTGTAGTGTTGCCTTTCCTCGACTCGCTTTGTAGACCAGGCTGGCCTTGAACTTACAGAGTGAAAAATTAAGTTTGTAAATCTGTAAGTAAATGAACAGAGTTGGAAATAATCATTTATAGGGAAATAACTCAGACACAGAAAGATAAATGAATCGAAAATAAAGCAGCAATGAGCAGGCACAATAAAACAAATATTTCTGTAGTAGGATATAAAGTCCTTTAGGAATATGGCCAGAAGTGGTATAGCAGGGTCATGTGGTAGCTATATCTTAAGCCTTTTGAGTAAACTGTACTGTGACTGTACCAGCTTGTACTCCCACCAGCAATGGGAAAAATGTTATTATTTCTCCATATCCATGACAGCATTTTTCATTACTTGTTTTTCAGATCCTAGCCATTCAAATAGGGGTTTTGATGACATTTCAAAGTAGTTTTAATTTGCATTTTCCTAACAACCAGGGGGTGTTGAACTTAAAAAAATGTTTCTCAGCTACTTTTATTTCATCTTTTTGAAAACTCTGTTTAATTAATTCCATGCCCTAATTTTTTAATTGGGTTGCTTGTTTTCTTGATTTTTAGTCCTCTTGAATTCTTTTTTTAGATCTCATAAAGATATTTTCCAATTCTTTGGCTGTCTTCACTTGAATGATGATATGTTTTGCTGTAGATAAACTTTTTAGTTACAAGAGGTTATAGTTATCAGTTGTGGCTCTTAATATTTCTCCTTCCGGGTTCAGTTCAGAAAGTCCTTCCTATGCCAATGATTTTGAGTATATATACTCCTTATCCTCTGGTTTTCAGTGTGTCAGATTGTATGTTGAGGTCCTTGATCTGTTTGGAGTTGAGTTTTATTCAGGATGAAATATACCAGTGTAATTTCACTGTTCTACATGTTGCTATCATCCTATTTCCATCTTCTGGTGCATTCTTCAGTTTCCTTTTTTTTTTTTTTAGTACCTTAAAGTTTTCTTTGTATAAGTCCTTCAGTTCCTTGAGCAGATGTATTCCAAGATATTTTATTTTATATTTGAGACTACTGTATATGATAGAATTATTTTCCTGATTCCTTTTTTGGCATGCTTGTTCATTTGTGTCTAAGAAGGCTATTGTGTGTGTGTGTGTGTGCGCGCATGCGTGTGTGTGTGTAAAATTTGTATCATGATATTTTACTGAATGAATCACTTTAGGTGATTTCTAGTGGGATTATAAATGTCTTTAATGTATAGAATCCTATAATGTGAAAATAAAAATACTTTGACTTTTTCATTTTCTATTTTCAACATTTTTTATCTTTTTCACTAGTTTTATTGCCTTCAGTGGTCTCAATGAAAAACATCCCTCATTGTGAACATTTGAGCCCCAAATGGTGCACTGTTTGGGGAGACTTAAGTCTTGGAGCTTTGCAGGAAAAAGTATGCCACTGTGGGGCATATATTAAGAGGCAAGGCATTCTGACACTATCAGCTCACTCTGTCTACTTCCTGTTTGCATGCAGAGATGTGGCCTTTTACCTTCTTGTTCCTGTCACCGTTGTATGCCACTTGCAGCCATGTTTTCTTGGTGTTATGGACCTTATCCCTGTTGAACCATAGGCCCCAATAAACTTTTTATTTAAAAGTTGCTTTTGGTCATAGTGTTTTATCACAGCAATAGAAAAGTAAATAACACATTGTTTTAGTTAAGACTTCCAGCATTATATTGAGTAATAGGGGAGAAGTTATCATTCTTGTTTTGTTCCTGATTTTAGTAAAAATTCCTTGAGTTTTTCTCTATTTAACAAGGCCTTGGCCATCATTTTGATGTATGTTTATTTTTATTATCTGGAGATATTTCTCTTGTATTCCTATGGTTTCCTAAGAATTTTATCATGAAGACGTGTTGAATTTTTATCAATAGCTGTTTCTGTATTTAAAGTAATGATTATTTGTTTTCTGCCCTTAGAATGTTCAGGATAGAGATATTTTATAGCAAGGCTGTTGTATCAATTACCTATGATTTTCTGGTATTTGGGGATATGATCTTTATCCAGGTTCTGCATTGCTCTGCCTCAGCATTTTGGTCAAGGAGCCTAGAGCAAGTTTCCCTTTGTAGTGTGGGTTGTTCTGGGTCTCAAGGCCCCATAAGCCAATTGGAGGTTCTTAATCAGTGAGACTTCAAGGCCCTGGGACTCTGGATCATATGTGATAGCTGATCATATGTTCTTTAATGGTGATCTGGTAAGATAAAGAGAAAGGAAGACATGCTTAGAGGCAGTCACTCTCCCTAGCAAGTATCCTTAGGACTTGAGGCAACTGAACATAGAAAGAGGCTAAGAGACAGAGTGATGGTAGCCTATATGAGTCCTCACTGCTTATACTGACTATAGCGCACCAGGGAGCAAGCACTGCTGGGATCAGAGGAGTCTCAAAAAGGAGAAGATGGGCCAAGAGCAGGTTATTGTTAGTAGAAAGCACTCATGAGACTTGGCTAACACAAAGATAGTGAATTCCTAATGGAATAAAGTTCACAAGTGAGGTACAGATGTCACCACACACACACACACACACACACACACACAGAGAGAGAGAGAGAGAGAAAGAGAGAGAGAGAGAGAGAGAGAGAGAGAGAGAGAGAGAGAGAGAGA
>OU015750.1:19064717-19082835 GCA_907169655.1 Acomys percivali | reverse complement strand
GAGAGAGAGAGAGAGAGAGAGAGAGAGAGAGAGAGAGAGAGAGAGAGGAGAGAAGTTTTGTATTGCTTTTAAATACTTATTTACTTTGACAGGTACAGTTCATAAAAGATCTACCCTCTTAATAAGTTTTTAAATTCTTAATGGAAATTTCTTGAGCAAATCATTTCCTACCTGGAGCCAAAGCCTCAATCAGTATATAATTCACATTTTAAGACTATTTTAGTAAACTTTCTATGGATGCGTTTTAGTATATTTAAATAAACTGTCAAGATCATCTCACCCTGTTCAGCATTATTTCCTTCTTTTGCGCCACTTCATATTGCATGCAGCAGGAGCTTCCAGGTCGTGCCTTGACTTATTTGATTCGATTTTACAAACCAACAGTCAGTTCCACTTTGATTTCAAACATCACGCCTCCTGCCATCCCAGCGTAAACCATGGGGTACAAGCTTATTTATGTGAGTGAAGCAGTGCCACCTCTGGACATTTTCATGTAGACTTGAGAGATGTTGGCACATGAATATATTAAAACAATATCTCCACAGAGGCCTGTTCTTTATTGAATGCATTAGATTAAAATGTATAAAGCCCTCTCACCTAGATCAAGTAAAAGGAGGAGTACTTAACAATAGAGCATGAAAGCACCCATCCACCTGTAATTCTGATTATCAGGTGAGCGTGTCCCATAGCATCAACAGGCACATGACTCCAGACTGCTATTTAGGGGTCTCTGCTCAGCACAGTCCCACAAATTGATGAGATTCACTCATTATTCTTGCTCTTAGCCCTGCTTTGGTCCTCTGCTTAGCTTGACTTGACTCGCAAAGACTCTGCATTGAATTAGCACTGCTTGGAACAGATCTGCCAAATACTTCCAACAGCTCTCTGACTAATTAGCATCCTATGTAACCACCTGCAGTGGCCCTCTTTACATCTCTGTCTGCTTTGCCTTTGTCTTCAGTAAGATTTCTGTGAATTCAATAGCTTCTCAACTTCTTTAACCTTTTAACAATTCTGTAACATATACTTATAGCTATTTCTTTTTTCTTCTTTTCTTATAATTTATTCAGATTAAATCTTACATATATCTTCCCATTCGCTCCATCTCCCTCATCCCTTTTCATGTTATACTCCTTCACTAGACCTCTAACAGAAGGGGGCATCCTCCCTCATCATATGACCACAGCCAGTCAGGTCTCATCCCCATACACTGGTGCCACCTGGCCTCTCTACCAAGGGGAAATGATCCAATTGGGGGCACCAAAGTTCATGTCAGAGGCAGTCCCTGCTCTCCTCACAACCATAAAGAATGATCTATCCTTTGGGTAAATTGGAACAGAGGGGATCTAGGTTTACTGCATGCATTATCCTTAGTTGGTATAGCAGTTTGTGCAAGCTGCCCTGGATCCAGATCTGCCAGACCTGATGCTTTTCTTGTGGGATTTCTGGACCATTTGGGTCCTTCTATCTGCCCATTCTTCCATACCACTGTCACCTGGAGTCCAGCAGCAGGCCCTAGCATCTGTCCCAAACCTTCGCTGAGTAGAGACTCTCAGAGGAATCTATGTTGGGCTAATATCCACTTAAAAGTTAATATATACCATGCATGTCTTTCTGGATCTGGGTTACATCACTCAGGATAATCATTTGTAGTTTCATCCATTTGCCTGTAATTTTCAAGATTTCTTATTTTAAACAGCTGAGTAGTATCCACTGTGTAAATGTACTACAGTTTCTTTATCCATTCTTTGGTTGAGAGACATTATGGTAGTTTCCAGATTCTGTTTATTATGAATAAGACTGCTATGAACATAGTTGAGCAAATGTCCTTGTTGTGTGGTGGCCCAGGAGTGGTATAGCTCGGTCTTGAGGTAGCACTATTCCCAATTTCTGAATAGCACCAGATTGAATTCTAAAGTGGTTGTACAAGTTTGCACTCCTACCAGCAATAGAGGAGTGTTCTCTACATCCTTGCCAAGATATGCTGTCCCTTGAGTTCTTGATCTTAGCCATTCTATTGGGTATAAGATGGAATCTCAGAGTCATTTTAATTTACATTTCACTGATAACTAAATGAGCATTTTTAAAAGTGTTTCTCAGCCTCTCAGATAATCCTCAGTTGAGGATTCTCTGTTTGGCACTGAAACCCATTTCTTTCTTTCTTTTTTTTTTAACATATACATTTACATTATTACAGATATACAAAATAAACTACATACAGCAAGAAGAAGCACAAAACAATCAGGAATTATATTAATGCTACATTCATACTGTTTTGGTTATTTGTATTTGGCAACTTTGAAGAAAACATTTTTCTAACTTGGTGAGTCTAAAATTCTGAATGTAAATCAATATCTATTATAGCTCATCTCTATCAACATAAGACATCTACCTCATTTCTTAATTGGTTATTTGGTTTGGTGGTGTTTAATTTCTTGAGATCTTTATACATTTTGGATATTAGCCCTTTGTCGGATGTAGGGTTGGTGAAGATCTTCTCCCAGTTTCTAGGTTGTCATTTTGTTTTGTTGACAGTGTCCTTTGCTTTACAGAAACTTCTTAGTTTCAGGAGGTCCCATTAATTAATTTTTGATCTTAGAACCTGAGATATTGATGTTTTCTGTTCAGAAAGTTGTCCTCTGTGCCGAGGAGTTCAAGGATCTTCCCCACTTTTTCTTCTAACAGATTTTGTGTGTCTGATTTTATGTTGAGGTCTCTAACCCACTTGAACTTGAGTTTGGTGCAGAGTGATAAATATAGATCTACTTGCATTTTTCTACATGTAGACATCCAGTTAGACCTGCACCATTTGTTGAAGATGCAATTTTTTCCCATTGTATGGATTTGGCTTCTTTGTCAAAAATCAAGTGTCCATAGGTGTGTGGATTTATTTCTGGGTCTTTGATTGGATTCCATTGATCACCCAGATTATTTCTATTCCAGTGCCATTGCTGTTTTAATTACTGTTGCTCTGTAGCACATATTGAAATCAGGGATGGAGATTCCTCTGGAAGATCTTTTATCATACAGGATTGTTTTAGCTATTCTATTTTTTGTTTGTTTGTTTGTTTTTCCCTATAAAGTTTAGAATTGATCTTTCAAGATCTTTAAAAATTGTGTAGGTATTTTAGTAGGAATTGCATTGAATCTGTAGATTGTTTTTGGTAAGATGGACATTTTTACTATTGAGTCTCCCAACCCATTTACATGGTAGATCTTTCCATCTTCTGATATCTTCTTCAATTTCCCTCTGCAGAGACTTGAATTTTTTTCCATACAAGTCTTTCAGTAACTTGGTTAGAGTCACACCAAGATACTTTATATTTTTTGTGGCTATTGTGAAGGGTGCAGTTTCCCTTATTTCTTTCTCAGCCTGTTTGTCATTTGTATACAAGAGGGATACTGACTTTTTTGAGTTGATTTTGTATCCAGTTACGTTGCTGAAGATGTTTATCAGCTGTAGAAGTTCTCTGGTGGAATTTTGAGGGTCACTTATGTACATTATCATATCATCTGTGAATAGTGATACTTTGACTTCCTCCTTTATGATGTGGATCCCCTTGATCTCCTTTTGTTGTCTTATTGCTCTAGCTAGAACTTCAAGTACTATAGTGAAGAGATATGGAGAGTGGGCAGCCTTGTCTAGTCCCCTATTTTAGTGGAATTTTATTGAGTGTATCTCCATTTATTTCAATGTTGGTTATTAACTTGCTGTATATAGCCTTTATTATGTTTAGGTATATGCCTTTTATCTCTGATCTCTCCAAGACTTTAACCATGAATGAGTGCTGGATTTTGTCAAATACTTTTTAAGCATCTAAGGAAATGATCATATGGTATTTTTCTTTCAGTTTGTTTATATGAAGAATCACATTGATGGATTTCCATATATTGAACCATCACTGCATGTTTGGAATGAAGCCTACTTGGTCATGGTGAATAATAGTTTTGATGTGCTCTTGAATTTTGCTTGCGAGTATTTTATTGAGTATTTTCACATTAATGTTCAAGAGAGAAATTGGTCTGAATGAAGTTCTCTTTCTTTGTCGGGTCTTTGTGAGGTTTAGGGAATATGCCAGAGTATGGTCTTCCATGGATTGTTGGTGTCATCTAAGGTCAGATCCACCTGTGTTCCCCACACTGGATTCTCCCCTGGCCCAGCCAAACCCAGAGGCTGGAACTTTGCAGCTCACAGTTCAGTCTGAGACACAGAGTCCAAGAGAGATGTAGAGCTCAGATGCATCTCACAGGTGAGTATGGGTCCAGACTCTGGGAACTGGGCACCTGCCCTCAGGGAACCTGGGACTCCTCTGTGGACCAGCTGGATGGCCTGAGGCCAGACCCACCTGTGCTCCACACAGTGTGGACCCCTCTCACCCAGGGCACTCCAGCTCTTGTGGTCTGTAGATCCCATTCCAGTTCCTAAACTCAGTATTTTTGATCTGACACAGAATGTGGGCACTGCCTCCATCTATATATAATTATGTAATATATTATTATTAATATTAATATCTATATTAATAATTTAGATTAAGATGGGAGTAAAGGAACCTAGAATTGTCAACAGCGACACTGTCAACTGAATTCAGTGTTAGTTGGTAAATTTAAGGCAATAAAACAAACATTTAACCTTTTTTAAAATTGGGTTTTGTTGCTGTTGTTGTTTGTTTGTTTGTGTTTTCAAGACAGGGTTTCTCTGTGTAGCCCTGGCTTCCTAGACTCACTTTGTAGATCAGGCTGTCCTCAAACTCACAGTGATCAGCCTGTCTTGGCCTCCCAAGTGCTGGGATTAAAGGCATGTGCCACCATGCCTTGCACAAAACAAACCTAACTTATGAATATATTGTTATTCGTTAAATTCTGACATTGTGGAAAAATCACAAATGTGTCCAAACATGTTTCTGTTATGCTGCACTCATAGCATATGGCCAGATTATTGTAATGCTATCAATTTTATGTAAATACCACAATGTTTAAACATGGAATATAACTAGAAGTGAAAATACAACTTTACTATTCATTTTTTATGTTCAAAAAGATCAATTTATCTGACTTGTAACACTATAGATTAAAGTTTCTTATTTATTATTTTCTATAAATAGTGTCTATATGTACACACAAGCATATGTTATTTAACATTATGTTCTCAATATTTATCAGTATCTTTATATGCATTTATTTTACCTTGATTACTGTTTAACACTCTGTTATGTGAATATATTATACTCTATTTATTATGGCATACATTTGAAAAATAATCATATTTAAAGCCATTATTCCTGGTTGTCTTAATTTTGTTTCCTGTTGCTGTGATAAAATACCCTGACAAAATGAGGCTAAGGGAGGAAGGGTTTCATGTGCTCGCATTTGTGGGTTATAGTCCTTCATCACAGGGAAGCCAAAATAACAAAAACGTGAAGGAACTGACCATATCACATTCACAGTCAAGGCAGAAGGTGGGTGAATGAATGTACGCTTGCTAGTGCTCAGTTCTCTTTCTCTACTCTCATCCAGTCTAGACCCATAGCTTGGAAACACTGCCAGGAGAGTGAGTCCTCCCACATCAATTAATATAATAAAGATAATTTTTCCACAAACTTGCCCCCAGGACAAGTCATCCTGGACCATCTTTCTTGAGACTGTGTTCCCTGGTGAGTTTACACTGTTTAAAGTTGACAGGGATCATCTTACAGTGTCACTTCCATGGGCGTAGCAATTCTGATGCTTTGGCAAACAGTTGTAAACAAAGTTGGATTATAGGGTAGACATATTTTGGCTTATTAGATACCTTCAATTTTTGTGATTGATGTATTAATATTCATCTTACGTACAGAATATCATCATTTCAATGATTGTTAGTTCATATTAATAATTCATGCCATCAATATTTTAAATTATAGATGAGAAAGTGAGGGATAGAGACAGAGAGAGTGAAAGTGGGAATGTTTAATTTTTTTTCATTTTCTTAATGAGTGTGATGTAAAGCATATCCTTTTTGTTGACTGAACTTTTGATACTTTTTTCTGTTAAGTACCTCTGAAGTCTTTCTTTTATTTTTCTATTTGTTTGACTTTAGGAATGTTCCTCACATGTGTTTTTCTTAAACTGTGGCCCTATAATATGATCCTACATATAAACTGAAGAAAGGTGAAAACGTTTTTAAACACACACTTGGATATAAGTGTTCATAGGAAAGTTACAGACAATGATTAAACAGTAGAAGCAGTTTGAATGTCCATTAATTAAAAAACAAAATTAAAAACAAAAAAACAAAAAAACTGGAGGCCAGGAATGGTGGCACACACCTTTAATCCCAGCACTCGGGAGGCAGAGACAGGTGGATCTCTATGGGTTCGAGGCCAGCCTGGTCTACAAAGAGAGTCTAGGCTGGCCAAGGATATACAGAGAAACCTTATTTCAAAAACAAAAACAAAAACAAAAACAAAACCAAAATAAATAAATAAATAAATACTCTGATAAATAAAAATGATAAAATTTCATACAATAGCATAGTATTCATCAATTTTCTAAGTTTGAAAATAAGGTGCAGCTCCAGTGAATGCATCTTGGAAAAGTTATCTTAAATTTTTATGGTTCCATGCAGTGCAACTATATGACCTCATTTATAAGAAATAACCTAAGAAGAGAAACCTATAAAATTGAAGGTAAGATTGGTAGGAGTTTTGTTGAACTTAGACTCACTAGTATTGAGTATAAGTAAGTTTTCTTTTCCTCAGGACAAAATGTAAAGTTCAGTTACAGTGATGATTATACAACTCTGTGGATAATGTACCTGTACCAGCTAGTTTTTGTTTATATTGACACAGACTAGTGTCACTTCATGAGGTTGTCTCTGCAGCTGCCAAGGAAGACAGCAATTTGCAGAGATGAGAATGAAAACTTGGCTCAAATTGACTTTGTCAACCTGGACCGAACTTCAATAAGTGTGGTGCCAGGTAGTTGATTGCAAGGATATTTAAACCCAGTATAATTTGAAATTAAGTTTCCTGATGTAATACAATCCTCAGTGCCCAAGAAAGCATAATTACATTGAAACCCAACTCAGGATACATGTTATTTCTTCCACAAAGACAGGTTCTGAAGATAAGCTACCTATCTGTATTAGCCAAAGGGCCGAGGGAAGGATCTGTCAGGGTGTCAGTCATTCAGATATTGTAAAGGGCATTTGTGTTATTAACCACCTCTAGTTCCAGTTGTAGGAACTTGGGGAACCCTTTGGCTATGAAGATAATGTCAAGTTCATTTAGGCTATTAGGTATCTCTGGTCCTGGTTGTGGGAGCTAGGGGGATCCCCTGTCTATACAGGTAATATAAGTGTCATTTAGATTACAAGTGACCTGTGGTCATGGTTGTGGCAGCTTGATCTAGTCTGAGCCAAAAGACAACACAGACCACCAGGCTATTAGTTACCCTTTCAAGTGGTTTTAGTCATAGATTTCTTTTTTTTATCATGGCAAGAGTACCAGTTTTTAGAAAACTAATGTTATTCTATATGTAAAATTGATGATTTATGT
The DNA here is from genome assembly GCA_907169655.1 of Acomys percivali. Taxonomy (NCBI): domain Eukaryota; kingdom Metazoa; phylum Chordata; class Mammalia; order Rodentia; family Muridae; genus Acomys; species Acomys percivali. The sequence goes on along the minus strand of OU015750.1, from coordinate 19,075,300 downwards.
ACAAGTTATATCAATACATATTTTAAAGATAAAGAAGAAAAACTGAATAAATACCATTGTGATTTATATATTTAATAATATTTACCTTCTAAATATTAAGCATAGTATTTTACCTCAAAATATTTTCTTCAATTACATTTCTGACCCTGCTGGCAAATATTTTCTGTGGTTTACAAACTTGGAATGAGTTATTTATTTTTTGCAGCTAATTGTTTATTAACTCAATGAATCTTACAGAAGGCAAGAAACCCTTCTTGTTGACTGACCAAGACAACTCTGACCATTTCTGTTTAGAGACTAAAATGGGCACTCACCACTCACGTAGAAGGTTCTGGGTAAACAACGATTTTCAAAGTACATGTAATATCTTATTCTTGAAGGCTAAAGTAGATGTTCTGATGAAAAAGTTGGAATGAAAAAAATGTAATATGATTTTTCTCTAACTTTGAGATTTTTTAAAAAAAGAAACAAGTCGGGTTTAAGCAAACATTGGCTTAGTATTTTGTTACATGGTATGTAAGAAGTAGTAAATAGAAGAAGCTTCATCAATTTAAGAAGATGAAATGATTGGGGTTATATGATATTAATTCTATAATTATGAAGAAAATACTGCGTAGTTTTAACTTGCATCAATAGGAAGACATAATTAGACCCTACTTGTAAATTTATCACAATATTTCACTTTCTATGTGAATGGTAGTTTCATCACTGAGTCTTCAGAAAATGTGTATTAACAGGAATTGGTTATAAAGAACAAGCTCACTTGGGGAAGATGACACTTTATGTTAATTCTTACCGTAGCTACTGGGGAAGTCCTTGCTGGGAGTGGATGGTTTTCTATTTAGCATGATAAATATCTGTCCCATTTACCTTCTAATTTACTTAAACTTCTTTTATTTAAATACCAACTCACCCAACATACATACATACGCGCGCGCACACACACACACACACACACACACACACACACACACACACACACTATATATATATATATTGACACATAAAATTAAATATTGTGGTAACTATAAAACCACTGTTAACGCAGGACTTGGGGATAAAGCTCAGTGGTATAACACTTGCTTAACTTTCTCAAATTCTGGAGACTGATAGCTAGAACTCAGAAGCAAAACTGATGTCCTCATGAAAGAATCATGTTTAAGGCTTTTACCTGAAAGATTTTAATTTCCTGGCAAGAAAATTTCTCCATGAAGTCACCTCTTTGTCCACCTTTTTCTATATCTCTGTAACTCCAGGACTCCACAGTCCCTAAGTTTTATAGATGCTATCAGAAAACTATATACACAAATGTAAATTTGACTGCTCAAGTTTAGGATGACTTGTTTTGTTTTTCCAGCCAAGGACAATACAGGCTGTAAACTTCAAACCCCTACCCAGATCTAGCCAATGGACAGGACATTCTCCACAGTTGAGTGGAGAGTGGGGTCTGACTTTCACATGAACTCTGGTGCCTCATATTTGACCATGTCCCCTGGATAGGGAGACCTGGTGGCACTCAGAGGAAGGATAGCAGGCTACCAAGAAGAGACTTGATACCCTATGAGCATAGACAGGGGGAGGTAATCCCCCTCAGTCACAGTCATAGGGGAGGGGAGTAAGGGGAAAATGGGTGGGAGGGAGGAATGGGAGGAAACAAGAGATGGGATAACCATTGAGATGTAATAAGAATAAATTAATAAAATAAAATTTAAAAAGAAACTTAAAAAAGAAAGCAAATTGAGTCCCAGATAATTTTAAACATGTCTACAAAGAAATAAAAACAGATAAAGGAGATGAAAAGCCTAAAAATTGCAAAACACTAAAAAAGAAGAAACATATATATAAATGTGTATGCTTGATTTTTTAGAAAATTAATGTTCTATAAATTGCACAGATCTGATATTGTTGTTTTTTCTACTTAAACTACCAAAAGGAAAAATAATTATGATCCTTTTATAATATTTCCTACTTAAGATGTCTGCATTAATTGACAGTAAGAGAAAATAATAGGCCGATATCTCTGATGAAGAGTGATGCAAGTATTCTCAATAAAATGTTTGTGAACCAAATCCAAGAACATATGAAAACAAGTGTAGAACATCATGATCAACTTGGCTCCATCCTAGAGATGCAAATCTAAACATTTTTGTAATTTTTATGTATGTTTTATTTTATATTTTTAAAGTTGAGAGGTAGGATATAAAGAAGACAGTAAGAAAATGGACCGAGGAAGTGAAAAGGATAAATCTTGCTTTCTAATAGTCTAAAAACCAAAAGAAATGTTAATTTGCCTTTAGGGTCATTTGAGTTGATGATATAATGACTTAATGAAGATTTAAATTTTTTTGTTGTTGGTTGGTGATGTTTTTGTTGTTGTTACTTATGAAATCCTATGATGACTCAAATCTTTCTCCACTTCCTTCAGTTTAAAGAATTATATATATTCATACATTTATGTTTAGATATTTCCTTTTAGAAAAGTGGAACATAGTCAAGATGAATATTAGTAAAATGTAGTAGAAGAATCAGACACTAGTAGAACTTGGTTATTAATGTCTTCTTAACTCTATCAGTCTACTCTCCACTGGGGTCATTTTCTATTTCAAAATTAGTTTGACTGTAACTTATGCTTCTGTAAAAATGCCTACTCATTTGTGTAGTTATCATTATGGTCCATGGAATACTTACTTGAAAATGCACAAATTAAAAAAAAATACTACTAGTCCTAATACCATAATTAAGTCCCCATATAACTTTAGTGTGCATAAAATGCATGAGCATCTGCTGTACAAAGACAGTGCCCCTGCCTAGATCCCCAGGGAAGCCCACTCTAACTTATCCCTTCAGTCTGGTATTGATGGATGTCATGGCTTCCTGGTTTTGACCCTGGACTTTCTTGCTGTTTCCCATTCACTGTGTGATATTTGGAATATTTTATCATGTGTTTAGCCAACTCCATTGATTTCCAGCCTTAGCTGATATATTCAAAGTGGCTTCTTCTTTTCCATTTCACACACTGACACTGGCTAGTGCTCCCTGACACAATACCTATTTAATCTCTTCATGAGAGAATACTTGTTCACATCTGAACCTACTTAAAAGAAACATTAAAGTTAAGTTTTAGCTTTTAGATTCTGAGAAACTCTGCATAGTTTCTGTGGCTACATGTTGAAAGAAGCCAGGGAAGAACAAAAATCAATTTCGTCCTAACTCATGTAGCTTTTTGACCTGGGCTCTGGCAGCTTTAAACAGAAGTAGATTTAATATCCTTTCTAGGACTTTCACACAATGGTGATTTTAATCATTGGAGAAGCCTTTGTTTTTCCACTGAAATCTAAGAGAGGCACTTCAGGAGCATGAAGAAGCACAGACTGTGGAAGTTATGAGTAAGTTATCAAAGTGGAGACTAACTTGACATTTTATAAGTCCTCCAGAATGCCAAAGATAGTTTTAACCTGAGACTTCATAACAGGTTTGAAGATTTACTCACATCCTATAAGTACTGTTGGGCTAAGGACTTCACTCTACTTTATCATAAGTAACCACAAAAAATATATTTCCTATGAATGTAATGATAGTTCATAAAATTACAGTGAACATAACTGAGAAGTGCAGATGCAAATTAAAATTCTTCTCAAAAGTAGCAGGACCTTTGTTAAGTTTTTTTAAAAAATATTTTATTTTATTTTATTGGAATATACATTTATATTATTACACATAAGTAGAAAAATTACATACAGCAAGAAGAACCACAAAAAAATCAGGTATCATATGAATGCTACATTCATAATGTTTTGCCTAATTGCATTTGGCATCCTCATAGAAAACATCTTTCCTATCTTGATGAGTCTAAAATTCTGAATGAAAATCAATATCTATCATATCTCACCAATGCAAACTCAAAACCTCTATCTAGACCTAAAAACATCTTAACCCCTAAACAGCTAGGGTTAATTGTAAGATTAAACTATCGGGTCTTCAGTTCCATCAGAGACTAGAGAAGGAATGAAACTTAATTACTTGAGTGAACCAGAAGTGCAGGTTAGCAGCTTCCAAAATGAGAAGGAAATGAAAAAAATGAAAGAGACAGTTTGCTGTCACCCGAAAACCTCTATAATGGTGCAGCATCATCTTCAGCCCTGTATAGCAGACAGACATACTTGTGAGACAGGAACTATTTAGGACCTGTTTACCCTGTCTTGCCAGAGTTTGGCCATTGTGTCTGCCTTCATCCAAGCTTGCCCATTTTTAGGCAGAATTCTGTCTGTGGCAGAAATGAGGACGTTTTGCCCAGTGGCTTGTTTGCCACACTTGAAGCAATCTCCATAAAGAGGATCTTTGATGTTCATCATCTTCTTGAGGTAGGCCAGGTATTGCAAGGAGTTAATCTGTCTTGTTGTCAAAGAATCTGTAAGATATTAAAAGCTTCTTAAATGACATGTTTGGTAGGTCTCTGAGGCTTTGAAGATCTTTTCTAACTAACTTATCGATCTACAGGATCGTAGGTTTTAAGAGCAATGGAATGATTGCTTGCTATAGATATAGTCAGCTTTACACATAAAGTATTAAATACTTGTCATTACCAGTTGGTGTGTTCAATGACAGAATGACTTGTATGCTGTCTTAAAAATCTGCAGTAGTTGATTATATTATGAAAATAAGTTCAGTAGGTGACATGGTATTACAGCTTTAAGCTCTACTTAAGCTATAGAGCAAGGCCAATGTGGCAATATCAAGAGATCCTTTCTCAAAAAATTAAATAAAATGTGCTGGGGTTTGTGCAAGTGGCTCAGTGGGTAAAAACTATTCTTGCAAGTTTTCCTTTGCCCTTCACATGAACACTATGTGACATGTATGCCACACAAACAAGACAGACGGGCAGACGGGGAGGAGATAAGTGTGCTGAGAATGTAGCTTTTATGAGATTTGGAATCACAACACCCCCTTCCAACAAGTTTGGGTTATGGAGTAATAAGGAATTCATATTTTATAATTAATTATACTTAGCTATTGTAGCAACACAAATAGACAATTGAATTTGAACACACACACACACACACACGTGTATGTGTGTGTGTGTGTATGGATGTGACCAAGACTCTTCTGGGAGAGGTGCACATGTATAGTGCAGGCAACTCTCCTATGTCAAGATCTGTGGAGTTGGGTTCCCACATGAGAAGGACCTGTTGGGTACTCATGCAGAATCTCCTGGCCACTCTTGAAGGAATGCTTCGTTAGCTTTTTGCCTAATGTTTGTGTTTTTGGTTTTGTTATTGGGAGTTTTTACTTTCACTTTGTGACAGACATTTCCCCAGAATCAGAAAAAGAAAGCTTGGACTGTGCTTCACTCTTGTTTGTCTCTGACGATCCTGGGAATGGAACAGATTGCATCTCTTCTGTTTGTAAATGGCCTTGATGAGGTTGAGACAACACAAGGGCCTGGTCTGGTTACCACAGCTAACATTTGGATGTTCTCTTCCATTGAGAACCTAGTTCTGATATCAATTTGTTCCCTTACCTGTTTCAAACAACAGCTAGACTGTTATCAAAAGATGAGGAAGGTCTTGGTGGATCCTTGGTTCCAAGAATTAATAGGAGCAAGGATGAAGAATTGACTCAGGTTACTAATTTGCAGAGAGCCCTGGGCCTTAGAGGAATTAGATCTGATTAGGAAATGGGGAGATGCTTAATGCCAATAATTAAATCAGAATTTCCTGAGTATGTAGTCTATTACCACTCTATACTGTAACAGCAATTGCTGCCAAGACAGTCCCTTGGTTATGTACCAGTGTGTGCTGGGTTAGATATTAACTGTTTGCTGAAGCTATGTTTTCTCTTTCTTGATACAGCTCATAGATTAGCAGGAGACCATGGGAACTGAGAAGGAGAATGAAGGGAAAAAGTACAATGTGGATGTTATTGTTATGCATAGGAAGTTCTTAAAAGAGATTATAGGTGAGAAATTAAGAAAATAAATGTGCCTTTTCAACTGTGCAAAAATATATATATCAGAGTAAAAAGGCACCACAGTTGATACAAATAGGCAATTGTATACTCTAAAATATAGATGTGATTTTGATATGTAATTTTCCTCAATATTAAATAGGTACCCCCTTTACAGGTGAGTATAAAAGCTTGGAAAGATTTAATCTCTTGACAATTACAATTACAGTTGTGAAAATCCAATGTAGGCCATATCCTCCTTTTCTGAATTCTAAAACAAAGAGTGAATGGTAAATTCAAATATGTTGGTTAGATTTTTTAAAATCAACTTGACACAAGCTAGAGTGATCTAGGAAGAGGGTTTGCCTTCAACACATGGCCTGTAGGAAAGTCTGTGAGGCATTTTCTTAGTTAATGATTGGTATGAGAAGGCCCAGCCAATCTGGGTGGTGCTATCTGCGTAGGTTGTTCTGGATTTTAAAGGAAAGCCCACTGAGCAAGCCATGTGGGACAAAGGCAGGAAGCAACATTCCTCTGTGGTCTTTGCTTCAGTTCCTGCTCTCATGCTTCTGGCTTGTTTGACTTCCTGCCTTGGCTTCCCTTAGTTACCAACTATGTTCAGGGGCTGTAATGCAAGAAAACCTTTTTCTGCCTGGATTTGCTTTTGGTCATGACCTTTCTTATAACAGTAGAAACCTAACTAAGACAGCTAGGCTTGGTCTTCACATCTGTCTTCTTGATATAAACTTACTCTTGGCAGCAATTTTTTTTTTCATGTTTCATGATTGTGGTCATGTCAAATCCCAAGCTTTTGTTTCTTCTTAATCTGAAATCCCATAGATAGTTACCCAATTGAAGTTTGCACTGCACACATAGTAAGTATTTTGGCTTCATATTAACTTTTAACTTCAAGTGTCTTCTGGCTCTCCAATAGATTCTTCCTGCAGAATTCAGGTAAATAGGTCTGTAATCTTTGTACTTTTATTTCCAGCTATTCAGGGTGTGTTTTCTGCATATGACATACATAAAAGATATTCCACAGTAGTCTACATTGGATTCATTTGTTCCACCTTGAAAATCACTGGTAATTTTATCTTTGAATGTGAGTTTTGTAAGTAGTGTCTGATATAAGAACTTAGTCGGCCTATTGGCCATGTCCCTCTATCCCACTCATGTTCAGAATTGATGACACCCCAGGGTCACAGAATTCTGGTAAAGTACTCAGTGTTCAGCAAACTAAAGAAGTAGAAAGGAAATGTTTTATGTTAAAGAGTATATAGGTGCTGACATCTTGAAGAAATATTTTTTCACAACCTGCTTCCAGCACAGACAAAGCAGTGGCCTTCTCAGACTCATGGTCTTCCAGGAAACTTACAATGTTCTTTCTAGCTCATATTATTTCTGTTTGTAGGTTATATTTGTTAAAAAATGGTGGCATTAAGTGCAAAAGAATAAGGCCAATATAGAAAAAGAAACCTATTTCCTTCTCTTATCAATGTCACAGAGAACAATTTAGTAAACTGAGATAATACTTAGACTGCGTTATTCACATCCTTCCTTTAACAATGCACTTGGCACTCACTTTCTTTACTTGTATATAGTTACTATACATATACACTCCTTGCTGAACAATGCATCTGAAAACCATAGACCAGCACATGTACCCCACACTGAGCCATGGGATAATGCTCTTCTTCCCTAGTAAAAATCCAACTTGGTTTCTACTCAAATACATTATAATGTATAAATATGAAGATTAGAAAGGCCAGTCCAGGCTGATCTGATATTAAGTGCATGCAAAGCAAGTCAAAATCATATCATCCCATTAACTGTTAAGGAGATTCTTCTATATTATATGTGTATGTAAAATTGTACATGCAATGATTAAATTTGCACAGTAGAAAGAAAAGATCATATGAGCTAATTTCTTAGTCAAAGTGGAGTAGCACCTTCACTTTGCCCTTTAATAACCAAACTCCTTCTCTTGAACCCTATTGAAGAAAGCTCTGGACAATAATTGGGGCCCTTAATTATCTTCACTTCTCTAGTCTATTGCTTTCTGTACTGTATTCTAATCTTTTCTATTCGTTGCTTTAAAGTTTTCTTGCTACCTTTGAAAGTGTATGTGGGCTTTCTTCTCAGCTAATTAAATGAGGGACAAAAGACCCAGAAATACCTTGTCTATATCCACTACCAGAAACATTATTATTTATTAATCTGATGATAGACAATATTTAATGATTATGTCCACACCAATAAGTAAAATAAAAAGAGTTATTGGTGTACATCCTGTCATTCTGATGGAATGAAGAATATATTCCTGTCCAAACTTAGAAATATAAAGCATGAGTTTCAATGAATCCTCAGTCCCTGGAAAACTAGAATTTGTGTAACACAAAAATAAACATCAATAAGATCATGTTTGTGTTTCTTGCTTACAATTTTGTACTTCATAAATTATGTCTCTAACTAAATAGCTATGTAAAAAATATAATCACATATAGCATAGATAATTTTGCATATCCTGTGGATACAAATGATTATACACTCTTCTGTGTGTTCTGGACCATTATTCAATATTTGTTGGTGAAAATTCGGATTATCTCTAATTCTTCACTAGACTACGTAGTCTTTTTGAAAACACATAAGTTTACTTTTTATTGTAAAAGTACTCATAGAATTGCTTCATTTTGGGTAGATAAATGTTTAAGTGTGTGGTAAACTATCCAACAGCTCTCTAAAAGGCTTATTTTCTTTCATTTTCTATGAAAAGTGTATACAAGAGTCAAGTATTCTTACAGTTGTCAATACTGATGGAATCTGTAATTTATATGTTTGTTATTTTTAGTGAGTGAGAATATGTGATTGTGGCTTAATTTTGAATTTTCTGATGAATATTACATTACATACATTGTAGTATGTATTTATAATATCTCATCATTGTATTTTTCCCTATTTTACTGGATTTCTTCCTTTTTGATGCAGTTATAAAAGTTCTTTATACATTCTGAATAATAATTCTTTGCCACTAATGGGATTCCATAGATCCCCTAAAACATCACAGGGTATTTCCAAGGCTATTGATTACCCTCCATAAAAAGATAAGATGGACATATTTCTGAAGACACCACTTATGTCATTCTACTTGAGGAAATTTATCTGGTACCCAACTAGAAGCTTCTTACCTACTGTCTAGTACTGTTCATGGAGTTAGAGGAAAAAAGTAATCATCAATCTCATTCAGTACCAACCATGTGACCTACAACAATGGCCTACCTGTAAAATATATTGGCACAATAGTGGCACAAATGATATGATGTAATCAACCACTTTTTGCTTGAGGCCCACTTAAGTGGCACTGTATAAGATGGTACCCAGATGCTACACTGCTAAAGTGGCCAAGAACCAGAGACTGGATAGAACATGGACTTAGGGAAAAACCTATTACTACTATTCTTATAAAGGAACATAGCAATAGAATAACTCGTAAATGACATATTGCTATAGCCATAGATCAGAGAGTTACTCAGCCTTCATTAGAGAAGCTTCCTACAGTAAATAGTAATTAACATAGAGAACCACAATTAGGCAGTGGGAGAGAATGAGATACTTTGGAGCCTTTAGCCCTAAATGGGATATCTTACTATTTCCCCATTCTTCCATGCTACTCTCACCTAAAGTCTCCATAGGATGTCCTCTCTTCTGACCCACTTTCTTGGTAAGTAAAGTTTTTCAGTGTATGTATCCCTTGGACTAGTGTTTTGATATAAGTGAGTAATACCGTTTGTCTCTTTTCGCTTCTGGGTAACCTACAAGAAGAACTTTATGACAGGCAGATCTGGGCCCTGGGTCCTCAAACTAAAGCACCAGCCAAGAAGAATATAGGCAGTAAACTTCGAACCCCTACCAACCTAGCCGACGAACATGATATTCTACACCGTTGAGTGGAGAGTGAGATCTGACTCTCACACGAACTCTGGTGCCCCTTTTCTGACCAGGTCCCCTGGATGGGGAGGCCTGGCAGCACTCAGAGGAAGGATAGCAAGTTACCAAGAAGAGACTCGATATGAGCATATACAGGGGGAGGAGGTCTCCTTCAATCACAGACATAGGGGAAGGGAGAAGGGGGGAAGTGGGAGAGAGGGAAGAATGGGAGGAAACATGGGAAGGGCTAACAATGGAGATGTAATATGAATAAATTAATTAAAAAATGGGATATCTTTATCAAATTTCTCCCCTCAGGGACCAAGCATCTTGCCAATGTGGATATAAAAAGACTGTAAAAATCAAAGGTGATGGATGACTCCGTAGATATAGCATCTGCCAGACATAAGAGGGACGGTACACATATGAACTCATAGATGTTGACATCATACATTAGACCTGCATAATTTCAAACAAGAAAAAAATTCCAAGATGGAGAAGGTGAAGTGGATACAATGACCCTCCCACAAGCAAGAAGCTATTTGCTGTTGATATCTATTGGAGAAGATAAAGTCAGTTTTCTCTGGTGGAGGGTACCTGAGTATATCAACCACACTCCAGGACATGGCCAGGATCGTTGGCCAATATAAAAGGGACTCATGTATTTGTGTGTGTGTGTGTGTGTGTGTGTGTGTGTGTGTGTGTGTGTGTGTGTG
>OU015750.1:19044318-19062943 GCA_907169655.1 Acomys percivali | reverse complement strand
CTCTCTCTCTCTCTCTCTCTCTCTCTCTCTCTCTCTCTCTCTCTCTCTCTCTCTGTGTGTGTGTGTGTGTGTCCTTTTCCTTCTCCCTCCCCCTCTCTCTCTCAAAAGAAAGAATATCCTGGATTTTATATTTAGAGTACTATATTAAAGCACAATTTTACATTAAACTTATATGTTTATGTCAGAGATTACAAATAAGGTACTGAAGTCTAGCCACCAATGAAAGAATACCTCTGTGAATACATTGTTGTTATTTGGAATTTTCATGTTTCCACTAACAATGTCATTTGGGGGTGTTTTATTTCCCATGATAGAGTACTTGCATTAGCAAATTTGTTTCAGAAATGCCACCCATCACATATGATGTGCATTATTCCATTCAAGCTGATTATCTTACAAGCTTCAAAAGTGGTAATCAAGCACCTTCATTGGAGCCAAGTCATTTTCTTTTAACCACAGCAGAAATGTATGATAAATAAATGATCCCGTTCAATGAGATAAGAATGCAGAATGTAATTACTAGCATTACCATTTAGATGGTAACCTTGCTGCACATTTTACCAGAGATTTATTTCAGCAAAAATATACACCAAGACTTCTGATCATGCCTTAATAGGTATATCTATCTCATGTGGATGTTTATACTTATTAAATAGAGGCCACTCAAGTTCCCATTTCCCATAATACCTGGAATTGACTACTTCTAGGTTTCACTTGGGTTTTCTACTTTGTTTTGTTGAGATTGGTCTCACTATGTAGCCCTGGCTTGCCTGCAAGTCCCTAAGTAGACCAGGCTTTCCTCAAACTCACAGATATCCACCTGCCTCTGCCTGCTGAGTGCAATGATTACAGTTATGAGTCACCACATCCATTTCTGTGTGTCATTCAAAATATTTAAGATTAACTATTTCTCTTAGAAATTATGTTTAGTTTCTAGTGTTGTTACCTATTTATTATTTTATAATAGTTTCAGTTTGATTGGTTATATATTTCTTTAAACTATAGTTTTATAATAAAGAGAAACTTAAGCTCTGGGTTTCTTTATTAATTAATTAATTTATTCACTTAACATCCTGGTCCTAGTTCCTATCCCTCCTCTTATCCCAGTTCCACCCTCCCTCCTTTCCCTATACCTCCCTATCCTATTCCATAGAAAAGGAATATCCTATTCCATAGAAATGGAATATCCTACTCCGTCCATTCCAGCACATCCAGTCACATCAGGACAGTTAAGCTCTGGATTTAAATACTGACTTTATTTATTGGTCTGTTGTTTCCTAAGGTTTTGTGGTGGTAGTGAAGGTGCTTGTACTGGTGGTCTGTTTGATTTCTGAGAAAAAAAAAATCTCTTGTGTCTCTCAGGCTGTCCTTGATCTCCCAGCCTCCTTGTGTGCAAGCTTCTTGTGTGTAAGCACAATTAACAAGAAAATAAATAAGACATGATGTAAAACCACTAACAAAGAAAAACAGAAATCATCGAGATAAATATTTCCTTGAAAAGAACAGTAGGAAATTACAACAAGCCTGCAGTAATGGAGTGCTTCTGCGGTCTCTGTGCTGTGGAGGAACGGGCAGGAGGATTGAGGGTCGGAAGCCAGCCTGTGATTCAGTAAGGACTTGTCTCGCATGTAGAGGTTGGGATATTTGGTAGAGTATTTGGTTGGCATGCACAAAGCCTGCCCTTAGAAATAAAAGAAAGAAAAAAAAAGTAATGATAACATACACCAGTGATCTCATCACTCAGGAAGTGAAAACAGGATCAGGAGTTAAAGGTCATCCTCAGTTACATGGCCAGCTCTATGCCAGTATAGGTATATGAGACCTATCTCAACAATAATAACAATGAAATCCAAAGAAAGTAAAGCAAACAAGCAAACGAATGAACACCACCAGTTAACTATTAATAAAAAAGTCCCCCCAAAAGCCACAAAACAAAACAAAACAAAAAAAACAAAAATCAGACCAAAAAACCTGAGAAAATGCCAAATATGTATGAAAAAGTAAAAAAAAAAATGAAAATATAAAATCTATTGGAACACATTTTAATTCCACCATTTGTGAGACATAGATATGCTATGAATTTGAGAAGAGCCTACTGCAACTCTGCACAGTGAGTTGAGAAGAGCCTACTGCAACTTTGCACAGTGAGTTGAGAAGAGCCTACTGCAACTCTGCACAGTGAGTTGAGAAGAGCCTACTGCAACTTTGCACAGTGAGTTGAGAAGAGCCTACTGCAACTCTGCACAGTGAGTTGAGAAGAGCCTACTGCAACTCTGCACAGTGAGTTGAGAAGGGCCTACTGCAACTCTGCACAGTGAGTTGCAGACCAGCTGTGGCTACAGCTACAAGGAGAGTACAGTGAGCCTCTGTATCAAAAACCAAAAAGAAAACAAAAAACCCACTAAAAATTTAAAACATACTGTGAATATCAGAGAAAAATGTATTAAAATAAAATCAATGAATTTCCTCTTCATTTTTTAATGTAACATTTTTATTGATTCTCTGGGAGTTTCACATTTTGTACCCTGAACACTGTCCCCTCCCAGTTCTTCCAAGTCTATCCCCCTTTTGTGACGTCCTTCTCCCCAAAGAAGTAAAGACAATTTTTAAAAAAGTCCAGTTTGTACTCTTTATATACTCACTTGAGCATGGTAAAACTTTCAGTGCCCTGGCCCTTGAATAGAGCTGAGTTCTTCTCCTACATCCCTGCCAGAGGCATCAGTTGTGATGAGCTACACTTCAGCATCTCCATCATATTTTTTTAAGAGATTTTTCTTGGCTTCCTGTCTACGCTGTTACTTTTTGGGGGGTTAGGGGTAGAGGGTAGAGGGGTAAGGGTTGTCACAGAAGCCTTCTATGTTCCTCTCTCTCAACTGTGCTCCGGCAGTCATCAATGTCACAACGAAAGTAGCGCCCTCGCACTTCATAGTCAGTGGGAGCACTAATCATGGACTGCCACAGAGTTTCTGTTGCCAGCACAGACTACGAATAAGCCCCTCTGATAAAATAGGACCACGAGCGAGGACATTGTGCTTGAAGGCTGCCAGGCCCACAGGCCTTAGGTGGCAGCGCGGGCTGCTTACATCAATATGGCTCCCGTGGCAGAACAGCCTATGAATACTGACACGCCTCCAGGCTACAGCACAGATCACAGAAATGCAGATTTGTGTATGGCCTTCAGTGGTAACGCAGGTCATGTACATTAACACAGACCTTCAGCTGCAATGGAATCTGTACAGTCCTGGGTGGTAACATTCGCATCTGACATCATCCTGGCCCCGAGCAGGTCTGGCTGCTCAAAATGGACAAATTTCTAAAATAAATAAATAGATGGATGGATAAATAAGTAAGTAAGTAAATAAATAAATAAATTTATTTTTAAAAAAGGCAATGGTAAACTGTACTACAGTGTCTATATCAAAGATATGAAATACTACAGATGACTTCTTATCCCTGCTCATAAGGTCCCATATGCAAAAAATTTTAGTGGCATTACAAATGAGCCTGTTAAATCCCCCTCCCCAAATAATATGTAATGATGTTTATCATATTGAAGGGTCAACAGATGAAAATAAAGTATCTCAATGGTTCCAAATATATTTAATTTAACATACAGGGTAGTAGTTTTCCCACAGTATAGTCAATGTTACTGTGGAAGCAGACTCTAAGAAATGAAAGAAATAAAATTCTTTCTGATGACTATATTGTCATCACGACACAAGCAAGTTTTACAGGAAAAGAACGTGTAATTATCACAAAAGATAAGAGAATTTGTCAAGATTATTGCTTAGCAAATCAAAACAACCAATAGATGCACTTGTCCAAGAGGAGTAATTGAGCAGAAATGTAGAGGGAAAAAATTATACTTGAAAAGGTGTATGAGCATGAATATGAAAAACATGTTTATAGTATTTTCAGATGGAAAATGTTAACCTCTGTTATATAACAGAAAGATGTGAAATTACTGAATAGTAGAATGTTGTTTATAAATTTTCCAAATTAATGTTTAACTTACTTTAAATTCAACTTTCAACCAAAGGTTTTTGAGCAACAATAACTATTATAAATTGACAGAAATTCCTCTGTACTATAGAAATGACTTCTGGAAAAGCTGCAAATGTCCTCCTGACACATACTATGTTACATTGCAATACTACAGTGTTCATAATAGCACAGGAATAGACACATAGGCCAACTGACCAACTGACCAAAGATGTAATTAAAACAGGTATACCTGTAGCTATTACAATATGATGTTTAATTAATTTGGTGCACACATCTACAGGGAAAGGCCTGATATTATAAAGTTTTGGTAGGTTAGTTCAGTATATAAAAAATGAGAAAAAAAAGTAAGTTAGGGAGATTGCATTATATACCATTTTAAGGCTGACTTAAGCTAGACTCTAAGCATGATGAATTATGTTATCAAATTGCTAATATTAACAAAAGTAGGTGGAATTCATTATGGTTTTGATGTTTCTTAAACGTGCGCTTACTGGTACCCTCCAATGAATAAAGAAAACCTCTCTCTCTCTCTCTCTCTCTCTCTCTATATATATATATATATATATATATATATATGTGTGTGTGTGTGTGTGTGTGTGTGTGTGTGTGTGTGTGTACATATATATATTCCAAAAAGTTGAACTTTATTTGTCTCTTTAAAAGTATTCAAATTCATAAATCAGAGAAAAAGTAAACTTAAATGAAATGCCTTCCTATCTTCACAGATACTAGAGTTTGGTATATAGTTTTCTCCAATGTTTCATGTGAGGAAAGCCTGAGCCCTAGTTGCTTGAGTTGCTAATCAAGTAAGTACTGCCCACAACCCAGAGCCAGGTGCTCCCCTCTCCCTAACATTGTCTTCAATGACTCAGTGCCAATGGCTTTGTCATCACTAAAGGCCAATAGGACCCTTTCCACCATTGCCATATTTTCCCTAACTGCATGCCCCTTGCCCCTTATAAAGCTCATCATTACAGCCTGGCCTGTAGCTGTCTCCATCTCCACTCAGAGGCAACCATTTTGTGCCTTCCCCCCTAATAAATCTCTTGCGTGAAGTCTGTTGCATGGTGTGACTTTTATGATTCTTTGGCTCCCAATTGCCCCCATACTTCATCTTTCACGAAAAAACTCTTTCAGGAGCAAATGATTAGGAACTCCTGGATTATGAGGATTTTTTGGTTTCATAACTTGATGGTGTTATTGAGATGGTGTGGTGGAGCTGGTCTGGTAGACATAGTAGATAAAAGTATCATTGTTCCTAGCCTCCTTCTTTCATGGAAGGCAGCGGCAATTAACTTTGCCCCTCATATCCCATCTCTGTCTTATCAGGCCCAGGAACAACAGGGCAGAAATTGATTACTATAGACTAAATACTAGGAATATGTGATCAAAGATAAGTAGTTTCAGTGTTCAATTTATTGCTGTCAGTTGTTTATCAAGGCAGCAAGATGCTTCAAATACACCTGGATGGGTGACGCAGAATGATTGCAAGCTGTAGGTCCAGCTGGATTACAGAATGAGACATTGCCACAAAAGGAGTGGATTAGAAATGGACAAGCTCAAACTACTGTACCAACCAAGGATAATGCATGCAGTAAACCTAGAACTCCTGTTCAGATCTCGCCAATGGACAGCACATTCTCCGCAGTTGTGTGGAGAGCAAGGACTTACTCTGACATGAACCGTGGTGCCCCTTATTTGACCACTTTCCCTTGGAGGGGAGATCTGGTGGCACTCAGAGGAAGAGGAAGCAGGCATATGGTTGGGGGAGGTCCCCTTCTGTCACAGACCTAGGGGAGAGGAATAGGATGAAAGAGGGAAGGAGGGAGAATGGGAAGATACAAGTAAGGGGATAACAAATGAGATGTAATCTGAATAAATTACTTAAATAAATAAAAAAAAAAAAGAAATGGTCAAGCTTAGATGCAGGAGAGTCAACAGCCGAACTCTCCAAAGACAGAAATATTGGGCTAGAAGGCTGACGATGGTGCTCCAATGTTATAGAGAGTGGTGGGTGACTGAC
Source organism: Acomys percivali (assembly GCA_907169655.1). Lineage (NCBI taxonomy): Eukaryota > Metazoa > Chordata > Mammalia > Rodentia > Muridae > Acomys > Acomys percivali. The sequence goes on along the minus strand of OU015750.1, from coordinate 19,056,915 downwards.
TGTTAAGGCAGTAAATTGTCTCAGTCAATTTTTCATTTTGGAATTTGCTACCCTTCTCTTCTGGTTCACTCAGGTATTTAAATTTTATCCCTTCTCAGTTCTCTGATGGTGTGGAAAACCTTATAGTTTAGTCTTATAATTAAGCTTAATTGGCTAGGGGTTAAGATGTTTTTATTTATTTATTTATTTTTAATTTTTAATTAATTTATTCATATTACATCTCAGTTGTTAGCCCATCCCTTGTATCCTCCCATTCCTCCCTCCCTCCCACTTCCCCCCTTTACTCCCCTTCCCTATGTCTGTGACTGAGGGGGACCTCCTCCCCCTGTATATGCCCATAGGCTATCGAGTCTCTTCTTGGTGACCTATTATCCTTCCTCTGAGTGCCACCAGGCCTCCCCATCCGAGGGACATGGTCAAATATGGGGCACCAGAGTTTGTGTGAAAGTCAGATCTCCTTCTCCACTTGACAGTGGAGAATGTCCTGTCCACCGGCTAGTCTGGGTAAGGGTTCGAAGTTTACTGTCTATATTTTCCTTGGCTGGTGCCATAGTTTGTGGAGGACCCCAGGGCCCATACCCGCCTGTAGTTTTCCAGGACCCACTGGATCCTTCTATTTCCTCATTCTCCAAGGCTTCTCACACCTAAAGTCTCAATAGGATGTCCTTCCCTCTGACCCACTGTCCTGGTAGGTAAGGTTTTTCGTGGGGACATACCCCTTGGACTAGTGTCTCGATATAAGTGAGTATATACCATTTAACTCTTTTTGCTTCTGGGTGAGCTCACTCATTATGATAATTTCTAGTTCAATCCATTTGTCCAAAGATTTTGGGAATTCCTTGATTTTAATAGCTGAGTAGTATTCCATAGTGTATATGTACCACAGTTTCTTTATCCATTCTTCTACTGAGGGACACATAGGCTGTTTCCATGTTCTGGCTATTATGAATAAGGCAGCTATGAACATGGTTGAGCATATGTCCCTGTTGTGTGGTAGTGCATCTTCTGGGTATATTCCAAGGAGTGGAATAGCTTGGTCTTGAGGAAGCCCTATTCCCAATTTTCTGAGATAGCACCAGATAGCATTCCAAAGTGGTTGTACTAGTTTGCATTCCCACCAGCAATGAAGGAGTGCTCCTCTTTCTCCACATCCTCGTCAGCATGTGGTGTCAGTTGACTTATTGATCTTAGCCATTCTGATGGGTGTAAGATGGAATCTCAGAGTTGTTTTGATTTGCATTTCCCTGATGACTAAGGAGGTTGAACATTTCTTTAAGTGTTTCTCAGCCATTTGATATTCCTCTGTTGAGAATTCTCTGTTCAGTTCCAAGCCCCATTTCTCAATTGGGTTATTTGGTTTGGTGGTGTTTAATTTCTTGAGTTCTTTATATATTTTGAATATTAGACCTTTGTCAGATGAAGGGTTGGTGAAGATCTTTTCCCAGTCTGTAGGCTGTCGCTTTGTTCTTTTGACACTGTCACCTACCTTACAGAAGCTTCTCAGCCTCATGAGGTCCCATTTATTAATTGTTGACATTAAGGCCTGGGCTGTTGGTATTCTGTTCAGGAAGTTGTCTCCTGTGCCAATATGTTCCAGGCTCTTCCCCCCTTTTTCTTCTAAGTGACTTAGTGTCTCTGGTTTTATGTTGAGGTCTTTAATCCACTTGGATTTTAGTTTTGTGCCAGGTGACAAATATGGGTCCAGTTGCATTTTTTTACACATAGACATCCAGTTAGACCAGCACCATTTGTTGAAGATGCTATCCTTTTTCCATTGAATGCATTTGGCTTCTTTGTCAAAAATCAAGTGACCATATGTGTGTGGATTCATATCTGGGTCTTCGATTCGATTCCACTGATCAACCAGCCTGTTGCTGTGCCAGTACCACGCTGTTTTAATTACTATTGCTCTATAGTACAACTTGAGATCAGGTATGGAGATTCCTCAGGAGGATCTTTTATTGTATAGGATTGTTTTTGCTATTCTGGGCTTTTTGTTTCTCCATATTAAGTTGAGAATTGTTCTTTCAATATCTTCAAAATACTTTGTAGGTATTCTGATAGGGATTGCATTGAATCTGTAAATTGCTTTTGGTAAGATGGCCATTTTTACTATGTTAATTCTCCCAATCCACGAACAAGGTAGATCCCACCATCTTCTGATGTCATTTTCAATCTCTTTCTTCAGAGACTTAAAGTTTTTTTTCAAATAAGTCCTTCACTTGCTTGGTTAGGGTTATTCCTAGATATTTTATCTTGCTTGTGGCTATCATGAAGGGAGTAATTCTCCTAATTTCTTCCTCTGCCTGTTTGTCATTTGTATATAGGAAAGCTACTGACTTTTTTGAGTTTATTTTGTATCCTTCCAATTTGCTGAAGGTGTTTATCAGCTGTAGAAGTTTTCTGGTGGAATTTTGGGGGTCATTTATATGCACTATCATATCATTTGCAAATAGGGATAATTTGACTTCTTCCTTTCCCATTTGGATTCCCTTAATCTTCTTTTGATGTCTTATTGCTCTGGCTAGAACTTCAAGAACTATATTGAAGAGATATGGGGAAAGTGGGCAGCCTTGTCTGGTCCCCGATTTTAGAGGGATTTCTCCATTTAATTTAATGTTGGCTATTGGTTTGCTGTATATAGCCTGTATTATGTTTAGATAAGTGCCTTGTATTCCCGATCTCTCCAGAACTTTAAACATAAATGGGTGTTGGATTTTGTCAAATGCTTTTTCTGCATCTAAAGAGATGATCATGTGGCTTTTCTCTTTCAGTTTGTTTATATGGTGGATTACATTGATGGATTTCCATATGTTAAACCATCCCTGCATGCCTGGAATGAATCCTACCTGCTCATGGTGAATGATGTCTTTGATATGCTGTTGTATTTGCTTTGCGAGTATTTTGTTGAGTATTTTTGCATCAATGTTCATAAGAGAAATTGGTCTGAAATTCTCTTTTTTTGTTAGGTCTTAGTGGGGTTTAAGTATCAATGTGACTGTGGCCTCATAGAATGAATTTGGTAATATTCCACTCATTTCTATCTTTTTGAATAGATTGAATAGTATCAGTATTAGCTCCTCTTTGAAGGACTGGTAGAATTCTGCGCTGAAACCATCTGGCCCTGGGCTTTTTTTTTGGTTGGGAGACTATCAATAGTTGCTTCTATTTCTATAGGCGAAAAAGGGCTATTTAATTTGTTTATTTGGTCTTTTTTTTCTTTACTCATTTTTCTTTTTCTTTTTTTTTTAAATTAATTTATTTATTTTTAATTAATTTATTCTTGTTACATCTCTATGGTTATCCCATCCCTTGTATCCTCCCATTCTCCCCTCCCTCCCATTTTCCCCTTATTCCCCTCCCCTATGACTGTTCCTCAGAGGGATTACCTCCCTCTGTATATGCTCATAGGGTATCAAGTCTCTTCTCAGTGACCTGCTGTCCTTCCTCTGAGTGCCACAAGGTCTCCCCCGCCAGGGGACATAGTCAAATGTGAGGCACCTGAGTACTTGAGAAAGTCAAATCCCTCTCTCCACTCAAGTGTGGAGACTGTCCTGTCCATGGGCTAGATCAGGGTAGGGGTTTAAATTTTACCGCCTGTATTGTCCTTGGCCAGGGCCTTAGTTTGAGCGGGACCCCATGACCCAAATCTGCCTATCATAATGTTCTACTTGTAGGTTTCTAGGACCCACTGGATCCTTCTACATTGCTATTCTCCCATTGTTCTCTCATCTAGAGTCCCAATAGGATGTCTTCCCCTCGGTCCCAGTTTCCTGGTAAGGGAAGGCTTTCATGGGACATGCCCATTGGGCTAGTATGCAGATATAAGTGAGTATATACTATTTGAGTCTTTCTGCTTCTGGGTTAACTCACTCATTATGATCATCTCTAGCTCAATCCATTTGTCCACAAATTTCGGGAATTCCTTGTTTTTAATAGCTGAGTAGTATTCCATAGTGTATATGTACCACAGTTTCTTTATCCATTCTTCTACTGAGGGACATTTAGGCTGTTTCCATGATATGGCTATTATGAATAAGGCTGCTATGAACATGGTTGAGCAAATTTTCTTGCTGTGTGCTGGTGCATCTTCTGGGTATATTCCAAGGAGTGGAATAGCTGGGTCTTGAGGAAGCCCTATTCCCAGTTTTCTGAGATAGCACCAGATAGATTTCCAAAGTGGTTGTACTAGTTTGCATTCCCACCAGCAATGAAGGAGTGTTCCTCTCTCCCTACATCCTCTCCAGCATGTGTTGTCGCTTGAGTTTTTGATCTTAGCCATTCTGATGGGTGTAAGATGGAATCTCAGAGTTGTTTTGATTTGCATTTCCCTGATGACTAAGGAGGTTGTGCATTTCTTTAAGTGTTTCTCAGCCATTTGATATTCTTCTGTTGAGAATTCTCTGTTTAGTTCCAAGCCCCATTTCTCAATTGGGTTATTTTTTCAACCGATTCCATTTGCCAAAATTGAATCAAGACCAAATAAACAGATGTCTAAAGGACAGCGTAAAAGCATATGCAAAAAATCTGTTTATTTGGTCTTGATTCATTTTGGCAAATGGAATCGGTTGAGAAAATTGTCCATTTCCCTTAGATTTTCAAATTTTGTGGCATAAATGCTTTTAAAGTAGGTTATGATTCTTTGTATTTCTTCGGTGTCTGTTGTTATGTCTCCCTTTTCATTTCTGATTTTGTTTATTTGGATAGTGTTTCTCTGCCTTTTAGTTAGTTAGATTGGCTAATGGTTTTTCTCTCTTGTTAATTTTCTCAAAGATCCAGCTAGCTCTTGGTTTTGTTGATTCTTTGGATTGTTCTCTTTGTTTCTAATTTATTGATTTCAGCCCTGAGTTTGATTATTTCTAGGCGTCTACTCCTCTTGGGTGTTTCTGCTTCTTTTTTTTCTAAAGCTTCCAGATGTGTTGTTAAGTTGTTTATGTGGGATGTTTCCATTTTCTTTTTAAAGGCACTTAGTGCTATGAATTTTCCTCTTAGCACTGCTTTCAATGTGTCCCACAAATTTGGGTATGTTGTTCCATCATTTTCATTGAATTTCAGGAAGTCTTTTATTTCTTCCCTTATTTCTTCCATAACCCATGTGTCATTAAGTAGAAAGTTGTTTAGTTTCCACGTGTTAGTATGCTTTTTGTTATTTCTGTTGTTGTTGAAGTCCAGCCTTAGACCATGGGGATCTAATAAGATACAAGATATTATTTCAGTCTTCTTGAGGTTATTTTCTTGTATATTAATTGTTGTTGGGTTCTCCAGGTTGTTTCCATTGGGATTTCTGGGATCTGGAGATGCCAACCAGTTTTGGTTTTTGTTAGCGTTCTTTCGCTGTCCTCTTGTCATTTTGGTGACTCCGATGTTGGGAGGTGGTTTGTAGTGACCTTCCCTGTTTGAGAGTAGATAGTTGATGCCTGATTATAGGTAGGGTGCCTTTGCCTGTGGAGATCAGGGAGTATTTCACTGGACCACGCAGGTGATTCAGATTCTACTCCTGGAGATTTTTCTCAACACCATAGGCTCCAGGCTGAGTCATGCAAAGTAGGTTTCTGTTTGGGCTTTTTCACCTTACTGCTGTAATTCAGATCAGCAGTTTTGGGATCTAGAGTAAGGTCAGCACACAAGCTTTCTGGTTGTGTAGGTTGATCCCAGCTGCCTGTCCTTCCTGTTGATTTGTAGCCAAGACCCCAGGTGGATCAGATCTTTTGGGCTGTAGCTGTCTTTTAGCTCTGTCTCTATACTCTGTAAGAGCGTCCAGTCTCTCCCATGAATTTGGGGGAGTTCTTGCTGGGTCTGCAGGATCTGACCCAGCTAGGATCTGCCTGTTGGAGACTACAGGATCAGTACCTGGTGGGCCTGAGACAATATGGTTTCAGGCCACTGGCAGTATCCAAGGAGGCAGCAATTTCCATGCCCCTGTGAGCCAGGAGGCTCCCAGATTGCTTTAGATCAGTAGTTAGACCCTGCAAGCATGACCCACGGCTCCCTATATTGTGGGAGGACCTGTCGCGCCCGCAAGAATGGACACAACTAGCTTCTGTTGTTTGGGGAGTGCCAGGTCAGTGCCGGCAGCCCGGGCATGCGGCTGGCGACAATGGTGATTCAGACAGCTGGCGGGAATCCCCTGTATCTTCTCTTTCCACCAGTGAAATCCAGGATGCTCCCAGATCGTTTTAGGTCAGCAGTTAGACACCACAAGCAAGACCCAGGTCTCCCGATAACGTGGGCAGTCCCACTGGGCTGTGGGAGCAGTCCACGCTGGTTTCTAACTGCCCCTGTTTGCAGGGTCAATCCTTTGTGTCTGGCTTCAGATTGGGCCCAGGATGCGGTCCGTGAGCTACACGCCAGCTCTAGCTGTTTTTGGTGAGTCCCGCCACCTGTGTTTCCACTTGGGCTAGGCAGGTGACCTCCGCAGTTTGGTGTGGTGTGGATGGAGAGGTTCAATGGTAGTTTCACCCTATTCGCTGAGACTCCTCAGGCTGGGGGCTCCGGAAAATCCCCTAAGATGTTTTTAAAGATAGATATTTTAAGGTAATAGAGATGAGATATGATAGATACTGATTTTCCATTCATAAATTTAGACCCAACAAAACAGGAAGATAGCCAAGTCACTAGGAATGTAATATTTATATAACTCCTGATTGTCTCAGGGCTCTTCCTGCTGTATGTAGTTTATTTAATTCATATGCAATAATATAAATATATATGTTAAAAGTAATAAAAAAGAAAATACAATAACACAGTTACCAAAGATTTAGGAGAATGAGAACATATATAAAGCATTGTAAACTATGAAGAAAGGGACATAACCTACAGCACTGCATTGGAAAGAAATCCATCTACACTAAATGAACCTAGGTATAAGTTTTCTTATGCCCCTGAGCAACAAATTCTACATGATGGCTCAGAGAAATTCTTGCAGAGAGAACACAGCTTACTTGTTGAAGATAATGAATAAAAGATATGCGATTTGGGACACCGTGTAACATTATGCATCATTTAGAAGATATAGAACAAGTTGTGCATACAATATCCAAATGTGATTTTTTGAAGACTTGACAACTAGAGTTGCTTTTATTGAAGCATGTGTTAGAAAATGATCCATGCACTCCTATAAAAAATGACTGTCCATGAGTAAAAGGGTGCCAGGCATGGTAGAACGGTGTCCCACTCTAATAAGCTTTATTTAGGGAAAGGGGTAATTTTGAGAACTCTTATAGTGAATCCTTTCTTTTCAAGAATTAAATAATTTTCAGATTATGGGCAAGTAATAATAAAAAGAAATGTAAGTCCTACTGTGAATGTTGTAAGCGTGGCACAGTATTGCAGGAAAGGGTTGTAAATCCACTAGCACCTTGGAAAGGGTCTTGACTACTGCAGTGCCTCCTTGGGGGCAGGGGGCAGTGAGTTCCATGGATTTTATGAATCCTAGCGATTGATTGGGGCTCATTGAAGCAAGCAACACTAGAAGACACATTAATGATTTAGTGTTGTTTGTTTTGAAAATAAAAAATAAGCCTTCAAAATATAAGTATGTGCATCTTAAGTGTATGTGAATAGCTAGATGCTAATAGCTAAATAAGTAGAAGATTCCTTCTCTCTCCTCCTCCCTTCTTCCTTTCTTTTTGTTTTTCTTTTCTCACATACTACTAGAATGTTTATAGCTAATTTGATAAATTACATACCTACAGAACCTAGTTTCCATCAATTAAACTTTATACCTTATGTTTAATCTAGCCTTTTTAGTTCACTGTTCTTCCCTCAACCCTGTTAGCTTTGTGAAAATAATTTCACAAACCTATTTCTTACATTTTACATTTCTTCCAAAAATCACAGCCAAGGACAATATGTGTGGTAAACTTCAAATCCCTACCCAGATCTAGCCAATGGACAGGACATTCTCCAGAGTTGAGTGGAGAGTGGGGTCTGACTTTCACACGAACTCTGGTGCCTCATATTTGACCACGTTCCTTGGATGGAGAGGCCTGGTGGCACTCGGAGGAAGGATCGCAGGCTACCAAGAAGAGACTTGATACCCGATGAGCATATACAGGGGGAGGAAGTCCCCCTTAGTCACAGTCATAGGGGAGGGGAGTAAGAGGAAAATGGGAGGGAGGGAGGGAGGGAGGGAGGGAAGGAGGGAGGGAAGGAGGAATGGGAGGATACAAGGGATGGGATAACAATTGAGATGTAATATGAATCAATTAATAAAATATATTTTTAAAAAATCACATTAAACTTTGTCAAGAATCAGACAAATCACAAGAGAAGATACAAGTAGACAAAATGCAAATAATACTTGTGCTAAGATTCAAAAGAGAAAACTTCAACCACTTTAAGAATTTATAATAGAAAGTTACTACTGTAAGGAATTCAGTGGCCATTTCCGGTATAATTTAGTCATGGAGGAGGTAGGAGAACAGCTTAGAGGGAGATTTAAAAGAAGAGGGACTTCTGCCTGGGGAGTTCAGCATCAGCAGTGAGAGGCAGCACAGAGGAACCGGAAAGTAGGGATGGATATGAGGGCAAACAACCAACAATGCCTTGCTCTGATAGTCAACTGCTTCAAAATCTCTGGTTCCATTAGCCTTGGCTCACATTTTTCCTTCTTCAACTCGTATCCTCCTCTTCTCTTTCCCTTCTGTCATTCTTTTCTTCTAGTGTTGGAGGGTGAACATAGAGTGTCAATCATACCAAACATGCGTGCACCACAGCGTTTTCCTAGTCTCTGCTTTCTTATATAAAAGACCAGTGATAAAGTGTCCCAGACAGTCCAATGACAAGAGGATTCCCTTCATAGATTGTATAGAATCTACAATATGGTTCAAGATAAATAACTTTTCTCGTATGTGAAGTGATCTGTTTTTATATTCTATTATATGGTAAGATTAAAAATGTTTTAATTATTTTTAAAGTAAGGTTTATTGCTGGGTAAAGATTCAGTTTATTTAAATCATATCTAATTTTTTCTTATAATAAGAACAAGTGATAGAAAAGAAACATTTAAAAATATTTTTTATTTTGTGAATGCATGATGATGTAACATCTATTGTGTTAGTATTGGTAATCCTGATAGAGTCTTTGGTGGAATGATTGTCCAAACCCTGTTGACTTAGTGACAGAATTTTACTTAGCACACTGTCATAGACTTCTACTGAAAGAGCATTGAGGGATAATTTGCCAGCTCATCATTTTAAAAGCACCAATAATTTTAATTTTATAGAAAAATTATATTTTATATTTAATTTAAGTATCAAATTAAATTTAATTTTTTGACATAAAATATAGAAAACAAATTATTTGAAAATAATATCTAAAACAAAATTACTATGCTTAATGCCTATATATTTCCAAACTGGGGTGTGACTTTAGATACAAGTTTACAAAATTTGAAATTTTGGGCAAAAGACCATAGAATGATAATGTTCTATTTCCTTATAATTTTTGAATTATAATAATGCATTGGAAACATGAATTTATTTCAAAATATTAAGTTAGTACCTGTGGGGGAAAGCTTGTGACCTAAAAGTTCAAAGCCAATATTAACTGGTGATTTTGTAGCAATAATTTTTTACTAGGAACTTGTGAAATCTTTTTCCTGAGTCCTGTACAGTGAAACTCCACTACCTCAATTTTAGAGACAAAAGTAAAAACTTTGTTAAAAGAGAAATAAAATCAACAAGTGCCATATGTTGCACAGAAGGAAGCTACAGTCTCACAGTGACCCAGACTTTGACATCACACAGGACTCATATCCAAATTCCCTTGAAGAATGTCAGAGTTAATCAAGATGCCCAACTCTCACAGGATAGTGGAAGTTGTGGGTGGTAGAGCACAGCCCAGGAATCTCAAAATTATTTAGCTGGTGCTTCCATTGCAAAATCTTCAGGCTGTCTCTTAAACAAAAGAAATTAATTTACTCACAATTCTGGTGTCTAGGAGTTTAGGCTGAATTGGTGGAGCTTTGGTTCTTTGGCTTGAACATGAAGTCTTCTGCCCTCACAGGGCTACCTGTATGCAAGCCCATTGTGAGGGTATGGACTCTCATCCTCCTCTTGGGAAGATACAGATTCTATTGGATTAAGCACAACTATGCCTTTAAAGGCTCTATCTCCCAACAGACCACACTGAAGTTAGGAGTCCAGGATACTGTGTGTACAAGTGTCCTCCAAGACACTAAGTTCTGGATTCCTGCAACTCTTGTATGAAATATGGACAGATAAGTCGAACCTGGGCAGCAGAGCAGGCTGCTTAGAGATACACAAACACTCAATGAGGAGTTGACATTAGTCACTTGGAAAGGTTAGGAAATCAAGAACAAGATTCCAAGGAAGGAAAAAGAACACTGGCCCTAGTGAGGCTAAAGTATCATGTGAGTGATGTGGGAAGGTTCTAAAGAGATATGTCAGGCAATGATGTAGCTGCTCATAAGCATGCAGGTGACATCAGCTGAAAAAACACAGCCAGTATAAATTTGCAAAGGTGGTTCTCTCAAAAGTCATTAAGAATGTAAGACTTTAAGCTGTTTGAAATTAATCTCCACAGTTTCATGTGTGCTGGTAAAAGCCCTAGATTCTAGCACCAGAAACTAATGGCTGCATGACTCATACCTAATAGTCACCATCGACTTCAGAGTTGCCCAAGACACCCTGTTCCTTATTCTACCATGAAAATACAGTTGCATAGAGAGGTGAGATACAGCAAGAGGGTTTATATCCAAAGTGCATACTCCATTGCCTAGGAATTGTAACCCTCAAGAGAAGGCTCCTGGTAAACCCATGACACTTTTACCTTGAGAATGATGCTGCTACTACCTCGGTCAGGAAATAAACTTGACTTCTCTCCTAATGAAAGGCAGCAACATCCAAGGTTCTTTGAAATGAACAACCTAAAGAGAGACTGGAGCGTGGCTCCTTGTTTTTGACTTTTTTTTTCCTCAGCAGATATGCATAGATGAACAACTGTTTTTCCAGGCACTCTTGGGACCATCTAAGTAATGGCAGCAGTATCAGACGATATTGGTGTGAATTCATTTATATTCAAAGCCTGAGATCACAAGATTATGCATTTCAAGACAGCTGTGTAGTTTTAAAATAATTTTATCCTTTTGAATTAGCACTATATTTTTTTCTCTAAATGTGGATTCATTTTGAATATAAAGTATTTGCCTAATCAAAATTTAGGCAAGAAACTGAGCACATGAGTGCATAATGTGTGTCCTTGTCCTGTGGACAATGGTGACCAAAGAGGCATTGAGAATTTGGAAAGAAATTTTACTACATAGTCTTTTTCTTTTCATGAGAAATGCTAGTGGGGAGGGATGCAGGGAGCTGGCAGCGCAGTACTTGTAAGACATTAAATCTGGGACAAAAAAGCCTGGGAAGCCGACACCACTGTACAGCATCCATGAGCTTTCTAGCCAGTTGACAATAAATAGCCAATTCTGACTAACACAGATGGTTCTTTTATTTGTGAAAAAGTAAACAAATTGGAAGTGAAACAGTTCTCTAAGACTTGTTTGCGTAGAGTCTGCTAAAAGCAATGACTTTGCTCAAAGTAGTGAAGGGAAAACATGGTGACACCTGCTAAAATATTGCTCTTAGTATGTCTGTTTGTTTTCTTTGAGCCAGACTGTCACAGGGTAGCTCAGGCTGGCCTGGAATTCAAAAGTAGGCCAGGCTAGCCTCTGTCTCATAGCAATCCACCTTCTCTGGCCTTCTGAGCTCTGGGACTGTGGACATGAAGTACCACATCATGTATTATAAATTGTTGTTCTTAAGTGAATTGCTGTTTTGGCTTTTGGTGGTCAAAAGATGTCTTATGATGTCAGGGTAACAAGAGATTGGAAACTTCGGAAATAAGAACTGAAGAGATAAAACTTTCATATTGATAGTGGAACAGCATGGTGCAGGACTCAATGTCTTGTTTTTTCAATAGGGGGAGGAGGAAGTCTGTGGTATCTAAAAGGCAGAGCAAAGCCAGAGGCAGGGACATCTGGAGAGTCCAGAGTGAACATGACCAAACTGAGCTGGGGCATGTGAGAGAAGAGGGGGAGAGGAGAGGAGCCATAGACCAAAAGGGGCAGCCTGTGGCAAGAGCAGGACTCATCTTAATGAGGATGGTTGATGTATAATTTGCATGTCATGAAATCCCCTTGTAGATGGTCAGGTAGATGTCAGAGTCAAGGTTTCTGATTTCATACTCCATAGTCTTTGCTCCCACCCTGTGGTAACAGTAGCCACTGGTTTGCCTTTCCCTCTGAGTCTTCATTGAATCTGCATTCCTTCCTTCCTTCCTTCCCTCCTTCCTTCCTTCCTTCCTTCCTTCCTTCCTTCCTTCCTTCCTTTTCTTTTCTTTTTTTAACTTTCTCATACTTTTCTCTTTTTTATTACACTCTATATTTTTTTGAGAATACAATGTATCATTATTATTTTCTTTCTTTTCCTACCTCCTCCAAAGCCTCCTATATATGCCTCCCCCATCCTCTCGCTCACTTTCAAACTAATGGATAAATGACCTCTTTTTCTTAGGTCTCTCTCTCTCTCTCTGTGTGTGTGTGTGTGTGTGTGTGTGTGTGTGTGTGTGTGTGTGTGT
>OU015750.1:19025314-19044308 GCA_907169655.1 Acomys percivali | reverse complement strand
TTTTTTTTTTTTTTTTTTTTTTTTTTTTTTTTTTTTTTTCATTCCTTAGTTTCCTGTAGTTCTTTCTCTAGGATTGAGGCCTCATGGGTTTTTCCTTTCATATTTTCAAATCTATAGCCATAATCTTTGTTCATGTAATGTTTAAACTTCCATATTGCTGAGACCTTGAGACCTCATGGGTATGGCTTCTCTGACAATCTTAGGAAACGCACTCTCAACCCACAGCATGAGAGCTTCTGAAGCAACCAATAGTCCTAAGCAGATGTCTATGAATCCACAATGGCCCACATGGCACAATAACATAAGAGTACAGTAGTGGCACACATTTCTTAGTAGTGTGTTTACTACTAATTAGACTTAAGGCTTGCTCAAGAAGAAGAAAATCAAAGCCTAGTACAGGAAACCTATCATATACCTACCCAGAGCTGGTAAAATCAGTGTTCTTGGAGGAGGGCCTACAGCTGCCATGTCACTAGGCCAGAAATCCCTAAGTACATTCTCCATATGGTCCTTCTACCCACACATAAGTGTAGTGCACTCCTCACTTCTTATCAAGAAAACTTCTCTTTGCAATGGATGAACACTATTAGCAAAATTTACAATTGATCAAAATGCAGAGCTGGGGTGCTTAGTAACAACTGATACACAACACTCCTGTACCTAAGTTCCAGGGATCATTATTAATCTGACTTTTTGTAGGTTTTTTGATTAACCTATAAATATGATTGCACCTTTTGAGTTTGGCTTGTTTTATTAAAATATATTTGTGGTTCACTTGTATTGGTGTGTTTATTCTTTTGATGGCTCTCTCCCTCTCTCTCTCTCTCTCTCTCTCTCTCTCTCTCTCTCTCTCTCTCTCACACACACACACACACACACACACATATTACACACTTTCTTGGTTTCTGAGATGGAGTTTTTCTGTGTAGCTTTGACTGTCCTGGACTCACTTTTTAGATGAGGCTGGCCTTGAACTTAGAGAGATCGGCCTGCCTCTGCCTCCCCAAGTGCTAGGATTAAAGGTGTACACCATCACATAAACCATGTTGGTGGTTCATTTCTAGAAATGCATTTTGATTGATGCATAATAATCATAGGTATTTATATGGTGCAGTGTGACAGCTCAGTAAATAAATACAATGAATAATGATAAATATCAAATCAGATCAACTAGCCTTACATCTGTGTAGAAATTAGTCTCTCCTACCTGCAGCCTTTGAACTCCTCTTTTCTATTCCCTTGTGAAATATGGCATGCATAGCTCTGAGTTACTCTGGGGGCTGTAGGACTCCAGAAACTCCCTTCCTCCATGCAACTGGATTTTGATATCTATTTGGTTGTTTCCTGTTTCATGCTGTAGTTGTGCTCATCAACCTCCTACCCAATATCTCCAACCTTAAATAAGGGATATTAACTTTTAAACTTTGACATTTCTGATACTTTTGAATACAGAAGGTAATGCTGTGTGACAAGAGGATTTTGAGACTGGAAGTTTCAAGCAAGAGAGATCAAGAAAACAACTTTTGGGGTCTCTTTTATAGTACCCTATTTCTTGGCATCTCTCTCCTGGCTCTGTCTTCATGAACTTGTAAGGCAAGAGAGTAATTACTACTACTAAAAACTATTCAGCTTGAGTTACTTAATTTAGACATTAAAGAAAAGAATAACATCTGTACAAAGAGAACTGAGGCCTCCCTTGTAACACACATACACATACAATTGGGCCCTCTTGAAACTGAAAACTAACATGCAAAATTAAATCTAATGTGTGCAATAATCTCTTTACTATAAAACATACATGCAGTATGGTCTACACTTGATTTATGCTTCCATTTAATACCAATGTCAAAATAAGTCTCTTTTAGCTCTAGGCAATCAATGGGAAATTGTAGGGTTTTTTTTTTCTGAAAATTTTATTTTAGACTTAGCAACAGAAAATCATAAAGAATCTTTTCTATTCGTATATGAAATTCCATCGTATGAAAAAAATAGAAGCACTAAGAATTTCAGTATTTGAAAACTTCTAAAATGTTAAGCAGGAACTTATAAGGATTTTGTGAGCTTTCTAGGAAGTTTGACATTCTTTAAAGTTAGCTATAAGGAATGAATATATTGTATTAATACACACCAATTTACATGGAAAGTGCCATGAAGAACATTAAGTAGAAAAAGTGTTTTTCATGTTTCTAGGATAGGCGTATGCTAAACAAAAGAATTCTCTATTAAATGAGCAAGTGATAGCGTCTCAGGAATTTTAATTTCAACACAGAAAAACTTGAGACTGGATAATAGCAATGAGTTAATCTGCCTAAAATATAATAAAATGAAAGACCTGATTGGAAATTATTAACTTTTAAGACAGGGTAACAAACATTTAGACCTTTATTTATTATGTAATTGATACCTTGTAAATTGTTTGAAAGAATAGTATTTTGTACAATGATAAACCTTTCTATCGTTTTTAAGACTTAGACGGAGATAACTTGCTAATGCGTATATGCCCTGAAAAAGTAAAATTAAAGCCCTCGTGATAATATCGATCACTTAAAATAGAGTTGCAAGATATCTGTATTTTGTATTTCCTTTTAATTAAAAAATAAAACTCCATTGCCCAAATGTATTCTTCGACTTCAACTTGAATGAGATATTGATGGAAGTGCTTACACATCAAGATGTTTCCTCCCCCCCACTTCTATGCACAGTTGGAATCCCCAGGCATTCTACCCCACAAGCTAAGCCCTTGTGCTACATTCTGTGGTCATCATGTGAGGAAGGCTGCTGCTTACTCTAGGCTGTAGTGATTCTTTTAGATAATCTCCTTAAGTGTCTGGCATTGATGTGCATGCCTTTTGATTTCAGCTCTTCAATGTCAGATTTTACCATATTACTTAAAGGCCTACTTGCAACCCTATGTTTCTCTTTGTTTTACTTGGTAACTGTAGCTTCATTTATGTAGAGCTGCTCTTTGTTCTGGTTAGGGTATTTCACCCAGGTCCCATTTGAATTTGAAGCATTATTTGTTCATTTTCCTATTTAGGGTTCAACAAATTGACGGAAGGAAAGTCAAGTTTCTAAGGGAAAGGCTGGATTGTGACCTTGTCAATATTATCTTTATTGAGAACTTTACCAAACATTGGCAAAAACTGACACACAAAAGAATGACTATTTGGTAAAACTCAAGAAAATACTGGATTATTGTGTATATGGTATTGGTTTAATCTCTCGAAATCCCAAAGATGGTTCCTCTTATTTTATATGTCTATTTATTATGATTGTGGGTAATGGTGCTTACCCTTAGGTTAATTGTCACTGTGTTTCCATGCCAGAGAGGATTTTTTCCTGCCAGCTCACCTGCAACCTATGTTTCCAGGCAACATTGACTCTTCAGGAAAAGCGCATGAGTAGTGGAAAGTCACCACTTGCACTCAAGAGTCATAGATGATTTAACAAGTAGTAACAGCAAATGACACAGTAATAACTTAACAAAATTGATTCCTCTGCATAACTCACTTCTTCCACCTTTGGCTATTGCTTAATTATTATGAAATCTTTGTGTGTTCTCAGAAAGGTCCTGATTTGTTTTATTTTAGAAAATTTTCCAATACTGAAAATATATGTCGTATGATATACTTCTATGCTGAGCATCATTAGTGGAAGGAGATGGCAGAAGGATTTTTCTTGCTTACTTTTCTTAGTTGATCTGGATAATGCTGCCATGAGCAAGAAGTATAAAGTCTGACCACAGGCATACTGTTTGCCTATATTAATTTATCTAATATTGCAAATTCACTGTCTTGGTTTTATCATTTATAAGACAGAGCTGAAGTGTCTTGTCATGAGAGCTTCTGGGAGGAATAATGGGCATGGTTTAGGAACAGTTATTTGCAAGTATAGAGATCCAATAACTGTTTTCATGTGTCTTTTGAACATTTCCTTTTCTCTCTACTTCACATGAATCCGATGCTTTTGTTGATGTGCACCACATGACTGTCAGCCCATATTAGCAAAGGCAAGGCAGTGTTATGATTTGCTTTGAGCTTGAGATGACCTTGTCTGCATTTTCACTTTTGAGTGTGAATGAGTGAATTTGTGTGTGTGTGTGTTTAAATTTTCTTTTCTTTTTTTAATGTTTTATTCTTTTCTTTGTTTTTTTCTCTTTTATTAATTAAACATTTTTATTTTTTAAATACACAATTATATTATCACACACATACAGAATAAACCACCTATAGCAAGAAGAACCCTAACACATTCAGGTATAAAAAAATATTTATTTTCTTTTCATAAATTATTTAACATGACTATGTGTCACTCCAAGTTCTTTCTTGTGAATGCCTCAAATTTCTTCCAATTTGCATCTGGCCTCATCAATCCTAGAACTCCACTAAACCTGCAGTCAGCTTGGTTTCTAGGTACCTGGTATCTGCTGTTTGTTATAGAAACATATTGGTGTATCCCCATCTATCTCACATAATTGGTATACTTTTGCACTGCCGGAAGAACTCATTTTGACTTGTAGTGTTTCTGAGCTGTTCCTAGCTATCATTGTAACTGAAAGTTTTATAGCATTTGACTGTAACGTATTGCAGCTTTTGGTATCCACACTTTACCACTTCAAGTGAAGTGTTGAAGGCTTGCCTCCATTTACAGCCTTTTAACTGCTTCAGTGTTATAATCTAATAGCCTCGGGTATTATTTCCACACACATCAAGCACCTCATCAGATGGCGGCATAATTTTTCTTTCAGTTATAAAATGAATTTTCAGAGTCATGAAAAGAAGCACAGTCTATTGCATTTATCTTCATTCTTACGCATTCCAGAATTCTTCGATTATTTTATATTTTTATTATCTTTTTCACTTAGTTCTACCATTGAACTAAGTGCCTCATGCATGCCCAGCAAGAACATTGACACAAAGCTATACCTCTGGTTAAAATGGGACATATGTGTGTGTGTGTATATATATATATATATATATATATATATATATATATATATATATTGCCAAAGGTGGAATTGAGCCACTCTGTAGCTAAACAGTAAGAGATTTGAAAGTGAATCCAGGCATGGAGGGTCATCCTGGTCCAAAGGTCCTTTTTTTTTTTTTTTTTTTTTTTTTTTTTTTTTTTTTTAACCACTCAGTGTTTACCACTCTAGAGCAGTGAGACCTCAGAGAATGGAGCAGGTAAATGAGGCCGTCTAAAATCACATGCAACAGCGAACTTTGTTTGGAGAATCAGACAATTTATACTCTGAGGGTTAAGAAGAGTCACATGAGTAAAGTGTACATTCACAAGGGCAAGCTGCATGTGGCAAGAAAATGTTTTTCCATACAGGTACATATACAAATAACCATAGTCAGTTTAATGAATAATCTGGTGAACTCCCTCCAATCTGCTACACCTGGGAGGGGCATGAAAATGCTTTCTGAGAACAATTCAGTGTTCAGAAGAAACTGACTTATATCTGCATACTAGCCCAAGGGGCATGTCCCATGAAAGCCTTCACTTACCAGGAAACTGGGACAGAGAGGAGGACATCCTATTGGGACTCTAGATGAGAGAAGCATGGGAGAATAGCAAAGTAGAAGGATCCAGAGGGTCCTAGAAACCTACAAGAAGAACAATATGAAAGGCAGATTTGGGCCCAGGGGTCCCGCTCAAACTAAGGCACCAGCCAAGGACAATACAGGCGATAAACTTTAAACCCCTACCCAGATCTAGCCAATGGACAGAACATTCTCCACAGTTGAGTGGAGAGTGGGGTATGACTTTCACACGAACTCTGTGCCTCATATTTGACCATGTCCCCTGGAAGGGGAGACCTGGTGGCACTCAGAGGAAGGATAGCAGGTTACCAAGAAGAGACTTGATACCCTATGAGCATAGACGGGGAGGGGGAAGTCCCCCTCAATCACAGTCATAGGGGAGGGGAGTAAGGGGAAAATGGGAGGGAGGGAAGAATGAGAGGATACAAGGGATGGGATAACCATTGAGATAACAAGAATAAATTAATAAAAAATAAAAAAAAAAAAAGAAAGAAACTGACATCACAGCACTTGTGCCATGTCTTAGAATTTTCTCATAAGCACGCAGGGTTCTCGTCACATGACTCCATTCTTGGCCTGTGCTCCCCATCTCAGTGCTTGTGTTCATTATTCACTCTTCACTGGTAGGTTTGCTGGCATCCAACTCTCTTAGCTTCCTTTCATCCAAAAATTTCTTTGTCCCCAAGGGTCTTTTCTTCAGATATGGAATTTAGTGACTATTGCTTGTCACATGAAAAGTGTGGGGCCACTTCCTCCTGCTTTCTCTGGTTCCTGCAGAGGAATTCTGTCACTTTGGCATTCTCAGATACACAATTCTTTCTCTCATTCTCCCCTCCCCCATCTCTCTGTCTCTGTCTCTCTGTGTCTGTGTCTGTGTCTCTGTCTCTCTCTCTCACAAACACACACACACACACACACACACACACACACACACACACACACACGATCATGTCAATATTTTCCCTTGCCCTTAGTTTCTGAGACTTAGTTGTGTGTGTGATGGAGGCTGTCCCATTTGGTATTTGGCATTCATATGCACAGAGGAATAAATGCCTATATACATACACATGAATCCACAGATCACCTTGAAAGGAAAAACCCAGCTCTTCAGTATTAGTTTTGAGAAATTGGACTCAATATCTTATCTTTGTAAGTCATACCAATTTTGAAAGTTTTAGGTTTTTTTTAAGCTAACAGTTTAAAACTTTAACATTAGTCCAAGTTGAAAATAGTCTCTATATCGGTCTTGCCTTAAGATTATAAATGACCTATTAAATGGGTGATTGAAGTCTTAATATTGAAGTTTAAGACAAGGAGCATAGATACTGAAAAAACATAAACAATAATCCGTATGTTAAAAAGATCCCATTTGGTAAATAATTGGTTCAGAGCAAGCCAAAATGAATAAATCTAGATGCTAGCCACAACCTCACACACTGTTTTCATATGGGGTAAGTGTCATGTCCCTGCAGCGGTAAATATCTCCTGTAGTAAATCATTGATTACTATTCTCTGCTTACTCTAAATGTGGGAAACTCTTCTCACTTGTTACTGATAACATGTGCGCTTTCTGTTCCAATGATACAGTTGTTTTATACCTCTGAACTGCTCTCAGGTGAAGGTGGGATGGATGTACTAAAACTCATTAAGTTCACAACCAAAACAAACAAACAAACAAACAAACAAACCAAAACAAAATAACAAGTACTCCTGGGCATATGGCCTGCTCTGGAGTATGATTGTTATGCCCAGGGACACTAACTTTCCTTTTCCCAGCAGGTACCACTTGCAAATAACTTCTTGATTCGTGCTGGGAACCCATGCTGGAAGGCCTACTGGTTTGAACTTGTGCAGATCTTGTGGGTGTTCCACAGTCTGTATTGTACAAAAAGTAAAAAAGTAAAAATTATTCTTTTCCTTGTGATTCTCTAGAATGTAGAGTCTAGAACAGTAGTTCCCAACCTGTGGCTTGCCGCTCCTTTGGGGTTGAGTGATCCTTTTGCCTTAGGGTCCACCCAAGACCATCAGAAAACATGGGCATTATGACTCATAATAGTAGCAAGATTACAGTCATGGAGTAACAACAAACATAATTTTATGGGTGGGGGTCACCCCAACAATGAGAAAGTACATTACAAGTTTGCAGCATTAAGAAGGTTGAGAACTACTGATCTAGGTGCAAGAAAATTTGGAAAACAGATTGTCTTTCTGTTTAGTCACTTGTGCCCTGACATTAGTTCTTGGGTCTATCTTTTACATTCTCCTGTGTAGAAAGTAAGAAATTACTTTCAGCAGCTAGCTTCTTGACCTACTGATATTTGGTAGGTCTTCTCTAATGTGGTAGATATATTGGAGATTTAAGATGAGTTGATACAGATAAAATCTCTCTTCATAGGCTTAAATATGTTGTCATTGTCTTTTCATATTTCTCTTCTTATTTCAAACATCTTCATTTTGTTTGGAACAAGAGACAATGATTATCACATAGTACTTTTTCCTATGGCTTGTGTTAACTACACCCTTTGATTTTTTAAAGAGAAAACGGAATTAGAAAACTTTGTTAAATCCTCACAAATTTTTGCCAAGTACACTAGCTATTTAAATTCAAAACTATGCTGGCTTCTGATCATAACACCAGATAATACTTTCTAAACAATTTATTAAGAAACTTTATTAACTAGTTTGTTATTGGTTGTGCCTATCCCCCATACCACCGGAAGCTTAAGTATAGGCAAAACTAAGGTCATTGCAGAGATCAAAGCAGCAACAGCAAGAGCAACAACATTAGGAAAACCCCAAATATTTTATTTTCTTTCAATATGGTTGCCAAATGTTCCTGAACAAACAGGTTTACTGTGAGAAATTGTCTTCTTAGAAAATACAGGATGCACACTAGTGACATAGACAGTGATCTTTAAAGCAATGCACCCAAATTCTGAAAAATTGAATCTATAACAATGAAAGACATCTGCATATATTGTCTCTTTGGTTGTAGATACTATACTTTGTTTACAAATGAATTAATAATAGTATCTGCAAGCATTCTTAAAATAAACATAAATGATACAGTTTTCTTACATACCTCTTGTTAAAACAATAGATTCAAGAAGGTCTTAGAACACAGCAAAATTATGCTCTTACAGTTTCTCATCTCTGGAGATCAACTCTACATTTATTTTTACTTCAAAGCCACTGTTGAGAAAACTAATTTAGAAATCATAGAATTTATTTGACTGACCATAGTCATAGAAGCATAAGTTATGGCTGTTTTGTGAAACTTTTTCCAAAGAATGCAAATGGTCCATTGAAATAGCATTTCTCAGAAAGGTAAAGAAAAGAGGGTCAAAGCATGTTTTGATTTGGATGCCCAAGAGAACAGAAGGCACACCCCACAGTGTGGGAATGCATGCAGACAGGCCAAAGCTTCTTGTGATTGCACTTTTCAATTTTTGCTTCTTGTTACCTTGACTACAGATCTCCTTTCTATAATTATTAATAATTAATAATAAGTGACAGGGACATCAAAAATTTAACTCTTATACTGCTGGTCTTTCAAGTTTAATACTTCAAGGCTTAAGTTCAAACAATATATGTTCAATGATTTGCATTTTAAAAATTAAAACCCTTATAAAACAGATTATTGGGCATTTATACTATGATTGATGAAGTCAATGGCAATTTATATAAATCACGTTCATGGAGCAGGTGAGCCATTTTGTGTTATTCAACTTCAGTAACACAGCAGGGCATTCAAAAATATTTTGGCTGCTTATTTTTTACTTGTGTCTATGCAGTGTCAGAAAAAGAATAAAGTTTCCTCTTTCAGTTTTTATAGATCTTTAAAAAAACAGAGCTAGTGATTTATTGTTTGATAGTTATAATTGAGAAAGTTTAAGATTAATGTTTCAAACTATATTTAATTTCAGCTTCAAATTCTTTTTTTGAAAAGTCAACCACCCTATGAATAACAACTAGGGCACAGACAAAAAATATCAGCTGCATGCACACTCAACTCAGAACAAGCAAGTTATAGAATTTGAGGACTTTCTTCTGATCTCTTAGTAGAGGCAATGACATTCTTTTTTGAGGCAAGGCTTCTCTGTATAGCCTTGGCTATCCTGGATCTTGCTCTGTAGACCAGGCTGGCCTGAAACTGGCAATGCTTTTCTTAAAGTGAATCAGGAATGCTTATTTCTACAAACAGGTATGATCAGTAATTATAAAAATAGTGATAAAGAATAAAGAAAACATTTGTTTTTCTTCTATCCATACTAAATTATTTTCTTCATGCAGCATCTTGAAGTGGCATTGCTGTTATTGTCATTGTGTATGTGTGTGTACATGGTGAAGTGAATGTGTGCATTCATCAGTCAGAGGCCTGTAACTAGGTGTTTGCCTTTAATTATTCCCCATCTTATTACTGGCTGAATTTGGATCTTTCTGACTTGGCT
Organism: Acomys percivali; assembly: GCA_907169655.1. Taxonomy (NCBI): domain Eukaryota; kingdom Metazoa; phylum Chordata; class Mammalia; order Rodentia; family Muridae; genus Acomys; species Acomys percivali. The sequence goes on along the minus strand of OU015750.1, from coordinate 19,034,308 downwards.
GGACTCTCAAATCCCCCTATCTCTGATCTCCCCACTTCCAGTGCTAGGATTACCAGTAGACAGTTGAACCTCACTTTTACATTTGGCCTGGGTGTCAAACTGGTCTTCAGGCTTGCACAACAAAAACTTTATTGATTGGGCTGTCTCCTCAGATCTGTGACAACATTATTTTGATAATTGTAATTGCATGCATATATAATCAGGTGATAAAAGAGGCTAAAGGTGAGAGAAGAATGTGACAGGGAAATAATAATAGAGTGGTTTGTGTGCTGATGAAACATATCACAATTGTAAAACTGGTTACTTAGATTTATAGGAGGCAAATCTTCATCAGCCATTTCCTCTATATACAGAGTGCACTCTTACATACCACACTTCTATGTATGGAAGTCCAAGCATAGACTGACTAGTTTTGCAGCAGTATCACTTTTTTTATTACCATACTGTGAGTGTGACACTATCATTGAGGACAGTTAAGGGAAACACATGTGGATAATCAATGCACTACTTTATGTTCATTTTGTTTTGAGACAGTGCCTTGCTATATACCCACAACCCTGCCTATCCTGACACTAATGTAGCCAAAATGACATTCTAACTCATGGGAGCCTCCTGATTTAGGCTCTAAAAGGTTGGACTTACAAGCATGAAGCATAATACTCAGCTCAATGGACTGTTTTTTTTTTTTTTAAACAGGGTTTCTCTGTGTAGCCTTGGCTGTCCTGGACTTGCTTTGTAGACCAGGATAGCCTTGAACTCACAATGATCATCTGCCTTTGCCTCCCAAGTGCTGGGCTTAAAAGCGTGAGCCACCACGCCCAGCTTGGACTGTTTTTAATCTAAACTTTTGTTAGGTTTTAGCATTTCTAAAGGATAGTTTATTTTTTAAGAGTGAGAATTAACACAGGTGTTAGAAGAATTAGAAGAAAATAAACCAAACCAACTCTTACAAATATATTCTATGTTTAAAAGTTTAAGTCAAGCATAATGGTACACATCCATTCATGAATACGTATATACATACATATTTGGGTGTTAAATGGTCAGCTAGTCCAGCCAAATCAGCAAGATCCAAATTCCAAATTCAGTCAGATTGCTTTACTTAAGTTATAAGATGGAAAATAATTGAAGGAAGACACCTACTATTAACTTCTGACCAACACACACACACACACACACACACACACACACACACACACACACGTACTCAGAGGCTGAGGAAAAAAGATCAGTTGAGCTCAAAAGTTAAGGTGTACCTGGGCAACATAGTGACTCACTATCATAAAATCTAACACATTATGTGAAGAGTTGTAATATACATACATGACATGAAGCCAGCTTGTAGAGGAATATCTGAGATGAAAGCTGTGATAGATGAAATGAATATGTACTTAATTTTAAGGGCTTTATTATTACATAAGAGATTGTAATGTACCTGCTTAAACCATTAACTTGATATCATTTAAAAAAAAACTCTTTAAAGAATAAGAAAGTTGAGCTTTGTTTTTTATCAAATTTTCTTTCTTTTAAAAAAATTATTCAGATTACATCTCAATTATTATCCCCTTGCTTTTCTCCTCCTGTTCTCTCTCCCTCCCTCTTTCACCTTATTCCTCTCCCATAGGTCTGTGACAGAAGGGGATCTCCTCCCCCACCATATGGTCGCAGCCTATCAAGTCTCATCTTGGTAGCCTTCCTATTCGTTCCCTGAGTGCTACCAGGCCTCCCCACCAAGGGGAAGTGGTCAAATATGGGGCACTAGAGTTCAGTTTAGAGTCAGTTCCCACTCTCCACATAACTGTGGATAATGTCCTGTCCTTTGGCTAGATCTGAATAGGAAATTCCTCTAAAATTAGGGACTAGGCAAGGCTGCCCACTTTCTCCATATCTCTTCAATGTAGTTCTTGAAGTTATAGCTAGAGCAATAAGCAACAAAAGGAGATCAAGTGGATCCAAAAACAAGAAAGTTGAGCTTTGAGCTGGCACATACTTTCCCATGGCCTCATCTATATACTGAGTTCAGAAACATTCATATATCTCTGATATATTTCTGCAAATTTAACACACACTGCCTTAAATGACCCTTCCTTTTCCTTTCTAATTATCTAGCCCATATTCTCACAAAAAGAAAACACATAATACACAAATTGAAGTTCTTCAACATGTAAACTGTACGAAAAATGTCCTAGTTCCTCTTGCTTGTGCATCTCAAAAGTGAATGTACAGTGCTAACCTGTGGCAGTTTGTAGTAGATTGGCTTGAAAGACAAAGTCAAGATGTGCTTAATTTTATCCTAAATTTTGATTAGATGATATGGGTTCTTATTTGATTTTTATATTACCCATTAAGAGGTCATGGGATTTTGTATAAATAAAAATATTTTATTAACAATATACTTTAGTTCTGGCATGTTCTTTGCATTCTGTATTATTGAATGGAAAGAATATATATTTAAAACCGTGTGCATGCAGTTTCTGTGTCAGACAGAGGAGGGCGTCAGACACCCTGGAGCTGGAGCTGCAGGTGGCTGTGAGCTGCATGCAGGAAATGGATGTACTGGAACTCAGGTCCTATGCAAAGCAACCAGTGCTCTTAACTACTGAGCCATCTCTCCAGTCCCTCAGGATTTCATTAGTTGAATGAATTATCATACTAAAGATATTCTTGTAGTCACACGTATAAATCAGTTTAAGTAAGAAAGACCAAGTAATGTGGTCTAAATATTTTTAAGTGGAAAAGCTGAGATTTAACTCATGGCTGGTCTCTCAAGAAATCTTGATATTTCTATGAAGGTTCATCCTCCACACTGCATGAAACTCCCATTTGATGTTTCTGAATCAGCTGTGTCTCAGCAGTTGATGGCAAAAGGCTGCTTGAAGGAATTTACAACTATGATCTCCTCCCATGAATACTGACACATTAATCTCTTGGGCATAGCTGCAGACATTTTTTCTAATCTTATGTAAAAATGCTATGGGCACAGATTCTACTTTTCCTTGCTTAGGATAGTGATTGTCAAGCTCTGATTGTTGTGTTGACTTCATTCAACAATCCCTATGACATGAGGAGAGAACAACCCTGGCTGTGTCTCCCAGAATCAAGTATGGGCTCTGACCTATGCAGAGGACTAATCTTCAGATAGATGCATATTGTGATAGTCCTATTAGAAAGTAGTAAGATAAAGGAGGTGGGAAATTGCAGGGGGCAGGTCACCAGGAGTGTGACCCTGGAATTACGCCTTGTCCTGGCCCTTTACCTGTTCTCCTCTTTTTCCTGCCTGTTGTCTGAAAAGAAGTGAGGAATACATTTCAGCTGCCATGAGTTCTGCCCAAGTGCATGAGGCTGTATGACCAGGAACGGAACTCTCTGAGCCCATTTGCAAGTCAGACATTCTCCTTTGAGTGGTCTCTGTTCGGATCTTATGATAGTAATATAAAGTCTGTGTATTGCCCCAAGCACTGGGCAATGCTGCTTAGACATGTGGGAATGTTAAACAATTATGACTTCCAAATTTATTTTTACTTCTCTGTACTTTTTAACCATTAATTTGTCCTAAACGTCACAATTCTGATTTTATCACAGTGAACTGGTTAAACATGGGCTACTTGTTTTCTCTCTCTCTGAATACTACCTATAAGCATCATCTTATAGATCTATATCATCTATAGATGCTGCCTAATTTCCAGCTCTTCTATTTTGTGTTTTATTCTTAAACAATTTTTCACACTATGATTTTCACTTGCCTTGCTTTTCTGTGCCCCTAATGTGTATAGTTTCTCTGGTTTTCCTTGAACCCACACTTCCCCTCCCCCAGGCATACACCAATGCTGTTCTTCTACTAGCTGGAACTCAGCATTCTCCATGTCTGCCTTTAAGTGCTGACTCTTAGAATATGCTGTGCCTTTGCACTTAGTCAACTCCGCAAACACCTCAAACCTCTGATGATGACTCATGTTCAGTTGATTCTCTTCTCTTATGCTATTAATGTCTTGCTATTTTTTAAAAAATCTTGCCTCCTGTTTATAGCATTTTATAGTAGTCATTAAAACATTACTGTTATGTTAGTTGGGAATTTATTAAAATTTTCTCATATTTCCCATTTTGAGTACTTACAATTTCTTTATTTTGTACAATTTCTTTTAAATCTATTCATTTTCTTCCAAAGTTCCTTCTTCAAGTTCATGATCTGAATTGGTAAAGGTGGATCTATGCCATTTTATTTACTATTGTTTTATCTTGTTGGTAGTACAAGTTTCATGTTGTATATCTATGACAGGTAGCCTCTGCATGGCTCCCAGTGATCTCTAAGTATTATATATAATACAGAATAATCCTGTTACATTTAATGTGAGCTAGACTCTCATGTATATCAAATAGAATATAGCAAAAATAAATTGCCAGAATTGCATTCTATTGTGGTGGTGAGATATACCACAAGTCTATGTTTTTTATTTTGTTTCTGTTGTCTTCACATTCCACGGCTCCTGTAGTAGAAGCCAGTTCTCGTGTATCCCACCATGTTGAGAGAGTTATACAACAGGGTTCGATTCTGGGTGATGGTTGGTGAGGAAACGACCCCTTCAGTTTATGCCGGGGCCAGCTAGGGTGAGATCGGGGTCTGAAGAAGGGTTGATGCAAAAGTGGAGAAGGAATGAGTCAGGCACAGGCATAGGTAGTCAGAGTGCTTCTTTATTTGTACAGAACTTAATAGGTGCATGTTGTTCCAAAACATCGATCATGTTATCTTTGTCCCTGGACATGTCTTTCAACTTCTGCTTGGCCATAAGTTTAGTCATCATTGATAAATCATGACGGAACAGAATCATCTTTTACAATCATTTTCCATCATTAAACACAAACTCAGCTTTTAACAATCTTGTACTTTCAAGGGCATATTTTGCCAAAGCATGACAACCCATTCTTAGGCTGGTAATTCTTTTGGTTTCAAGGACACTAGACAGAAAGAAAACATCCAAGCCAGTCTGGGCAGATTGTCATGTCCCAACCAGTATATTATCAACTTTTAGTAGAGTTCAAATTGTCATTGGGCCCAAGAAAAATCATCAAGCCAAAGTTGCTACAGTTATTATTTGACTTCTGCCATAATACAGTGTTTAATGTATTTGTAGAATTCATTATATGTCTATTCTTGTTTGTTGTTGTTGTTGTTCCTAGATCATAAGACACCACAGTAGCCCTGTGTGAGTTTACTTTTTCTAAGAAAGGGAAGTCTTAATATTTTATTCTTTTATCATTTATCCACACGACTCTTTATCCATCATAGTAAGGAAGAGGCTTTTAGTCTGATCTGCTTCCAACTTCTCTAGCCTACTGAACATTGTTTACCTGTTTTTACCCCCGCAGGCCAGAAGAGGGCATCATATCTCATTATAGATTGTTGTGAGCCACCATGCAGTTGCTGGGAATTGAACTCAGGACCTCTGGAAGAGCAGTCAGTGCTCTTAACCTCTGAGCCACCTCTCCAGCCTTGTTCTGATTATCTTGTTCCTGAGTTAAATGCAGGGGCAGATGTGCCAAGATTATGTCTGAATTAGATCTTCATAAGGAAGTCTCTGGCATATTTATTTGAGTCACACTTCCAGGGCATAAGGAAGATCTTCACCTAGAGCCAGATAAGGATATCTCCCTAAAAGTTGGAGGGTTAGTATGCTCAGGACTTTCCTGGGGAAGCTTAGAAGCAGTGATCCTGGGAGAAAGCATAAAGGATTCATAAGAAAATTTCCATAAATCCAATATCCCCAAGTTGTATAAATAATAAATAATAAAAGTCCCCAAAGCATGTGACCTGTAGAGATCCAGGTGAAAAGGGAGCTATATCACAGTGATTGCATAACTCAGCTCAGCTTTGCTAGAGCTTTGTCAAACAGCTGTGCTTGCATTACGACTTTTGCTGTTCCTTTTAGATATGGCTGTGCCAAGTTTTTAATTTGCAAATCATCAGATTTGGCCAGAAGAGTGATGAGCAAGTAATAGTATCTGCTACAATCTCACTGATAACTACCTGAAATATTTTTTGCTTCTAAGCTCTTCAGACATTTTTCTCTTTATGTAGTGTCTTGTTTTCAACACTAACAGTATTAGTTTTGTATAATCTTTGTTCATGTAGATTCTAGACATCTTTAGAGTTACTATGCATTTTGTGTACGAAATACATTGCGTACTTTGCCTGTTTTTGATATACTGATATCACATTGGGCTGATGGGATGGTTGAATAGTTGGGCATTTGTCTAGCATGCTTGAAACTCTATCTTTAATGACTATCACTAGAGATAGGGCATGAATTGCCGACTTGACAGACAAGACCTATACCCACCAGAGGCACACCTCTTATTTGTTAGAGATTATCAGATTAGATTGATGTGGGCAGGCTACCTTATTAAGTGGGAGTAGCATTTCCTGAATTCCAGTCCTCTACTGAATAAAAGGACAAGTCTACTTAAGTGGAAGTACTCAGAGCTTTAGCATACTGGATTCTCCTACTCTGATGCAGTATACTCTCAAGCTATGACCCAAAATAAACACTTCCTCCCTAAAACTGCCTTTGTTTTCTCTGATGAGCAGTGTCCTTACTTCGGTGCAATCATTTATTGGTATGTGTCCATTCTTCTTTTTGGAATGGAGGCATTTATATTTTGCCATGGTGTGTTGGAAGTATGTAGCTTGCTTATGATTTTATAGGATCTTGGACTACTACCCTTGAACACCTGTTGCTGTGGCTTCTTGATTATAATGGACCGAATGCTCTAGTTGTGAGCCAGAATGAACTCTTTCTCCTTCAAGGTGATTTAGGAAAATTAATGGGGTGTGTAGAGAGGAGGAAAAGGAGACATAGTGAAGAGAATGTAAACAAAAACACTTATGTAATTGTATATTATGACATGAGATTCCAGATCACCTGTTAATTGGCTACTAGCTATATTAACAATGGATATATAGATGTATATGAAAAAAAAGATAGTGAAGGGGTTAACTGATCCATTAAATACATGTATACTAAGCATCTGTTTTTTTTTTTTTAATTCAGGCATTATTTTTGTAAGTGAAGGTGTAGTGAAGTCACAAAACTACTGACTACTCCATGGGTGAGAGAAAGTTTTTTGATGTTGTTATTGTTTGTTTGTTTGTTTGTTTGTGGGGATAGAAGGTTTTTATTGTAGATATGAGAGAACAAATAGCCAAGAGATATATGGGGAAGTTCAAAGCAGCCATGGTTACCTCTGAGGGCAGAAGGCCAGGCCAGGCTGGCAGTGGCCGAGCAGGTCCATATCTCTGGAGCAGAGAAAAGATTGGGCCAATGAAGAGCACTGGCTATGAAGGGAATGGTAGGAAAGCCTGTGAGCGGGAGCAGATTGGAAGTTTGAGGGAAAGGGGTAAGTCGGGGAGGTGAGAAGAGACAAGAAGCTACCTTCAACTTTGCACTTAGATATGTAGAACAGGTACATGCTAATAGTCATATGCCCCAGAGGCAAGAGGAGCTAAGGAAACTAGTTTGGAAAACAAACTAATTTCCAGGTTCCTGGGTAGTGCTGACACCTGCTGGAACACATGAAAGGGCCAGACCTGCAGATTCAAAGATTAAGAATCTCCTTGACACACAGTAACAATGGGATATCTGACAGCAGTCCCAATGAGGATCTGGTAAGGATAGTGTAGGCCTCCAACCAGACCCATGACTCGGAGCAATGAACATTTGAAAGTAAACATATGTGGACAAAAGGCTATACTGCGTGATACACTACAGCTTCTGTGACAAGATTTTTTGTTTATCTGTTTGTTTTATTTTACTGGGGGCAGGGGAGAAGGCTTTTGGTGTGTGACATGTAAATCATATACATTCAATAAAGGTTTTTTTTTAAAAAAAAGATTTTATCTATCTGCCTACAATCCTTCTATTGTCTACCCTGAGCCCAGATTGTCATTATGGTAGGTATACACATAGCCCTTTGAAGTTTGAGACCTAACAATATTCTCCATGAGATATTACTACTGAACACACCACTATATAATGGTGAGTGTAGAATACCAAATAAATTATTGTACTGCAATATAACGAGGTAATTAGGGTATGGGGACTAAAGAAGGCACTTAACACATGACACAAAGGGAAGAAGAGGGAATAAGAAGCTTGAGAAAACTAACTCATTTGGCCAGGTGATGAAACAGAATACTAAGAAAAGACAGGAAGCCATCTTATCAAGGAATATGGGTAGTTTAGTTTGTATAACAATAGACCTTCTAATCCAAAAAAAAAAAAAAAACCTGAGTAACAGCATGTTATGATGAGCAACAAGATATTTTTACAAATTCAAACACCAGCAAGGATGTTGCCTGACAGATATCATAATAGTGGATTTTATTGTGAAGTATATTAAATCCTCTGAAATACAAAAGGTAGATTAATGCCATGTAAACAGTTGCTAATGTGCCCCATGGGTTAATAGAAAATCACACATTTGAGAGATTGTTTGGACATATCACATATACCATCCACTATATTTGCTTCTTCCTACTGACCTATATGTTTTTCAGTTTACTACATGTACTAATGTTTGCAGAGGACATAGACTTTGAGGACAAGACATGCAGTTGAGTAGGTGAGACTTGGCTTAAGAATATATCATCAAAAGTAGCTTGGAGGGACCTGGAGAAGGTCCAGTTGATAAAGTGTTTGTCACCCAACCATGAAGACCTCATTTGGAGCTACCATATCTATATGTATATTTAACCCCAGCCCTGGCTAGAGGAGACAGCTCACAGACAGCAAATCTAGTTGGAATGGTGAGTTTCAGATTCAGTGAGAGATTGTGTCTCAACAAACAAACAAACAAACAAAAAAAACAAAACTGTGGTGAAATACAAATGAGGAACACTTATCATTGTCAACCTCTGACCTCCACAGATAATATGGATGAGTATACCTCCTCCCAACACACACACACAGAAAGAGAGAGAGAGAGAGAGAGAGAGAGAGA
>OU015750.1:18983930-19025214 GCA_907169655.1 Acomys percivali | reverse complement strand
GAGAGAGAGAGAGAGAGAGAGAGAGAGAGAGAGAGAGAGAGGAGAGACAGAGACAGACAGACAGACAGAGAGACAAAGAGACACAGAGATAAGACAAAGACAAGATAGAAAGACAGAGTGTAGTTTCTAAACAACAGCTTGAAAATTTTTTTGCTTCAGGATTGTATTTTTTATTTCTGGAAATCAGATTTCCATACTATATTCAACTTCTTAGAGGTGTGGATACAGGTATGGACTTGTGTCTACATTCTAGCTCTTTCTTGTGAAGATTGTAACCGCAGCTCAAAAAATGATGTTTGGCTTATGCTTCTGTATGAGAGCTGCTACCTCTGTTCATTTATAGAAGGACCAGCAAAAACCACAGAAACCCAGATGAGAAATGATGAGAGCCTGAAGTAACACCAGGTAATAAGAAACAAAGTAAAAGAGAGCCAATCAGAGTGTTGTTTTCATTATCAAATTAATTATAAAACACAAGGAAGTCTAGAATGTTCCATAGTTTCAGGCTGATCAATATATATGTGTTCTATTTTTCTCTGTTGTCACTAAAGTATTATGTCTTATTAAGAGACGTCATTGGTGTAGGGTCATGCATAGAGATAGATTTGACCTCATTAACCCAGTGTACACAAAGTAAGATCAAAAGAAATTATAGCCACACTAAAGGGATCAGCTTGGTGCCCTAGATAAAATGATGCAATGAGGCTAAATAAATGTAATGTATTCTGCCTGTCCTTTCAACCCTGTTTGGTTCTTCAGCGGAATATTTATTTGTGAGGGAATGTTAGCACATATTATTCTGCAAGTATATACTGTCAAAATATACTGATGTCCTCCCAACCTGTAATAGGGAATAAAAACAAGTTGTGCAAGGAATGAAAATCTACATGATTTTTAAGCATTCCTTCTGTAAGACAAATAGATCAGCCTTAGATATGCAGGTCTTTCCCAAACTATTCCAAGAACTGGGAAAGAAAGCTTCACAAACAAGTAAGTTTAAGTTTGCACAACTAAAAAGAGTTTATTTCTTCCCTACAGCTGTGCACCGAGGTAGGCAATTATGTCTGTTAGAAACTACAAAGGGCATGGAAATTTTGGCCCTTCCAGCTGCTCATGAAATTGGCTGGTATTTGTATGCTCACCTTCAGGTGCCTGTCTCAATAGAGCTGTAGCTGGGCCTCAATCCTATTTCTTAAGAAAAAAACATCTCCACTAGTCTAAGGGCTGATAGTGCCTGCTGTTTATAATTCCTCAAGCACAACCTAATTTATTTAAAAATAACACTCTTTCACGTTAGAATGTGAGAATAGTTCTTGAATGGAATGAAAATTAAGAGAAAGTTGGATTTTGATAATCATTCCTTCACTCTCAATTTGTACTGAAAGTAGGTCCCATAATGCTTTTTTAAAAAAAGAAATGCCTTCAATGTTCATAGAGATTATTCACATGGCCAATTTTTTCCTACCAATGACAAGCCCACTAGTGAGCTTTTTCTTTTTCTTTTTTGGGTCATGACACTTTGGTTTAGTCATTCCTAAAATGTATTTGTCATGAGGTGAGTATGAGAGACGCTTTGTAATGTGCCCCTGATTTTGACCTTTTAAGTCTTAGAGATCATTTTGCCAATGCTGGCACATGGAAATGAGTGAAATTCTGACAAAAGCACTGAGTTCACCCATGTGCTTATTTTCTTTGTGGACTCAATAAAACCATCTTAGGCAATGCTTTTGAACTGTCATATTATTGTTCTGTGGTTTCTACCATCTATAACACTATTACTTATGCACATTTTAGCTTTAGGAAATGTGTTATTCTTTTCTTTCCATGGTTATCATCAGGATGTAAGAGAGCAGGTGAAAATCTACTTAGAGTATTCTGGCAATGAGAAGGAAACTTCCCTTAAGGAGACCTGAAGCACTACCCTCCTTTGAGCAACTCCCTGTGGAGCAGGGACTGATGACTGGCAGGAGCTGACCTGGACACACATTATTTCAGTCTCTGGCTCCTAAACACAGAAATTCCCAAGATGACTGCAAACACCAAGTGCATCAGATGTGCAGAGGTGCCCATTGTAATGGGAACTGCCATTTGAGAAGTCACCTAACTCAAGAAACTGCTAAGAAAACATATCATGTGTCCATCACTATAAAATATAGCATTTGAATTTTTCTGCGTTGCTGGACTTGAGCCTCCAGACTGTGCTGGTAGTAGCCCCTTTGCCCTTCAGGATCCCAAGTGGGACAGCAAAGAAACTTTGAATTTCTCTCTCTCCTCACTGCATTAAGAATGTGCTGTGCTGGACTGGTGGGGTTTTCTAAGAAGTTCTGCCTTGGGCATCAGTCTCGTCAGCCTGTAGTAACTAGAGTTAATGAAAGCACCTGCAGGATAGCTCCCAGGATCCCAAGTGTGCTGCGCTGCTCACAGTACCCTGGGAAGGGTCTGGCTGCAGGCAATGGTGTCATAGAAAGATTCTTCCCTGGAGTTACCAGGAGTTGTGTCACTTTTGTTATCATGCAAACTATTGTTCAGATGCCAGGGTTGAACCAGTAATTTGCTTTTCATTAGATGAGTGCACTCACGTTTTGGGTAGTTTGTAAATTCTGTACACAGGAATAAGTTTTGTGCTCTTGCACTGCAGGGTAGCCAGACTTGAAGGCAATGTATAAATTAAGATGTGTCATGAAGTATTGGATTTTTCTCCTGAAATCTAAATGAGATCATAAATAACAAATGAAATTCAATGACTTAGAACTTTAGGATAAATGACTCTATAGAAATGTACATTTCCAATCAGATTTGGCTAAGAGTGTCAAATTGTAGTCTTTTGGAATGAACTTTGTTCCGATATGCTCTGGTTTAGTTTGAAGATATGATCTACTCTTCATGTTGGTGTATGCCTGTATGACTTTGTGTAAATGGGGATTCATTGCCAACGTATTAGCATGATTGGTAATAGCCTGTTACTGATTGATCTTTTCAAAATTTTTTGTTTTGACTTTAGATATGCCAGTATGTGTGTGTGTGTGTGTGTGTGTGTGTGTGTGTGTGTGTGTGTGTGTATGTGTGTGTATGTGTGTGTGTGTGTGTGTGTGTGTGTCTGTCTGTCTGTCTGTCTGTCTTTGGGTATGTGTACATGTGTGCATATGCTGGTAAAAGAAATAAAAGAGCATCGGAGTCTCTGGAGCTGGAGTTAGACAGTTGTAAGCATCCAGATGTGGGTGTCAAGACCCGCAGTCTGCTCTTCTGGAAGAGCAGTGAGTGCTAGTGACCCTTGGTTCAGCTTCAACCTCCTCTACGCTGACGATCCATGGCATAGTTTCAAGTTACTGAAAAAAATAAGACTCTTCCTCAGAAATTAAAACAATGAAGTCCTTTTACGAAGAATAATAGTGCAGCAGGCAGAGTCCTCCAAAGTCAAAATGATAGAAGGATGGTATCAGCCTAAACAGGCTTTTAAAATACAAAATGGCAAACACAATGTTTCCTGGTACCTTGCTTCTTGGAAAATATATTTAAAATTATAAACAAACACAAATCATTACACAGACACTGCAGGTGGATAATGACAACTTCCCATCCATGTAGAAGAAGTCTAACCTTTAATCCCCAGAGCCTAAGAATGTCTAATTTACATTAGCAAATTTGAATTTGAAATGTGATAATGAAGCAGGCTTCAAGAGGAAGAGATAATCCTGGGTTATCCAGTCAGGCTAATGTTATAAAATGAGGGATTGAAAATGAAGGCCGAATCCTAATTAGATTAGAAGGATGAAAAGAAAGAGAGATGAGGGATTCTCAGTAAAAAACAAGTGGCCATGGATAGAAAGGAAGGTGGGGTACGAGATCACAATAAGCCAAGCTACAAATATGGCTTCTAGAAGCTGCAGACAGCTCTAGCCTGACAGCATCAGGAAGATATGAATGGAAGCCCTACAAATAGAAATTAAATTATGTAAAGAACTGAATGAGCATAAAAAGAGAATCCAAACCATAGAACCTTAAAATTTACCCATTTGCAATGTGTGCATGCGTGCGTGCGTGCGTCCAGATTTTATAAGGGTACTGGTGATCCTAACCTAGGTCCTCACATTTCTGGCCATCTCTTTGCTGAAGGACATCTATCCAGCCTTACTTACCTATTCTTATGAAAAAAGGGAGACATTTTATCTTGACTAAGAATAAGAAGCAGTAGATAAACATGAAAGTCGACTCAATAAACCTTGAAGGTTAGTATGTTATAGATATGCCACATAGGAAAAGAGGGGAAGAACAGGTGAATAAAGAATATTCATATCCTCAGGAAATAAGAGGCTTTTTTTTTTCAGTCCTGGGGCACCAAATATCCCTTTCTTTGCTTTGTGCTTCTTTCCAGACAACATCATGATAATTATAAACTGTTAAGGTATCAGGACTGTAGCATCAGCATGCAGATGGAGTTATAGTAAAGTCCTGGGTCATCTGGTGGGCTACACGGCAGCAATGATAAATCAAACCACCTTCAGCCAGTTCACCTGGAAAGGGAGGTGGGATCCTGGCACCTACATAGATCCTGTCCTCAAAGATAAACATGGTTAGTATGGAGTAGAAGTTCAGGCAGGTGATTCAGGCAGTATTCAGTGTGACACCTTCTGTTATCTTAAGGGTCCACCTCTTATTCCTGAGTGGTGAGTCAAGGGTCCGGCTTGTGAAATTTCTTAAATACAAATCTGGATGTTATTACAGGCCCAAAGAGGAGTAAAATATTCTTTAAAATTGTTACTTATGCTTAGTTATTGACTGGTTATAGTTCACAACTATCAGTAACCAACACTTTTGTTATACAGTCTTTACTTAGAAATAAGAATGGGGCAGACAGTGGAAGGCAAACAGGTCCCCAAAATAACACAAACCAGGGAGATATTGGATGACCCCAAACGAGCAAGTTCCAAGTAATAGCTGGTAGATCTTCAGTTATGCTCTACACATCTTGGGAAAGAACTTAGAGTTTGGTCATAGAATCAGGGTGCCTGGTCCAAAAGTCTAGATGCTTCTCCCTCTATAAAGCCTATGAGTCATCATCATTATTCCCATGCACAGTTTCCTTAAATTGAGGCCAGGAATTTAATCCTAAAGGGAGAAAAATGATAACTCATAGGAGCCAAATACAGAAAGGAAGCCAGTGCGATAGGAAGTCAAACAGATCTGTTCCCATGTCACTATGTGAGTCTATCAAAAAACCTTGAGGGATTTGGTTTAATTTCTAATAAAGGACACAGTTCTTGAAACCTCGTCTGTGAATCGTGGACCTAATAACCCTTGCTGTGACTATGTTAATAACTCAAATACACAAAGCCTTAAATACACAAAGAACATCATTCTGTAAAACAAAAATAACTTTGTTCAGTAGCTTTAATAACTACATTGGCATTTTCTCCCCACAGGCAGAGATACACATATGTCAAGTGTTTATGCCAGGGATGTTTGAAAGTCAAGTTAATATAATTGTAGTATACTAGGATAAGCCTAAGGATACATTTCTTGAAGAGACAGTAGGACTGGGGCATCTGGACTACTCATCTCTGGCAAAGTTTTGTCAGCTGCACAAGGCACATTAGCCTCTCTCATTAGAGCCTGGAATTCTGATGCGAAGTTAGTATATGAAGTCTAATGCTGGCACGTTTCTCCTACTCCATGTGTGGTGTAGATGAGTGCTACAAAGAAGTCATAATACAGAGTACCAACCTTCTGGACATCACATAAATCAGCATTTTCGTTTAGATAACCTGCCTCACTGAGGGACAGTGTCTTTGGGAAATCACATCAGATTCATAGACTTACTGGCCACAGAAGGTGCAGGAAGACCTACACAGTGTACAAAAGTGTCCCCAGAGTCAAGGCCAGCAGTTATTGTATAGAGATTCTATAGAAAGTCTTTGTATAAAGTTATAATGGCCTCTCTACAAGCAGTCTCTGAAAAGTCTTTTCTGTTGGTTAGTATCAGGCAATCAAGTGTCTGGACCCTGGTTTTAAAGCCTCTAAATTCTAGAAATTTAATGGAAGCCAACATGACTGACACCATTTTGATTGTATTGATTCTTAAATTCTCAGAATGGTCAAAGATCCAGATGCAATTAAGTAACTCTTCCTTTTCCCATTTTAAGTGCCTATGCATGACTTTCTTTTCAGTTTTCTTTCATACTCACAATAATTCATGTGCTTTTTGATTACATTTTTACTAGATTTTTCTTTATTTATTATATTTCTTTTTTATATATACATTATAAAACCTCCATAAGGAGGTTCTTTGATAATCATCATCTTCTTTGAGGTAGGCGGGCTGTTTGCAAGAGTTAATCTGTCTTGTTGTCAAATAATCTTTAAAATAATAAAAACACATTTAAATGCCATATTCTGTAGGTCTCTGAGGCTTTTGAAGACCATATATATCCATTTTATGTTATATATCTATAGAATCCTATCTATTTGTTAAACCTAGGATATATATTCTTGTGATAAAAGAAGACTAGTACTTGATATGACCATGATTTGATCAACTAGCAATTATCTTGTATTTCTTAATTATCCTAAAGAGCCTGCAATACTACTTTCAAGGTATTGGAAGTAAATCTTGTATTATAATTGAGTTTTATGGTTGCAATTCTGCATTTTGAGTGGAAATATATATAATCTGTGTGAAGAATAATCTTTAATTTTTATTCTACACCAATGTATCAAAATTAAACTTATTTTGCATCAATATACAAAGTTCTATATCAATGAATTAAAATTAACCTTATTTGTGAGTAACAATTAAGGCCTTAAGTTAAAGGCCTACTTAAGGAAAAGGCCTATTTTGAGGAAAAGAGAGACATCCCTGAGTCCCACCTTGTTTTCTCTCTGTATAAGGGCAACAATAACTTATAACTAACTCCCATTGAAAATACGCATCTGTACCCCAAGAGAGCAAAGAAAAACCTACTCAATCATCCTTAAAGGAAATGGTGCATCATTCTCTTAAGGTTTCTTTCACCTGATTTGGGATCAATAATACCTTTTTAGAGGCCGAAATAAAGTTGGGGATGATGGTTAAAAAAAGCCAGGGATAGCATTTGTGGTTCATTTTCTAAAGGTTGAGAAATTCCAGGCTTAATAGGAGTCCTGTGTGGGACAGTCTGAAATGCTGGACCAATTGTCATTGGGAGCTTTCTTTGAAGCTGTCCTATTCTGATGAGTAACAGCAGCTGAAGCACCTGGTGCTGGAACATGAAGGAGGCAGGATGTCAGCATCCAACATGGTAAGAGGAATGAATCCTGCCAGGTCTGATCCAGAGTCAGTGCCCTGCTCTTTTGTTCTGGAAATATACAATTTCTTACAAGCATTATACAGTCCTAAAATTATAAATGTATGAGGTAGGCAGGAAGCACAGAACAAATAAGGCTGGCTCTCTGTTCTTTATATGAGCAGAAGTAAGACATCTGTAAATCTTCATTCATGTCATACAAAGAATAGCATCTAATAATAATTCACAGGGCTTCTGTGACCAACAAGATGCCTTGTCTATGCACAGACACTCATATCTCAGCCAGTCTCAGAGCTATTCTCATGTGGTGAGATTAGCAATATAATATCTGCTTGTTCTGCAATATGAATTCTTTACATCCCAATTGTAGCCCCCTCCCTCATTACTGCCACATCCCACTCTTCCTCCCGCTTCCCCTCTCATTTCCTCCCCTAGTCCTTAGAGAGGGGAGCCCTCCTTCCCTAACATCTGACATCAGCCAATCCAGTGTCATCTTCCTCTATGGCCTGGCAAGGCCACCTTGCCAAGAGGAAGTGACAACACTGGGAGGCCTGAGTACATCTC
This sequence comes from Acomys percivali, assembly GCA_907169655.1. Classification (NCBI taxonomy): domain Eukaryota; kingdom Metazoa; phylum Chordata; class Mammalia; order Rodentia; family Muridae; genus Acomys; species Acomys percivali. Next base: position 19,017,370 of record OU015750.1, on the reverse strand, counting down.
AGAAGTAGGCCCTACTTCCCATATTGTAGGACCCACAAGGAGACTGTGTTGTCTACCTACTACCTCTGAGCAGAAGGTCTAAGTCTACATCCAACATGGTCCTTGGTTGGCACACCAGTCTCTGTATTGTAATGTGGTTATCCTGTATTAAGTGGCTAATATCTGCATATGAGTGAGTATACACCATGTGTGTCTTTATGGGTCAGGGTTACCTCATACAGTATGATTGTCTCTAGTTCCATCCATTTGCTGCAAATTTCAAGATTTCCTTGTTTTTGATGGCTGAATAGTACTCTGTTGTGTAAATGAACCATATTATCTTTATCCATTCTTCAGTTGAGGGACATCTAGGTTGTTTCCAGATTCTGCCTGTTACAATCAAGGCTGCTGTGAAGATAGTTAAGCAAATGTCCTTGTTGTATGGTAGAGTATCTTTAGGGTATATGCTGAGGATTGGTATGGCTGTGTCTTGAGGTGAATTTATTCCCAGTATCCAGAGATAGTGCCAGGTTGATTTCAAAAGTGGTTGTACAAGTTTGCTCTCCTACCAGCAGTGGAGGAGTGTTCCCCTTTCTCTGCATCCTTGCCAGCATGTGCTGTCACTTGAATTTTGGTCTTAGCCACTCAGATAGGTATAAGATGTTATCTCAGATTTGTGTTTTGATTTGCATTTCCCTAATGACTAGGGATGTTGAGCATTTCTTTAAGTGCTTCTCAGCCATTCAATATTCCTCTGTTGATAATTCTCTGTTTAGCTCTGTACCACAATTTTTAATTGGGACATTTGGCTTGATGGTGAGAGTCTGCACTGTTTGTGTTCTGTTCAGGAAGTTGGCTTCTGTGCCAATGAGTTCAAGGCCCTTCCTTACTTTTTCTTACATATTTATGGTGTCTGGTTTTAAATTAAAGCATTTAATCCACTTGGACATTAGCTTTGTGCACAGTGATAAATATGGTTTTATTTGCATTTTTCTACATGTAGCCATCCAGTTAGACCAATACCATTTGTTGAAGATGCTATCTTTTTTCTATTGTATGGATTTGGTTTCTTTGTCAAAAATGAAATGCCCATAAATGTGTGGGTTTATTTCTGGGTCTTCCATTCAATTCCACTGATTAACCCACCTATTTTCATGCCAGTTTTTTATTACTGTTGCTCTATAGTACAGCTTGAGATCTGGGATGGAGATTCTTCCAGAAGATCTTTTATTGTACAAGATTGTTTTAGCTATTCTGAGTTTTTGTTTTTCCATATAAAGTTGAGAATTGATATATCAAGGTCTGTAAAGAATTGTCTTGGAATTTTGATGGGAATTGAATTGACTTTGGGAATTACCTTTGGTAAGATGGACATTTTTACTATGTTGATTCTCCAAATTCCTGGACATGGGGGATATTTCCATCTTCTAATATCTTCTTCAATTTCTTTTTTTAAGTGAATTGAAGTTTTTTATATAAGTCTTTTATTTGCTTGGTTAGAGTTACACCAAGATGCTTTATATTATTTGTGGCTATTTTGAAGGGAGTAAATTCCATAATTTCTTTCTCAGTCCATTTGTCATTTGTAATCATCAGGGCTACTGGGTTTTTACTTGAGTTTTTATTCAGACACCTTGCTGAAGGTGTTTACCAGATGCAGGAGTTTCTTAGTAGAATATATGGGGCCACATACACACTAGTATGTTATCTGCAAATAGTGATAGTTTTATTTCTTTCTTTCCAATTTATATCTCCTTGACCTCCTTTAGTTGTCTTATTGCTCTATCTAGGACTTAAAGTACTGTACTGAAGAGATATGCAAAGAGTGGACAGCTTTGTCCTGTGTCTGGTTTCAGTGGAATTGACTTAAGTTACTCTCCATTTAGTTTGATGCTGACTATAGGCTTGCTGTAGATTGCCTTTATTATATTCAGGTATATGTCTTATATTCATGCTCTCTCCAAGACTTTAAACATGAATGGGTGTTGGATTTTGTCAAATGCTTTTTTGGCATCTAAGGAGATGATCATGTGTTTTTTTCTTTCAGTTTACATATATGATGGACTACATTGATAGAGTCCCCTATATGGAACCACCTGTATGTGTCTAGAATGAAGCCTACTTGGTCATGGTGAATGATATTTTTGGTGTGTTCTTGGTTTTGGTTTGTGAGTATTTTATTGTTTTTGTGTCAATGTTTATAAGAGAAATTGGTTTGAAATTCTCTTTCTTTGTAGAGTCTTTCTGTAGTTTAGGTATCCAGGTGACAGTGGCCTCTTAGAATGAATTTGGTAATGTTTCTTCTTTTTCTATTTTGATGAATAGTTTAATGAGAATTGGTATGAGCTGTTTTCTGAATGTCTGGTAGAATTCTGTGTCCTGGGCTTTTTTTGTTGTTGTTGTTGTTGTTGGGAGACTTATAGGCTTTTGAAGTACAAACTAATGCTTCTTTGGCTTTCCTCAATGTCTATTGTTATGTCTCCAATTTCATTTCTGATTTTGCTGATTTGATTACTCTCCCTTTAACTTTTAGTTCACTTGGTTAAGGGTTTGTCTATCGTGTTGATTTTCTCAAAGAACCAGCTCTTGGTTTTGTTTATTCTTTGCATTGTTCTTTTTGCTTCTAATTCATTGATTTCAACTCTGAGTTTCATGATTTCAAGCAGTCTACTGCTTTTTGGTGAGGCAGTTTCTTTTTGTTCTAGCTTTCAGGTGTGTAGTTAAGTTACTAGTATGGTATTTCTCCAGTTTCTTTATAAAGGCACTTAGTGCTATGAACTTTCCTCTTAGCACTGCTTTCATTGTGTCCCAAAATTTGGGTATGTTGTGCCTTTGGATTCATTGAATTCTAGAAAATTTTTAATTTCATTTTTACTTTGCTCCTTACCCAGATATCACTGAGCAGGAGTTGTTCAGTTTCCATGAGTTTGTATGCTTTTTTTTGTTTGTTTGTTTCTGTTTTTATTGAGTTCTAGCTTTAATACATGGTGGTTTGATAAGATGCAAAGGGTTATTTCAAACTTTCTGTGTCTATTGAGATTTCATTTGTGACCAAGTATGTGGTCAGTTTTGGAAAAGGTTCTGTGAGGTGTTGAGAAGAAAGTGAATTCTTTTGTGTTTGGATGAAAAGTTCTGTATATAACAGTAAGGTCCATTTGATTCATGGCATCTATTAGTTTTGTCATTTTTCCATTTAGTTTCCACCACGATGATCTATCTATTAGTGAAGTCTTCCACTATTAAAGTGTGCAGTTCGATGTGCGATTTATGCTTTAATACTGTTTCTTTTATGAATGTGGGTGCTTCTGTATTTGGGGCATTGATGATCAGAATTGAGATGTCATCTTGGTAAATTTTTCCTTTGATGAGTATGAATTATCCTTCCCCATCTCTTTTGATTAGTTTTGTTGAAAGTCTATTTTATTAGAGTAAGATGGCTACTCCACCTTGATTCTTGGGTCTGTTTGCTTGGAATATGGTTTCCAGCCCTTTACTCTAAGGTAATATTAATCTTTGTTAGGGGGCTGTGTTTCTTTTACGCAGCAGACTGAAGTTTTCACATCCATTCTGTTATCCTGTGTCTTTTCATTGAGTAGTTAAGGCTATTGATGTTAAGATATATTACTGACCAGTGGTTATTGGTTCTTATTATTTTGATGTTGGTGATGGTAGTGTGTGTGTGTGTGTGTGTGTGTGTGTGTGTGTGTGTGTGTGTGTGTGTGTGTTTCCTTTATTTTATTTTGGTAGGTGTGGAATTATTTATTTCCTTTGCTTTCCTCTGTATAGTAATCCTCCTTGAGTTGGAGTTTACCTTCTAGTATCTTCTGTAGAGCTGAATTTGTGGTTAGGTACTGCATGAGCTTGGTTTTGTCAAGGAATATCTTGTTTTCTCCATCTATAGTGATTGAAAGTTTTGCTGGATAGAGTATTCTGGGTTGGCAGCTGTGATCTCTTAGACTCTGCCTGACATCTGAACAGGATTTTCTGGCTTTCATAGTCTCTGTTGAAAAGTCAGGTGTAATTCTGATAGGTTTGACTTTATATATGACTTGGCATTTTACTCTTGCCGCTTTTAATATTCTTTCTTTGTTCTGTACATTTAGTGTTTTGATTATTATGTGGTAGGAGAATTTTCTTTTCTGGAGTTCTGTAGACTCATTGTATATTTATGGGCATTTCTTTCTTTAGATTAGGGACATTTTCTTCCATAATTTTGTTAAAAAATATGTTCTAGTCTTTGTAGTTGGGAGTATTTTTTTTCTTCTATCCCTGTGATTCTAGGTTTGGTCTTTTCATGGTTTCCCAGATTTCTTGAATATTCTATGTCAGGAACTTTTTAGATTTAACTTTTTCTTTGACTCATGAATCCATTTCTTCAATCATATCTTCTATCCCTGATATTCTTTCTTTCATCTCTTGAATTCTGTTGGTAATGTTTGTGTCTGTAGATCCTGTCCTCTTCTCTAGGATTTCTATTTCCTGGGTTATCTCAGATTGTGTGTTCTTCATTGCTTCTATCTCCATTTTTAGGTCTTGAAACTTTTCATTAGTATCCTTCTCTGGTTTGATTGTAGTTTCTTTAAGTGATTTGCTCAATTCTTTTTATCTCTTTCTTTGTGTATTTCTGTTATAGTTTGACGGATTTATTTTCCTTCTTTAAGGCCTCTATCATTTTCATAACCTCAGATTTGAAATCCTTCTCTTGTGTTGGCTATGATAGTATATACCTCCAGGGCTTGTGGTGGTGGTGGGACTGCTGGTTTCTGGGGGTATCAACTGGTCCTGGGGATTGCTGTTTGTGTTCTTATGCTGACCTCTTCTCATTGTGATGTGTCTGGTTGGAGCTTGTGTCCAGCACCTTCTTGGACCTCGGAACTTTCTGTGGCTTTGTTGGGTGACCTGAGGTCAGATCCACTAGTGTTCCCAACTGTGGTGTGCTAGGTGCTAGAACCAACAGATGCTTATGTTTTTGAAGTTCATGCCTACCTCTGTGCCCCAGGGAGTTCAATAGCTTCCCATCAGCCAGGCATGTGGCACTAGTCTTTGGAGGCTGCATGCCAGTTTCTGTGGAGACCACAGACTTTGTGTTTTTTCTGGATGGCTGGAGGCCACCACACACTTTGGATCTCTCTTACTTGTGGGTCACCAGTACTGGTGTCTTGTGCATTTCAGATCAGTCCTTAGGTTGCTCAATAGTCACTGCTATCCTGTTGATCAAACAAGGTGTGTGTTAGGCACAACCATCTTGGATCCCACCTCATGTGCCTTTTTTTATACTTTCTTGCTATATATTCCAGACCAACTATGTGACCAATTTCTGCCCCTTTATTGTTAAATGCAGCAGATGCTGCCCAGGTATATATCTAGAGTAGACTCCTGTGGTCAGTTTTACTTCATCCCACTAAGACCTGGGTTGACTGGTCTACTTCCAGTCCACCAGAACACAGGATAATGATTTGTGTGAAGTAACACATGGTCAATTTTTTTAGGACAAAGTAGAAATAATACACTGTACTATGGACTTGACTATTAATCTCTGTCATCTATTTTTCATCTATCATTGCAGTAGTATAATGAAATGTTACAGTATAGCACCACATAAGTGCTTCTGGATGCTTTTATTATGAGGGCTAGTGATGAGGAGCAAGCAAGTCTGTCTCTTGGTTCTCACCATGCTTCAAATATAACTGTTTCTCTTTCACTTGTCTTCTGAATAATAGATCACTCTGCTCTTGAGATGTTTAAACCCACTATTACATCACTTTTCCCTTTTTTTATTAAAATTAATGCTAAAACAAAATGGTAATTCTGATTGTGATCATGAGGAATATGGGGCTTATAATGCTGATATACCTAGGAAAATGGTGGCATTCATTAGAAAGTATAAAGTATAGATTTTCTCAAATGGATGCTTGTCAGGCCTAAGGCAGTTGAGTTTGTTCATTTGTGAAGGGCAGAACAAAGTCATTCCTTTATAAAGTGTATGAAACCTATCAGCAAAGACCACATGCAAAAGCTGTATGTAATTAAGGATTTTAAAGTATAAAAAACTCCTAGGAAAAAGATCACCCTCCCTTAAATGTGCAAGTTCTATGACATAGGACATCAAATCAAAACATTTTCATTGAAATCTATGTATGAAAGGTATCTGTAAAGTGGATGCTTCAATCCGAAGGAAAATTTGCAGTGAAACAGCAGTAACAAAAAATCAGAGTGACAAGACTCAGAGGTTACTGTGTTCTGCATCTCAAGTCACCTCTAGTGTTGTCCGAAAGTCTGTCTCTCTAATGGAGGGAAACAATTCAGACCCTCATGACTGAGTTGTGGAATTACACCACACACCAACAATCTTTCTGATAGGAAATGACTTCATGCGTAGGTGTTCTACAAACTGAAAAATGTTGAGCAGTCTTAGTTCAGTAGTCACATTTCACACTGTAAATTATGACTTTCTCCTTGTGTCTACATAAAAGCATGAGTTCTGTGAGAAATCTGAAATTGAAATGAAATAACAAAAAATCTATGTGTACATAAGACAGATTTTTGTTTTACAGTAAATGCATTCATATATATATATATATATACATGTATATGAAACATAGATAAACATAGGTTAAACCATCTATTTACATATCTATCTTCTCAACAGGAATTTCATGAGAGAATTGCACCCCAGTGTCCTGAGACGTCCACTGAGTGCTTTGAATTGTGACTATACCTCTAAAATGAAACAATTATAAAAATAATCATGTGAAACATTTTCTTTAATCTGAGGCTTGGTGTGCATTTTTACCTGAGAGACATCAAGTTCCATAATTTGGTGGAACAGACTAACATGTTAGTCCGACACTTAAACTTTGGTATATATTTAAGAGCCGACATTATTCAGTAATATCATTTATTTTTCTATTTTGTCAATGTCCAGAATTGAACTTAGAGCTTTGATAATGCTTGGTCAGCTCTCTACCAACAAGTTCTAACCCCAATATAGCTTATTTTCTGCTAGTGAGTTTGGTTCTTAGTCAACACTTTTTATCAGGCATGCACGCACGCATGCACACACACACACACACACATACACACACACAGCTAATCTGTGATGGTGATTGTAATATGGAAAGAAAGTGATACTCCTTCAGTAGAAAGTTTGCTTCAGTGTTTGAATTTTGATCTTTGTTCAGACTATTGACAAGTAGTAAGATAGTACCATGATGCTGGGCAGAGGAGAGCCTAGCTTCCAGTTGGTGAAAGAACTGATACAACAGAGCATACTTTCCTAGTAAATCAACTGTGTTGGTGAATAGGTTAGACAATTTATTTTTGTCTTATGGCATTTTGATGTGTAACCAAAGCATTAAATACAACTTGTGGTATCCTTTTCAAAATAGTAATTATTCATTGCTGATTCCTTAGAGTGAATACCAGAAGATTCTTCTCACTCTAATTCCTTAGCATATGGATATTATCTTTGTCATTGTTGTTTGTTTGTTTGTTTGATTTTTGTTTGTTTGTTTTTCGAGACAGGGTTTCTCTGGGTAGCCTCGGCTGTCCTGGATCATTTTGTGGATGATGCTGGCCTTGAATTCACAGAGGTCCGCCTGCCTTTGCCTTGTTGAGTGCTAGGATTACAAGTGTGTGCCACCAAGTCCGACTTATATGGATGTTTTCAATAGATCAGCCACAAAAATTAGTTATTACAAACTGAGCAATTATAGCAATGGTAAATTATATCACACATGTTTTAAAAGTATTGCTATTTTCACAGTACAATAGAATAGAGCTATTATTATCTCTTTGCTGATTCTGGAGATTAGAGTGGTTGTTATTGGTGTCAAGTCCTTGGTGAAGGTTGAATTTCAGTTCATAAAATCTTAATTCACAGTCCAAGAGAGAATATCTTCCTCCTGCAATTATATGTCTTATTCACTACAGTGCAGATTAAGCAAACATATTCAACTTGACATTTTGGTCTCTAGCTTGTTGTACCTTACAACACAATTCTTCAATAAATGTGGAAATTTTTATATACATTGTCTAAATTAATCAAGAAAAGAAATTTGAAACTTAGAAAAAGAACTTACAACAACACTCCCTATATTAGTTGAAATTCCTTCTGCCTAACAATAATGGTAATAGAGAACTTTATCTTCCATTTGGTGGGTGGAAAATGAGTCAAAATATGTTCCAGACATCCCTGATGAATGCTGAGGACAACACTTCTAACACCAACCAAATCACACTCAGTGTCTTTTATCAGTTCTTCTTAGGAACGTGAGCATGGACTAAGTAGATTCCATTAACACATTGTATTTACTATATAATTTTCCTTACAAACGTCCAGTAAGACCTCTCCGCACACATTTTCTGTCACAACTTAGCCAGATGTGATTTAGTCATATGAATTTCAGATATGCTTCTATATTAAGTTGAGTCAAAACATTTCCTATGAACTCATATTATGTTCACATATTCTCTTTCTCACCTGTGTTTAGTCAGGAAGAAAAGTCAAGCTCTGTCTTTTTCCCTAAGATCCTCACTATCATTTTCTGAATCTGTAGCACCTGAGTATAAAATCACTGAACAGTGTACATGAACAGAATAAGAAAATCCCTAAGCTAAGGCAGCAGTATCTAGGAAGAAGCTTCACCATAGTTGAACAGCAGTCATTTAAAGCAATAGAAACTTTTATATTTTCATATGGCCCCATACTAGTATGTACCTATTGATTCCAAATCTTTTGAACATTTCTCACTAGATTGGGGTGGTAAAACCTTATATAGGTATAAGAAATAGGTACATGGACTAGCAGTACCTCATATGAAGATAGAAAATAAGAAACCAAAATCATATTCGGTCTAGGACGTCATTTCTATGACACAACATTTAATAAGTGCACTTCACCTTCTGATGCAGTATAGGCTCATTCACTTGGGTGGATTGAGTGCTTCTCAATTGTCCAGATTCAGTCTTAAAATGAGCCACCAGTTATTGGTTTGTAAGTAGAGCTTTTCTCATATTCATTTAAGTTTTGTTTTCTCCTATAATTTATTTTTGTTGCAGTTTGGTTTTTGCCATTAAGTATTACATTCCAAAAGATTATGTCCCACAACTCCACACTGAAGATTAAACCTAGGTGGAGTGGATGTAATCATGTTTTTTTTTTATCCCAAGTGTGGGATAGGTATTGAATGTAAACATGTTTTTGTTTTGATCCCAAGTGTGGGATAGGGAACAGACCTGTGAAAGAACAGGTGATGTTTATTCACTTAGAAGTCGAACCACTTCATGGAGTCCTTGGTTTTTGCCAGCTGAGAAACATTCTAGTACAGACTGTGAAAGGATGTGTGTATGTATGTATGTATATTGTGTGTGTGTATATATATATATCCTCACAACAGCAAGTGGGAGCATTTTGGGTCTTGGTATTGTTTGGCTGCTCATCATTCCACTTTGTGATGCTCCTAGAGAAAACCAATCCAGTAAGGCTTTGATGCTTTGGGCTCCAGCTGAGGCTCCTGGGTTTCGTTGCTCCAGGTTCCAGCAGCAACTTTGGCGGAATTGTTGGTCTGCTGAAATCCTGCTGACTATGCCAAGGTCATCACTCCCAGGAGCTGAATCCAACCAGGTCTACTTCTCCTGTTCCCATAAATCTCCTTTCTCTCCTATCTAGGGTAGGTGTGTTGAAAGGGAGGTATAAGCATTTAAAGAACCCCAAATAAAAATAGGTTTAATAAATTGGAGCCTACACATAGGAATGCCTCATATGTCCTAGTATTAGGCAATTACTCTAATATTGGGTTCTACCTCTCTTTCTCTGTCACTGGCTCTTTCTCTCTCTCTCTCTCTCTCTCTCTCTCTCTCTCTCTCTCTCTCTCTGTCTCTTTCGGTCTCTCTACCCCTGTCTCTGAGACAGGGTCTCACTAAATCTTCAGGCTGAGACTGAACACAGAGTTCATCAATACAGAATTTTGAACTCAACTTGGAATTGAGCCTGCAGTCTTTGCTTCCCAAGTAGTTGGGGTTATAGACCTGTGCAAAAATCTGGGTTCTGAATGACATATGCCTTTCCCCCTAGCTTCTCCCAGTCCTTCTGAAAAGTCTTGTGGCCAGTCTTACTAATCAGGTACAATAAAATACTGGAATCTCAAGGCAGGTGAGTGTGGACATTGCTCACAGCCCTGCTAGGAGCTGGCTCAAGGACTAACAGCATCTCATGCCTCTTTAGCATCCACCTTCAATAGAATTGCACACTTTTTTTCACCTGGAACTGTTGCTCACTTTCATTTTACTCATAGTCTTTTTTAAAATTTCTGTTTTTTTGAGACTATGATAAAATTATATTTTCCCTTCCTTTTCTTCCCTTACTTCTCATATATCCCTCTCTGCTCTCCTTCAAATTCATGGCCTTTTTTTAAAAAAATAATTCTTATTGCATGCACAAAGGTATATGCATACATAGTCCTACATTTCCCCTGTTGACTATCTGTACACTTTCTTGTTCGCATGCTTCTAGTGTTGACCATTTAGCACTGGACAACCAGCTCCTATGGTCTTCTTTATGGAAGACCGCCTTTCCCACTCCTAGCATTCTGCAGCTGCCTCTAGTTCTTTAGGTAGGGTTGAGGCCTCGTGAGGTTTTCCTCATCCAGTTTAGCATGGCTACTGGTATCATTCTTGTTCAGCTAATATTTGTCTGAGCATCCTGGTGAGAAGACGTGAGTGTGGCTTCTGATATTACTAGGAGACATTTTCACAGCAAACTTCCTGATCCTCTGGCTTTCCCTGTTTTTCTGGACCCTCTTCCATATTTTCTCTGAGCCTTATGTGTCAGAATGTTTTGTAGATGTATTTATTGAGACTGGGAATTCAGAATTTTGACTTCTGTAGTGTTCTCTGTTGAAAAGACACATTTCCTTTATGAGAGGTGAATATTATTATACTTATGTGTGGTTATAAGGAAGAATGTTATATGCAAAAATCTACAAACATAGAGTCCATTCCATAATGCTACTAAACAAGTTTTTATGATAGATTATAAAATAGGAATGTCCTCCTTACCAAACATTATTTAGTCTATTACTTAAATCTTGTTTAAAATATTAGATGCTAATCTAACCCAGATAAGAGAACACTCAATTATTTAATTTTTATATTCTGATCTTATGTTCCCATATTAACATTATAGGTGCTGGGTGTGTGTGGCCATTTAATAATTTTTCTACAAAGGCCATGCCAAAAAGAAGTGACTTTTAAAGGATTTTTAGAATGTTCAGAATCCCCAATATACCTAGAGTTGAGTTTGATTATCACGAGGCATCCAATTTTCTAAATTAGTCTCCCAGTGCACCATAGAAGTTTATGAAACTTAGCGGCCTTATTCATAGTAGCCAAAACATGGAAACAGCCTAAGTATCCCTCAGCAGAAGAATGGATAAAGAAACTGTGGTACATTTACACTGTGGAATACTACTCAGCTATTAAAAACAAGGAATTCCCAAATTGTGTGGGCAAATGTATTGAAATAGGAATGATCATAATGAGTGAGCTAACCCAGAAGCAGAAAGACTCAAGTGATATACACTCACTTATAACTGGACACAAGCCCATGGGGCATGTCCCATGAAAGTCTTCACCTACCAGGAAAGTGGGATAGATGTGAGGACATCCTATTGGGACTCTGGGTGAGAGAAGTGTGGGAGAATGGGGAAATAGAAGGATATAGAGGATCCTAGAAACCTACAAGAGCATTATGATGGGCAGATCTGGGCCCAGGGGTTCTGCTCAAACTATGACACCAACCAAGGACAATATGTGCAGTAAACACCGAATCCCTACCCAGATCTAGCCAATGGACAGCACATTCTCCACAGATGAGTGAAAAGTGGGGACTGACTTTCACATGAACTCTGGTGTCCCATATTTGACTACATCCCCTTGATGGGGAAGCCTGGTGGCACTCAGAGGAAGGATAGCAGTCTACCAAGAAGAAACTATACCTTATGATCGTATACAAGGGGAGGAGGTCCACCTCAGTCATAGTCATAGGGGAGGAGAATAAGGTGAAAGTGGGAGAGAGGGAGGAATGGGAGGATACAAGTGATGGGATAACAATTGAGATGTAATATGAATGAATTAATAAGTTATAAAAAAGTGAAAAAAAGAAGTTTATGAAAGTAAACACAAACTCCCACTACCTGGCATGTTGAGTCATCACTTATATTTACAATTAATTAAAAAAGAATGATAGAGCTGGGTGTGGTATCACACACCTTTAATCTCAGCTCTCAAGGAGGCAAAGACAAGTTGATCAGATAGCTGTGAGTTCAAGAACAGCCTGTTTTACAAAGCAAAAATATGACAGACAGCCCAGGCTACATAGAGAAAGCTTGTCTAAAAAACACAATCATCACTAATATGGTCCAAGGAGAAACAGGCCACTACAGAGATTTTTATTTTAAACAAGAAAATTTTTTTCCTGTTACAAGGAATAACTTTATTTGACTCGGTTGTTTTATCCTGTTTTAAGTAGACAGTGCCCTTAGGTTAAAAATGCATTCTGGTAGCCGTTGTGACAAAACTCAGAAGCAATGATCAGGAGCTAGAGGATTCATTGGGTGTGAAAAGAGCCTAAAAATATGCCAGTGAGAGGGAATTTTTAAAATTTAAAATGAAAGCTTTATAATGAATATTGTTATATATGCATATATATGCATATATATATATTTGTATATATGTGTATATGTGTGTGTCTTTAGCACATCCACGTAAATAACTTTTGGTGGGTGGATAAATAGGAGTATAAATTGAGACAAAGGGAATGAAGAAAAAACCAAACTGTGAGTTTTAAGTGTATTTTATGTGTGTGTATGAGTCTCGGCATGTATGTACATGCACTATATTTATGCCTGGTGCCCATGGAGACCAGAGAGGGTGTCAACTTCCCTGGAACTGGAATTACAGGCAGATGCTTATTCTTGCTGCAGTCCATATGTATCATGAAGTTACATAGACGATTAACACAATCCTGTGCATTTGAGGTCAAGGAAAAAGTAAACAGAAAAGAAAAGCATTTCATGAACTGTAAATCTTGCAGAAGTTAGTGTGCCTGCTGTATACCATGCCATCTGAGTAGGACACAGACAACTAAACACTGGGGTCTTCACAGGCCATTTGCTCCACCTGCACATCTAGTAACACTCACTGGTGCTCATGGTTGGAATCTAATGGCTCAGAGACACTGTAATACAGAGCGTGGAGTTTTTAAAACGTATCTCACACAGAAACTGAAACTCTAGGTCATCTCCCTCATCTGAGAGTTCTCTAATCTTCATGAGTAGAAATGTCTTTTCAGAGTATCATTTCAGCATCTACCCCACATATTAAGGTAGTCAGTTTTGCTTCTCCATATGGTGTTGAAGAAGACAATCTTTCATTAGGGCCTTAGTAAGCATTCCTCACTTTGAATCCTATGAGGGGTGCAGAATATCAGTGTGCCCCTGCAACAAACACTTTACTTCTCTGGGTGTAATAAAAGGAATGGGTTAATTCTATATTGATGGGCACAATGATACTGAAATATTATCTTTATCTATAAACATTTCTACTCAATTTGTAGCTCAAAATCTAAATTAAAATTTTAATATTTGAAACTTCATATATATGCACAATGTATATGGATTATTCCCATGCTCTATTCCTTCCCCACAACTACCCTCTAGACCCACAGCCAACTTTCATGTTCTCATGTTATCTCTCTCTCTCTCTCTCTCACTCTCTCCTCTCACTCTCTCTCTCACTCTCTCACTCTCTCTCTGTCTCTCACTCTCTCCTCTCACTCTCTCTCTTACTCTCTGTCTCTTTCTCTCACTCTCTCTCTCTTGCTTTCTATCTGTCTCTCACTCTCTCCTCTCTCTCTGTCTGTCTCTGTCTCTCACTCTCTTCTCTCTCTCTTTCTCTCTCTCTCTCTCTTACACACACACACACACACACACACACACACACACACACACACACACATTTAGTCCAAGGAGTGTCATTGGATCATCCATTAAAGTATGCACAACCTACCAATAAACATCTCTCAGAGAAAAGTGACTCTCTTAATAGCATCTATGAACTCTCAACAGCTCTTAGTTAGAGGCACTGGGAGCTTCTTCTCCCCAAGAAGGATTTTTATAAGTACTGTATCCTAACCAATTAGGTCAAAGGAGCTCCTGCATGATGGATTTTTAACTACCTAGATCTTGTTCAGGTGGTCACAGATGCTAAGATCACAGCTATGTCACATCCAGGGAACAAACTCCTCTGTCTCTTATACCACCATCTCAAGATATTTCCTGATCCTTGGGGAGGGATTAGAGTCACTTATTCTCAGCAGTTGCAATAGTTATGGCTTTCTACATTAACTACTCTGCACTTCAATAAGAAGCTTCTATGACCAAAGTTGAGAATGGCCCAGATTAGGCATATAAACACATATACTAACATGACAGTTTGACAACATAACCATTTATCAAAACAACATTGCTCATCTACAAATGCTTTTTACTGAACTCTGAGAAGCCAAAAACCATGAGTCATGACTTTGCAGAGTACTTTTGTCTTTTGAATTGGAAAATTTAAATAAAATTCTTCAATTTAGCTTGCCACTTTATTTAATTTCTCCACTAAACTACTGTATTTTAAATTTATATTTATTTATTTACTCATTTTATATCCTGATCATAGCTCTGACCTTCCTCTCCCACTCTCTCCCCCCTCCCCCTGTTTTGTTTTGTTTTGTTTTTCGAGACAGGGTTTCTCTGTGTGGCCTTGGCTGTCCTGGACTTGCTTTGTAGACCAGGCTGGCCTCAAACTCACAGTGACCCACCTGCTTCTGCCTCCCAAGTGCTGGAATTAAAGGTGTGTACCACCACTGCCTGACCTCTTTCCCTTTCTTTCCTTGCCTACTCCTCAGAAAATGGGACACCCCCACCAACCTACCCCAGCACATCAAGTCACATCAGGACTGACTACATCCTCTTGCCCTGTGGCCTGGCAAGGCAGTCCCAACAGGACCCAACAGAGTCCATGTCAAAGACAGCCTCCATGCCCCTTACTAGGGGACCCATAAGAAGACCAAGCTGCCTATCAGGTACCTATGTGTAAGATGCAGTCCATGCTTGGTCCCTGCTTGATGACTAAATCTCTGCAACCCTTCTGGGCCCTGGTTAGTTGTCTCTGTTCATTGTTTTATGGAGCTTCAATTCCCTCTGGGTCCATATACCCCTCCCACTACTCTTCCACAAGATTCCTTGTGCTCTGCCCAATGTTCAGCTACGAGACACAGCATCTACTTTGATCTGCTGCTGGGTGGAGCCTCGCAGGGACAGCTATGTTAAGCTCTAAAGCACTATATCTTAAATATCTGTCTCAATGAATTGGTTTAGCAAGAAAAAATACAAAAGAACTGTCCCTTTGCCACATATAGTTTGTAAATACTATCACTGTTCTACTTTAAGCAACTTCTATCCTTTTACTCCAGGCAAGGACACTATTCGGAGAGGAACAGAGCCTGGATCTCTCTTCATTTGGTGTATATAGGCATAGAAGTCTGCAGAAAGGCATTTATAAATTTCTTTGTATTTTACCATATGACAGCCAATTTTTCTGTTGAATATTGCTCTTCTTTTCTTGTTCAATATTGTGTTTTTAATTAATTAATTAACTTTACATCTGGACAGGAACTTCCCCCTCTCCCTCTTCTTCTCCTGGTCTCTCCCTTCCGCTTCCTTCTCCTGCTCTTCCCTTCTCCTATACCCTTTTCACTTTCTTCTCAGAGAAAGGGAGAGCTCCATGGATATCAGCCTACCTTGGAATCTGGAAGCATCTTGTATTGAAGCTAGACAAGGCTGTCTAGTCAAAAGAAAGGGATTCAAAGGCAGGCAACAGAGCCAGAGACAGCCCCTGCTCCTGCTATTAGAGGTCTAACTGAGGACCAAGATGTACATCTTTCATATAGTATGGGGACGGGGCTGGGTCCATCCCATGTATGCTCTCTAGTTGGTGGTTCAATCTCTGTGAGCCCCTAAGAGCCCAGATTTTCTTGTGTCTTTGACCTCTCTTGCTCTTTTAATCCTTCCTTCCCCTTTTCCATAAGATTCCCTGAACTCTGCCAAAAATTGGATTCATTCATTTTATTCCCTACCAATTCTCTGAACTAATTTTTATAAGCTTTAAAATGATTAGTTTTATTTTTCATCATGTGTGTGGATGTGAGTGTGGATGTGGACATATGCTTGCATGTTAGAGGGTGTGTGTGCATGTGGATGCTTTCAGAGGCCAGCAGACAATGTTGGATCCCATGGTGATGGAGTTACAAGTAGTTATGATCTGTCAGACCTGGTGATGTCAGCTGAGCTCAAGACCACTACATTTGTCACTGCTGAGCAGGCTTTCTAGCCTCAAGGTTTTAATTTTTTTATTTCAGTGGAACATGTGGCAGTGAAAAATGAGTCAGATTTATTAGCATCTGCAATACTTGCAGAGAAAAGAGATCTTAAAAGCAATTTAGTCCAGATTTAAGAAAAAGCTCCAATTAAACACAATTAATCTATTTCCAAATATTTATTTTAGGTCAAACCCTAAGAAAGTCTTATGTGAATACTTAATTTTATTTCTTGTGTTATTCTGTGTCCCTGGCAGACCTTCAACTTTTATTTTTGGTTGTGAGCCTAGCCTTTAACAGCTAAGCCATCTCTCTAGCCCAGACCTTCAACTTTTAATCTGACTTTCTGACCTCTAGAAAGCTAAGACTACAGGCGTGCTTTGTGACAAGAGGCCATAATTATTTCTTCAAAACAATTTTCTACAAGTGAAATTAGGGCAAAAACAAAGAATCATGAAACTTTTTTACACGTTGGAAAAATTCTTCCAAATAAAATCTTACTATTTTGTACTCTTTTGAGCAGTATACATGAGAATTTGAATTTTCTCATACGTTTTCCTTGTTCATATTTTATTATGAATATTATTTGGCTTACCACCTTTAAGCTTTACTCCTCAGGAAGATTGAATGAACTTTCTGCTTTTCAATTATTTCCTTTTAATATTTGCAACCACAATCTATTTTTTGCAGATATTTTTGTTCCCTAATATCCATTTATCATGTGAAATATTTGCCATTTTGAGGGATGTGAAGCTGTAAATATGAATTTTCAGCTTTGTCTTTTAACTTTTCTCATGCTACTTTTTAGAAATTATGAATCCTTTTGAAATGAAGATACTTTCTTTTATACTTTCTTCTTACACTTCAAAGTGCTTCTCATACATAAAATGTATGTCCATTTCACCAATATTATGTGTATCTAATATATTTATTTGCATACTTGGAATTTTTGCTACGAGAAATCCTCTCTGCATAGTCCTGTGGGTCTGTATAAATGAATTCTGCATCGATGTGAACCAGTTAAAATAACCAGTGGGACTACTAACATTTGTCTGAACTTTAAAAGTGTTCCTGCTGTTTTGCTTAAATATATAGATAGCATGAAAAATTATAAATTATAATACTCAATTAGAGCACTGTAATTTGAAACATTAGTGACACTGAGAGCTGAAGTGAATTTTTTCCTTCTATAAAATAATTACTGAGTGGGCCTTAACGGGTAAGTGCCTTTGTAGCTCCATGTGTGATTCAGGACATGACATGAGCATCCTCTCCTGCTATAGTGAATTATCTTTGTTCTTCCAACGGCAGGGGCAACTCTCCCATCTTAAACCATTCTCCCCATGAGATAGAGCAGAAGCCTGTGAGAATTCCTGGAGCAGGATTTGCTTTTAGCCATATGGGACCATTCTGCCACTAGGATTAATTTATTTTGATCCCTGTCTCTGTGGAATCTTTGTGTTTTTCATCACAACCATATTCTAATGTTTGCCTTTGTTACTTTTCCCTGGGAATGCACTCAGCCTCTTCAGCAGCAGAGCCAGCATTCCCACAGTTTCCTTCCCTCTCTCTTCCCTTATTTTTCCAAACTTCCATTTATCTGGTCCGGTACCCTCTTTTAGTGATTCACTATTGTCCAATGTTTCCTGGGTTCCCCAGTGACAGAGTAGGAGGCAGCACACACGTGCCACTGTGCCATGCAGGATTACTTGCTAGTGAATCCTCAAATCAACAACCAAGGGATTAGAAACAAGCAAGGAAGTGGCTGGTGGCTCCTGAAGAGCACTGGTTACGAAAGCAGTGATGTGTGAACTGAGCAGCTAACACAGGAGTCAGAATTTTACATCGTTGGATTTCTTACCCAATGACAACTGAAATTCTAGCTTTATGCTTGGGCTTTAGCTAAACTTTTGTAGTGAAAGTTAAACTTTGTTTGTGGTGGCTGGGGCAGGGGAGGGGTGGTGGGGTGGGGGGAGGCGGTGACTATTAGACTTGTTAACTCACTGCTCCTGAAATTTGTGCATATCCAACCACGTGCATCAAGCACTGCATTCAGCTCGACAGCAGGCACACTAGGATAGAGTCTAGTTCCTAGCAGGCTTTGGGTGACTTCTATAAAGTTTCCTTCCCATCCAGCAGACCCAGCAGATGCAGCAGTTTCAGGCCTCTGGTGATAAAGGAGTCATTGTGAAGCCTCACTTTTTTTTTTTTTTTTTAAGCTGCTGCGTGGCTTGGGACCACAGCTATAGCCACTTCTCTGGGTAAAGGGGAACACAGCCTTCTCTGGTCTTGCCCCACCCTATAGATGGCATGTTATCTGCATTCCAACCCAGGTGACTCATGTTAAATCTAGCTCAACACTTATCTTGAATTTGAAATTAGGTACTGTCCAAGGACTAAAACATGGAGAATTGTTGCTTTTTAATAAAACAGGAAATTTAGAAGAAAGCACCAAACTATATAGAAGAGGGTTCCATGAGGACTGTTATTGGAAATGTGGAGAACAAACCAAAGCCATTTTGTGCTCAGGGCCTGAAAACTTGACACCCCTCCCCCACAGGAGTTTCCAGGGAGACCCACAAACATACAGCTAGCAACCGTCCTAGAACTCCTACCTAGGGCCAACCAATTGGAGCTACAGGTCACAGTGACCAGAACAAATGAAAAAATTCCCTCCTGCAGTCTGGCCTTGGTCCCCTTGCTAAGCCCTGGTCCCCTAGCCAATCAGCTTAAAGATCAACTTTCCTGTACCCCTCTAACCTATCATGTAACAGCATAAAGATAAAGGGGGAAAGACCCTGTTAGGATGAGGTGTTTAATTTTAACTGTGCATGTTCGTTAGGTGAGCCAAAGGTTATTGATTATTGGACTGGAATACTTTGATAGCTGGAGCTTGGTGGTCAACCTCAGGAGAGGTAGTAGCCAAGTAAGAGAATAGACCTTGGTGGCTAGCTTCAGGAATGCATTCTAATGGTTTTCAGCAAGGCAGAGGCAGTGAGGAAAGGGCAAGGCCGCTGCAACACCCGTCTATTTTATGGACTTAGACCATTGTTTCAGGTATTATTTGTTTTGTTCAGATCACAAGATTCCCAAACATCACCAGGAATCAGAAGCCATATGCAAAAGCAAGGGGTGTTTTATTTTTGCAGAAGTCCAGCATGCTGCGATGCCCATTTAGACAAAATGGTGATCCTGAGGTGAGCTCATTGGCTGTTTATAAAGGAGTTCAGAGGTATTCCAAGGGAGAGGATGGTGACCTTTAATATGATTGGAACATTCAAACTGAAAAAGCATGGGCAGACTGGAAATGTGCAGGCAATCTTAGTCAGCAGTCATGATATAGTTATAACACAAGAGATTTCTAGACCAGCAATAAACTAACCTTGAGAAACCTTATCTCCATCAGGCCAGGTGGATAGGCTGTCCCTGATTGGCTGCCCATTATCTGTGGTATTCCCAGTATGTGCTTAGCTCGTTTCTGAAGAATGGCAGCTCAGGTCTCCTCCAAGCAAACAAGAAACCGAAGACTGTCATGGAGTTAGCTAGATTTAACTAGGCCTCTTCATTATTAATTTTATTCCTCTTTTCTACTTTCTTCTGTTTGTTACCACTATTTTGGAAGGGAATCTAACCAGCCTGAGCATAGCAAACATTGCTCTTGCAGGCCATGCCCAGTGAAAATTAACCATCTCATCTAAACATGAGGTTCTCCCTTCAACCTTACAAGCCACCATTTTTCTACGTGCCACCTCTGTCTCCTCTCTGTCTAGAGGCAATCTTTTGTCCCACTCTGGGATAAATACCCAAGCCCCTCTCCCTGGGTCCCTTCCCCTCCTCCCTATTCCTCTGTCTCCTGTATTTGTCTCATATTCCCTGCCCGTTGTCCCTCTCTGTCAAATACATCTCTTTTGTGCTGAGAACTTTGTCTTCTGGGTCCTGAGCTGCTACCAGCACTTCCAGTGTTCATGCACTCATTTTATTGTGGACTTGTTGTTTATTTGTTTCATTTGTTTGTTTTAGTTTTTTGGTACTGTTTTGTGACAGACTTTTCCTGGGAAGTTATGGACAGTCTCTACTCACCATAGATAAGAAACCAATGACAGATCCACACGTGGATATGACAAAGTCTAATTTGTTGAACTGATGAGTTTTATTGGGTTGTTTATAGTACTATGGATAAGGGATTATTTATAGGAACAGAACGAACTCAAAGGCCACTCCAGCATGAAAGCTAGAAACCTGCCCAGCCTTCACGCAGTTCAATGGATTTCAGTGTTCTCAGTGGCTCAATGGTCAGTTCTCTTCCAGACAGCTCAGCAGGCAGATCTTTCTTCAAGGCAGTTCTGCTTGTGTCCACTTCTTTAGGCTTCCTGGCTGCTCTCTTTCAGGCTGAATGGCTTATCTGAGAGTCTTATTTGCAGCTTAGATGATGTAAGGGCAATTCTCCTCAGGCTTTACTATTTATATACTCTTGGGAAGGCAGAGGCTTAGAGACTGACTCTGGTCCTTTTCAGGCACTTTCTGAGGGGATTTTGAGTTGTCTTTTCTTGCATTGGTAGAACTTCCCTACAGAATGGAGATTTCACTTCCTCCTACAACATACGGTTGTTTCACCGACTTGTATCTATCCTGTCTGAATGTATCATGTTGTGTTGGGTTCGGGTGGAAGACAAGAATACTCACTTCAAAGACAGATTACAAACAAAAGCTTTATTTTCCCCTCATGTAGGGAAGTAACCTGTTACGGTTCTGAAAGATGGGAACACAAAGGTATGGTGAGCAGGGTGGGAGGATCCACAAATGGACCAATCATATTTTGACACAAGGAGTTGAGCAAGGAAGTAAACATGGATGACTGTGCCTTATCCATGTCACCTGGTTTCAGGAGCCTTCACTCAGCTTTTGCAGGCAGATCCCCTCTTGGACTTTGGCCTGGAATTTAGGATGACAGGGGAACAAAGGTGTGGGGCCAACTTTAAGTCAAGACAGGCAACACATGTGTGACTTGTGCACCTTAGTTTAGGTAACGGGATAAAGGCAACTTCCCTCTTTGCATCGCTTACTGGTTAAAAGGCAAACATGAAACGTCTGAAGAAGCAGGATAGGAGAAGGTTCTGGAGCCCTGTCCCTGTCAGTAGATAGAGGCTGTTCCTGAGGTGGCTGGACTCAGGCATTTGTCTCCTAACTTTCACGGTCCCTTAACATGCCATGCCTTAAAAAGTTTCCTTCCAAAATGGAAGGGTTTATCTTCCCAGGAAGCTGCTGTACAATGGATACAGGGCCTTCTAGTTTCTTCCTACAAGTCTCAAGCTCACAGTCTTCCTGTCTCTGATTCTGAATGCTAGGCTGACAGGTGTGCACCACCCAGCCAGTTTGTACTCTTGTGTTGTTTTGTTGTTAAATCTAATTACAAATACATTTAAACAAAAACTTAAAGTCTTCCAGACAAGGTTCAGAAATAGACAAAAGGATGAAAATATCTACTTAATAAGATTATATTAAACCATAGAAAAGAAAATAGGAACGAGGAATTTCATATTTAAGTTTTGCCTAGAACCAACTGGTCAACAAATTTTTATGAAGAAAGCAGGATTGAAAATTTGAACAAAATTAGTCTTGAAGAATACTTTCTGGTTTGTTAATGTAAATACTAAGGGTAATCAAATATGTGTTTGAATGTAATTAGTTTTAAGAAGTTAAAAACGAGAGAATCCAAGATGGCGGTGAGCAGTGTGGACCGTGTTTGGAAGCTCCAATGAACAATTCAGGGAATTGCACAGATTTCTGAGCCAGGAAGACCAAGGTCCCGACACCACGGCAGCAGGAGTGCTCCACAGTTCGGAGGGACCAGGGTGTGGAGGACCTGCGTGTCCCTGAACATGGGAGGAGTGCGGATTTTCTCGGATCAGAGCAGCAGCAGCGGCACCAGCGGCACCAGTGGCAGTGGCTGAGGTTTGCAGCTCAGAGCCTTCCGGTGGAGGCGGTTAGTGTGGTGGCTGGTGGGAGTGGCTGTGGGAGAGGTGACTCTGGACAGGATTTGGGTGGCATGGTGCCTTGTGACACAAACTGGACTCTGCAGACAGTTCAGCCCCAGAGTCCCGGGTACACCTCTGTGCGCCATGCCGTAGAGACGCTGGCTCAGCACATCAAGCAATTCTGCTCAAGGCAACAGCTCAGCGCAGCCGCAGTTCACCTACGGTGACACAGACTGGGTGGAGCACTCAGGTCCACCAAAAGTGCCAGCTCAGTGGAGCCACAGTTCTCCTGCTGTGACTCAGGCTGGGCAGAGAGCTCAGTTCCACCCTAGGCACCAGCTCAGTGCATCCGCAGCTCTCCTGCTGTGACACAGGCTGGGCGGAGAGCTCAGTTCCACCGGAGGCGCTAGCTCACATCAACGAGCAGTTCTGCCCAAGACACTAGCTCAGCTCAGCAGGCAGTTTTGGGGCGCTGACGCAGGCTGAGGTCAGCATGCAGATTCAGCCCAGAGGCCCTAGCTGGACTTGCCAGGCAGATTAGGCCCAGAGATTCTTCCTGAGCTGTGCACACAGGCTCGGTGGCCCTTAGATTCTGGCTGGACTATGCACGCAATATAGGCCCAAAGTCCCGGGCTGAATTCAGCATGCAGTGTGGGTCCATAGTCCCTGGCTGAGCTTGGTGCGCAATTCCACCCTGGAGACTCGGGTGGAGCTCAGCGTGCAGTTTAGGGCCAGAGTCCCTAACCATGCTTGGCAGACAGATTGGGCCCAGAGACTTTAGTAGAGCTTTTGGCACAGTCCGGGCTCTACGACTCTGGTTGGACACAGTGTGCCGTTTGAATCTAGAATTCCTGGCTGAGCTGGGCAGATGGTTCAGGCTTGAGTCAATAACTGACCACAGCACGCACTTTGGCCAAAAGCCCCTAGCTGAGTTTGGTGTGCAGTCCCAGCCCAAAAATTCAGGCTGGACCCTGTGTGCATTTTGAGCCCAGAATTCCTAGCTGAGCTCAGCAGATGGTTCAGGCCCTGAGATTCTAGCTGAGCTCGACGGGTGGTTTGGGCCCAGTGTCCCTGGCTGAAGTTGGCAGGGAACCCAGAAGGCTGTGGATACCTTGGCCTGACCCAACGCTCATTCAGAGATCCAGAACGATTGCAGGACCCACAGCACTAGGGAGCTGAGGATCACTGGCTGTGAGAGCCCAAAACGACAGGGCTAATTTCCTGTCATCCACACCAGTGAAGCATCAGAGCATCCAGCCTACGGAAATCGTGAGAAAACAAGTGAATCTATCAGCAGACTCCCTCCATCCAACTCGGGAAGCTACCCAACAAAAACAAAGCCAGCAAGATGTCTAAAGGACAGCGTAAAAGCATATGCAAAAAACCCCAAAACAACATGGCGTCTCCAGTTTCCAGCTATCCCAAAGAAAACAACCCAGAGAACTCAAATACAATGGAAATACAAGAACATGACCTGAAATCCTTAATAATGAGCATATTAATGGAGGAAAAAATTAAATTTGTAATCAAATACAGGAAGACGCAGCCAAACAGGTGAGAGACATAAAAGAAGCACATAGAGTGGAACTGGAAAAATTTCAGAAAAATGCAAACAACCATATGAAAGAAAGAAATAAAACAGTTCAAGCTCTGAAGACCTATAAAGAGGCAATGGAAGAAACTCAGGAATATACAAACAATCAAATGAAAGAAATAGAAAAATCAGTTCATGATCTGAAGACGAAAATGGATTCAATAATAAACACACAGACAGAAGAAAAACGAGAACGTGAGACCTCAGAGAAGAAGGCGAGCAACACAGAGGTGAGCTTTTCTAACAGAATCCAAGAGACGGAAAAACAAATCTCAGGTCTAGAAGATACAATCACAGATCTTGAAGCAACCACTAAAGAAAATGCCAAATTTGGAAAACTCCTGACACAAAACATCCAAGAAATTAAGGACACCATGAAAAGAAGAAATCTGAGGCTGGAGCCACTGTCAAGAGAACAAAGCGACAGCCTACAGACTGGGAAAAGATCTTCACCAACCCTACATCTGACAAAAGTCTAATATCCAAAATATATAAAGAACTCAAGAAATTAAACACCACCAAACCAAATAACCCAATTGAGAAATGGGGCTTGGAACTAAACAGAGAAATCTCAACAGGAGAATATCAAATGGCTGAGAAACACTGAAAGAAATGCTCAACCTCCTTAGTCATCAGGGAAATGCAAATCAAAACAACTCTGAGATTCCATCTTACAACCATCAGAATGGCTAAGATCAAAAACTCAAGCGACACCACAGGCTGGAGAGGATGTGGAGAGAGAGGAACACTCCTTCACTGCTGGTGGGAAAGCAAACTAGTACAACCACTTTGGAAATCTGTCTGGTGCTATCTCAGAAAACTGGGAATAGGGCTTCCTCAAGACCCAGCTATTCCACTCCTTGGAATATACCCAGAAGATGCACCAGCACACAGCAAGAAAATTTGCTCAACCGTGTTCATAGCAGCCTTATTCATAATAGCCAGATCATGGAAACAGCCTAGGTGTCCCTCAGTAGAAGAATGGATAAAGAAACTGTGGTATATATACACTATGGAATACTACTCAGCTATTAAAAACAAAGAATTCCCGAAATTTGTGGATAAATGGATTGAGCTAGAAATGATCATAATGAGTGAGTTAACCCAGAAGCAGAAAGACTCAAATGGTATATACTCACTTATATCTGCATACTAGCCCAAGAGGCATGTCCCACGAAAGCCTTAACTTACCAGGAAACTAGGACAGAGGGGAAGACATCCTATTGGGACTCTAGATGAGAGAAGCATGGGAGAGTAGCAAAGTAGAAGGATCCAGTGGGTCCTAGAAACCTACAAGTAGAACATTATGATAGGCAGATTTGGGTCAAGGGCTCCCGCTCAAACTAAGGCACCAGCCAAGACAATACAGGCGGTAAACTTTAAACCCCTACCCAGATCTAGCCAATGGCAAGAACAGTCTCCACACTTGCATGGAGAGTGGAATATGACTTTCTCACTTACTCTGGTGCCTCACATTTGACTATGTCCCCTGGAGGGGGCGACCTGGTGGCACTCAGAGGAAGGATAGCATGTCATCGAGAAGAGACTTGATACCCTATGAGCATATACAGGGGGTTCCTCTCAGGAACAGTCATAGGGGAGGGGACTAAGGGGAAAATGGGAGGGAGGGGAGAATGGGAGGATACAAGGGATGGGATAACCATAGAGATGTAACAAGAATAAATTAATAAAATTATTTAAAAAAAAATAAGTTAAAAATGAGAGCAGTACCAAGCTATCTGGCAAAGAGTATGCTCTGTTTTCCAAACACATCTAGCTACCACCATAGCTGATCATGAGCTTCACTGACCACTGAACAAAGTAACAGTTGACTGTCTAAGTTTCAAATTTAAAGGAACAGTAACTTTTGGCTTAAATTGTTTTGGTTTTGTAAGCTGAGAAAATAATGTAAGAAAATGTTATCAGGTGCTGGTGAGATGACTGAGAGGGTAAGTCTCATGACCCCTATCCCAAAGGCCCACATAGCGGCTGGAAACAGCCAGTCTGCCATGTTTTCCTTCGACTTCCACTACATATTCTTCCACACACCCATACTAACACATATAAATAAATGTATGTATAAAATATTTTAGGAATAACCTTCTTAGAGTCATAAAAACCATGCTGGATGAATATGACAGAACAGCATCAGAGGCAGAAAGTTTGGGTGTAGACCCACTGAGGAAAGAACAAAGCCGGAATAGATGAGGGCGTGAAACTGACAGGGACAAGGGTTGAAAGTGAACATATACATAATAATGGCAAGAATGTCCTATTTTTTCATTGTTAGCAGAGACAAATTACTTAAGGATCTCTGCACAAACCCACTGGCCATGAGAAAACACACTTAGTGGACACAGCAGCCTCTTGCCTCCTGGTAGTGACTCTCATTGACGTTTCTGGGGGTTTGTTGCTGGGAAAGGGAGGCCCGTGGATGCTTCCTCTCTGACAGTATTTGAAGGCCGCCTTCTCACAGGGTCTGTATGACTGCTTTCCTTTGCTGAGTTGTCTTTTTACATCGAGGAAGTGATTAAAGGAAGTCAACGAGTCACGAAACTCTCCTAACGCAGACCTAATACAGGCTTTGTTTCATAAAATTGCAAGTCAATTATTTTACGACTGCCTTTTCTTTAAAGCTGAAAAAAAAAATTCCTGAACCATACCAACTCTTTTTCGTGAACTTTTATTCTAAATACCAGTTAATGGCACTGTAATCTAGAATATTTTTCACAGACCTTTACCATAGATCCGTTTGGATGATTTTCATTTAAATAAATCTCAGAGGCAGTTTCTCATGTGACTCATGAGCAAGAGCCCATGTATCATTGTTTCTTGGGGAGTATAAAAATTTTATTTCATTTTTAATATTGACTATATTTTGTTTTGATGATAAAAAGCCAATGTGTGTCAATCTTATACAATTTGTGAACTGCAAGCAAATTGGAAAAAAAAAATTAAGAAAACTGAATATTCACTACCCAAATGAAGTTACAAGTTCTAATTTTTGGTGTTTTATTTCAGATTGATTTTTAAAAATATCTTTAAAAGGCTTTGAAAGTACTAGTCTTCTATAATCAGAAAGTTACATAAAATAAAAATGAAAATTTAAATAACCACTTAGAAATCATCGGCAAAAAATTTTAGCAATTTACTTTCTAGCTTTCTCGTCTATGGACCTTTACTTTATTTATTCATTATTTTGTGAAATTGCGTATTCAGACGTTTAGAATTCTGCATGTGTTGTAAGAAAAGTAAGGCCTAAAAGGGGCACTATCTGTCTCCGGCTGAGACTGTTTCACTGGGATAGCTACCAGCAAATGAAGGCTGAGCACATTCAGAGGGGCAGAAGTGTGTGTATGTGTGCCCACTTCGAGAATAAAAACACTACCACAATTTAAAGACAAATTTGAAGCAAACTTTATTTAAATATTGGCTAAGACGGTGGACTTTGGGCAGGTCCACCCCTGCGTGCCCAGGAAAATGGCCACAAGTCAGGTTTTGTTGGGTAAGCTTAACAAGGCACCACCACAGAGCCACCATATTACCCAGTATGTCCAGTCGGGGCAAGCATACATCCTGATGAAATTCCTACCCTTGTTTCCTTCTGCTGACATATGTTCAAGCACATCTGGTGGAGATGGGTCAAATAAACATAGGACAAACAGGAACTTAGTCTTAACTTCAAGAAGAACTCTTAACCTGCAGGGTATATTTTGGTCTCACGGTATTTACTGGTTTGGTGTGCGCGTGTGCACATGCATGTATGTGTGTTTATGAGGAAGTTGCAGCTGTTATGTGGTCTTGCTAGCATCAGGGTGAATTTCTTTCCCTACCTGGGCATATTGTTTCTGTAACTGAAGAGGAAAGCTCAGAATGGATGGAATTAAGCACTTCTTTATGGCTTGGAGTTCTCATCCAATGCAGCTTGACTCAATTCCTTGTGACCTGAGGCTATCTTCCACAATTACAGCAGCAAGGATAGTTTTAATAGCTAAGTGTTGAATTAAATCCTACTTGCCAAATGAAGAGATAAGCCTCTGGACACACTTGGGAGGAGTTGCCTAGAATATAGTTGGCCCTGAGAGAGTCTGTGAGGGACTATCTTGATTGCCTTCCTATGGGAAGATTCACATTGATCATAGACATGACCATTTCCTATGCTAGAATTCTCAGTCATATACAATCAAGAAAGGAATCTTCACATAAACTCAGAAAGACAAACTCCTCAGTCTCTCTCACATGTGATGTTTAGCGTATAGTTTTTAAGTATGTGTAATTGTGTGGTCGTGATTGTGTTTGGAGGCCAGAGAAATAGAAAGGGTCCATGAGAAGAAAATACTAGGGGAGGAAAATATTAAGTTCAGGGGAGGGGTGCAATGAGATGTAGAAGAGAAAGGAGTCAGGACGAGGGTTGATCAAAACCAACATGTATAAGAAAGCCAAAAACAATAGTAATCATCATCATCATCATCATCATCATCATTATTGTCGTCATCTTAAGATATTTAAAAATGGTAAACAAGGGAATTAAAATCACTTCTACCAAAGGTGATTAGAAACTGGACCTATACTGTAACAGTATAGAATAGAAGCCTCATGCAAAAACAAACAAGCAAAAATGCAAAGCAAAGAAGGTGCTTTTGTGGGTCTGGTCATCATGTGTTCAGGTTTTTGGTTTTATTTTAGGAGTTAACAGGGCATCAATAGCAAAGCAGAATGAAGTTCTCAAAGAGGAATATAGAACACACTGCCAGGGACACGTGGCTCCTTGAGCTAAGTGCTTAAGATCATTAATTACTCTTTAGTACTTTGCTTTATGGCATCTTGATTATTACAGAAAAGAATTGTGGGAGATGTTTTGTTTTGATTGACAGGCTTGGGTAATGTAAATCTTCTTTTAAGATGCATGCCCTTTTCTATTCATCCCACCCCACAACTATACATATCCATATATGTATAAGTAGGTGAGTAGGAATTTTCTCCTAAACCTTCACTCAGAGAACACAGCTTGTCTTACTGTTTGTGCACTATAAGTCAACAGGCTAGATCAGCCCTCTGACTCTAGTTCTTAACTGTGTTCCAGAATGAGTTTGACTACTAAAGAGGAGTTAACCGAAGGATTCTACAGGAGAATGACCTTTTTTTTTTTTTTTTTTTTTTTTTGAGCATCATGTACATGCTCTTGATGCAGGTGGGTATCTATGTAATCATAGATTAGAAAAAGGTATGTATATAACTCAGGCTAAATACTTGCCCAGATTTCTCAACTATCTCTATATTTGCTCATGTCAAAAACATTTTTAGGTGTATTTTCATCACAATAAACAAGTGAGAGGAGTCAGAGTCCAGACCTCCAAGAGCAGAGACCCTCCTGAGAAGTAGGATTGACTGTCTTCATGGCTTGGGAAGACCTACCACTCTTTAGATACATATGAGGTGAACTTGTCCTACAACTAAGCCAGTAAACTGTATGGATGACAGTAACCACTCAGTGCCTGGTCAAGGGTGAAAGTGTTTGCAGAAAACAACTTATTATGTGTAGGAATGCTGAGAATTCAAATTAAGGAGAAAGGACAGGACTCAAGAAAAACATCACACACAACTCATATTTCATTCTGGGGGCACTGACACATACTTCTGCCCAGCAAAAGAAAACAAAAATCATCTTTCAAAGAGTACATTATGCTGAGGAGCAGTGGCATGTGTCCTTAGTCCCAACACTTAGGAGGCAGAATCAGGCAGATCTCTATACATTTGAGGCTAGCCTGGTCTATAGAGTGAATTTCAAGACAGCTAGAGCTATACAGAGAAACCCTGTCTCGATAAAAAATAAAATAAAACAAAACAGCAAAACAAAAGCTATATCATTACCTAAGATTAAAATTACTTTTGAAAATAATTATTCCAAAAATGGACAGATAATGAAGTAGGTAACAGGATAAAAATTTATAAACTAGAACTAGTTGAAAATATAATAAAGGAAAACAAGAAAAAGTATGATTGTAAGAAATATTAAATTAATTTTGTGATGTAATTATACTTATATGTTCTGAGAAAATAAAAAAGGGAACTTAAACTTTTAATTAAGGGAGTAAAAATTGTAAAAAGTGATACTGCCTGTGTGTATAAAATGAAATTAAAATTATGATGCTAACATATAATAAGTAAAACAAAAGAAAAGATAATATAAATTTGAGATATACTCTAGCTTTCAAAAACCATGAAAAAACACAACATAAATAGAAACAGATAGGACAAGGTAGGAGAGGGTCTGAGAAGGAATTCTGCTTTTAACAGAAGAAAGAAAACAGCAGAGCTAGAATGGGACACAGGAAATAATGGTTGAGGACTTTCCAGGACTGATGAATTAAATGAAACATGAAAATGTTAAAAGGAGACAGATGTTAGCTTCAGGGGAATAGTGAGCATCTACTGACCATTAGAGGCCAGAGGCCACACAAGCATTTCCAAGATGCTGAAGGTCACAGAGGATGAGCTAATCCTTCACTGTGAAAGATCATGCCTTAAGAAGACCAGCAAGCAAATCGTCTGCCAAAAGGGAATTAAAAATGCATCATTACCAGAACACAAGCTCATAAAAACACAACAGAGACATATCAGGATGAAGCATCATCCCAATGGAACCACAGAGAAGGAAGAAAAGATCCTGAATGCAAATGTGAGAGAGGGGGAAATGAATGTTTGTGGAGAATGGACAATTACAGAAAGTACTGCCTTGTTTAAAGTTTATCACATTAATCTATGAACTGCTGTTAGGGAAGCCAGAAAAATAGTGTCAAAGTATGTGTGTAGGCTGTATGGGAATGATGGTAAATTTAAGAAGTACAAATGTGACTCAAAGGTCGTATATGGATATTAGCATTTACATCAACAAAGTATGTTAAAAAAATCATTTAGTGGAAATCCATGAATTAAATCTTTAGTTACAAAGGAAAAAGCAATACATGTAAATGCAACACAAGGGAATGTTGATCATGCCTGTCTTCACTCCATACAAGTAGCTTTTAAATCATATGTCGTCACCATGAATCCTGTTCATGGTTATCCTGTTAAAATTGGCGTGATACCTGGGAGTGGTGGTGAATACCACAGCACTCAGAAGGCAGAGACAGGTGTATCCCTGTGTATTTAAGACAAACCCATTCTACATGGCAAGTTCTAGGCCAGTCAAGGCTTTGTAGTGAAACCCTATCTCAACAAACAAAAACAGAAAGCAACCAACCAATAAACAAACAAAAGAGTTATATAAATCTATGGAACTTCCCCTCCTCCTTGTATAACTACAGTCCACAGAAATCCTTCTGGTTCAAAGGTGGTATAGTCACATTCACTAAGTAGAGGAATTAAAAGAAAAATGAATGGAACCATGACTTATTCCTTCTTCCTTGAATTAAAAATTGGCAAACAAGGAACAAGTGAATCTGACTCCAACAGCCATTAGCTCATAGAGATTACACGTGGCTTTGAGCTCATTTGGTATAAATCAGGAAAGCAAAGAATCTGAAAAGCATTTCCCAGAATAATACTGTCTTGTGTCATAGCGTAATATTTGGTAGCTGGGGACAAGAAACCCAAAGATTAGGTTATGAAGGGAATATGGTCTTCCAGCATTAAAAGATTTGATTTAAAGATTTAAAAACAACTCTGATAAAATCCTCATGAAAATATAATGAAGTGTTATGTGCAATGGAAAGGAAAAGAGAGATTTCAAAGTTTAATTTTAATGTGTTTTCTTATTAATTTACAAGAAGAAAACTTGCACATTTGCATTAGGACTATGATGGGCATGATAACAACTTTAAAGTGCTGACTATTTTATTTTTGTAAATGTGAAAAACACTTAAAATACCAGAACCAAGTGCTGCATATTTTAACAACTAAAAGGAAAGCTGACAATAATGTATGATATTACACCACATAATAAAAATGTCTAAGTTCATTTTCTTTAAATACATTTTCATAAACATGAAATTGTTCTCTCTGCTAATGGAATTTGAATTCATTGTAACATTATTGGAGTTGAATGTCAGCAAAGGAAAATCAGAGATGATGAAGATGAATATGATTAGTACAAATTGTACATTTTGAAACAGTCACTACATTTTGGCAACCAGGTCCACAGGGACATGAACACTGTATCTTATATTTAAAAAAAAAAAAAAAACCCTGACATTCTGTAAAATGAAGAGGAAGAAACCAACTGACCAAGGACACCAACAGAACTCACTCTGCTGCCACTCATGAACTGATGGAATACGGCTTACATGCCTCTATACATTTCCACCATGTGTGTATTATTTCTGTATACTAATATGGCTGATTATAAATAAAAATAATAGTTTTGTTTGAATCACCAGTGGTATTTAACTTTAAATTTTTAAATTTTTGTTAGCATACATTAATTATCCAAGAGGTTTCATTACATTTCTACATATGCTTATAGCATACAAGTGATTGCTTTTTTTTTTTTATTAATTTATTCTTGTTACATCTCTATGGTTATCCCATCCCTTGGGGAAAATGGGAAGGAGGGGAGAATGGGAGGATACTTTACTCCTCTTTTACTCTTAATCTTCCCCCTCTTTCCTCTTCCCCTTTCTATTCAAGTGCAGTTCTTCTTCTAGTTTACTGCTGCCTCTTCCCCTTTCCAGCCTGCTTCCTTAGGTAAAGAAGATAGTACTGCCTGCTAAAGGAACGTAGCAGCACAACGATTCCAAAGAAAATTCTCTTTTACTCATAGATCAGCGCTTGCTCTGCCATCATCAGAGAAGCTTCCTGCTGCTATGGATGGGGACAAATACAGAGACCCACAGCTAGACAATTGTGCACAGAGTGTGAGACCTCAGATCACTCACTCCTAAATGGGATATCTCCACTCCAATCTCTCCTTTCTGATCTCAAGAACCTCTGTGGAAGTAGAGGCAGAAAAAGTGTAAGAGCCAAAGGGTATGGAAGACCCAAGGATACAAAACCTTCCAAACACAACAAAACACACACACATGAACTCACAAAGACTGTGCTAGAATGCTCAGTATCTGTATAGATGACCAGATATGGTTCCAGCTGAGAGAAGGAAACATAAGCCCCCATCCCCAAACCAGATACTATCTTCAATTGATAACTTCTCACAAAGAAAAAAACTTAGTTTTCTCGAATGGAGTCTCACCGGATATACAAACCACACTGAAGAATAGACCCTATGACCAGTAGTAGGAGGCTAATACACAATGAACTCAGTGGCTGTTTTTGAAGGTTCCTTGTGACATTATTATGGTTTGTCTGGGCATTGTTTGTTTGATTGTTTGTATTCCTCCCCACGTTACAGTTCTTTTGAGTATATATTATGGTTTCTGGTGTTGTACTCTGATGGTTTGAATAAGAATGGCTTCCATTGGCTTACACACACACACACACACACACACACACACACACACACACACACACA
>OU015750.1:18964413-18982566 GCA_907169655.1 Acomys percivali | reverse complement strand
GAGAGAGAGAGAGAGAGAGAGAGAGAGAGAGAGAGAGAGAGAGAGAGCAGTTTCATCTAGAGAGTTTTACAGAGACAAGTTGAAAGAACAAAGAACAAGCTAGACACGGGTAAAGTCAGAAAGAGCCATAGAAAGAGAGGGAGCCAGAAGATTAGAACAAGTTGTTAGTTAGTTTGAGGCCAAGTAGAGAAATTTATTCAGAAGCTAAGAGAAGGCAGTCTGATTTAGCTAACTAAGTCCACCTAAACAGAGTTCAGCTGTTTGGAGATCAATTTGTTCCTGACCATGATGTTTGCAGAGACCATCACACACTTTGACATCAGACATGAAGATGCAGAATTTAGGGTTTGTCCTAAGTTTCAGTTTTGCTTTGGACCAATTTTTCTTTACTAAGTTCTCTTACCTCTTGTTTGGAATGGTAATGTATATTCTCTGCCATTGTGTGTTGAAAGTAGGTGACATGCTTTTTTACTTTGACTTAACAGGGGGTTAAAGTTAAGGAATTTCTGTGAGTCTCAGATGAGACTTTGAACATTGGACAAGTGTGGAGACTGTAACAGACTATGGGGGCTTTTGAAGTTGTACTGAATATTTTTTTCAATATAATATAGTTTCAAGTATATGGGGGCTGTCAGGGAGTGGAATGTAGTGGGTTGAATAAGAAATAACTCTCATAGGTTCACTTATTTAAATGCTTAGCCACCTAGACACTATATGAAAGGATTAGAAGGATAGGAACTGCTGCCTTGATTACGGAAGTATGACATTAGGGGAGGGTTTTGAGGTTCCAAAAGCTAATGTCACACCCAGTGTCCTCCTCTGCCTACAGATCCAGGCATAGGTCTCAGGCACTTCTGTAGCACCTGCCTGCTGGCCATCATGTGCCCTGCTGTGATGATAATGTACTAACCTCTAAAACCATAAACCAGACCACCATTAAATACTTTCTTTTATAAGAGTTTCCTTGGCCATCTTGTCTCTTCATAGCAATAGAACAGTGACTAAGACAGGTATATAAGTCCATATATGTATTAGTCCTGCAAAGCTTCATGATGGACACCAATTCCAAAATAGGCAATCACATGCTACAGGTGGAAGTACATTGGTTCTGTGAGTCATGAACAGGTGTAGAAGTACTGATTCCATGTATCATGAACAGAAAAAAGAGAAAGCAGGGAGTGAGGAGAAGTGGGATAACACTGGGTCCATAAGGCCCACCTCCTTGCTCCTTGAAGGTGCTCCAGCCTGAGACTACCTCTACAGAACAAAGTCCATGGGATACTCCTTCCTATAATACCAAAGGGAACAAGACCACCACCAATTCTAAATGAAAGACTGGGAGTGGCCATGTTTCTTCTCTGTGGGAAGGAAGCTGGGCGGAGAGAAATGGTTTACAGGCAGAGTCCCAAAAGCTGACAGTAGACAGATTAAAGAGCTTTGAGTGGCCTTGACCGTCTCACTGCTCCAGGCTTCAGATCAAGAAAATGTAGTTTCAGTGCTTTCAACTCTGTCTAAGTACAAGAATAAAGAAAGGCCTGTGGCCAAAGAAGAAAGGCAGTTTAGATGCCCCCTGCTCCTCCTGCCTTCCCCAGCTTGACACCTGCTAGCTCTGGGGATTTGTACCTGGGGTCTCTGCATGTAAAGAGACAAGACCACACCTGAGGTCTTGGAGAGAAGAATTCTGACACCCCTGCAATCAACTCTGCCATGTGTGCCGGAGCTCCTTGGCTTGGCCAACACCCTTCCACTTGAATGGAATCCATGTAATTTCAAAAAAGTTCAAGTGAATGTGTAAAACATATGCAATATTCAAATAGTGTGGGATGGGCTTTATATAAAATCCTTAAATTTAATTCCAATGTTAAATCTTTACTTTAAAAAGGCAAGTTATTTGTTCATTAGGCTTCACTTTGTTTTGAGGGTATTTTCTTTGTATTCCATACCTACATGAAGAACCCTACTACAGGAGCGCTAAAGATATGTCAGGTAAATAAGATATATGTGAAGAGAGATGCTGAGACAGGTTAACATGCAGTGCTCAGATTCTAAGATAATGAAGGGACGTGAAAGGACATATGTTCCAATGGGTAATGAAACTCCTTATATACTTTTAGGTCTCTAGGACTTCATGTTAAGGAAGGTAAAACCCAGAAATTCACCATTCAAAATGGACTAGAGACATCTACCCCTGTTTCAGATGGAATTTTAAGTGACAGAGATGCTTAAGATAGAAAATATAAAAAAATCCCTATGAAATTTAGATTATCATGAGGTAAATAGGACAGAAATGAGGAGTGGATTGTGGTCAAGAAGAAGTCAGAGCAACAGTTAAAGAATATGCCCTCTTTGGTGGTTTGAATAAAAATGCCACCCCCAGAGGCTCAGAAATTTGAATATTTGGCCCCTCAGTGAGCGGCACTATTTGAAAGGACAAGGAAGTGTGGCCTTGTTGGAGGAAGTGTGTCACTGGGGGTGGGCACTGAAAATTGAAAGCCCAAGCCAAGCACAGTGTCACTCTCGCTTCTTGCTGCTTATAGATCTGGATTGAGAACTTTCATCTATTTCTCTAGCACTGTGTCTGGCACCATGCTCCTCACCATGATGTTAACAGATGCACTGCTGAAACTATAATCAAACTCCAAGTAAAGTATTTCTTTTATAAGAATTGTCCTGATAGGCTGTGATCTTATAGTGGGGACAAGGTCCCCTTCTGTCACAGACCTAGAGAAGGAGAATAGGATGAAAGAGGGAGGGAGGGGATAACAAATGAGATGTAATCTGAATAAATTACTTAAATAAAAATAAAAACAGAATTGTCACAATCATAGAATTTCTTCAGAGCAATAGAACAGTGACTAAGACATCCTCTCTCTCCTTTCCTGTGTTCCTTCCTTCTTCCCTTGCTCCCTCTCTTTCTTCTTTTCTTCACAAACTACTGAGAAACTCTTATTTTATAGATGTATAAATCTACAAGATGTTTCAGATACAAAATAAAAGAGCTGATAAGAGACTAATATTGGGGAAAGGCCTCTTTCCAAAATGAGTGAGAGTAGTTGACCATGTGCGTTTCTCAAAGCTCATAGTTAGTTTATCACATTTCCTCTCGTGAGCTCCATTTCAGGGCATTCAGTTGCCCCCCCTCTCTGAGTTGATCTTCTGTTTTCTCTTTTCATCCTGGTATCATTTTCTAGGATCACATATAATCTTTAGAACATTTGTATATGGAGGTTAGGCGATTATAATAGGATTTGTATTTTGGTGTCCTTTTCACTTTTCTAAGAAGCATACTATTTCCTTGATGGTTCATACTTTCTTGAAGTTTGTGTATTTTCCTCTGGAATCTGTTTTCAGCAAGTCTCATGACTTTAGTCCTCTTGTAGTATTAAGTCTTTTATCTGAAACTTCAACAATGCCCCTGCCATATGCTGCACATGGAATCCTAAGATTCTTTCTGAACCTCAAATCTAGTGTAACTCACTACTTGCCTTTCTATAGCCACTTTCCTCGTGTCATGTTTTCTAAGGGTGGTTGAGGCTAAAGCTGTCATTTAAAACTAGTTGTATCCTTGATGTTTTCCAAGTATCCATTCAAGCTCAATGACTAATAATTGTGTAGTTGAAATCTATGCAATGTTTCTGTTTCTTTAACCATCAACTGAAGTTTACCATGAATCATGTCTGGGTTGCTTAAAGTAGGGCTCCTTGTTTTCTCTCAGGGGAATGATACTCATTAGGAAGATGCTCAGTCATCACCACAAATCCTTTCTTCAGCCAACCCTCTGTTTCTAACCAGAAATGAAGAATGTGGTAAACTGACAAGTGCATTGACAATGGGAACTCATAAACATTGAACAATCATCATTCCATCTTATACTAGTTGAGTGACTCTAACTGGGTATTTCATACTTCTCCATTTATTTTGTTCCTTGAGAATAACTGCAAAGCAGGACATTTTCATAGCAGTCAGGCAAAGCATAACACTTTTTAGAAGAAAACCTGCTCAGTAGTGACAGAAGAGAAGTGTGAATGCCGGGGAACTGACCAAAGGCTGGGGAACAGGTACTGGGAGAAATAATGAACTCCAGAGAATGGAGGGGCATGAAATATGAAAGGAAGGCAAAAATGGGCAGCAGAAAGCATTGAAATAAGGTAATAAACACAAATATTGAAGAAGGAAGTACCCACCACCCCTGCTATTAGTCATCTTATGATAAAAAGTTAAAATGGAATCAAGACAGGGAAAGCCAAATGGACTAACAATTCAGTTCTTTTTGACACTGTGTTTCTTTTTTGTTTTTTTGTTTTTTGTTTTTTGTTTTTTGTTTTTTGTTTTTGAGGCAGGGTCTCCCTCTGACCTAATTGCACTTAAGAAATTATTTTACTTCTCTTGCCTCTACTCCAGCCTGGGGATTACCAGTGTACAGTGTCATATCCATTTACCAATTCCACTTTTAAGGCTGTTTTGAATCCCATTGCTGTTATGATCTTCTGAATTGGACCTCTGTGAAGACAGATGTTATTGGTGTTAGATGTATTAGTAGTGACGAGAAAATTCGATGCTAAAGAATGGTGGAAGGACAGCAGGTCACCGAGAAGAGACTTGATACCCTATGAGCATATACAGGGGGAGGTAATCTCTCTCAGGAACAGTCATAGGGGAGGGGAATAAGGGGAAAATGGGAGGGAGGGAGGAATGGGAGGATACAAGGGATGGGATAACCATTGAGATGTAACAAGAATAAATTAATAAAATTTAAAAAAACATTAAAAAAAAAGAATGGTTCTCCCCAACTATCCATTTATCTAACTGACACTGAACTTAGGCAATTAGCTCACATTGTTGTTAATTCAATACAAATATATAAAGTTTAATATGGAAAGAACTTTTTTAAGATCATGATCTTTTCTCAGTTAACTTGGCCAGCACCGGTTTTTCTGTGATGATTTAAGTTGTTGCTTTTATAGATAAACTTGAGTTTCAAAACCATCACATATATTCTCATTCAGTTTCCCATTAAAGTAGGTTTTTTAAAAGATAAGGGAATAATGAAGTCACTTGGAGAAGGGAGAAAATGTGATGTAATATAAATAAATTATCTGAAGCAATGCATCTTCTTCTCTAAAGACCTTGTTTTGATGACTATGTATTTGTATTTTAGAAATTTGTGTCTTTAAAAGATACTTAATCACACTGACATTTGAATAAAAGGAACTGAAACATAATAATAAGTATATAATCTTTGAGACAGAATATATTAGTAGTCCTAAGGTATATTTCTAAGTTAAAATTTAAAAATTAAGTTGAACCTAATATTTAACTTGAAAAACAATTTGTTTGCCCTTTCTTTTGCTGTCAACCATGAAATATTTTTCTTTATTTCTTTTCCTCCCCCTTTTTGCTAAGTTTGTTTTGTGTTTAGGGGAGAAATTGAAGATTGCCTTAATTTCTCATTATCTACAGCATAATTAGTGGTTAGTGGTAATTATTTAGCCTGTAGGCAAAGTGAAAGTAGAATTAGAATCTGACTACAAGTCAAATAAACTGCTTTTTTTTTTTATTGATTCAAGCATTTTTAAGACAGATATTCAATAAGGTTTGCTTAGCAAAATTTCAATAGAGCTCGGTCAAAATGGTGAACAGTAATTGAAATCAGTTGCTTTGCCAAATTCTATAATTGTTTCTGAGTTAACTTGTAGGCATTAAAATGCTTTGATAATAAAAGTCAATATTAATATTGTTTTTTCCAATCAACACATAACAATAGAGTGCTTTGAGTGGTTATAGATTATAATATTTGACTTAGTTGATATTAGTTTTGATGCTGAAACCTATTGCTTCTCTGTTTTAATATTAACTTTCTACTGGTACATCTTCATTACATATACATTTACAAATATTGTGAATCTTACCATATGCATACTATTTTC
This sequence comes from Acomys percivali, assembly GCA_907169655.1. NCBI lineage: Eukaryota > Metazoa > Chordata > Mammalia > Rodentia > Muridae > Acomys > Acomys percivali. Next base: position 18,976,639 of record OU015750.1, on the reverse strand, counting down.
TCACTTCTCTTTTCACTTACATTAACACCCTCATTCTCACTTCTATGTTCATGTCATATGTCCATGATTTTATATGCCATATATATAATATATGACTTTATGTATATTTAGAAATTCAAAGATTCATCAGTGGGAGATCACATACAATATTTGCCTTTTTGAATCTAAATTATTTCACCTGATAGGATTTTGTAATTATAATATAATCACTGACTATTATTTAGAAATGACTGAAAATGATAACTTCTTGGAACAGATTTTCACAGTGGTGTTGATGTCTCTTGCTAGTTATTAACTTGTTAAAGGCACAAATCTTGACTTGCATCATTTTCGAGTCTCATTTTGCCTTTAAAGAGCACCTGTTTGTTATATGAGCATGAAAATGGGAGACAGAACCTTTTCTAGACAGAATGTCATGAAATATATAAAAACCTTATATCAAAATGTGAAAATGTTAATAGCGTGTCATGTCTACTCTTTCACCTTGAGGAAGTGCAGTGGCTGTGAGTTTCATTCTTTTCCAAATAACTATGCTCACATTATAATTGCTTCTTAATATAAATTGCTCACTGAAGAAGCAACACCCAGAGTTGGCATTCTTAGCTTCACTTTCATCAGCATCTAAATTATCCATACGTTTTCTAAACCCAGCTCTGGCAGACCTCTGCAGTCAAATGCTAAATGTTATTAACCTCTAACAAATTGGCTTCCTGATGAATCATGTTCTCTTTTGAATGGTGTCAATATGTCATCACAATGCCCCATAGAGGACTCACTAGTGATTCTGCCTATCGGGCCCAGTCCACTTGTTGTTTGCATCTGATGATTCAAAAATCATGTTCTGTTGGATCATTAAGCAAATATAAACATTAATAAAAGTCAACAAGTGATTTTAGAATAAATTGAAAGGCTGGAAGTATGCTTAGACTTTGAAACAGAAAGAGATATATCTAGAATTGTTTTGTTTATCTACTTCATGTGGGTATTCACAATTTTACAGGATTATATGTTACCTCTCGTATCTTTCCCAAATGGGCATGTTGAGATAAGTTAATGTAAATGTTCACAATAAATTAATACTGACAAAAGAATTTTAATGTAAAAAGCTTTTGGATATGAGTATTTTAAATACACATAAAAAAAGGTTCATAAATAATACAGAGAAAAGATTGTGCTGAGAATTCCCAATTACCTCCACTCCAGAATATTCTAGTACTAGAATCCCACATATCTATACAACATGTATTCCAGTTGACAGGACAGTCTTGATGCACTGTTACTGACTGAAATCCATAATTCCCAAATGTGTCCTTGGTTTTTAGCAGCAATTCTTTTTCTGTAGTTGTGTTCCACCCAGTTACCTGATCTTATGATCATGTCACATGGGACCATTTCCCAGTCTTCCCTAGTTTTCAGTGAGCTTGCTAATTGTGGGAAATGTTCAGGTGTTCTGTAGTTCTAAGAGTCTGTGTTCAACTTATGGCCAAACTGTCATAATGACTTAGGGTGGAAGACCACAGGGATTCAGTGCTGTTTTCATCTTAGTGTGAGAATTTACTGTTGCCCTAATATATAGCTGTGGCTGCTGGCCTTGGGCACTAGGCTAGGTCACTGGGAAGTTGCTCTTCTTTTCTCTTTTAGATACTGAACTCTTTGGAAGGCAGTTTCTGGGAACAGCTGGCAGTTGGAGAAAGGAGTGAGGCACCATGAGGAAAGAGCATCTTACAGACATTATATGTGAAAACCCTGCACAGGAGATTTGCCCTTCTCTCCATCTGTCTGTTTTTTAAAAAGTTACTTCTTTCTGCCAATATGGATAGAGTATTGCTTATTTTTTAATTTTCTGTCACAACCTAATTCTGATTCATGCTTTGCTCAAACTGTCCCAAGTATTGGGGATTGTTTTTGGAAAATGAATTTTAACCTAATTTACTGAAGTGTATTTTATTTTATGGTGTTTTTCTTACTTTTGTGAGAAAAAAAATGCTTCTTTGGAATCATAAACAATTCTTGTAAAGCAAGCCTAAATGTTGGCATTTTCCAAAGCTAGAACTGACCTCTGCCCCAGCACTATTTTGTTCTCCATGGCATATGTGCATGTGAGAAGTAAGCTAACAGAGAAAAGCAACAAGACCCAAAGGAAACAAAACTTAGCAATTTCTTTAAAAATACTAAATGAAGGTAAAAGTACCACCAAATGTACTGCTCTCAAATTTTGCATCTTTTTTGTTTGTTTCTTCTTCCTTAAGTTTATTTATTTATTTTTGAATATTTTATTAATTTATTCATATTGCATCTCAATTGTTAGCCTATCCCTTGTATCCTCCTATTCCTCTCTCCCTCCTGCTTCCCTCCTACTCCCCTCCCATATGTCTGTGACTGAGGGTGACCTCCTACCCCTGTATATGCTCATAGGGTATCTAGTTTCTTCTTGGTGACCTGTTATCCTTCCTCTGAGTGCCACCAGGCCTCCCCATCAAGAGGATGTGGTCAAAAATGAGGCACCAGAGTTTGTATGAAAGTCAGACCTCACTCTCCACTCAATGGTGGAGAATGTCCTGTCCATCGGCTAGGTATGGGTAGGTGTTCAAAGTTTACTGCCTAAATTTTCCTTGGCTGGTACCATAGTTTGAGCAGGACCCCAGGACCCAGATCTGCCAGTCATTTGAGAAATGGGGCTTATAACTAAAGAGAGAATTCTCAACAGAGGAATATCAAAGGGCTGAGAAACACTGAAAGAAATGCTTAGCCTCATTAGTCATCAGGGAAATGCAAATCAAAACAACTCTGAGATTCCATCTTACACCCATCAGAATGGCTAAGATAAAAAACTCAAGTGACATCACATGTTGGCGAGGATGTGGAGAGAGAGGAACACTCCTTCATTGCTGGTGGGAAAGCAAACTAGTACAACCACTTTGGAAATCTATCTGGCACTATCTCAGAAAACTGGGAATAGGGCTCCCTCAAGACACAGCTATTCCACCCCTTGGAATATACCCAGAAAATGTTCCACCACACAACAGGGACATATGCTCAACCGTGTTCATAGCTGCCTCATTCATAATTGCCAGATCATGGAAACAGCCTACGTGTCCCTAAGTAGAAGAATGGATAAAGAAACTGTGGTACATTTACACTATGGAATACTACTCAGCTATTAAAAACAAGGAATTCCAGAAATTTGTGGACAAATGGATTGAACTAGAAATGATCATAATGAGTGAGTTAACCCAGAAGCAGAAAGACTCAAATGGTATATACTCACTTATATTGAGACACTAGCCCAAGGAGCATGTCCCATGAACGACTTTACTTACCAGGAAAGTGGGTCAGAGGGGAGGACATCCTTTTGGGGCTTTAGATGAGAGAAGCATGGGAGAATGGGGAACTAGAAGGATCCAGAGGGTCCTGGAAACCTACAAGAATTTTGCATCTTGAAGAGGAGAAAAGAGGGCTTTCTGTCACGTATTGACAGGATCGTGGCTGAGACACCTACTACATTGGATGGGGCACCAGGAGAGAAATGTGCAAGTAAGTGTTGTGTAAGCTGTGTAACTCGAGACCCATGATGAGGCAATAGCCTAAAGCAGATGTACTTGTGGGTTTCTAGTCTTAGTTGGATGAAGAATGGGAAATCATGGAAACATATCACTGGAAAAACAGGGGCTATGGTCTGTTGGGAATTACCTAAGGCTGGTCTGTTTAGAACTTTGTGATCTTGTGCTGTAAGCATTAAGGTTGAACCACCCTTCACTCAGGGTGATGTCACCCTGGAGTGGAGAATTTAGGACTTGAAGTTGAGGAAGGGGACAAAAGGACAGAATGTCTTTCTAGCTTCTGCTGTTTTCTCAAATGCTAAGATGTTTTAATTTTGGAGACGGAACCAGTACTCTTTTGATTGTCAAACTATCACCTCTCACTGTCCCCAGGGAGATGATGATGTTTATATTTTATCTGACCTTTCAATTTACTAAGTGGAAGGGCTGCTCTAGCACATAAGCTAGCATGAGCATTCCACACCATCCTGCTGTCTACTCTGAGCTTTGTACCCAAGTGAAACAACACTTCTCTCTCCAGAATCTGTGGCTACCACAGCAGTGTTAAGGACAGAGTGCACTGTCTTCCTTAGAACTATATTTTTAGCATTTTTTAAATTAAAATGTCTAATTTCCATATGTCCCTTTCCTTTTCTTTTGTTATTCCCTGCTCTTCTTGTAAGAAGTACCTCCGCCTCTCAAGTAGAGCTGAATGGGAGCACAGTGAAAAAGATAACAACATCATCTCAATTACAAAGTCAGTTACAGAGTCACAAAAAAGAACAAGAGTTGAGCTGGGTGTGGTGGTGCATGCCTTTAATCTCTGCACTCTGGAGGCAGAGGCAGGTGGATCGCTGTGACTTTGAGGCCACTCTGGTCTACAAAGTGAGTCCAGGACAGCCAAGGCTACACAGAGAGACCCTGTCTCGAAAAACCAAAAGAAGAAGAAGAAGAAGAAGAAGAAGAAGAAGAAGAAGAAGAAGAAGAAGAAGAAGAAGAAGAAGAAGAAGACAGAAGAGGCTTGGGGCTTGGGAAAGAGGTTTTAATGTACAATCTATGCTGTTCCAGAAAAAAATAGTAGACCACATACAATATACTGTTTTTAAAATCTAGGAAATAGCCAGGGGATGGTGTGGATCGTAAGAAGTCTGGCTTCACCTGAGATGGAATGATTCATGGGGCCATGCTCTTGTAGGTTTTCCTCAAGCTGGACACAAGTTGGAGTCACCTGAGAAGGAGGAACTTCAGTTCAAGAATTGATTTCACAGATTGGCCTGTGCTTACATCTGTCTGGGAATTGTCTTGAGTAATGATTAGTGTAGAAGGGGTCAGTCCAGTGTGGATGGAGCCATACCTTGGCAACTGGTCGTGGGCTGTACCAAAAAGCACGTTGGGCTTTCTCACAGCCCATTGAGCAACATTCCTCCATAGTTCCTGCCTCTGCCTTGGCTTGAGTTCTCACCCTGACTTCCCTTAGTATGAACTCTTTCCACCCAGGGTGCTTTTGGTTAATGTGTTATTATAGCAACAGAAATCAAATTAAAATAGGGGTCAAGGACTGAACTGTGTGTATCAGGGTGGAAAATTCTTAAAAATGGCATTTGTGCATAACCTGACCAATTAGGAAGTTTAAAATTTATTAAGGAAAACTGCATTAAGTATAAGTAATTTTACTTGCTTTTCTGGAAGTATTACTAGGGGCTCAGTAACTAATGGCTACAAGTTTGGTGATGTGGTTTAAAACACATCAATCAGAAAATTACATCTTTGTGCTTCTACAAACTAGGAATACAACATTCCCATCAGTATGGCTATGTTCCACTGACAGCTCAGGGATACAACAGTCTTTTCTTATTTTTTCACATGGTTTGTGGTTCTACTGAGCAGTTCATTTATGTTTCTGGACCTGTGCCTGCATCACAGAACTCTGAGTTCATCTTCATATTCTTTCTTCCCTCTATTGCTCTGTATCCTCCCTCTGACCCCTGCGCAATGACTATTCATTGCACTGAGGACCCATTCTAATCCATGGTAGTTTTAACTTAAATGAACCAATTACATCAGCAAGAATCCTATTTCTAAAAAAGGTTCTATTATGAGGTTTCAGGTGGTTATGAATTATGGAAAAGCAATACTGAATGTAGCACAAATATATTTGATATTATGCAAATCACTGACTACATTTATTATGCATTATTACCTCTGTGATATTGTCTTCATATTTTGCTTTATTATAAGCTTATTTTATGTTTCCTATGTTCATAGGCTTGCTCATTATTTACTTGTCTACAGTATGGACCTTGTTCTTTAATGTCTATTAAACAACCATGGCATTTTTATTTAGTAGATGCTATGCACCTTTCCAAAAACAGAATACAACAATATAAAAGGAAAAGAAACAGAACCTAATGGCAGAGGCAAGTATCTGTGCTCCACAGGATGCTTTGACATGTTTAATGGCTTTTGTTGAAGTCATGAATTATTAGTAGATTCAACAGCATAGAGGCAAAAAGCACCTTTGAACTGGATAATGCAAGGACAGTACAAGGAATGCTTTGGTAAAATGATGCTGGCAGGAATTCAACAGTCAGATCATCTACCATATTCTGTAACCTCATGGATAAACTGATTATAGTTCTCTTGAGTTGATTAATTTAGGCTTGACAAAGAAGTGATAACATTATTTGATTTGGATTTTAAATCTCATCACTTATTTTAAGTCAATAGAAACCTAGGTGTTTTCTAATCCATTTTTAGGTTAGTACATGGTGATCTTGGATGTCACTGATGCAACTTTTCGTTCAAGAGTAAATGCATTCACCTTTTCCTTTCCAGTATCACTAGTGTTGTAAGATTTGTTTTAAACTGGAGACAGGAGATATTGCCTTTTTTTTCTGATCTGATAATATGATACTATCTTATTCAGAGTAGCAGCTCTGCACATACATATGCATGCATACACCACAGACAGACAGACAGACAGACAGACACACACACACACACACACACACACACACAAACGAAGAAAGCAGAGCAATACATTTTATGATGAGTTTCAAGACAGCATGTTAGCCAATAGCTGATACAGGACAACATGAGCCAAGAGCAACACATGGGCATGAGAATATTTTATACAGAATGCTTACCCAGAAATGTGTAGATCACTACTAAAGCTAGACAGGAATTCAGAGAGGCACCTTCTGTCTTTTTTACTATGGCATGTGTCATAAGCTAACTGGCAGTCAATGAAGTCAATGAATCCACTTAACATTTTCTATCATCTTGATTTCTACAGCATTTCTTCCTTGGATGTAGTCTTTATGGGTTGATATTTGTTTTCATTAAGTATAATTATTTATTCCGTCTCCACCTGGCTCTTACAGTATTTTCATAGCATGTTATGTAAAATGAAACAAACAATAGCTTGTGAGTTAGTGTCTTGCTGTAGTTGCTTTGGCTAGACTCCAACCCCAGATCATGAATGATGCTAGAGTTCATCTACAGAAACAGGACTTTGGCCACAAAGCACTGTCCCTGCTCTTCTATTCAGTTTTCAGTTTTTCTAGGAATAGGAGATAAATTAAGGACCTTGTACATAGTAGACAAGCACTATAACTCTAAGACACTTTCCCAGCCAAACAAAAACTTAAACTTGCATTAAAAATAATATGACAATAACAAAAACAAAGTTGATTGGCTACTTTTACTGCATGGTAGACAAAACAGATGATCATAATTTCCCTATCTCCATTATTTTAATGACTGTTCTTATTAGGAATTTTTTTGGTCATTGGAAAATGGATTAAATACAAATAATACAAACTAGCTAGTTTGCCTTAATAATACTTAAAAAGTCAGAGACAAACTCCAAAATGTTTGACTCTGTGACTGACCTCAAATTCTAGTATTTTAAATGCACATAAAGTGAAATATATAATAACTTTAAAAAGGAAACTTTGAATAGATTGTTAAACACACAAACACACTAAATAATAACACTTTCAACCTTTGAGTTATTTGTTATACATTCTATTTTTATTAGCTAGTATACTTTATTCTTTCATGATTTATTTCAGTTGTGAAGTTAACAACATGTTATTTTATTCAAAAAAGGAGAAATTCTGATTGTATCCAGTGTAATAGACCTCACTGTTGTAATTTAAAAATTTCAGTCCTGTTGCAGAGGCATTTGAACAGCAAAGACAAACTCTTTGATATACTCAGTAGACAGATCTAGGTCACAAATTGAGGGAAAATTACAGAGAAATGAGGTAGCTTTTAAGAAACATGTCTACTTACTTATACATTCAAATTGAGGTTTTTAATCTAAATGGTCACTTTGGGCAAGTCCATTTATTTTTTTCTAATGCTATTTTACAGTTTTCTTTTTTGTTCTGTGTTCATTTATGTGAAGGATTCATTCAATTAGGAAAGATCTAAAAAATTGTCTTGGTGTGTTAAGGAACATATATGCTAAGTAAGATTCAGGAATTATCCCATGAGAGTTTTCAATATTATTCTTCATAAGGAATTTAAGTAGATAATATGATTATTCTAACTGCTTGACAAGAAATCAAAGGATCACTTAGTACTCTACACCAAATATGTCAGCACGATGGTCCAGGTTTAGCATATCTGGTTGCGATGGTACCTATTTAATTACTGCATTATTTTATTTCTTACATCTAATTTTTACTTTAAAATGATATAAATCTTGAATTTTTATCTATAACGTATAAAGTAGCTTCTTGAACCACTTACAAGGAGAGAATAAAGAGAGAGAGAGAGGCAAACAACAGCTTGAATCATCATTCATCTAAATAACACTGATGAACTCATTCCAGAAGGTAGAGGTACCATGCAAGGAATGAAATTTCTAGTTAGTCATTTCCTTAATACACTTCTTCCTTTTCCCTTCCATCTGTCCCTCACTCCACTGACCTTTCCTGATCCGTTTTACCCTTTTCCTCTCCACCTACACAGCCTGTGTTTTGTCCTCCTTCTCTAGAAATCCATGTCCCCATATTAGTTTCCAGATTTCTATGGATACTCTAATTAAAAAGAATACACATTAGAAATTCAAAGCTAGAATCCATATATAAGAAAGAACATGCAGCATTCGTCTTTCTGTGTCTGAGATAGTCATATAGAATGGTTGCTTCTAGCACCATCCATTTATATGCAGATACAATAATTCATTTTTATAGAATAACATTCTATCATGCATATGTAGAACATTGCCATTATTAACAGATATCTAAGCTATTTCTACTTCCTGGCTATTCTGAATAAAGCATTAATGACTGAGGTGAGTGAATCACTTGTAGTATATAAAGATCTTAATGTACCTGTATTAGAGTGGTATATCTGGACCATATGGTAGATGTTTATTTCTAGTTGTCTGTGGAAGCTCCATACTGATTTATAGAGCGACTGTACTAGTTTGTACTCCACACAGCTGTGAATAAATGTTTCCTTTTACCATGTCTATGCTAATATTTGCCATCATTTGTTTCTTACATCTTTGCCAACTTGACTAGGGTGGGATGAAATCTCAAGGTACTTTTAATTTGCATTTAAACCAATGATTAAAGATATTGAAAGGCTTAAAATATATTTCCCAGTCACTTGTAGCCTTCTGTGGACTTTCTACTGAAGTTCGTACCCCAATTTTTAATTGGGTTGTTTGGGTTTTTTTTTTTGTGTGTGTGTGTGTTAGTCTTTTTTTGAGTCCTTTGTATGTTCTACATGATAAAATTATTAAGACATACACCTAGATGGCAAAGATTTTGACTCATTCTATAGATTTCTCCATTTATTGAATGAATGAATGAATGGTGGAGTATTTTGCTGTACAGAAGATTTTTAGTTCTGTGAGTTTCCATTTTTTTTAACAAATATCGTAATATCCTGTCAGGATTTTGAAAGGCATATTCTGGGTCTTTAACTTGCAGTATAGTAGTAATATTCTTTACGTTCTCCTTTATGTATATATCAGGTCCTATTTTTAGGTCTTGATCCACTTGGAGTTCAGCTTTGTGCAGACAAAGATATAAAGATCTAGTTTATTCTTCTATGTGCAGCCATCTAGTATTTACCATCACCATTTGTTAAAGATGTTGTCATTTCATTAATGTGTTTTATTGGCTTCTACCAAAATCAGGTATTGTAGTTACGTGGATATTTATCTGGCCCTCCATTGTATTCCAGAGATCAACAAGTTTGTTTTAATACCAGTTCCATCATGTTTTGATCACTATAGTATGTGGTATATATTGAAATCAGGGATGGTAATATTTATTGCAGTGGTTTTTTTTCGTTGCTTGTTTTGTTTTATGTTTTAAGGGTTTTTTTTCTAACTGGATCTTCTGCATTTCCATATGAACTTTGAGACTACTTGATCACGTTTTGTAGAGAATTATGTTGGCATTTTGATGTGAATTGGGGATCTCATTGATACTGTAAATTAAAGGTATTTGTAAATGCTTTTAAGAAACATACTACTATAGAAACTTCCTAACACACACGTGCATGTTCACACATGTGCACACCACACCACACCACACACACACAAACACACAAAATATGAAAAGAGTTATCCTATAAAAGGTGGACAATGCCTTTCACAGATAGCATATACTATCAAATTTAAGGCCAATGCAAGGTATGATATATTTTATTGTATTGCTGGTGGCACTGGGTTGCCATAGACCCTATCAAAGCATTGTATGCTATTGTCATTGCTCTAGGTTATCTTCCAAAACTTGATAATGAGGCCCTACTAAAGAACATGCTTATGGGTCATTGTGTAATGACAATTGTATTGTCCTTGACTGGTGCCTTAGTTTGAGCGGAACAGTCATAGGGGAGGGGAATAAGGGGAAAATGGGAGGGAGGGAAGAATGGGAGGATACAAGGGATGGGATAACCACTGAGATGTAACAAGAATAAAATAAAGAAAGAAAGAAAGAAAAAAAGAAAAAATAATAATAAAGGAATATTTGGTTGCCTTTAATCAGAAGAGTTAGTATAAAATGATATCTCCCTCATTTTTATAATGTGGCACACTTAGTTTTATTGAGGCAAATGTAGCATTGAGTTTCTTAGCTACCAGCTCAAAGCTGTAATGATTAAATTTAAGACATGCTCTATCAGCACCTTGCTGTATTTCACTAAGTCCATAGGATCATTACTCAGATGATCTTTGAATCTCTCTGGATGGATTGATTCTGATGTGCTGCAAATCAGACCCAATGACATATTTTCTCTTATGTCTGCCTTTAGTAGACTACAGAAACAAGTTAGATGACGATTTTTGTCCAATTTTATCTACATTTAATGAATACAGAGAAAAAGAATGCTTTTTGAAAAAAAACACACACATTCAAACAGTCATACATACTCAAGCATATACTGAAGCACACACACACACACACACACACACACACACACACACACACACAATGATACACCCATACATTCACACATGCACACTATCATACATATATACACACAATCAAAGATACTATCAGGTACATATACTCACAAACATGCACATATACTCACACACACCCACATAATCACATGTACATGTTCATATTAAAGCTGCCTCTATATTACCATACACTAAAAAGTAAAGATCTAAAAGGAGAGGATAATTCAGTGAATTCAGTGACTCCAATTTTCCTGTGGTTTTATAAATTGTTGAAAGGCCTAATTGAAAACAAGGCCTCCTGTTCAGTAAAACTGATTTCACATGACAGGGGGATATAAGGCAAATAAAATTCTTGTGAAATGGTTGGGCAATAAATTGTTTCTTGACACATTTTGGCATTACCTACAGGCTTGCTTGTCCCCTGGGTATATCTACCACTGAAGCTGTTGCTGCTGACTCACTTCAGTCCTATTCCAGTGGTGTATAACTGGATGTTTTGTAATCAGGTGTTTTATAGAGAACGCTCAGTTTTTTATATTTTTCATTTATACCTCTTTCATGTTGCAGAACCTTAGTTATTCTGACCTTGAGTGTAACATCCAGCATGTAGAATCTCTTAAGAGAAGCCAAGATCAGTTCATCTTTTGTTTTAAAAATGGGGAAAAAAAGCAAACTTTTTAATTGTCTGAGCATGCAGCTGTGTCTAGCAAGCAAGACAAAGTGCTAAAGCATAAAGTACTGTGAATGGTAATTAAACTATAAATCATGATCCCCTAACCACAGGGCACCCAGAGGAGAATGAGGCCTTGGCCTAATGCAGATTACTGATTCGCACGATCAACTTTCTGAAAATCAGTTTATTCTTATTTTTTTAGAACAGTATTTTCGAAAACTAAAGTGATATGCCATTTTGTTATGCACATATTTTTGCCTCATCATTAAATGTAATTTCCATCAGAGTGATGTAATTGCACCTATTGCACTCAAAGACGTTGTAAAAATATTTTTTGAGTGAAACTTGAAGTATGTAAATAAAGGGTTGCCTACAGGTCTGTGGATCATCGTTCAAATCCCCAGCGTCCGTGGAAAAGCTCTAGGTATGCTTCTGTAAATCTTGTTGAGGAGGCAGGCAGATGGATTGCTAAACATGAATAAAAATATCTTTCTTACTCTTATAGTTGCCTTTTATCTAAGCTGGCAACAGCAACTCATGTCTCAGTAAATGTTCACAGCAAGTGTATTGCGGATATGC
>OU015750.1:18932191-18964403 GCA_907169655.1 Acomys percivali | reverse complement strand
GTGTGTGTGTGTGTGTGTGTGTGTGTGTGTGTGTGTGTGTGTGTGTGTGGTGATGTACACAGATGTTCATGTGGGTGAGTGCTCACATGTACAGCTGTGCTCACACATAGATGCAAGTGCATATGGAGGGCAGAGCTTGATGTCAGATATTTTCTTTTATTGCTGTCCATCTTATTTTTCAGTATAGAATTCTTACTAAACATGTTGCTCATTAATTTGACTGGGCTGGCTGTACCGAGAGCTCTTGGTATCTACTTATCTTCATATCACAAATGCAGAGGTACCAGCTGTGTGCCCATACACAGATTTTTTTTTTTGATGTTGGGGGTCTGGACTCAGGTACTTATGCTTTCACAGAAGGTATTTCAATAACAGCCATCTCTCCAGCACCTTCTTACAAGTATATCTTAGGACTAGATTCAGAATTTTAAGTTGCAGAATAAGTGGCAATGCTATGATTAATCACAACACTCTGTGCTGCTATGAAATTTTAACTGTCGTAGGCTACAGTGCACACTCCTGTTTCTTGAGAAAGGTTATCAACGCAAGGGAAACAAGTTTTCTTTGATTTTGCTTTTACAGGTGGTGTGATAGACTGTGGCACCTTGAAACACTGACTTGAGAATCAGGACTGAAGTAAGATAGCCTGGTAAAGAATTGCACTCCTTCCCGCAGAGTTCACAAGAATATGAGACTTTGCAAGCTGCATAAATTATTTAATGACCTAGATGCATCTTTTTGCATCCAGATGAAGCTGCCATTTTTTCTTTTTCTTTTTGTAATTGTAGATGAAAAAAGAATTCATGGCAGCTGGCAAAAAAATTATTTGGCTTATAAAATGTGTATAAGCTTACAAAAATCCCTGGAGTCTTCAGGAGTCCCCATTGTTTTATTTTGCTTTGCTAATCCCATATGTAATCTCTTCCAGAGTTTAAATTGGAAAGTTGGGTTTATCCAGTTTGCTTATGTACTTTAGATATGTTGAGTTGAGAAACACAAGAAGTATCTACACACACACACACACACACACACACACACACACACACACACACAGGGTCTAAATCAATAGTGTCTGGGAAGTACATTCTGGAATATAGAATTATGAATTATACATTCTTATTCCTACTGTGCATAAGGTAATATGCTTTACTGGCCACAGTCTAGTTTCACTAACAGACTCGTGGAGCCAGTCTTTTTATTCAGATCTTACAACTGAATTATTATATATATGCAGCCCTTGCATGATAGAGTCAGACATGGGGAAGTTCTATACAGTTGTGGATTAAATTTTTGTGTTTAAATAATTAAAAAAATATGAGAAGAGATTTAAAAAATAGCAAATGATATTACTAACAAGATGGTTAATGATATTTTTCAAAGTGTTTTTAAAAAATTTCTCTTTCTTTTGTTTTTTTTTTCTTCGAAACTGAAAGAATTTTTTAAAAATAAGATTACACAGTGTCCTAATTAGGGTTACCATTGCTGTGATGAAGCACCATGATTAAAAGCAAGTTGGGGAGGAAAGCTTCCACTTCCACATCATAGTCTGTCATTGAAGCAAGTATGATGGTAATCCACACAGGGCAGGAACCTAGAGGCAGGTGCTGATACAGATGCCAATGAGGATGCAGTTGATTGGCTTGCCCTCCATAGCTTGCTCAGCCTGCTTTCTCATAGACCCAGGACCAGAAGCCCAGCTAGCATAATGGGCTAGTCCCCCCCCCGCCCCCCGCTTTGGTCACTAATTAAGAAAATGCCCAACACTATAGGCTTGTCTACAACTCTATCTTATGGAGACATTTTTCTCAATTGAGGTTCTCTCCTCTCAGATGACTTCAGGTAGTGTCATGTTGACATAAATCTAGCTAGCACATACAGCAAATGAATGATAAAATAATTTAAAAGAAGAGGAACACAACATCCTTTTTTCCATTCCTCCCTCTATCCTTCTTTCCCTATGCCCTTTCTTCTTCAAGACAATAGGCTGGATTCCTTGATGGTTTAAACATGGTGAAAATGGCATTTCTGTCAAATTCTACCTGAAAATAAACCTTTACTTGGTTTTTCATTTTTGAACATGATCGAACTTTCATGATCCTTCCTTATTTGTCTAAAAATGCCAAGCATTGGTAAAATAAAGACATTCTGTTTTTGTCTTTTTTATTGATAATTTCATATATGCATATTGTAATTTTATTCCTACTTTTCTTTTTCCCATGCTAACTCCTCCAACATCCTCACATTCCTCTAGATCTAATGGCCTTTTCTTTATGGATACTCTTGCTTCATCTATTTAAGTACATATGTTTATGCAAACTGTTGGGCCATTTAGTGTTGCTGCTCACAAGTACATGTGTTTTGGGATAACTTCTTGTGGTTGGATAATCCTGGGGAACACATCCCTGGAGAAGACTGATCCTTCTCCTTCAGCTGCCTTTGAATACCTGCAGCTCCTAATCAGTTGGGCTTTCTTATATCTTCCCCATACATATCACACGTCAATGGATATTTTCATTTTACAGCTCTTGTGTAATTGTACTTTGAGGTTCCATGAATGCAGTTTTCCTGTCCTGTCTAGAGACAGCGTCTCACAGGAGGTGTTCTGCTTCTCTCCCTCTTAACACCTTCCCATCCTTTCTTCTGAAATTTTCTCTGTAACTCAGGTATAGGAGTTGCACTGGAAAGTGGACATAAGAGTTCTGAATGAAATTGTCTCTTACTGAATGAACCTAAAATAATTATCCATCCATATGGGAAATTACTATTCATGTTATGTGACCTGTGTTCATAACCACTGACTATAGTCAAATAAATGACATGTTTAGGGAATGAAGAGGTTAGAAACAGTTCAGAGTGGGGAGCTGCTAGGTACTCATGAAGGCCAGTGCACTGGGTGTAACTAACTCAGAGTTAAGTTAGTAACAACTTTAATGCTTGTTATATTTACAAGCGGGAAATTTGATTTGTGTTATATATATCTTCTGTCAAATGAAGGGGATGATATGTGAGAACATAGATATCATGGTGCATGAACTTTCTCCCGCTAATTGTACTCAGAAATAACATACTTTGTATTGAGTTTCAGTAGAGAGATCGCTTAGGCTTACCTCACTAGATTCCAAGGCCATCTGTATCTGCTCCCAGTGGCGACTAGGCTTCATTTACATAGTCCTCTGAATCATTTCATATTTTCTTCCTACATCCTGGAAAAGATCCCAAAGGCTGAGTATTTTCAGAACTCAGTTGGAATCCGGCATTGGGTTAGCTTGATTTGGGTGTTGAAAAAAAAATTTAGCTTTTCCTTTATGACTCGGGACCAAAATAAAACAGATGGTAGGGTAAGGAGTGAGGAGGCTGTCAAAAGAATTCTTTCCAAAAAGATTTGGTGCTAACATAATAACCTCAGTAGACTGGAGCATCTTGATGACACCAAATATAGAAAATAAAGCTGTCACTGATTGTTTCATTATTTATATGCTGATTGAAAGAAAATGGTGTTTACTTGGGTTAATATATTTCCTTAGTATGGAGTCGAAGTACACATAAAAAAAACCCAAAATTAGTATCTATGTCTATGAATTTTAACTTAAAACTAATATTTGCTATCTCTTAATAATAATAATAATTAAAAAACACATTCATTCTGTAATCAAGTTAGGTATATTTCTTGTAGTCATTGATATATGTGAGTCCCTATATACAAAACAATTTGATATTATATTATAGAAATAGTGAATTATTTCTAGTATAAAAACTTTTTTAGTTGACTGGAAAATAGTGTCTACAAAATTATTTCTACAGAGTTGAGTTGTTGCCATTTTTTTTGGAACTAGAACAAATCTCTAACAGTACTCTTCTGGTATATGGCTTTTATTTTGCTTATGACTGAAGATCAAATTTTATGTCTTCAGGCCCTTTTCAAACTTTTATTATTGTATATCAATGGTACAAGATAACCAGTTCTATTATGCGTATTTCTTTTGTCTTTTTCCCCTTTGGAAGTGAACCTAAATTACTTCCCATCTTTATCCTTAAAATGTGTATGTTTTATGTCTTGTCAGATATTCATAGATACTTATTGGTGGTCCACAGCTTATTTTCTGACTCTAAAGCATTTTGAACATCAATATTAGCTCTTGTGAGTGTGATTCCATAATAAGAATTGCTTTTACAACTACTGTTTTCTATGGACAATTATGATATGAGTGAAAAAGAGGTAGTTTTTTTCAGAATTACACATATAAACAAACACACAAATATTCTAGAATATACACATATAGGTGCCTTTGGGACTAAGAAGACAAAAATCAGAGAAACAAAATACCCTTTTTATATCTACTTTACCAAGTGATAAGAAAAGATGTGATTGCTGAGTGTGGACAATCATGAGCATTTTGAAAAACAAAACAAAACAAAGCAGAAAACCCGAGAGTAGTACTGTCCCAGAATCTAAGCTACCATGCATTTGCCTTACTGCTTGTGTTGTTATAGGCAAGTTGCAGATGTGAACTCATATTTTCCTGCCTGCAATGAGGATAGTAACACCATTTGTTAAACTTCCTAAGGACCTGAGAATATTTTGCACAAGAAGAAACCATAGGGCTTGAAATTTCATACATTCTATCTGCTTTCACATATATAAATTCATCAACAGGTTGAACAAGTAATGATCATGTCACAGATGAAGACTGCCAGGTGCTAATTATTCCACTTGATCAATTTTTATTTTGATGCACTAGCATAATAACATCAAAAATAACACCCGACTCTTGGCTTAGATTTTTTCAAAACCTTCTTTATTTAGGGTTTTTAAACACTTCAACCTCATTTCCAACCCACTGACCAGAGGAAAGGGAGAAAGAATGTTAATAGGAAAAAAGGATTGTGCACCTGTTTAGAGGTAGTTCCTTGGGCCAATTACACTCTCTGTTGTCAGGATACCAGCAGCCCAGTCCAATGCCCAGCACCAAATAGCAACAATAATTTGTAGTGGTGGTGATCCTGCAGAAACTGCATCGCTCTGCAAGGCATGAGTCCATGGAAGTGGCTAGAATCAGCTGGAGTACCAAGAAAAGTTCTCCAGAATGTTTCTGTCTGCAAAGGGAAGACCAGCGACAACCAATGAAGACCAAGAAAGACCTGCTAAGTATTGAACAGTAAAAAAATGCCAAAGCTTGTACATTTACACAATGGAATACTACTCAGATATCAAAATCAAGGACATCTTGAAACTTGCAGGCAAATGAATGGAACTAGAAATGATCATATTGAGTGAGATAACCCAGACCCAGAAAGACAAACATGGTATATATTCATTTATAAGTGGATACTAGCCCAATGTAGAAGTCCTCTGAGAAACTCCACCTAGTGAAGGTTCAGGACTTGCAGCTGGACCGTGGGTAGAGAGCTGAGAGTTTTATGAAAGAGTGTGTGTCTGTGCGGCCATGACGGGGGTTGGGGGGGAGGAGGAAGGCAGGGATGGAAGAACCCAGATGGGTCAGGATCTCTACAGGGAGACCACCAAGGTCATTGGATCTGGCCCCAGGGGACCTGCTCATACTGATGCACCAACCAAGGACAATGCATGGAGAGAATCTAGACTCCCTGTTCAGATGTAGCTGCTGGACAGCTCATGCTCCATGTGTGTGGGGAGGAGGAAGAAAGGGGGCTGCCTCTGACATGAATTCTGGTACCTGCGATTTGATCATTGCCCCTTAATTGGGCAGCCTTTTGGACACACAGAGGAAGGAGATGCAGGCTACTCTGGCGAAACCTGATTGACTGTGATCAGTCAATGAGGGAGGAGGCTCCCTCACCCCAACAGAGGTGTAGGGGAGGGGAATAGGGCGGAAGAGGGAGGGAAGTTAAGAGTGAAGAGATAACAATTGGGTTGTAATGTGATTAAATTATTTTCTAAATATGCCCAAAGCCTTGTTTCACTGTCCATGCTTCCTTCCCGCCATCCTACACCCTCTCACATGTCTGCTCCCAGCAAAGCATCACATGCCCTCTCTTCCAGAAAACAATCATGTGGCCTCTCGCAAGACAGCTTTCAGCAAAATGCTACGCGACGCAACTGACTCTTCAAAGAAACCAGAAACTTTCACTTCACCTGATTATGATTTTTTTCAACTTTAAAATACTCTTCCAGTTTAAACATTTTTTTTTGTGGTTAAATTCCACTTATTTCAGTGTATTTCATAGAACACACTTCATGAAAATTGCTGCAGTAAACCAGTGTGTACATGAGGCTTCTTCTGTCTGTAATTGTAATAAAATAACCCTGAAGCTCATCATTGCACAGTGATGGTATGTCAACAGCGTTATAGAGATAGACTGCAACCAGAAAAATAGTGGTCTTCAGTTATAGGCAAATTGTTGAATGAAGGCCAACTGTCTTAAAAAGGAAGAACCTTTGAGTGGGAAACCGGAGACCCAAACACTACACTGACTACTGATCATCTTTATAGTGCACTCTCTCTTTGTTCATTTTATTTCTGTGATATTTGACAGTATTTCTTATAAATTGTTCTAGATTAGCAGATTCTTTTATTCATTTTTATATTCTACCAAACGATTAGCATATTTAAGTGCATTCTGTGTTAAAATTTATTAGAAGAAAATTATGCTCCATCAGTATAAAACAACTTTATGTATGTTTTCTCTGCATAAGACAGAAATTGCTTCAGCTTGAAAAAGTACGTCTAGTCAGGCCGCTGAGGAAAAAGTTCAGTCTTAGGCTACAGACTAAATCGGAGAAGAAAACACATTAATAAGAGGTTTATATTGAGAGCCTGTAGTTAAAGACTTCTGGTCCATTTATTTATTTCATAAAGTATACATTATATGCTCAGGGTCAGAGACTCATTAGTAACAATATTTATCAATTTCTCCAACTGCAAATGTTTTTAAATATCTTCATTCAATTTTTGACATATATTGCTTTTGTAACTCAGTTGAAAGACTCACTATTTATGCTTTCAGTAACTGTAAACTTTTCATAATATGTATCTTTCATGTCTGTTAACACAATCCTCCAAGTCTAGGCCTGATGGTCATTCAATGCTGTCATTTCTACCTGCTGATATCAATTTTGAAGTGGTTGGGCATTTGATGATGTGCGTAGTGTATCATAAGTTGTACTGATGCTCTCATCATCTTTAGAGTTAACTTATACAGTATGTTTCTTAGAGCTAGAAAACATCCTTTACATCAGTGCATTCCTCATAGGGTAGCATCCTAGGGGCTTTAAAATCCCATAAAACATAAGAACTTCAATAATGTTAACAAAAACACTCCTTTTACTTTTGCTTGAAGATGACTGTAGATCTCATTACTTCAAAGGAAGTCAATTCATGCCTTCCTGGAGATGAAAGTAGTCTATTTTCATAACCGTGAAGGAGTTGTTTTTTTCTTTTTCTTTTAATCCACATTCTCTATAATTCTCACTCTTAGCTCCAGCATTCACATATGAGACTATACCCACTAAGTTTTATTATATTTCTATGGTAATTCTCACAAATATAAAATATTAAATGCCTAGTTCTCATTTTTTTCCTAAAAAGCAACAGACAGAATTAACTAGAGTATTCTGCAAGATGCAAGGCTAGTGCAATGAATAATGGAAGGAATTCCTCACTTTCTTCTGTGGATCATGGATGTGTACCCGTGCCGGCTGCACGTTCCCCCAGCCATGGCTTGCAGATATTCAAAATGCTGCGGATGAAACGCTTTCACTCTCTTTGAGTCATTTGTTGTCTGTCAGTGCTGTGTTGAGCAAATTGACTTGTTTATGTAATAATATCCTACTTGAGTAATTTTTTTTCACATGGTAGACAAGGTAATTAAGAATTGCCCAAGGCTTCAAACCACAGAGTTTGAAAGTGGGGGCTCTCTCACATCTAAGCTCAGCTTCTTACATCCTGTATTTTCAGTGACAGTAGGGTCAACTGTTTTGTGATGTCAACATGTCAAACACCTGAGAACCAAGTGTCCTGCTCCACTGGTCTCGTTGCTTATTGAGAATGATAAATGAAAAAGCACTCATATACAATAAATAAATAAATTAAAAAAAAGAAAGGTAGCTTTATTGAAATAAAGTTTTTTGTAGGTATAGTGGTTTAATAGGAATGGCCCCATAGACTCGTGTGTTTGAATGCTTGGCACAATTAGGAGGTGTTGTCTTAGTAGAGAAAATGTAGCCTTATTTGATGTGTCTCTGTGGAGGTGGGACTTTGAGGTCTTGAATGCTGAAGCTAATCCCAGTGTGAAACAAATCCAGTCTCCTCCTGGCTGCCTTTAGATCAGCTCCTCTAGCACCATGTCTGCCTGCATGCTGCCATGCTTCCTGACACACTGATAACAGACTGAACTTCTGAAACTGTAAGCCAGCCCCAGTTAAATGTTTTCTTTTACAGGAGTTTCCATGGTCGTGGTGTCCTCAAAACCCTAATAAGACAATAGGAATAATCATGATGTCCTTGGCTTTCAAAATATACGTCACAATTAGTCTCTACAGTTACAGCTGACTGACACACTCATTTTAAAGACAGCACTCATCTTGAAGACAGTGTGCTGTGTCAAAATTGTGTGGAGAGCAGTATGCGCTATTTCTCTTGTTTCCTTTGTAGAAATCAACTTTTTCTTTTGCTTGTTGTAGTTTTTCTTTGGGTTTTTTGTTTGGCTGGTTTTCTGTGCCAAAGTGCTTACCGTAAATTTATTACATAAGTTGTTTACTTATTTAATACATGAGTTTATAGGATAAGGAGCTCAGAAAGCCCATAAGGGAGTGAAGTCTGAGTAAATGTGCATGCTCATATGCACACAGCCACATAAAGGACCCCTCAAGTGGCCAATCTTCCCCAGGTGAGGCTCAGAGAGAAGACAAAGCCTTCCTTGCGGGTCTGAGCATAAATGATGGAACAGAAGCCATGAACTGCAGCTTCCTTCTGTAGCATGCCTGAGACTGTTGACATAAACCTTCCACAGACACTGGAAGGTATGCTATGGTGCTATACAGATTCACTGAGATTCCAGATTTTGGGGGTAGTTGGTATGGCTCCATCGGAGTGCATGGAACCCATCTGACACTGGCATTTTTGAATACTCGTGTCTCCAGATTTCTTTTTTAGTGTCTGTTTTTACTTCATTCCCTGGGCACCAATCAGGATTCTAGGACAAAGCCACATAAAACAGAATCAATGTTGTAATATATCAATTTCTCATTATGAAAACATTTATTCATTTCCAGACTTCTGTTCACAATTGAAATAGTATTTGCAATCGTTTATGTATCAGGCTATAGCATTTGGATGTCAAAAGCAGTTGTCAAACTAATTTGATAAGACAAATGAGTTCTTTCTGATTGCTTTAAAAACAATAAAATTAAACATCTTCTGTAATCAGTATATTGTATCTGATGGCAGGTTTGCTTTATTGATGTCCTTTTTAATGGTGACTTGAAGCGACACTAGCCCACTGGGCCATGTGATTCTGTTAGGCCTTGCCATTCTCCGTGATTCTCTCTGTCTTACTACAAACTGTTGGATTGTGTTCCTAAAACTAGCCACCAAGGTCTAGTCCCTAATTTGGCCACTGCCTCTTCCTGAGGCTGACCTCCAAGGTCTAGTTATCAAAAGTACTGAAGTCCAGTAATGAAAAGCACCCTTTGGCTTACTTAATTAACATGTCCAATGCAAATTAAACACCTCATCCTAACATACTGTTTCCCCTTTTTCTTTATAAACCACCATTTTCCTATGTGCCACATCTGTCTCTCTATCTAGAGGCAGTCCTTTGTCCCCTGGGATAAATATACCTTCTCTCTTTTTCTTGTTCCTGTTTTCTCTTCCCTTGTCCTTTGTCTCCTGTTTTTGTCCTTTATGCCTACCCTCTGTTCCTCTGAGACAAATAAGTCTTCTTTGTGCTAATAACTTGGTCTTGGGGGTCCTGGGCTAATACAAATCCTCAGTGATTTGGTGGTCTTAACCAGTTTCCATGTTATTTTTATAAACTTTTATTATTTAGTTAATTTATTCAGACTACATCTCAATTGTCTCCCCCTTAGTTGTACCCACCCATTCCTCCCTCCCTCCCCTTTCACCCTATTCTCCTTTCCTATGTCTGTGACCTGAGGTGGAGGGGCCTCCTCCACTACTACATGGTCATCGGCTATCTATCAAGTCTCATCTTGGTAGCCAGCTCATCCTTTCTCTGAGTGTCACTAGGCCTCCTCACCATGAGGAAGTGAGAGAAATATGGGAGAATGGGAAAATAGAAGGGCCCAGAGGCTCCTAGAAACCTACAAGTAGAACACCATGACGCACAGATCTGGACCTAGGGGGTTCTGCTCAAACTACTGCACCAACCAAGGAAAATACATGCTGTAAACACTGAACCCCTACTCAGATATAGCCAACGGACAGGCCATTCTCCACAGTTATGTGGACAGCAGGGACTGACTTTTACATGAACTCTGGTGCTCCATGCTATTCTTGTTTTCAACCATTATGACTCTGATCCTTGGTTTTCCTCATCCATCTTCCTGTCCTGTACTGCCTATGAAGTTCTTTTTTTTTTTTAATTCTCTTATTTTTTGAGAGTATGATTACATCATTTGCCTCTTCACTTTTTTCCCCCCTCCAAATCCTCCCATATACTCCCTCTTTTATTCTCTTTCAAATTCGTGGCTTTATTAATTAATTGCTGCATATGTTCGTATGCATATACATGTATATCCCCAAATACATAAGTATGATCTGCTTAGATTGTATGTTACTTGTATGTATGCTTTCAGTGCTGACCATTGGAATTGGATAAGCAATTGATGTGCTCTTCTCTGGGGAAGCTGAATTCTCCTTTTAGCATTCCATGGTGCCTATAGTTCTTTGCGTAGACTTGAGGCCTCCTGGGCTTTCCATGTCTGAATTAGCATGACTATTGCTTCTAAAGACCAGGATAAGATCTGCTAGTCCACAAGGAATTTATTGCTTCTGACAATTCATATCACACTGGGAATGCTTGCCTTTACCTGACTAATGCATAGACATTTATACACTTATACATTTATACTGGACTGAGTCTAAGTCTCTTTAGAAGAAAAGGAAATTGCTTACCTTTCCTGAACTACATCTGTATCCAAGTTGTCTGAGAAAGCTATACAATTCTCAGTCTGGTGCAATAGCCCTTTATTTCAATAGATTTCTTAGTTATGTTTTCTTCCTGAGGAAGCTATAAAACTCTCCACGAACATTTTCAAAGTCTGAAAATGGAGTTAGGTCAATATGTACACATTTTAGCAATGCCCATAAACTATTCTTTTTTTTTTTGCCATGTCTTAGATATATTTATTTATTTTTAGATATATCCCCCCAAATCACACTTTTTCTCTCTTATTTTAGACTGTAATAAGAACTTTCAGAGAGTGTGCCCAGCACTCGGTGGGACACCTCGGAACTGATTGTTCTGGGTGTTTTCATTTTCCTGGGCTTCGCTATTTGGAATTACTTTAGACACCTGGCTAGTGCAGGGATTTTGAAAGAGATTCAGAAATACCACTTAATTCAGCTTCCTTTCGGAACTGAAGCTTGAAAACTAAAAAGAAATCATATAGATTTCCTCTATAGAAACGTAGAATGAAGAAAGTCTTCAGGCAAAGAGTGGGTTTTATACTCAAAATGTGTTATATTTGAAAGACTCTTAGAAAGAATGAAAGAGAATACAGACCTAGAAGGTGATGAAACGAGCAAGGCTACCTGCAGGGATGACAGAGGGCCTCCCTTTAATGCATGGCTACCTTTTAGTTCCTTCCCCTGAAAGGCTGACCTCCCATTCTACCCTGGAAGTCTGTGAGATTTCTTGTTTTTCACTTAAGCCAGACTGAATGAGTTCTTGTTGCTTGCAAACCAAAGGACCTTAACCTATTCATGCTGTGGTGCACACAAAACAAAAAGTGCAACTCAGAATAGCATAAGCCAATCGATTTTTGCTAGTGCTATAACACCTGTTGGAGTGAAACACGTTCCAGTTGGAATCACAGGATGAGGAGTTTTCCCTCTTCTGTGGGTGTGAAGGAGCGTGAGACCGCTGAGGCTCTGCCACAGAGACACAGCTGGAAGGAACTCCTCTGAGGGCTGCAGCGGCAAGGCACACAGGAGACAGTTAAGGCAGCTGTCGCCGAGCAACAGCTGATTGAGTTATATAATTGGAGATAAAACAAGCTTGTGACTGAATTCTTTGTGACTGCCAACCAGAGTCTGCAAATTATTTTCAATGAATATAAGGAGTTGATACAGCATACCTACTACTGAGGCAGAGAGCCCACAGAGGAATGTGGGATCTTGAACTCATCAAAGAGATAAGCCTGACTGTGCCCTACAGAACCTTTCTTCACTTCCACTAAGTATTTTACTTACTACTTAGTAAGACATAATTACCAGTCAGTTATAGCATATGATGGAAATTACATGGATTTTTATGAATTTGAAGGAAGTTAACTGCAGGATTACCATCTTGTATTAACAAAACAATAGTTTTCTCACATGATTATTTTGTTTATTATTTATATAGGATATTTTGACTTTTTAAAAACACACTACATGCAAATGGCAAATATCTTTAATATTCTACACATAATGTTACTCTAGACTGTTGATCCTAGAAAAGTCTGTACAGCCAGCTTTATAAGAATTCATTTCTAATCTTGGCCTAATGTGCATCTGTAAAGCAACAATTTACCTGTTTTTTATTTAAATTTATTTCTATAAATTAATTCACTTTACATCCAGATCGTAGGCCCCTCCCTTGTCTCCTCCCAGTTCTCCCCTGTTGCTCTCCCCTAGTCCACAGAGAAGGGGAGCTCTCCTCACCTAGCAACTGACCCAAACCTATCAAGCCTCATTAGGACTACCTGCATCCTCTTCCTCTGTGGCTTGGTAATGCCACCCCACCAGGGGAAATAATCAAAGAACAGGCAACAGAGTCCATGGCAGAGATAACCCCTGCACCCTTAATAAGGGATTCATATGAAGACTGAGATGCCTATAAGGTACATCTGAGCAGGGGCCTAGGTCTTCTCCATGCATGGTCCTTGTTTGGCTCATCAGTCTCTGAAGGACCCTCCGGGCCCAGATTTGTTGGTCTGTTGGTCTTCATGTGGAGCTCCTGTCCCCTCTGGGTTCTTCTATCCCTCTACTCTTCCATAAGACTCTGTTCTCTGCTCAAAGTTTGGCTGTGAGACTCAGTATCTGCTTCGATCCCCTGATGGGTGCAGTCTTTCAGACTGCTGTCCTATTCCCTCTCTTCAACAATTCCTGTGTCTATTCTATTGTCCTTCTGAATGAAATTTAAACATCCTCCCCAGGGTCTTCCTTGTTATTTAGCTTCTTTAGGTCTGTGGATTGTTGTATGGTTATCTTATATTATATGCCTTATATCTGCTTATAAGTGAGTATATGCCATGCGTGTCCTTCTGGGTTACCTCTCAGGACGAAGGCCAAGTAACATATAATGGCAAACCTATCAGAAACAGTTTACTAATTAATTCCAAGAAATGATGAACAGTACTAAAATCAAGTGGTTAAAGACGATGTCTTGGTATCCTTAGTGATGTTCTCTGTCCTTACACTACTGCCTTTAAATGAAGATACATATACACTGGGAGGCCAAATCATGCCCCTGTAGATGGCAGGACACCTGAAAGCTAAGGGATGATCTGTATGTCTCACTCACTTATATTCCACAGCCGACTGCACTTTTCTTCAATTGCAGCCGCTGTCACAATGATTGAGCCATCACAGTCCTATTTTACTTGTCTTGTTTGTCAATAGTCAAGAACAGGAGGCTTATAATCAATGTCAGGAGTTGGGCTGGTTCCCATTTTAAAGTTGTAGCTAATTCAATAAGGAGCCTAACTCTGAAGGGAAGGAGTTTCTTTAAACGACTGTTGATTTTACATCAAAAAATTTAACAACATGACATTTTGGTTGGTGGAAGTACAGAAGAGTAAATACTGCCTTTTATAATAATAAAAAGATAGATATCACATACAACAGACTAGGGAATGTTTTTACAGATTAAAAAAAAGGCTAATCCTATCCACACTATACCTATAATAGAACTGGATGGTTTCTTAATGGAAATGTGGGTTAGTTGGGATGAATAGGTACAGGGTATAGGATCCATTAGTTATAAGAAAATCAGTGATGTGTATCTAGGGCAAAGAAAAAAACTTTGGGAAACTTAAAAATACAGAGCATGAAAGAAAAATTAGCTCCAATATGAAGACCTGGAAAATAATCACCACTGAATAAATCTGTGGAATTCATTACTGAAGTACAATTGAAAAAGAATGAACCCCCCAAAAAACTATGTGAATGGCTATTAATGTTTATTTTGTCCACTCTGCTAAAAGATATATCAACATTTTGAATTTAATTTGTTCGGAATGACAGATGTTTCTCTGGAAATTGAACAGAGTGTTATTGATTTAACACAAAACAATGAATTTTACTTGTTATCAGGCTTTTTTGATGATTTGTATTTTTTCAAAATAATGTTTTACTATTGCCATACTGATGTAAATGAATAACACCGTACCTCCCCTGGAAGAAATTTCTATCCTAAGGAATAATAAAATCATCTATAAACTAATGAAAGAAAGTACTCAAAGAAAAACAGTGGATGGCCAGAAATTGAAGTGAAGACATGGAAACAGAGAAGTACTATAAATATACTTGTTTTCTTTTCTTAAGCTTTTTTTTTTTTTGTTTGTAATGGTGTATTTTTTATTTCATAAGCATTGAGATAGAGATAGATAGATAGATAAGCTTTAAAATTAACCTCTAAATGAGTTTTTTACATAAAAGCAATAACTATTTGTTATAGAACTGTTTTATAAAGTATAAAATAAAATAAAAAACTTGCCCATAATTCCCCCCATGTCATATATACTAATACATATATATGTACATATATATGTTTCTAGAACATACACACATACACATAAAGACATATTAGCAAAATCATATTTAAAGAACGAATTGAGGATAATCAAAGAAGCAAAACACCTCAGTAACGTTTACTAAACAGTTATTCACATTCTATGTACATTCTAACCAGAATGATAAGGCTACTAAAGAAAAAAAAGAGGGAAAGAAGAAGTCAAAGTATTGTTATTTGCAAAGGATATGATAGCATACATTAGCAACCCCAAAATTTTTACCAGGGAGCTCCTACAGGTGATAAGCACCTTCAGAGAAGTGGCTGGATACAAGATTAGCTCAAAAAATCAGTAGACCACCTTTATACAAACAATAAATGGGCTGAGAAAGAAATCAGGGATACAGTACCCTCCACAATAGCCACAAGTAATATAAAGAATCTTGGTGTGATTCTTAACCAACAAGTGAAATAGTTGTATGACAAGAACTTCCTATCTTTGAAGAAATAAGCTGGAGATGATATCAGAAGCTAGAAAGTTGTCCCATGCTCATGGATTAGTAGGATTGACATAATAAAAATGGCCATTTTACCAAAAGTAATCTACAGATTCAATGCAATTCTCATCAAAATTCTACACAATTCTTTGTAAATCTTGAAGAAACAATTCTAAACTTCATATGGAAAAACAAAACAAAACAAAACAAAAAATCTCAGGACAGCTAAAAACACTCTGTTCAACAAAAGAACTTCTGGAGGTATCACCATCCCTGGTTTCAAGCACCAAAGAGCTATAATAATAAAGACTTTATGGTTTCAGCAGGAAAATAGATACGTTGATAGGTGGAATTGAATGGAAGACCCAGATGTAAATTCACACACCTATGGACAACTGATTTTTGATAAAGAAGCCAGAATTATACTATGGAAAAGTTATACAGATGGTGCTTGATTAACTGGATTTTGGCATGTAGAATAAGGCAAATAGTTCTATCTATCACCCTGCACAAAACTCAAGTCCAAGTGTATCAAAGACCTCAACACAATTCCAAATACACTGAACCTGAGAGAAAAGAAAGTGTGGAACAGCCTTGAATGCATTGGCACAAGAGACAACTTCCTGAAAAGAACACTGATAGCCTGGGTACCAAGACTGACAATTAGTAAATGAGGGACCTCATGAAAATGAAGAACTCTTGCAAGGCAAAGGAAATCATCTGTAAGATAAAACAGCAGACTACAAAATGGGAAAATATTCTCACCAATTCCACATCTGACAGGGGGCTAACTTCCAAACTATATAAATAACTCAAGAAACTAGATATCAACAAACTAAATAATCAATTAAAAATGGGGTACAGCCTAAGTGTCCCTCAGGAGAAGAATGGATAAAGAAACTGTGGTACATTTACACTATGAGATACTTACTACTCAGCTATTAAAAACAAGGAATTCCCAAAATTTGTGGCCAAATGGATTGAACTAGAAATAATCATAATGAGTGAGTTAACCCAGAAGCAGAAAGCGTTAAATAGTTTATACTCACTTATATATGGACACTAGCCCAAGGGATATGTCCCATGAAAGCCTTCACTTACCAGGAAAATGGGACAGAGGTGAGAACATCCTATTTGGACTCTAGGTGTTGATTTCTGCTTTTGTCCAATGAACTTATACATGGTTAAATTAAAATGTAACAAACTAATTTATTTAGTAGAGGTAGTCAAGGCAATGTAATGTTTAATCCCTAGTTATTATGGTCATTAATGACTGTTATGCATCTCTATGATTAAAAAAATCTAATGACCTATAAAGAAATACAAAATGTACAGAATAAAGACAAAAAAAGAACATTTAGAAACTTAATGTTGTAGCCAAACCTTGTGTTGAAAGAGATTAATACCATTAAGGAGAGACCTCCTGCTCTACATTAGAATAAAGGGAAGGCTGGCCTCTGGGGTCCAAGGAAAGAATTGCAAATCAAAGCTCTGGCTAATGAGATTCAAGAAGGCCATGACCCATCATCCCATGTTGGCATGGACATTCGCCCGTATTTTTCTGATTGTGCTTCCTTAAGAGGAAAGAAGTGATGGAGAGTTAAAGTGGTTTTTTATTTTCTCCACAGTTTCATAGAAACACTAAGGTTGGAAGTATGTGATAGAGGGAGTCCTTGTGTGAAGACCCTGAGAAAAATATTGCCGTGAAAAAGAAGGCAGGGTTCAATAAAGACTCCAAATGTTGGAGATTCCATAACTGTGAAGTACCTAGTAAGGGGAAAGAGCTCAACAGAAAGACGTACTCGGTGACTATCTAGTCTCAGATCAATTAAGCCCTTTGACACTCAAGTCCTGGGCATTAGACCTCTAGTAATAGAGTGTTGTGTTCACCCTGCTGCATCCTGTCTTAATTTGGTCCTGTATTTCCTGACTATGCCTCTATTCCTTCCTGTTGGAGTGATAATTTATAAATTCTGTGCCATTATATAGTTGAAGTGTGTTATTTGCTTTTTGACTTTGCAGTGGGGAATAGTTAAGAGTTTGCCTTGAGTCTCAAAAGAAACTTCTACTTTTAAACAGTGTTCACACTGTTGAAGACTATGGAGACTCTTGGCATGGGACTAGGTATATTTTGCATTATGAGATTGCCAAGAGACTGTGTGGGTGAAAGAGAGGCAGGTAATTGTTTGCATGAGAAACATCCTCCATAGTCTCAGTCATGTGATTGAATCAAAGGGGAGAAACTGTCCATTTACACGCCCGCTAATGAAATCATCACACTCTAATAGATAATTCTAAACTGTAAGTCACACAAGGAGCCCTGGTTAAACTCCATGAGACACAAAACAAAATGAAAAGTAAAGAGCATGGGAAAGAGATAGAAAGGAAGGGAGGCTTTGGGGGATCAGATTAAAATGAAGGAAAGGTGGGAGAGTATTGCCAGAATGTATTATACACATGTGAAATTGTCAAAGAACAAAATTCACTAGGACAAAAATTCTTCATTTGGGTTAAGTAAATTCTTTGTCACTATGGATTTTGAGGTGACACTTAATATCTTTAGAGATTAAATACTAAGTTATTTTAAGGGCATTCTTTGGTCTACATCTTGGTTGCCTTAATTGATGTGGAAATAGAGCCTGAAAATAGTGAGTGTCAGTCCCTGATTCTATATCTTGGACTGTATAAAATTATACCAAACCAGTTGAATACTAATCCTGGATGCCAGAATCTGTTTATTTTTGCTCTTGACTGTGGATGGGATGTGACTTGTTGCTTCAAGAGCCTTGACTGCCTTGACTTTCCAACAGTGAGGAACTATAATCTGAAATTGTAATCCAAATAATAACTTCTTTGTGAAAGTATTTTGTCACAACAGAAATGTAAATAGGACAACCAGTATCATTATCATGAATATGCTCATTTTAGTTCAATTGAAACCCAAAACACAACATCATATCTATTTAGTATCTTAATATTAAAAACTTAATATTTACTTAATATTTTATCTATTTAATATGCTTGCCTCAGAAAACATTCCTCTCTCTCTCTTTCTCTCTCTCCCTCTCTCCCCCTCTCTCTCCCTCTCTCTCTTTCTGTCTCTCTCTCTGTGTTTCTGTGACTGTATGTATGTGAATCTGTGTGTGTATATGTATTCACTATAGAAGAATAGATACTTCATATTTATTTCTTCTGTAAAATTCACTGTTAGAGAAATATATAGAACTGAACATTTATAGTTTTCTATTTATAAATTTATTGTACAATATACTGTGTTACATAGGACATTTTCATGCAAGTATGTATTTATATTAAGGGTATTTCCCACTACCCTCTGCTGTCCCCTTTCTCAATGGAGATAATTATGTTAATCAATCCAGTCTTCCAAAAACATGTCTTAAGTTTTCCCTATATGTGGTTAGAATATACAATATAGATGGACATAAACTCACGTATGTATATATTATATGACAGCAGAAGCAAAACTACCTATGGGAACAAAGCGATACATGGTACTGAAAGTGATAAAGTGAATTATTGGGTGAACAATTACTATTAATTTAATAGCATATATAGAAACTGTTGCACTTTCCAAGCAAACTAAAGTTCCCTTTAAAGAACAGTCTTCATTGTCATCATCCTCATTAGGCAAACAATGAACTCTGAGAACTATTTTCTTCTTAAAAGGGATGGTAGTGGTATATGAGAGTGAGATTCCTGACTTAGGTTTTCATTTCTGAAATAAGTTACATTTTATGTATTTTATTTTGATAATATATATGAGATGAATAAGTAAAAGTGTTTTTAGTGTGACTCACGTGATAAATGGTAAAACACTCTGTGACCTGTCTTAACAAACATTCTGTCCTTGGTACTTTAACTTCCTCAGATTTCTCTAGTTATATTTGAATCAAGTCAGGACTTAATTTCTCGACTACTTTTATTGTCTGTTTTAAACATTTAACCTCTGGATTTCCCACATTTTTTACCTATTAATTTAAATTATTTTTATTGTCTCATACATGTGTCTAATGCATCCTGATTATTAATACTCCTCACACTCTCCTCTTCCCTTTTCACTCCTGTCATCTCCCACTACTCTCTCCAAGTCAATTTTTCTTTTCTTTTTTGTCTTCAATACATCCTTTCCACAGTTTCCCCTCCCCTCATGCCCAGATCTTTTCCTCCACTGTTTCTTTTCAGAAAAGAGCACCCTTACCAGGAATATTCACCAAACATGCATGACAAGATACAATAAGACTAATCACAAACCATCATATCAAAGCTGGGAGAGGATATTCAGGGGAGATAAAAGGGTCCCAAAAGCAAATAAAAGAATCACACATTCCACTCTCACTGTCAGGAGTCCCACTTAAGAACCATCAGTATATGCAAGGGACTTAGTGCAGACTCCTGGAGGCTCCATGGTTGTTTCTTTACTCTCTGTGAGCCCCTAAGAGCCCTATTAAGGGCTTCTGGTGGGCTCCACCTCTCAGCCTCCTACATTTCTTCTTCCCTCTCTTCCCGGGGTTTCCTGAGATCTAAGGGGAAGGACCCGATGGAAATCTGCAATTTGGGCTCTTTCTGAGTCTAATGTTTGGCTGTGGTATCTTGCATTTCCTCCCATCAGCTGCCAGCAGTATCCTCTTTGATGAAAATTGGGCTAGGTACTGATCTATGAGTATATAAAGATACCATTAGGAATCACTTAATTTAATTTTATTTTTTCTATCTTAAGTTCCTGGGCTATTTAGCCTGTGGTTCCTAGTTATTTGAATAGTATCAGGCATGCCTTCCTCTCATACCATGGGCTTTAAACCTTCATTGCTTGGACCCTCCACAAGCTCTGCACCACCATTCTCCCATAACATCTTGCAGACGAAATAGAGTATAGGGTGAAGGTTCTGTGGCTGCATCGGTATCCAAGGCCCACATCTGAAAGCCTTCCAAGGAGTGGAATAGCTAGGTCTTGAGGAAGCCCTATTCCTAGTTTTCTGAGATAGTGCCGGATAGATTTCCAAAGTGGTTGTACAAGTTTGCATTCCCACCAGCAATGAAGAATTGTTCCTCTCTCTCCACATCCTCGCCAGCATGTGGTGTCACTTGAATTTTTGATCTTTGCCATTCTGATGGGTGTAAGATGGAATCTCAGAGTTGTTTTGATTTGCATTTCCCTGATGACTAAGGAGGTTGAGCATTTCTTTAAGTGTTTCTCAGCCATTCGATATTCTTTGGTGAGAATTCTCTGTTTAGTTCTGAGCCACATTTCTTAATTGGGTTATTGGGTTTGCTGTCCCTCAGTTGAAGAATGGATAAAGAATGGAATGCTGCTCAGCTATTAAAAACAAGGAAATAAAATAAATATAAATAAATAAATAAAAACAAGGAAATTCTGAAATTTGTGAACAAATGAATGGAACTACAAATGATCATAATGAGTGAGTTAACCCAGAAGAAAAAAGACCCACATGGTATATACTCACTTATAATTGGACACTAGCCTAAGAGGCATGTCCCATGAAAGTCTTCACTTACCAGGAGATAGGGATAGATGTGAGGACCTGTTATTGGGACTCTAGGTGAAAGAAGTATGGGAGAATGGGGAAATAGAAGGATCCAGAGGGTTCTACAAACTTACAAGAAGAACATCATGACAGGTCGATCTGGACCCAGGGCTTCTGCCCAAACTACTGCACCAACCAAGGACAATACATGCAGTAAACATGGAACCCCCTACTCAGATCTAGTCAATGAACAGGACATTCTCCACAGTTGAGTAGAAAGTAGTGACTGACTCTGACATGAACTCTGGTGCCCCAAATTTGACCACTTCCCCATGGTGGGGAGGCCTGGTGGCATTCAGATAAAGGATAAGCAGGCTACCAAGATGAGACTTGATAGCCTGTGATCATATAGTGTGGTAGGAGGTCCCCCCCTTGGTCACAGATATAGGAGAAGTGAATAGAGTGAAAGTGGGAGGGAGGGAAGAATGGGAGGTTACAGGTGATGGGATAACAATTGAGATGTAATCTGAATAAACTAATTAAATAAATTTAAAAAAAGAAAAAAATAGGTATATCATAATTCTATTACAGACTGTTGCAGATCTTTGTTATTCCACCAATGTGTAAGTTACTTGCTAGGGCTAGAGAGATGGCTCAGCAAAGAAAAGTTTGTGTTTCTCCTACAGAGAACTTGAGTTCAGTTCTCAGCACACAATTGTCTATAGCTCTTCCTTTAGTGAACACAATGACTTCTTCTGGATTGTGAAGGCATGTGTACTTACATTAGTGCATGTGTCCTTTTAACATAGGATAGTAATATGTTGATTAAATCTGGCTGCTGGAATTACAGAAAGATGTTTAAGGTTAAAACATAAATTTCAAAACAAAATTAAATTTTCTTAAAAAAAAAAAAACCAAACCCACAGTGTTAGTGTTGTAGAGATGGTGCAGTAGTAGTTAAAACCACATGTTGCTCTTTCAGATGACCTACCACCCACATTAAGAGGCTTACAACTACCATTAACTCTAATTCCGGGGTATACCATTCTCTGACCTCCACGAAAGCAGACATGCACATAGTTAAAAAGAGAATAATATTCAGAACCCCACACAGTTTTAAACACAGGAAGTAAAAATATAGTTTTTATACCCAATATTAAGAATATTTTAGTTTCACTTATAAGTTCTGTGATATGTGACAAACTCATCTGTTCAAAGTACTATTACCTGTGGGGTATAAGAAATATAATAAATAATTGCAAAATTTCAAGTTATTAATATCCTGTAGTCACAAATTTCACTGCATATTCATATCTCATGAATTGATAATGAGTCATCAGCTTGCAAATTTCTCACTTTTTGCGTAAAATCTATTTGTCAGAAGCATTGCAGAAAAAGAAGAAATGTGGAAGAACTATTTTAAATATTTCAATACAGTTAAAATAACCCAGATTGTCCTATATGCTTGCATGCCTGAAAAATCACTGTTGTTTGAGGATTTTACAACATTTTTACTATCTTGAAAGACATATTGGACATACAAAGATATATATTTTATAAAATATCTGATTATTCTGTTTGATGTTTTGAACTCTTTAAAGTTAGCCTTTTATTTCTCTAACTTACATCTCTTTTAAAGAATATAACTGTGATCCTCCTGTCTCTGTGGAAAAAGTGTCAATGAAGTGCAAATTTGAACTTCTAAAAATGTTTTTTTTTTACTCTAGGTGCATTATCACATGTGACTCCCTCCTAGGAGTTCATAAAAGCTGACAGAAACCACTGAAGATACTGTAGATTAGTAAAACATGACTTGCTATCTGCATGGGCACAAACTCCTCAAACGTTCCACATCAAAATCATCAGTAATGTTTCATTTCATCATAAACCAACAAAGAGGCAGTAACAATAACTCTTCTTAGAGAAGACCTAGGAATCAAGAAGAAGATAATTATGGACTTAAGAGACTTCCCATCATGAGGTCTGATCTTTGGACTGATGATTTTCGAGTTTAACATGCACTAAAGTTGCCTGGGAGATTTCTGACATATGGATTACTGTTGAATATACTTGCCTTGTTTTATTGTTTTTTTTTTTTTTTTTTTTTTGTCCTGGGGTAAGCATTAGAATTTCATTTTTAACCAATTCAAAAACTCTCAAATGAAGAATGTTCTGTTGGTGGAGGGAACAAAATTTAAGAAGCACTAGTCCAAAGTACCAAAATATTTCTTGATGCTTCACATTAGACATATAGAATACACAGTATACACACGCACACCTGGTGACTTGTCTTCTATGCTGTTTTGGCATGATGCAATTGGCAAATAATCCTGTACGTGCTTACTAAGTATATACTATCACCCTAATAGTTTAATTAGATTTCTTCAGATGCTTCCCATCTCAATGTGACACATGGAAATAAGGTAGCTGTCTTTGGAGGAAAAGAGAATTAGCCTCATAGAATAAAAGGTGGGTGTGGGATCCTGTAAGCTATCTCTCAAGTGTCTGTAAATAGGACTTTCCTTTCTTTGCAATCCTAATCACCCTAAGACAGTTGACGATTTATGTACCATAAGTTGAAATGTACTGCAACCCCTGATTAATAAGGAAAATGATAAAACAGAGAGATAATTATTAGATTAATAATTACTCATTTAAAATAACAGTACATTTGTTCAATAGGGAAGAAATTCCAATTAATCATTTGGTGATTACAAATGGAGTGTGGGATGCATCAGTTTCTTTGAAACTTCAGCAACTACTGACAGTGTCTAACAGATTTCACCACTATCTTTTTGACAGAAACCAGGTAGAACTGGTAAAATAGCACTTAAATGTAAATTAATAATGTCTTTTAGGAAAATATCTCTAGTGCTGATTATATTTAGGTGAAGTGAACTTGCTAAGAATATCATTCTATGAAAGTGAAACTTATCATTGATTTTTAAAGAATAATTTAGGCAAATTTCCCATTATCTCTTTTTTATTGACAAGAGATTTTGTGGAGAGTACTCAGAGATTCTCTTGTACTACAAGCCAGTCTTCTGCCCCTTTGTTACCATTTTCATCACATATGACGTTTGTATTTCTGGGCAAGAAGACAATAGGTTTAGTAATGTATTTCCTTTTGACTAGTTTTATTTTCATTATTTTTAAATTGTATTTCTTTTTACATATACATTTATAATATATTATATTATTACACATAAATAAATTAAACTGTATACAGCAAGAAGAACCTTGAAATAATCAGGAATATATAAATGTTACATTCATAGTGCTTTGGCTATTTGTATTTGACAACTTTTAAGAAACATCTTTCCCATCTTGCTGAGTCTAAAATTCTGGATATAAATTAATATCCATCAAATCTCATCTCTATCGGCTTAAAACATCTAATTAGACCTAAAAACAGCTTAACCCCTAAACAACTAAAATTATTGTAAAACTAAACTATGTTGTCTTCAACCCCATCAGAGACATGAGAAGGAATAAAATTAATTACCTGAGTAAACCAGAAGTGCAGATGAGCAGATTAAAAAAAAATGACAGAGACAGTTTGCTTCCTGAACAGTCACCCAAAACTCTCTATAACATTGGAACATCATCTTCAGCCTTCTGTCCTAATATAGCTGAAAGATATATTTGTGAGGCAGGAACTATTGAAGACTTCCTTACTCTGTCTTGGTAGAGTTTGGCTGTCAAATCTGTCTGCAACCAAACTTGTAAATTTTTAGGCAGAATTCTGTCTGTGACAGAAAAAAGGACAACATTTTACTCAGTGGTTTGTTTGCCACATTTGACGGCATCTCCATAGTGATGTTCTTTGATGCTCATCATCTTATTTGAGGTAGGCTGCCCATTGCCAGGAGTTAACCAGTCTCATTGTCAAAGAATCTTTAAAATAATAAAAACATCTTTAGATGACACATTCTGTAGGTCTCTGAGGCTTTTGAAGACCTTATCTAACTATTTACCTTATATATCTATAGAATCATATGATTGATTAAACCTAGGATGTATATTTTTGTGATAAAAATAGACTAGTAATTGATATGACCTTGATTTGATCAACTAACAACTAGCTTGTATTATTTAATTATATTGACAGTCTGCAATACCACTTTTAAGATATTGGAAGTAAACTTTGTATTATAATTGATTTGGATGGGAATAATACCTCATATTAGAGTAGAAATATATATAATGTATGTGAAGAATAATCTTAACTTTAAATTCTATAGCAATGTATAAAAATTAAACTTATTTTTCATCAATATACAAAATTCTAGACTAATGGTTTAAAAATAACTTTGTGAGTAACAACTAAGGCCTTAAGTTGAGTAGATTCAAGGATATACTTTTTGTCTTGCCATCCCTATATATTTCTATATCCCCATCGTCTTTCTTTTCAACCCCTATCTCCATACCTAACAAAGAAAGATAAAGGAAAAGAGGGACATCCCTGAATCCAACCTCATTTTCTCTCTGAATAAGGCTAATAATAACTTATAACCAACTCCCAAATGAAAATAAGCATCTGTAGCCCAAGAGAGCCAACAAAAAACTATCCAACCACCCTTAGAGGAAATGGGGGTATCCTTCTTTTAAGGTTTTTTTTCTGGCTGATTTGGGTCAAAGAGTACCTTTGAAGGGGCCCAGATAAAATTGGAGAAATGGATAAACAAGATAGGAATAGCATTTGTGGTCCAGTTTCTAAATGTTGAGAAATTCCAAGCTTAATAAGAGTCTTTTGTGGGACAATATGAAATGTTGCATCTACTGGGATTGGAAACTTTCTTTGAAGCTGTCCTAGGAGCTGTCCTGTTCTTATGAGTAAGAAAACCTGAAGGTCCTGTCCATTGGCTGGATCTGGGTAGAGAATGGGGACTGACTTTCTCATGTACTCTGGCGCCTCATATTTGACCATGTCCCCTGGAGGGGGAGACCTGGTGGCACTCAGAGGAAGGATAGCAGGCTACCAAGAAGAGACTTGATACCCTATGAACATATACAGGGGGAGGAAATCCCCCTCAGGAACAGTCATAGGGGAGGGGAGTAAGGGGAAAACGGGAGGGAGGGAAGAATGGGAGGATACAAGGGATGGGATAACCATTGACATGTAACAAGAATAAATTAATTAAAAAAAGGAAAAAAAAGAAAACCTGAAAGACTTGGGGGGTGGAACATGAAGGATACAGGATGTCAGCATCCAGCATGCTGAGAGGAATGAATGCTGTCAGTGTCTTGTTCTTTTGTTCTGAAAACACAATTTCTCACCAGCATTATATAGTTCTAAAATTATAAACATATGAGGTCGGTGGGATGCACAGAACAATTAAGGCTGGTTCTCTGCTCTTTGTATGAGCAGAAGAAAGACTTCTGCAAAACTTCATTCGTGCATTACGAAGAATGGCATCTAATAATAAGTCACAGGAATTCTGTGACCAACAAGAAGCCTCCTCTATGCATAGACATTCATGTCTCAGCCAGCCTCAGAGCTAATCCAGTGTAGAGGGACTAGTAACATAAGTTACCTGCTTGTTCTGTGGCTTGAATTCTTTATATTCTGATTGCTGCCCCCTCCCTTATCACCTCCTGATTCCCCCTCCCTACTTCACACCCTCTCCCTCCCTCCCCTAGTCCTCAGAAAAGGGAGCCCTTCTCCCTTAACATCTGACCTCAGCCTATCAAGTCTCATCTGTATTACCTGTGTCCTCTTACTATGTGGACTGGCAAGACCACTCTGTCAGAAGTGAAGTGATCAACATTGGGAGGACAGAGTCCATGTCAGAAGTAGTTAGTCCCTACACTCCATATTGTGGGACACACAAGAAGACTGTGCTGCCTATGTAGTACATCTGAGCAAAGGTTCTAGGTCCATATCATACATGATCCATGGTTGGCACATCAGTCTCTGCATTGTAATGTGGTTATCCTTTATAAGTGGCTAATATCTGCTTATGAGTGAGTACATACCATGTGTGTCTTTCTGGGTCTGGGTTACCTCACTCAGGATGATTGTTTCTAGTTCCATTCATTTCCCTGCAAATTTCAAGAGTTCCTTGTTTTTGATAGCTGAATAGTGTTCCATTGTGTACATATACCATATTTTCTTTATCCATTCTTCATTTGAGGGATATCTAGGTTGATTCCAGATTCTGGCTATTATGAACAAGGCTGCTTTGAACATAGTTGAACAAATGTCCTTGTTGTACGGTAGAACATCTTTTGGGTATATGCCTAGGAGTGAAAAGGCTGGGTCTTGAGGTAAATTTACCCCAAATTCTTGAGATACTGCAAGATTGATTTCCAAGGGGGTTGTACAAGTTTGCACTCCCACCTGAAATGGAGGAGTGATCCCCTTTCTCTGCATCCTTGTAAGCATGTTCTGTCACTTGAAATTTGGACTTAGCTATTCATATAGGCATAAGATAGAATCTCAGAGTCACTTTGATTTGCATTTCTCTGATTACAAGGGATGTTGAGCATTTCTTTAAGTGCTTCTCAGCCATTTGATATTCCTCTGTTGAGAATTCTCTGTTTAGGTCTGTACATCATTTTTAATTGGGATTTTTGGCTTGGTTGTGTTTAATTTCTTGAGTTCTTTATATATATAATATTATCTATTTGTCAGATGTAGGGTTGGTGAAGATATTCTCCCAGTCTGTAGGCTATTGTTTTATTCTGTTGACTATTTATTTTGCTTTACAGAAGCTTTTCAGTTTCCTGAGATCCCAATTATTAATTGTTGATCTTAGAACCTGGGCTGTTGGTGTTCTGTTCAGGAAGTTGCCTCCTGTGCCAATGAGTTCAATGCTTTTCCCACTTTTTCTTCTAACAGATTTAGGGTGTCCTGTTTTAGGTTGAGGCCTTTAACCCTCCTTGGGTTGGAGTTTTCCTTCTAGTATCTTCTGTAGAGCTGGATTTTTGGTTAAGTACTGTTTGAACTTGATTTTGACATGAAATATCTTGCTTTTTCCAACTATGGTGATTGAATACTTTGATGGGTATAGTAGTCTGGTTTGGAATGTGTGGTCTCTTAGTGTCTGCATGATATCGCTCCAGACCCTTCCAGCTTTCATAGTATCCATTGAGAAGTCAGGTGTCTAATTCTCATAGGTTTGACATTACATGTGACTTGGCCATTTACTCTTGCAGCTTTTAATATTATTTCTTTGTTCTGTATGTTTAGTGTTTTGATTATTATGTGGAAGGAGGATTTTCTTTTCTGGCCCAATCTATTTGAAGATCTGTAGGATTCTTCTCTATTTATGGGTATTTCTTTCTTTAGGTTAGGGAAGTTTTCTTCCATGACTTTATTGATATTTTCTGGGCCTTGGAGTTTAAACTCTTTTTTTTTCTTCTATCCCTATGATTCTTAGGTTTGTTTTGTGTCCCAGATTTCTTGGATATTCGGTTTTTTTTTTTTTAACATTTTCTTTCAGTGCTGTATCCATTTCTTCTACCCCTGATATTCTTTCTATCATCTCTTGAATTCTGTTGGTGATGCTTGTGTCTGTGGATCCTGTCCTCTTCTCAAGGTTTTTCATTTCCAGGGTTATCTCAGATTCTTTTCTTCATAGCTTCTATCTCCATTTTTAGGTCTTGAAACCATTTATTCATTTGCTTCTCCTGTTTGATTTACTTTCTTTAAGCAATTAGTAATTCTTTCATTTCTTTCTTTGTGTATTCCTGTTGTACCGTGAGGGTTATATTTTCCTCCTTTAAGGCCTCTATCATTTTCATAACCTCAGATTTGAA
Organism: Acomys percivali; assembly: GCA_907169655.1. Taxonomy (NCBI): domain Eukaryota; kingdom Metazoa; phylum Chordata; class Mammalia; order Rodentia; family Muridae; genus Acomys; species Acomys percivali. The sequence continues at coordinate 18,935,701 of OU015750.1, read as the reverse complement.
ATCCTCCTCTTGTGTGTCGGCTGTGGTAGTATCTACAGAGACTGCTGATTACTGGTGGTATCAAATGGTCCTGGGAACTATTGCTTACGTTCTTATGCTAACTGTCCCCTTTCCATTGTGCTGTCTCTGGTTGGAGCATGTGCCCTGTGCCTGCTTGAACTCTGGAACTTTCTGTGGATTTTCTGGGTGATCTGAGGTCAGATCAACTCGTATTCCTAACTGTGGTGTCTGTTTGGTGCTGTTATTGGAGTCCCCAGCTTGCTTGCACCCCAGAGAGTTCCAGAGCTGCCTGACAACAAACTTGTGGCACTCACAGGCGTGCCCAGTGACTACTTTGCTCCGCAGTAGCTTTCTGTGGCTTTTCTGGGTAACCTAAGCTCAGATCCACTTGGATTCCTGACTGAAGTGTATATATGGTGCTAGAACCCACAGACACTGTTGTTTTTGTGATCCAAGGCTCGCCCTGTGCTCTAGAACTTCAGAAGCTACCAGCCAGAAGTGCCAGGTGTGTGGCGCAAGACTTCTGAGGCCGTGAGCCGGTTTCTGTGGGAATCCAGGACTTTTCACTGTTTTTTGCCATGTGGCCGGAGGCCGGACCCAACCATGCTACACACAATTTGGACCCCTCTCTTCTGTGGGTCACCAGTATTGATGTTTTCTGGTTCTCAGATCAGTCCTTAAGTTTCTGAATAGTCACTGCTGTCCTGCTGATCAAACAAGGTGTGTGTTAGGTCCCACTTTCTTGGTTCTCTCCGGGTTTAGTTATAAAAAGTAATTCCCAAAAGATAAAAACTGCATGTAGACTCTAGATTTTAATCTTTCTCTCTGTGTGCATGTATGCAGAGTTATTGGTCATGACACTAGAAAGGGAGTATCAGATAGGTCTTAAAGGTCTAGGGACGGCGAATGAATGTGGTAGAAACGGGTCATGAGAGCAGAATGTCAAATGCAGAGGGTGGAAGTGGACACCAGGAATGGAATCTCAGGACAACAAAGCAACTATGTATCAAAATGGTATAACCAAACCTATTACTTCATAAGTCATCTTATAAAAACAATAAGACAAAAAAGTAATTTTGATAAACCAGGACATAAATACAACTTAGATAGTTAAAATAAAGCAGGGTCTTATTAATTGACATACTGTACCAAAGCATCCATATTTTATTTTCAGTGGAAACAATATTGCACCTTCCATTGAAGGTAGTTGCAATGGAAACCAGATTTGGAGGTCAGATTTTGTTCATATTACTGATAATAAATTTTATTAAAAAGTTTGATTTTGAATGAACATATAAAATAGGCTAACCTCTTAAGTTAAGCAGATCTGCACACCAGTTGTTTAGTTAGACAGCCACATGTCCCACAGGAACAGCCTTTCACAGCAAGACAAATTCAGAAACAGACAAAACGTTATTTTGCTATAATAATGAGGTGAGCCACTTCCCTTGTGATTTGGGAAGGAACAGAGGCATAGCACAAAGCATCTAAGTTGTTTTGTTGACTCTCTTTTTCCACTAGGACAGGAGTACAATTTTGTTTCTTGGTATATACATGAAGAGCAATGAATCTTGTCCCATACCCTGACACTGTACTCTCTTACAGTTTTCCCTTTCTTAACTTGTAAAGCTTAACCATTAGCTCTGCTGCCAATGGAGTCCATGCAGTATTTATCAGGGGATGAGGCGAGAAGATTAGAGAGCCTTCTCACTACAAGAGTATTGATCCCCCACCTCTAGAAACAATATTGCTTGGTTTACTTCTAGCATCAGAAATCTCTGAAATAGTGTAAAATGACATTAATCTGATTCACTGTAAAATAAAATTCTTCTCTTCTTTCCCAAACTATCTGGACACTTTAGCCAATTCAATTGATTGGAGGCTCCGTAACATTGGATTTAACCACATAATGAAGTCAATGGTTTGAACTAAGGCATTCCCATGAGAAAACTGAGAATCTAATAGAGCCCTTTTATTTAATAAGTGAAAGTAAGCTATTTGTTATATGAATTTAGATAAAGTTAAAGTCCCCAATTACTTGGCTAGTCATATGCCATCTTATCCAGAGTTACCTTTAAAATTATTTAAAGTCATTTATTTTTCTTAAATTTATTACAATGTTTTTTGATCATATTTTCCCATTACCCAACTCCTCGCAAATCCTCCCCCACCTCTTTACCTCTGAAAGTTCCCTCTCTCTCTCTCTCTCTCTCTCTCTCTCTCTCTCTCTCTCTCTCTCACACACACACACACACACACACCTACAACAAAATAACAAGAAGTTTGAATTGTGTTGGCCAACTCTTCCTGAGCCCAGGACATTCCCTGAGTATGATTGTCAATGATATAGCCGTGTCACTGGATTGGAGGGAAAAAAAAAACATTTTTCCCTCTTCTAGCAGTTTATCAACTGCAAATAGATTCTTGAATAGGAGTGGGACTTATGCCTACCTAGCCCCCTGGGATAAACTGGGATTTCTGTACTGCGTGAAGACTGTGTAGATCTCATGCATGCAGCCATAGTTTCTGTTCATTTATATGTGCACCTGCCATGTTGTATATGGAAAACCCCATGTCTTTGAAGCAACCTACCACTTCTGCATAGATCTAGGATACTTTAGGAGAGGGGCATGATAGAGACACCTTAATTAGGATTGAACATACCCAAGTCTTTCACCTTTGGCTTGTTGTCCAGTGTACAGTCGTGACTCTCTGCGTTAATTATCATCTACTTCAAGATGACAAATATGTATGTGAGTTTCATACACTGGATTTTGGTCATATTAGTACACATCCCAATCTCTTATCAGATTTACCCCTCATTTTCCATCTAACCATTTTTTTGTCATCACTTTAAAAAAAAAATACAGCCACATTTGTGTTGCCTATATACTCAAAGGAGTGCATTTAGACCTACCCTGGGCCATACACTCAAAGAAAGCTATCTTTTTAGACAGCCATTAATTACTAATAGTTCCTCATCTAGGAATGGGATTTTGTGCCCATCTCCTCTTCCCATGCTAGAATCTTGTGCTGTTTGAGCTCATGCTTGTCTTTTGCTTGCTGTTAGATATGTGCAAACACCCTGCTCTGTATGCTAAAGACTGTTGAAGTTACCTACTTCCCTTGACTTTCAACAGTTTTCCCAAAGAATAAGCAGGCTACCAAGATGAGACTTGATAGCCTATGACCATATAGTGAGAGAAGAGGTCCGCCTCAGTCATAGATCTAGGGGAGGGGAATACCTTGAAAGCGGGAGGGAGGGAGGAACGGGAGAATACAAGTGATGGGATAACAATTGAGTTGTAATCTGAATAAATTGATTCATTATTAAAAAATAAAAAATTGAAAAATTAAAAAAGAAAACCTGTGGAGCACCACAGATAGCAGCGCCCCCTGCTGCTTCCCCAGAGCAATGCGCATGCGCAATGCGCTCTTGAATGAGCCCCTTATGTGCATGTGCAATGGTATGACCCTCGGTGGCGCGATCCTTCTGCACCAATTGTGAGT
>OU015750.1:18906186-18927191 GCA_907169655.1 Acomys percivali | reverse complement strand
ATATGAATGAATATATATGTAGGAATATATATCCATATATGTAGGAATATAGGAATAAATATATATATGACTATATAAGAATATATGTAGTACTATAGGAATGAATATATATAGGAATATATAAAAATATATGTATAAGTACATATATACATGCATATTCAATAACAGCAAAAGAGAGATAAATTTGAAAAAAAAAGCAATGAAAGGAAGGATATATGACAATGCTTGGAGGAGAAAATGGAAAGAATGATGGTGTAATTATACTATAATTTCAGAGCTAAAAGAAATAATAAAAGAGAAGCTTTTTCAAATTAATCAACCCATAATTGAGGCTGAGATATCCATTATGGGTATAATAAAAGTTATTAGGAGTCAGATAACACTATGCTCTATTAACAGAATAATGTGTTCCCATATGTTCATATGTTTGAAGCAGCAATAGCAATATATTTTTTACCTAATTTTTCACAGGATCTTCAGTGTTATTTATGCTACATTGACTTTGTCTTCCTAATTCCTCTCACACTTAACCTCTTATTGTTCCACTAGTACAGACTAAGGAAGAAAAACATCATATTTTCTCTCACTTGTGGATGTTAGCTTTCAAACTTAAAATATTTGTGTCTTATTTATACTAACTGCACAGGTCAAGAAATTAGTAAAATACCACCAGCTGGAGGGATGCAATGGAGGAAAAGTAGAGCGCAGTGATAAAAAAATGGAGAAAGGGGACTAATGGAATGATTATTTCCAGCTCCATCCATTACCTGTAAATTTCATATGTCTTAGCAGCTGAATCAGAATCCCATGGTGTAATTATACCACATTTTTATTATCCATTCATCTGTTAATGGACATCTAAGCTGTTTCCTTTTGCTGCCTCTTGTGAATGTGGTAGCAATGAACATGGATGAGCAATTGTGTTTGTTGATTCTTTACCATGTTTGTTTTACCATTTACTAGTACAAATGAAGTGGATAATGCAGCTTAGGACACCTCAATTTATTTATCACAAATGTGAGTCATGTCTATTTACAAAAAAAAACATTTAAAAATACAAGTCATAACAGTTTCAATAAGATATTTTGTATCTTAATAGGCTTTATCCAGTAACTTAGGATTTAAAAAATATTATTAGTTATGGTAGAAAGTTAGGAGAGTCATAGTATTATGTTTCTGTGTGCTCCTGTGCACATGTGTAGAGGCAAAGGAGGCCATTGTGCTGCTCTTTTACCCCATCATTCCTTGAGATAGCATATCTAACTGAAGTTGGAGACCAACAAGCCTCAATGGTCCTACTGTTTTTACCCTCTACAGCCCTGGGATTTTAAGCATACATGTGGCCAAACTTGGTCTTTTAATCTTTTAGATGGCTGCTGGAGATTTGAACCTTAAAACTCATGTTTGTATAGCAAGCACTCTTATTGATTTATCTCTTCATTCCATAGAGTAATAATCTAATTAAAACATTCAGCAGGATTTAGGAAAATAGAAATGATAATTTGAAGTTATACATGGTTTTCGTTTGTATAATATAAGAAGAATGAGCAATGAAATCCAATATATATTGTACCAGACAAAAATTAAGTTTATATGGTATGGTAGAAATATAATTTCAAAGAAATAGAAATCTATGCACATTTCTCACCAATAAAATGCTCTAAGGATTTAACATTTATTTAATTCCTGATTGTGTCATGGTTCTTCTTGCTATAGGTAGTTTATTGTATATATGTGTAATAACATAAATGTACATGTAAAAAATATTTAATTAAAAAATACAAAATAAAATCCCAATATAACAGCAACAGAAATGATCTTGCCTAGAGTGTAATAGTGCACATAGCATTGTTTTCATGAGTAATGATACTTCTTCAGTAATAAGGAAATAGAGTAAATGAAAATTGAAACAAATAAGATTAGACCCTGAACCGATCTCTAGCAAGTAAAACCTAACTGGAAATGTACAAAATTTTATAATTCAAAGAAAATACACTTAAGTGGTATCCATAAATTTTATTGACATCAGAAGAAAGCATATATTAACTTTAAAATGGTACCCTTGCTGTGTTTTTCTTTTCTCATGTTATTTACTAATTTCTACTATAATTTATGTTGATTCTGTGACCACTATCACTGCTTGTACCATTTTCCTCCTATTTAGATAAATTCTTGTTTTATTGATCTTGCTTGCAGTTTAATGGGAACTAAAACATACTCATAAATTAAAATCATGTCACATTTAATAATTTTAGCATATAGTGACTATTTTTAAGTAGATAGGACCATATGAGGGCAGTTATGGCTCCTACAAATGTATTTAGTAGATTTTATCATGGTATCACCCTTCAGATGAAGCAACTTACTCCAACTCTAAGCATTTGTCATCATTACTAGGAAACCAAAGATGTCCCTCCAGTGACCCTTTGGATGTGGCTGTTTGGGGAATGTGCAATTACACTGGAACAGCATCTTTGAATACTAGCCCTTAAAAGTCAATACAGTTCTTCCTGTGACCTACTTTCCAGCCAGCAATGCCACACATGGGAAATATACATTGATAAATGAGGATCCTGTTGAACATTAGAACAAAAACAACTAAATTGAGTCTCCAGATATTAATTATTCTCTGAGAAGCAGTGTATCACAGTGATCTTCAAGCTGAGAGATAATTTTACAGTTTCACATGATTGAGCCAATAAACATTTTAGGGCAGGAGTGAAGTAAGCAATATCAGCAATGGGGTAGGAAGAAAAAGGACAACAGTAAAAATCTTTAACCGCATTTATAAATTAAAGAGTGGTAATAAACTTACCTCTGAGACATTCTGGCTATCAGGCTATCTAGTTCAACATCCTAAAACATAGCATTACTGTACCTTCTTAGGTTCACTCAATTAACACTCTTGGAGTAATTTGCTTTGTAAAACAGGTCAGAAGTACTTTTAAAAATAGTTGTAGCTTGATCAAAGTCAACACAAATGATTAAAGTTCACTGCAGACGAAGTAACAAGCAAATGCAATGTTATCTTTTTATTTTGTTAGCTCATTTTAATCTTATGTGTAAAGAGGATATTTATATTCAATTTATCTTGCTGAACTGGTGCTTTTTATGTTGATCGCTCTGGATTCAGGGAAAGAGTGCATTAAGTAATGTACATAAAATGATCTCTGGGGAATGTAAAGCATTGTACAAATGAAAATGATTGTGATTATAAGCATTTAAATAGTTTGAGTAACTGCTATGAATATCTTAAAATAAGTTTCCAACAAAGATAATCAGTTGTCAATCAATTGCACTGAATTTGTGAGAACATATGTAAAATTTCCTCATGCCAATTTACAATGAGATGGAAAGAGAGGAGAATTTACAATGTGTACCTTTTGGAAAGCTGCTCAATTTAATGGGAGCATGTAATAAATGTGCAGATTATGATTACATACACATGCTATATATCAAGTGCAAAACATAATAAATATGAAAGATTAAGTAAAATGATTTACTATGAGTAACAACAGGAAAAACAACTACAGCTAAATAATTATAATAAAATGGATTAAGTGGGAAATATCACATATATACCCAAAGGATATATAATACATAGACCATAAAACTTAGCATAGTGGAGGCAGACAAACAATTCCAGATGCATTTGAAAACTGTACCTTATCTGTCCAATGCAAGTTTCCTTCCTTCCTTCTTTCCTTTTTTCCTCCCTCCCTCCTTCTTTCTTTACTTTTTCTCCCTTTCTTCCCTCTGTAATTTCTTCTATCTTTAAAATTATTTTTCTTTATGTTTTACATCTGATATTTATTTTGAGAGATAATCAAAAGTTTTTGTGATATGTTTTTGCATATTTTAGTGTCTAACTTTTATGTGGCTTGTCATAGAAAATCTATACAGATGTTAATTTAACCAACGCTTTGAAATTTAAATATATTCATTAGATATGCAAAGGGAAAATAAAGTATAAAGACATTTTATTTTATTTTGTGTAGATTATGCTTATTTTCTTTTTTCCATTTGTTCTTTACATATATATTTATATTATTATACATATATATGATAAACTACATATAGCAAGAAGAACCATGAAACAAGCAGGAATTATATATGTGTTACATTCATAGTGTTTTAGCTATTTATATTTGGTAACCTTGTAGAAAACATCTTTCCTATTTTTGGTGAGTCTAAAGTTCTGAGTGTAAATCTATATCTATCATAGCTCATCTTTATCAACTTAAATATCTATCTAGACCTAAAAACATTTTAACCCCTAAACAACTAAGCTTAATTGTAAAATGAAACTATCTGGTTTACAATGCCATCAGAGACTTAGGAAGGAATAAAATTGATTACCTGAGTAACCAGGAAGTGCAGAGTAGCAGCTTCCAAAATGAGAAGATGACAGAGACAGGTTGCTATCTGAACAGTCACACAAAACTCTCTATAATTTTGGAGCATCATCTTCAGCCTTTTGGCCCAATATATCTGACAGACATATTTGTGAGGCAAGAACTATTGAGGACTTGCTTACCCTGTCTTGGAAGGGTTTGGCCATCAACTCTGCCTGCATCCAAGCTTGCCCATTTTTAGGCTGAATTCTGTCTGTGCCAGAAATGAGGATATTTTGACCAATGGCTTGTTTGTCATCTCCATACGGAGATTTTTTTGATGTTTCTTATCTTCTTTGAGGTAGGCTGTGTGTGGCCAGGAGTTAACCTGTCTTATTGTCAAAGAATCTTTAAAGCAATAAAAACACCTTTAAATGCCGTATTCTGTAGGTCTCTGAGGTTTTTGAAGAACTTAACTAAGTATTTTATCTCATCTATCTATAGAATCATATATATCTGTAAAACCTAGGATGTATATTCTTGTGTTAAAAATAGACTAGTAATTGACTTGGTCAACTAGCAATTAGCTTGTATTACCTAATTATCCTAAACAGACTGCCATAGCACTTTCAAAGTATTGGAAGTAAACCTTATGTTATAATTGAGTTGTATGGGTACAATACCTCAAATTAGAGTGGAAATATACATATATATATATATATATATATATATATATATATATGTGTGTGTGTGTGTGTGTGTGTGTGTGTGTGTGTGTGTGTAGTAAAGAATAATTTTAATTTTAATTCTATACCAATGTATCAAAGTTAAACTTATTTTTCATCAATATGCAATATTCTATACAAATGAATTAAAAATAACCTTGTGAGAAACAATTAAGGCCTTAAATTGAGGGAAAGATTCAATAATCCACTTTTTGCCCTATCATCCCTATCTATTTCTATATTATCCCTTCTTTCTTTTGACCCCTATCTTAATACCTAAGAAAGAAAGTTAAAAGTAAAGAGAGACACCCATGAGTCCAACCTAGTTTTCTCTCTGAATAAAACCAATAAAAGCTTATAACCAACTCCCAATGAATGTAAACATCCATAGTCGAAGAAAACAACCAAAATCCTACCTAACTCCCTTAAGTTAAATAGGACATCATTCTCTTAAGGTTTCTTTTTTTTATTGATTTTTAACTTTTTGGTTTTTTGAGACAGGGTTTCTCTGTGTAGCCTTGGCTGTCCTGGATTCACTTTGTAGACCAGGCTGGCCTTGAACTCACAGCGATCCACCTGTCTCTGCCTCCCAAGTGCTGGGATTAAAGGCGTGCACCACCACTGATTAGGGATGAATAATAATGCCTTTGACAGAGCAAATAAAATTGGAGAAATTTTTTAAACAAGCTAGGAATAGCATTTTTGGTCCAGTTTGTTTGTTTGTTTGTTTGTTTGTTTGTTTGTTTCTTTCTTTCTTTCTTTCTTTCTTTCTTTCATTTTTCATTTTTAAAGTAATTTATTCAATTTACATCTCAATTGTTATCCCCTCACTTGTATCTTCCCATTCCCCCTCCTTCTCTCTTTCATCCTATTACCCTCCCCTAGGTATGTGACAGAAGGGACCTCCTCCTCCACCATATGATCACAGCCTATCAAGTTTCATCCTGCTAACCTGTTTATCATTTCTCTGAGTGCCACCAGGCCTCCCCACCAAGGGGAAGTGGTCAAATAGGGGGTACCAGAGATCATGTTAGAATCAGTCCCTGCTCTTGACACAACTGTGGAGAATGTGTTGTTCATTGGCTAGACCTCTATAGGGGTTCTAGTTTTACTGCATGCATTGTCCTTGGTTGGTGCATGTTGAGAAATTTCAGGTTTAGAGTCCTGTATGTGACAGTCTGAAATATTGAAAGAACTGGTGTTGGAAGCTTTCTTTGAAGATGTCCCGGGAGCTGTCCTGTTCTGATGAGGAACAGCAACTGAAGCATCTGGTGCTGGAACATGAAGGATGTAGGATATTGGTATGCAGCCCGATGAAAGGAATGAATCCTGTCAGGTCTGATGCAGCATCAGGGTCTTGTTCTTTTGTTATGAAAACATACGGATTCTCACAATCATTATACAGTCCTAAAATTATAAATTGATGAGGTGTGCATGATAAACAGAACAATTAAGGCTGGATCTCTGCTCTTTGTATGAGCAGAAGAAAGACATCTGTAAATCTTCATTCATGCCATACAAAGAACAGCTTCTAATAGTAAGTCACAGGCATTCTGTAACCAACAAGCATAAACATTCAAGTCTTAGTCAGTTTTAGAGCTTTTCCCATGTAGTGGGATTAACAATATAAGTTACCTGCTTGTTCTACAGTTTGAGTTTTCCACATGCAGATTATACCCCTCTCGCTCATCCCCCCCGATCAACCCTCCCTTCCTCATCTTCTCTCCCTCCATCCCCTAGTCCTCAGAAAGGAGAGTCCTCCACCCCTAAAATATCCCCTCAGCGTATCAAGTCTCATCTGCACTACTTGTATCTTCTTCCTCTGTGGCCTGGCAAGGCCACCCTGCTAGGCAGAAGTAATCAACACCGGGGGGCCAGAGTCCATCTCAAAAGTAGTTCCTATGCCCCATATTTTGAGACCTACAAGGAGACTGTGGTACTTCTCTACCACACCTGAGCAGAAGGTCCTAGGTCTATACCATACCTCATCATTGGTTGGTGCATCAGTATTGTATTGTATTGTACTGTATTGTATTGTACTATACTGTATTGTGGTTATCCTGTACTATGTAGCTAATATCCATTTATGAGTGAGTATAAACCATGTGTATCTTTCTGCTTCTGGGCTACTTCACTCAGGATAATCTTTTCTAGTTCCATCTACTTGTCTGCAAATTTCAAGGTTTCCCTGTTTTTAATAGCTGACTAGTATTCTATTGCCTAAATGTATCACAGTTTCTTTACTCATTCTTGGGTTGAAGGATATCTAGGTTGTTTCCAGATTCTGGCTAATATGAATAAGGCTGCTATGAGCATAGCTGAGTAAATGCCCTTAATTTTTGGTGGCGCATCTTTTGGATATATGCCCAGGAGTGGTATGGCTGGGTCTTGAGGTAGAATTATTCCCAATTCCCTGAGAAAGCTTCAGATTGATTTTGAAAGTGGTTATACAAATTTGCACTCTTACCTGCAATGGAGGAGTGTTCTCCTTTCTCCACATTCTCACCAGCATGTGTGTCACTTGAGTTTTTGACCTTAGCCATTCAGATAGGTCTAAGATGGAATCTCAGAGTTGTTTGCATTTACATTTGCCTGATGACTAGGAATGTTGAGCATTTCTTTAAGAGTTTCTTGGCCATTCAATCAATATTCCTCTGTTGAGAATTCTCAGTTTAGTTCTGTACCCCATTTTATAATTGGGTTATTTAGTTTGGTGGTGATTAATTTCTTGAATTCTTTATATATTTTGGATATTAGCCCTTCATCGGATGTAGAGTTGATGAGGATCTTTTCCCAATCAATAGACTGTTATTTTGTTCTGTTGACCTTGTCCTTTGTCTTCTCAGTTTCATGAAGTCCCATTTATTAATTGTTGATCTTAGAGCCTGTGCTATTGGTGTTCTTTTCAGGAAGCTGTCTCTTGTGCCAATGAGTTCCAGGCTCTCTCCACCTTTTCTTCTAACATATTTAGTGTGTCTGGTTTTATGTTGAGGTCTTGAATCCATTTGGACTTGAGTTTTGTGCAGGGTGATGAATATGTATCTATTTATATTTTTCTACATGTAGCTATACATTAGAACAGTACCATTTGTTGAAGATGCTATCTTTTTTTCATTGTATGAATATGGCTTCTTTGTTAAGAATCAAGTGTCCATAGGTGTGTGGATTCATTTCTGGGTCTTTGATTGGATTCCACTGATCAACCAGCCTATTTTCATGACAGGCCATGCTGTTTTTATTACTGTTGCTCTATAGTACAGCTTCATATCTAAAATGAAGATTCCTCCAGAAGATCTTTTTTGTTGTTGTTATTTAAGAGTATTTTGGATATTTTGAGTTTTTGTTTTTCCTTATGAATTTGTGAATTGATTTTTCAGATCTGTAAAATATTGTGTAGGAATTTTGATGGAAATTGCATCGAATCTGTAGATTGGTTTTGGTAAGATGGCCATTTCTGCTATGTTGGTTCTTCCAATCCATGAGCATGGGAGATCTTCCCATCTTCTGCTATCTTCTTCAATTTCTTTTTTTAGGGACTTGATTTTTTTCCATACAAGTCTTTCACTTTCTTCATTAGAGTTACACCAAGATACTTTATCTTATTTGTGGCTATTGAGACGGATGCAGTTTCTCTAATTTCTTTCTCAGCCTATTTGTCATTTGCATACAAATGATCTTTTGTGTTGATTTTGTATCCAGCCACTTTGTTGAAGTTGTATTTCAGCTGTAGGAACTCCTTTGTAGAATTTCTGGGGTCACTGATGTATACTATTATATTACCCATTTATAGTGATGATTTGACTTATTCCTTTCCAATTTGTATCCCCTAACTATATTTTAAATGTATAAAAGGTATACATGGATAAAACTGGAAGTTAATAAAAACATAGTTATTTTAATCTGATTATATTGAGTAATGGCAAAAAAAATAAAGTTAGAGTATGTTTAGAAATTGGGAAGTTTACAATTTCCAGAGGAGAACCAGCAGATACTCAGCTGATATTTCAAAGCACATGTTGGCCAAAGCATCTGATTCAGTTCTTCTGATGTTGGGTTTCTGGCTTTCACAGGGCTATAATGTTTCCATGTTCTTACAGGGCCAAGGTGTTTCCTTGGCCTCACAATACCATTCCCTGGTGAATCTGAGGAAATGAATGCTCCTTCTATAAAGATACTAGTCCTATCAGATGAGACAGTGCCCTTAAGAGCTCATTTAACTTAGTTCCCACTAAAGTACATATTTCCAAATAGAATCACATTGGGTTGGAGCTTTAATTTCTGACATTTAACATACCCAGTGCAGTCACTAGTATAGAAATTGTCTTGTATTAGTGATGTGTAATTATAAAAATCCTTTTATAAGGCAACAGGCCAGTGTATAGACAGAAATTCAATATGAAGTGATGGTCCTAGAAAATGGAAAAAGGGGCCATGGGCCAAAGATCTCAGGATGCCTTCAGAAATTAGAAATGGCAATGAGCTGTTCCGGTATAAAGCCTCCAAAGGAATATAGCCTTGTCAACATACTACATATGAGGAATGGGATATTGAAAATGTACCTATTAGATAATAGATCTGATGCTCTAAACTTAAATGAATATGTTCAGACTCTGACAGCCTTAGGTAGAAAGGAATATACTTTGTTTTTAGGAAAGTCAGTCAAATTAACTCATCTGGAATATGGCACAAAACAGTGAAGTTGCAGAAAATACAAATGGTTGAGAAAAATAGACTTAGAGGTGTTACTACAGCTAATTTAGTAAAACATTTTCTGTAATTAGTTTACAGAGAATTCTTGGGGAAAATCACAACACATAATGTAACCAATACAGAAATATATACTGCTACATTTGAAAACATAGCCCCAGAAGGAGGATAGAAAAAATAACCTCTCTCCACATATACCATGCCAAAACACATTAGATTTAGAGGAAAATACAGGAGTAATTAATCTTAGAGAAATCATCTATTCATTTAGTAACAATAGCAACAAAAATGTCAGCAGCCACAGTAAATAGCAAGGCAGTGAAACAATGACTTCAAATTATGAAAATAAATGTCTGACAACTATTTTAATTCTAAAACCTGAGTTGCCACTCAGTTGAAAGATAAAACTGTAGCTATTTTAACACAGAACAAAATAATTGTGTTTTTCTCAAGCCATCTATAAGAGAATTAGATAATATTGTGTGCCATCATCCCTGGGATATTAACAAGTGTCTACTCACTCATCAGACAGGGAATTAATGTTAGACAAAAATAAGTTTTAGATGGGACACTTACAGGAATATGAGTGAAGAATTACTTATAGGAGCAGAATGACTCAGACTGTTGAATTAGGCAAAGCTTACCCGAACATGGGTGACAATTGGAAACCTGGATCTCACTGATGAACATTCTGCACAGTGTCCTATCTGGGTAGTTCATTGGCCTCACACTTTCTTCCAGGTAGATCATCTTGTCTCTGCTTCTTCCAGGTAACTTGGTTAGTCTAATACTTTTCTAGATTGAGTGTTATCTCTCAGAGCGTTTCTCTACAGTTCTTCAGTTTGTAAAAGCTAGGGAGGCAGTGGGGCCAATAAACTCTCATTAGTTTCAGGAACTTCCTGAAGCTATTTAGTTATTTACTCCTGAGTTTAAGGAGAATGGAATGTTTCACCTATCCGCAGAACATCCTTTTACCTCTCATTATAATATATTGTGTCTTAATGAGTTTCCATACATGATTGATAATTTTATTTGGTAGGAAATTGCTATACAACATTAAAATGTAATATGTATTAGAGGAAATTATCCTAGAGAAGACAAGGATGTCCAAGAAGCAGATTTGAAAAGATAAAAGAATAAAAGAGAAGAAAATCTAAAACATGAGAAAATCACTTTGTATAATATCTAAAATGATAAACAATAAAAAACTGACCATAAATATAAAATGTAGCTAATTATCAATCAAGTGTATTGTTAATGATGGACAGTAGATAGTCTAGTATTTTAAAGATGAGATCTTGACTCTCTATGTTATTAGGACTCTAGATGAGAGAAGCATGGGAGAATAGCAAAGTAGAAGGATCCAGAGGGTCCTAGAAAACCTACAAGAATAACATTATGATAGGCAGATTTGGGCTCAGGGGTCATGCTCAAACTTGGCACCAGCCAAGGACAATACAAGCCATAAACTTCAAACCCCTACCCAGATCCAGCCAATGGACAGGACATTCTCCACAGTTGAGTGAAGAGTGGGGTCTGATTTTCACACGTACTCTGGTGCCTCATATTTGACCATGTCCCCTGGAGGGGGAGGCCTGGTGGCCTTCAGAGGAAGGATAGCAGGCCACCAAAAAGAGACTTGATACCCTATAAGCATATAAAGGAGGAGGTCCCCCTCAGTCACAGTCATTGGGTAGGGGAGTAAGGGGAAAATGGAAGGGAGGGAGGAATGGGAGGATACAAGGGATGGGATAACCATTGAGATGTAACAAGAAAAAAAATAAAGATGACAAATAGAGCTCAAAAAATCATTGCGTAGGATCATAAAACAAACATAAAAAGGCGTCTAACACACGACTTTGGATATATACTTGAAAGACTGATTATCCCAATATAGAGATATTTGATCATCCAAGATCATTGCTTCTCTATTCACAATAACCAGGAAACAGAAACTGCCCAGCTGTCCACCAATTGGTGAGTAGATAGTAAAATATAGTTTATTTACACAATGGGACATTACTCAGCTATTGAGAAAATTTAAATTATAAGGCTCAAAGATAAATAGATGGAACTTGAGACAGTCATCCTAAGTCAGGTAACCAAATCCCAGAAAGATAAATATCCTGTGTCTTCTCTCATATGTAAATGTTAGCTTTGAGTCATTAATTTGGAATACCCACAATGATTAGGAATTTTTAAGGGAACATGTGAATGGTCTTTCAAGGGAGGCAAGATACAATGCATAAGAGGATAAATGTGAATTATGATTAAGGGAGGGATAATTTGTTGTTGCTTGAGAAAAAAGGGTAGAAGAGGGAAACAGATAATAAGCACTAATGACTCTTCAAAACATTCATATAGAAACCTATCACTGTAGAAGCTTTCTAAAGTATATCTATAAATATTCATAAAAAATTGCCAAAATTGAGTTATCCTACAATAGGGCAGCAATGCCACTACATGATAGCAGAGTGTGATAAATGAAAAGAACTGTGACAGGGGTGAGTTATTTCTTTTGGATTGTTGGCCAGTGAGATACCATGGACCACTTCTTTGTTTATTCCCAAGGATTTGATGGTAAGCCTATATTGCTGAAGATACTTGAGTCATGGAAGAGGGAAAAATCAAGCTAATGGGACCAGGAAGCTTTCATTCCTTACCGGCTGGCTTGTATAATGCTAGATGGTATAGTGCACATTACTAAAATCTTACCCATCAGTTAACCCAGTTGACTCTCTGTCTTACCCTGATATTCAACCCCATATTCTGTAAAAATAACAATAATAATAACTTGCCTGTCAAGACATGTTTATTGGTGCGTTAGTGGCATAGGTGTTTTGGGAATAACCAACTACTTTTTGATTAGATTCAAATCCTGTTTCAGAAGATGAAACTTATAACTGGAACCACTATTGTGCTAAGAATGTATCTCTAAATGGATTACAAACCTTAGAGAAGAACTTACTATTTTGATTAAGTCAACTCCTGAATGCATTTTCAACTTTCCTCAAAGAAGCTTCTGCTCTCAGTAGATGATAGATGTACAATAGGCCAAGGTCTGGAGAATAAGAGACACGGAGTTTCTAGCCCTAAATAGAACATATTTACAGTACTTCTTCCTCTCAAAGCTCAGGGATCACTATTGAAGGGTAAGGCAGAAAAACTGTAAGAAAGAGAGGCTATGGACGGTTACAAGAAAACAGTGCCCTCTGTAGGCAGGGCAGCTTCATTCAAGCTGTTATACATGGAGAAGATTTGTACAAGATTAAGCCTTACCAAATCCTACCATAGTGATGGGATTGGATATGAATTTCCACTCTTTACTGAGGAACTATTGGCAATTTTTAGCTGCCAGAAATGGAAGGACAACTTCTTGAAAAATATAGACCCTGTTAAGTCCACTATGCTCTGACGAAATGTCACTCATTTAAGAACATTTAGACTACACAAATTGGCCTTGATTAACAAAATTTTAAGTGGGAAGAAAAGAAAGGTTTGAATCTGTGAGAAATAACTCCCTGAGGGAGAGAGAGTGAATATAATAATATGCCACTTTAGAAAACCCGAAAAGTGACCACGTCCTCTGGAAGGGGAGGCATGGCGGCACTAAGAGGAAGGATAGCAAGTTACCAAGAAGAGACTCGATATTCTAAGAGCATATAGAGGGGGAGGAGGTCTCCCTCAATCACAGACATAGGTGAGGGGAGAAGGGAGGAAGTGGGAGGGAGGGAAGAATGGGAGGAAACAGGGGAAGAGCTAACAATCAAGATGTAATATGAATAAATTAATAAAAAATGTAATAAAAATAAAGCAAAAAAAAAAGAAAACCCGAAAAGAATTAATAAAAATAAATATAAAATGTTTTGCAACAAATTGGTTCTCTCTCTAAGTATGTGCTCATTTATTTGATAAAGGTTTAAATATACATACACATGGGTTTCTGGCATCTTTATACAGAACCTTGTGAATAAGAACTGTTAGGTATAGTCCTCACTGGCAACATTGGGCCATGAACTTATGAAATATGACTAGTAAAACATGAGATATGCTGTATATATATTACATACCTTAAATTTAGAAAGCACAATAAGAAAGTATAAAATATACCATCAATGTTTCATTCTTTTTAAGTATTAAATAATAATTGTTTGACTAAATTTAACACTTATTCTTTTGAATTTTGTTTGTGCCAAATTTATTCCCATCATTGAATTTCTTTCTATTGCTTGGAAAGATAATTATCTACCACAATGGTATAACAGAAATTCTGCTGCATTTGTATATTTCTCTGCATAATATATTCTAATAGTATATTCATCTTCATGCAACATTCAATTATCTCTGAATTAAAAATTGTTGCCAGTACATACACAACAGATGAGTGTGAAATATATCAGCAGCAATTCTAGTAATCTTGCCTTTATAAGAACTGTGATTTGTATTTCAAGTTATTCAAGTATGTCATTACACTTCCTTTGACTACCCATATTAAGAATTTCATCTTAGTTCAAAACAAGACAATAATTTTACCTTGAAATTGTAGCTGTGGATTATGAATTATCACCTCATTACCAGTAACGTCTTATTTGTAGAAGAATGAATGAAATAAAAAGAAAACAAATCAGATTTTTAACAGACTCCATGTCAATGCTACTTTCTGTCAACCACACGAGGCTGGAGGTAGCGCTCATTACATTGGGAAAGCTTTAAGCTCAGAGTGTCAAGAAGAACTTCTGTTGTTGGCCAGAGGTGGACCAAAGCAGACTGTTCTTGGCTAGCCTATCATTATTTCTCCATTTTTACTTCAAATTAATTCATGCCGTCTCTGTATAAATAAGAAAACATAGGAACAAGAAAAGACATAATCTAAAATTATACTCTATAGACAGATTTAGCAAAAAGAAAATTCATGAAGTATTCCTAGAAGGAACTTGTTTTTTTTTTTTTTTTAACCCAGTAACTATCCTTTATATAACTACAGATTTCAGACGATAGCCCCTACTGTTCTGCTATCCTTACCCTTATGAGATATATAGGTACATTACACCTATTTTGAAGATAAGAGAATCATTATAAGTGTAACAAAATCATCTTTTAAATAGCACAGTCTGATAGGGACTCTGCAGTAAACTGAGTCCAAGTGTTTTTAATGAAGTGAGTTGGGATGGCATTATAGTGCTTAAAGGTGAAATTAACAGATTTTTGCCTATGCTTCTGAAATGTGCTAGGAAAAAGACCTTCCAAAATGTTTTGAACACCTGCTTTATTTCTATAATTAGCATAAAATTCACCAAAACAATTACTTTGAAAAAAATTTTACTTTTTAAATATGAAGGTTGAATTACATTGTTCTTAGAAGAGGAAGTCATATTTTCTGTAATTTATTACATGACCATTGACTTATGTTGGAGACATAAGAGAGCGCTTCAAAGCATTGTTTTTGTTTGTTTGTTTGTTTGTTTTTCTGTTTTTTTTATCTTTCTATTTTTTCTGATTCCATAGTGTGGCACCAAGCTCCTAAAAATCTCCTTAGAGGACCACTAAGCCTCAAGACTTCATCAAAACTCAAATTCAAAGGATCTTGCCTGCTCAGTGAAAATAAATTTGCATTGTTGTAAAATCAGAAAGTATTCTGTCACATTTATTTATATATATATTTTGGATACTTGTCCCAGTTATCATTTTGTTAGTGATGTTAAGTAATTGTAGAACAAAGCAAAGTATAATGTAATGTTTATGAAAAGATGGTGATATACGAAAGTTGAAGTTAAAGAAGCCTCTGTTTCTTACTTCATGTAGTGGTCTTACAAATGACTATTCAAAAATTACTTGTCAATGATATCATATTAAATAATTTCTCCATTTTTTGCCACAAGCTAATTAAAATTATATCATAAACTTATCATTTTTGATCTTAAGTGTTGCAGTTAAATTGTCAATATGGCCTAATAATGTTTATTATTAGGCCTATAGTTATTATTATGGCAGTATTTTCTAACGTGCTAGCAATCAATCAAGACACAGACACTTGTTATATTTTAAAATAGCCTTAGTTAACCTGGGGCAGGGCAGATATTAATCCCCTAAACTACTTCTCAAGGTGGAGCAGGCATCACATGTGATACCTGCCCCAATTGAATGCCATATGCTTCTAATACTTTCCATCAAGCTACCTCCCATTCATAATCCCAAATATTAGCTAATTATCATTATCTAGGCCAAATCCCCATCCAGGTCAGCCATGTGCTTCTCCTCCACCTAACCCATGATGGCATAGCTTTCTTCTCTTCTCCTCTCCTCTCTATTCTTCCAAATATTCTCTCTGTCTTCCTTAGCCCTGGAACCTTAGCTATGCCTCTTCCATTTGCCCTGCATAGGTGTGATGACCTTTTATTGCTCAAACAGATTAGGCTCTTAGGCAAAGTACAGGTGGGACAGAGATAGCAAGCAGTCATTATCATCAAAATACATCAGACCAAAGTGCAACAGTTAAGTTTGACTATTTTCTGTTTCTTAGATTATTTTAATTACAATGTTCCAAAATTGGATGATTTTCATATCAGTCATTACTTCAACTTGTGTGTATCAGTAAGGTAAAGAAAATTTCTGTGCCAGTGGGTAAAGGAACTTACTGGCAAGCCTGAGTTCCTGAGTTTGACTCCCAGGCCAGGACACATATGGTCGAAGGAAAGAAATGACTGCCAAAGGTTGTCATCTTACCTCCACAAGTGCTCTATGTTCATGTGCATGTTCATGTGCACATAGACAAGTATACACACACACACACACACACACACACACGAGAAAAAGAGAGAGAAATACAATATGTAAATATAAATATTTTAGGTGCATCATATTTACGCAGTGTGTTGGCACTTAATCTGTTTTGAATCAAGCAAATTCCTTACCTATTTTCCAACAAAGTTCTCCTTAGCTAAGAACTGAATAACCATCTCTCTTAATAATAGTTCTATATAATCAAACCCTACGTCCTACAACATCTTTGTACTAATATGAGAGCTCAGATTTCATCAACTTCTTAACACAGGGAGACCCATTTAGCACTTTTCCTTATTTCATAACATTATTGGTGTATAATTTAATGATGGCACATTCCTAATGCAGTTGTTGATAAATGGGAGGCCGACTTTGCTCTCTGTAGGACTATGGTGCTCTGTCTTTTCTTCATTAAGTTGTCAGGGTGGCTGTGCTCAATCACAAGCACATCTCGCACATTAATGTATAACAATGATTAGTGATGGAAGAGTACGCTGGAGAGCATTTCAATTTTGAAACTTCCTGGTTTTAGGTTTTACTTAATTGTTCTACAATTGATGTGCATGTAGGGATGCAGGAATGTCATTGATCTCCATATTCCAACTGCCTCATTTGCTGTCTGGCATCAGAGTAAGGATTCATGCTAGTGGATTAACTCTCTCAGGCCAGCAGAAATCTCAGGTGAATTATGAGAGTGAGGGTGCTTTTTTTAGTTTTCTTTACTTTGCCTTCAGTGACAAGAATCAGAGCTGACGTCATAGTCTAGCATTCTTTATTTCCTTTTTCTTTTTCTTTCTTTCTTTTTTAAAGACGGAGTTTCTCTGTGTAGCCTTGCCTGTCCTGGACTCACTTTGTGGATCAGGCTGGCCTCAAACTCATAACAATATGCCTTCCTCTTCCTCCCTGAGTTTTGGGATTAAAGGGATACACCACCATGGCTGGCTAGAGCCTAGTACTGTTGACCTATTATTCTATAGATATGTGTCATGTGTCAGAACCATGATACATAGGCTTCAGAACAGAATAGCAGCTTCTCTTTGCACAAAGCTGCTTCAGGAAGGCAGAACTGGCAGTGTGGAGAAGTTAATGATTTTGTGACATCTCAAAGCTAATTACATCTCTGGAGATGAGAAGCAATGAGGCCTGACCTACAAAACACATGGCTATCACAGTTCTGATCGCTGAGTAGCATTGGGAAAGTTGCAAGGCCTATGCAAGTCTTATCCTCTTTATTCATTCTATAATGATAATGATTTTTTTTGAAAAAAGTTATAACAGTAATTATTAAAGTCTCATTTTAAATTTTCATTGCTTCAGAGAAAAGCATCGTTTGATCTTAAAATGATCTCTTAATAATATCTTCTTGATCACATTGTTTTTATTAATGGAGAGGAGTAAATTTTAATTTAAATAGTATTTTTACTCAGTGTCAACATGTCAAATATTCTGATTTTTATACAGTAAACAGAAAGTCATTGAGAAAGTTTGGGAATGAATCTACTACAGTAAACATAAACTGAAACTAGAAAATTCAGGTTTTATTTATTTACATATTTATTTCTTTATATTTTTATCTTCTTGAAGTAGAGTTTTTATAACTGTTTGACTTTTTCCCATTTTTTTCTGGAGTCCTATTATCCTATTAAAAATATACATTTAATATGTATGACATTTTTAAAATATTTCAAAGAGATGATAAAATTTACTTACTTGTTGGTTTAGATTTCATGAAATGGAATATACTTTTATGAAATCATTTATTGGAAATATGACTCTAAACACATAATTGAAATCATCTTGATTTCTATTGTCCAAACTTAGAGATAAAACTTAAGAAGCGAATTTTTGTATTTTTAACCTTAAGGTAAGTTATGTAAACCTCATTGTAAGCTTGTGTATTGTGAAGACCAATATATTTGGATTGAGGTACAGTGGCATAGGAATACAGGATAAAGTAGTGATGCCAAGAAAACACTTCCATAAGAAGCAAAATGATAATAGGAGTTAATAGAATATGTAAAATACTACCTAAAAGAGTGTCTTCAAGTTGCTGGCTTATGAAGGATGCCCACGTGTCTGCTTCGGCATACTATCTCCCCAATGCTTACATGAAGTATGACGACACTGTTCGCTATGAGGCACATTGTTTCAACAGCGGGAAGCAGAGGATCTTTGTAGCCAACTTATCCCATGCCCCTCCCATTTTTCATTTCTTCTCAGCATGAAAATTACCCTGAACTCTAAAGTTAAGGTTTAAGATTAGTTTTCACTGTTTTTTTCTTACTAAACAAAAAAATTTCAATATAGACAGCCTGTGCAAGTCTGAAGGCTGCTGAGATAAAAAAATATTTTTAATTTATTTCAATAGAAAGAAAAATAATTTATTATGAAATGTAATTTAACTAGCATAAAGTGAATTTTCTCCATATTTATAGTTTCCTCTTTATTCTAGTCTAAGTGTATTCCACATTTTACTTCTGCACACATAATATTTATTTTGGTGCCAAAAATACTTAACATTTTTTAAAACATTTTTATTAAATATTTTTAGTATGCATTTATATTATTATACTTATATACAATACACTACCTATAGCAAGAAGAACCATGAAACAATCAGAAATTATATTAATGTTACATTCATAGTATTTTGGCTATTTGTATTTGGCAACCTTGCAGAGAACATATTTCCTATCACGGTGAGCCTAAAATTGGTAATTAATTTTATTCCTTCTCAAATCTCTGATGGGGTTGAAGACCAGATAGTTTAGTTTTACAGTGAAGTTTAGTTGTTTAGGGATTAAGACGTTTTTAGGACTAGATAGATGTTTTAAGTTGATAGAGATGAGATAAGATAGATAATGGTTTACATTCAGAATTTTAGACTCACATCATCATATCTCATGAGTATAAATATCTGTAACTCTTCACTTTTGTTTTACATTTAGTTATGCTTATATATCAACAACGGTCTCTGAATTTCTCCCTAGATAACTTTTTACAATTTTTTTTTTAATTTAAGAAGGACTTAAATTTGCAGTGGAAAGTCCTTTTATCTTTATTAAAAGTCTCTTTAAAAATTAATAACCTTTATAAACATTATTTCATAGGGACTGATGTGTCAACACAGATATTATCTCACCATGTCAAGGTCATGTCTGATCAAACATGGACAGAGTATTTTGTAACAGGTATCTACACCATCATTATTTCAAAATTAGGAGAAAAACACTCAGTTCAGAAAATTATTTAATCAGAAATAGCTCAATTTAACTTTATTAATTATTATAATTATTTTTGTAATTTAATTGTTAAAATGAAGTTCTCCATTTATTTACATGTGTTCTTGATTATCCTACATTTTTGTGCCTTTATAAGAAAAATGTTCTTTTCAATTTCATTTTTAAATCACCTTATCAGTCTTCAATTTTTAAGTGTTTTATTCACCCTTTTCCCTTACTTAATATGTCTAGAGAGGTTGAACTGCTGTTTTTTTTTATTGTTTCTTATATCTAGTTACTTTCTTTTTTAAAATTCTTTTTAGCTTATGCTGAATAATTATTCTTTGTTAACTAAATGTGTTGATTCATATGTGTCATGTTATAACATTTGATTCATGAGTGTATTGGAGTCAGAGAGTCATATTTCTAAAATAGTTTTAGGAATGTGAGTATACACCTAAAATAATAAATAAACACACTTAAGTATGCTTGACCTCTTTCCTTGTCTCTTTCACATAAAACTTAACAGCTAATTAATGCAGCTCTTCATGAGGCTTTCTCACACGCATGGGAGTTTCCTCTTTAAATATCAGTAATATTGCTATGCACAGCATCATTTTTGTATTTTTCTAATAGATTTATAAATTTTAACACAAACCTGAATAAATTTGTACAATGCCTGAAGGGATGGCTAAGGTACTTTTTGGTTGCTTGTAATATTGGAAATTTTTTTGGATCTGTGATTGTATAGTGTCAATTCTCAACACAGTAAATGCTGTTATCTTTGTAAGGAATTTCTAACTAGGTTTACTTCCATGGGAGATCTTTGGGACATCATGACAAGACATATATTATAATCTCTGGATATTATTTCAATGTGAATTATAAAGATTAATATTGATACCAGAATTGTATGTATTATTTATTTTTTAGCATCCTCTTAGAAAGACTAAATAACCCATGGACAATTTCTGTCTCAGATAATTTAAACATTACATGATTATCTATACCATGGACCTTTCTCCTTGCTCAAAAGAAAGCTACTTCCTGCATGATCCAGATTCACTTAAGAAACCCTAGGGGAGCCAGGCAATGTGGTGCATGTCTGTAAGCCCAGCTGAAGCAGGAGGATCACTGTGAGTTTGAGGCCTGCCTGGTTTACAAAGCAAGTTCAGCACAGCCAGTGCTGCTACACACACACACACACACACACACACACACACACACACACACACACA
>OU015750.1:18879333-18906001 GCA_907169655.1 Acomys percivali | reverse complement strand
AAGAAGAAGAAGAAGAAGAAGAAGAAGAAGAAGAAGAAGAAGAAGAACAACAACAACAACAACAACAACAACAACAACAACAACAAAACCAAAACAAAAAACAAGAACAAAAAAGCTCTAGTCGGCTGATGTACACAGGCTTCTCACATCTCTTTCATACTATAACATTTCTACTGGAAAAAAAGTCATAGACTCAGAGATTTATGAAGCAAATAGGAACATTTGCACTTAATGAATATTGGCCATATTAAATAACAATTGTGTTTAATTACTGTAAAGAAGAATCTTAGATGCTTCCTACCTAGCAGCTCAGTGAAGCATCTTCAGGCTCTAAGCACTGTGCTTGCCTTAAAGCATATACATCTTAAAACAGCATCATGCTTGTAGGCTTCATTAGTTTTCAGTCATTGAGTTACTGTCATATTTAATCATCTTTTGTGGTGGAAACTGTCTGCTAGGAAGGCTCCATTATTTCATTTTGGAGAAGAGATAAAATAATCTGCCTCAGATAACTCCACTGACAGGTTTTATAATGAAAATTTAAAGCTATATTTGTCCTTTAAACAAACCATCTCAACAAACTACTTTGTTTCCACAAATACATTCAGAAGTAAAGTGTGACTAATGTGCTGACTGATTTGTATTAACTTGACACAAACTAAAGTTACTTGGAGGAAGGAATCTCAATTGAGGAATTGCCTCCGTTTGATTGGCCTGTGGACACCTCTGTGGGGCATGATTTTCTTAATTGCTAGGTGATATGTGGAAACCCATTCCAATACTGGGCAAGTGGGCCTGGGATACATAACAAAAGTAGGTGAGTATGTCGGAGAAGCAGGTCAGTCCACAGCATCTTTCTACTGTCTCTGCTTCAGTTCTTCCCTTATGACTCTTGCCTTGAGCGCCTGTCTGGCTTTTATTTTTTATCTGTAAAATAAAGCTTTTCCCTTCCAAGTCACTTTTGGTCAATATCTTATCATACTAACAGAAAGGACCTAGGAAGATTAATGATGTCTTTTAGCATTTTATCTATATGTTCCTGCCTTAACACATGCATATGCTTTGAATATAAACAATATTTGGAAAAAAATTAGCTGCTGTCATTTTAATGTGTGGAACATTGTTATAATTTGACATATAAAATGATAGTTTGATTATGTCACTAACCTTAAAATATTTTAGTCATGAAAAATATAATCAGATAAATTGAACAACTATATTGTCAGCAAGTTTTATTAATGATGATAACCAGTTCAAAACCTTTCTATGAAGGAATCTTCAGTAACTCAATAAGATCGTAGTTGGTGTTTTTCATAATTAGCTTTTGGAAAGGTATGTAAATTCCTTTTTCCATTTGTTCATTCATTGTTTATGTTGATTCTGGATCAATAGTTCTCAAAAACAGTTGAGTGAAAATGCACATGGGAAGTTTGTAACTGCCTTTCTCAGAGATTCTGATTCAGTAATTAAGAAAATGCCATAATTCTGAAAGAACTTACACATTTTTACTGGAAAGCTCAGGCATTTCAAACTATTTATTTTGTGAAATGTAGAAGAATTTTAATCCTACAACATGGCTGCTCTGGCAAGGGGGTCACATCCAACATCCTAGGTCTGTGTGATCCAGATGGAATGCAGACACCCCCTTAGCATACACCATTAATTCCTCTGCCTGGAATAAACAGTCACATTAAATTTAGGGACAGACAAAGTTACGAATCAGAGAAAGATTTGATAGCATGAAACAGAGATAGAATATGCCCAACTCTCACAAGAACAAACAAAAAAAGGGAAGCTGCTTAAGAGCAGTACAGTAGAGTTGAGATAGGACTGTGCAGTAGAAAGAGAGTAGATAAAACAATGCAGTAGAGTACAGTAGAGAGTTCAGTAGAGAGAAAACACAGTAGAGTTGAGTTCAGTTAGTCAGTGTGAAGTCAGTGTTGAGGTCAGTTGAGTGTAGTAGAGTTTATGTAGTTGCATGAGCATACTTCATTGGAATTGAGTTCATTCATGGGTTCCTACAGAGGCAGTTGAAGCCAGAGAATAAGAAGGAGCCAGAAGATTTGAACAAATTGTTAGAGTTAATTTGAGGCTAGGAAGAACAATTTAGGGGGAAGTCAGTTTGAATCAGTGCAGAGTTTGGCCCAGAAAAATTGAGTTGAACCAGCCAGCAAGAGTTCAGAAAGAGCTGGAAAAGTTGAGCTTCTGAGATGACAATTACATATGGTGAATAAAAGATACAATTACAGCGAAAAATGCTTTGTTTGGCTAGCATTTCCCATCCCTCAGTGTTTTTCATTTCAGTTAGGGCACTGAAGTTACATACAAAATTTAGGATTTTATAAACCAATAATCAATTGGTAAAATATCAATAGTTCCTAATAACCTTATTTTCAAATACATACCATTTTCATTTAAACTATGTATAGAAATTATGAATTTTTTGCTTCTTTGGGATAGTTTCTCAGTATAGACCTGCCTGTCTTATAATTGGACCTGTAGACCAAGCTGGTCTTGGACTCACAGAGATCCACCTGCCTGTGCTTTCCAAGTGCTGGGATTAAAGGTGTACATCACTATTGCCCAGCTCAAATTATGAATTTTTATCTTTCCCTGTATATATCATAAAATCTAATAGTTGAAGAGAATGTAGTATGTAGTTAAAATTATAGGAATATAGCATTTATTTGAATATGTGTAGTTTATATAAAAGAATGAGTATTAAACTTAATAGAATATTTTATAACTAATTTTATTTGTAGAATTGTGAGGTAGCAACTTTTTTGCTTGTGTGTCTTTAAAATCAGTTTTAACTATTCATGTATTTAATTGTTACAAGTCACAGAAAACATGTTTAAGTTTATTGTTTCTAATTCTGCATTTAGGTTGTTAAAATGTGACAAAAATGTAAGTTGCATTTTATAGTTATATAACTTGAAGTCTGATATGTATGCAGCAATGGATTTTGGTGTACGTATTAAAAATTAAACAAATTTTACTCTTTTACAAGGCAAAGAGGTGTTTCTGAAAGTTGATAAATGTTTCCCATCACTGACAAAATGAATGCACTATGAAGAAAAAGATCTGAAAGAAAGATAGCTTTGGGAAAAGTAAACAAATGAATGGCTAATTGTGGGAGAAATTAGTGGGATTAACAGGTGTGTGTGTGTGTGTGTGTGTGTAGAAGATCTTATTGTATAGACAATAGTTGACTGTAGATGTGTCTCATTATAGCTCTGTGACAACTTTTATTAAGAGCAGTTAAATAGGCTTTGCTCTGTGCATCGGCATAGTGTTTAAAATCTGGAGATTGACTTGGATCTGAGTAATAGTAAATAATGTCGTGTTCACTGAGTCCATAGCAATGAATGTCAACCTGATCTTATTTGAAATCTCATTAATGATCCGAGACACAGAGTAAATACTGTACTAATGAAAGTCTGACACGGACTCCGATTGGCAGGTAATGAAACACCACTAAAAATGGTCACTGCTTGACATCGTTTTGGATGAGCAGAATCTTGGCAAGAAGTTAAAGCACAATTTGGTTTTCACATGGAGACAGCTAAGAAATGAAACCATACAGCATGAATCCTGTGTGAACAGGCAAGCTTGAAAATAAGTGAGAGTGAATATTCATCAGGACACTACATACTCAGTCCCTAGCAGAATAATCACATGGATATTGCAGCATTACACTCTAGACTAGAAAAAGTTAACAGCTGAAATTACATAGACAGACTACAGATCTATTTCAGAATCTTCATGAATATCTGTCTTGAAATAGCAGCATGACAGTCCTGTGGAGACTGAACATTAAGTTTTGTTATCAGTATTGGCTCATTTCAAGAAATATTTTTTGTAAGGCAACAAGGGAAGAAAAAAAAATGACAAAAGAAAACCCAACCAACCAACCAACCAACCAACCAACCAACCAACCAACCAATAATAGAATAGAAATGTGTTAGCAGAGAATGCCATTTGCCTCACATCTTTGGGAAAGAGAAAAATGGCTTAAGTAAAGGAAGAGTAAACAGTGAAAGGCAAGCTGGACAAAACATGAGAAAGATGTCATAAGGATGGCAACAGTAACACTTAAGGAGGAAATCAGTTTGTAAATAAACTTCACTGAAAAATTTCCTTCCTGGAGCACACACTTTAATTCATACTTTGTGCTGTAAGCTCCAGCGCCATGATTATTTTGGGCCTGAAGTTGTTTTGATTTCGTTTTTGTTTTGTTTTGTTTTGATTTGTTTTCTTGGTTGATTTAAATAATTCTTTAACAGAAAAATGAGATAAGCCTATGCAATACACATTCTATAAGGTAAGCAGAGTCTATTGACAGCCTTAAAAAACTTTTCTGGAGACAAGCCTGCGGAATCAAAACCATTACTTCACCCACAATCTAAGCAGACACTGGGAACATTTCATACCTCAAGTTTTCTTGTAGAGTTGGAGGGCTAGAAGTTTAAAACCTGCTCTTCTTAGATTCTTTGGCTAGTAGAGGAGTCCTTAGTTCATCTTCTAAACTAAGATATAACAAATATAAACAAATACAAGATTTTATTCCTCAAGTTCCTCAAGTTTAAAGGAAAAGATATCTTTAGTTGTATTAAAAATCCTGAGAATTAATGGAGCTTAAGGTGGGTATTTAATGATGCCAATGGATTTAAAATAAATGGAAATCATAAATACCATGAGACAAGCATAAGTAAATGGAGTGGAAAACCTGGGAGCTATGCTTGGGGTATGTTGTCATTAAAGCTTTAGGTCTCATATTTAATTTATTGCAGAAATTTTGATGAGTGCCACTTGGAGGCACTCTTATACTAGTCTATATTTTATATTCTCAAAGTGTTATTGGTGAATGAAATTTCCAATTTTATTTTCCTTTTTGAATTCTAATAATCACTTATGGATGGGTAATTAACACTGTTTTGGCAATTTAAACTTTGACATTATTCAAATTTATCACCTTAGACTGTTCGATGCTGTAAATAACCTCATGTTCCTCTTATCGCATAGATTTCATTTATGTCTACAAAACAAGACAAATCAATTTTAAGAAATTATCTAGACTCCTTCAAGAGTACAGTTTGGTTTACAATCTATGCCTATGCTTCAAATTTTGAATTTTCATAATTTTTAATGTGTTAGCTATTAAATTTACTTTTACTCAAAGCAGAATAAGAAACGAAAATTCAGACATCATGAGTCAAACTATCTCACCAATTTCTAAATCCATTTGAAAAATAGAATTAACAGGATTGTTTTAAAATTTTCTTTAAAATATCATGTATACAGTAGTATAAATTAACAGTGCCTTGTATATGTAATAAAAATCACAGCTTCTTTGAAGGAAGTTCTATTATACTCATTTAACCCAAAATGCATTGATTTTGTTCTTTTTTATGTTTGCTTTTACTATATATGTAAAGCTGAACAGTTCATATTTTTGTTCCTACAATATTCTAATTATACTGAATTTTTGTACATAAAATTTACTTGAATCTGAAATAATAATAAATAGAAAATAGCATTTGTGCTGGAAGTTTATGTCAACTTGACACAGGAAGTCTCAATTAAGAAATGCCTCCATATAATTAGTCTATAGGCAAGCTTGTAGGGCATTTTCTTAATTAGTGATTGGTGTGAGAAGGCCCAGCCCATTGCAGATGCCACACATGGGCTTGTAGTCCTGGCTTGTATAAGAAACCAGGCTGAATAAGCCATGGGGAACATACCAGTGAGCATCACTCCTCATGTCCTCTGAGTCAGCTCTTTGCTCTGTGTTTCTTCTGCCCTGCTTGAGTTCCTGTCCTGATTTTCTTCGATGACTGACAATAGAACGGATGTGTAAGCAAAATAAACTCTGTCCTTCTCACTTGCTTTTGAGTCCTGGTGTTATATCATAGCAATTGTAATCCTGACTAAGACAGCATTTGAAGTACAAATTATTGGTATTTTTCTCACATGAAATTACTTTACATTTTTTTTGTGAACAGCATTATGGTTATTGTAAAACTCAAACTATAATAGGAAAGCATTGCTTTAAAAATAATTCTGATTATTTCGTCAATAGTTTATATCCTAACTTAATTACATATTTAACCTTTCCTCCTTTCAATCCCTACTTTTCTCTTTATGAAATTCATTGCACTTTAAAAATAATTGATACATACACAACACACACACACACACACACACACATACACACTTAGATATATATTCCTAAATACATAAGTACACCTGTTCAGTCTTTATAATGCTGCTGTCATATATGTTTTCAGGACAAACATTTTGAACTGAATGTCAGTTGGTATACTCTTCCATCGGGAAATCTATTTCTTCTATTCTCAGCATTCCTTAGTTGACTATAGTTAGTCCTTTGATAAGGTTAGGGTCTTGTGCTTCTCCCTCCATCTGTATTGGCATATTTATTGGTCTCATTCTTGGTCAGTTCATGTTTAGGCAGTCATGGTGGTGATACTATGGGTGTAGCCTCTGGAATTTCTAGGAAACAATCCCAACAAACTTCCTGATCCTCTGTCTCTCTTTTTTTTAATTAATTAATTTTTTTATTAATTTATTCTTGTTACATCTCTATGGTTATCCCATCCCTTGTATCCTCCCATTCCTCCCTCCTTCCCATTATCCCCTTACTCCCCTCCCCTATGACTGTGACTGAGGGGGACCTCCTCCCCTTGTATATGCTCATAGGGTATCAAGTCTCTTCTTGGTAGCCTGCTATCCTTCCTCTGAGTGCCACCAGGTCTCCCCATTCAGGGGATGTGGTCAAATATGAGGCACCAGAGTACGTGTGAAAGTCAGACTCCACTCTCCACTGAACTGTGGAGAAATTTGTGGACAAATGGATTGAACTAGAAATGATCATAATGAGTGAGTTAACCCAGAAGTAGAATGAGTCAAATGGTATATACTCACTTATATCTGCATACTAGCTCAAGGGGCATGTCCCATGAAAGTCTTCACTAACCAAGAAACTGGGACAGAGGGGAGGACATCCAATTGAGACTCTAGATGAGATAAGCATGGGAGAATGGCAAAGTTGAAGGATCCAGAGGATCCTAGAAACCTACAAGAATAAAATTATGATGAAATCTTTTAAAATAGTATCTTCTGAGAATTCATATATATGAAAACAAGTTGAAGCAATAATGAAATACTCACTCTTTCTAAATATGATGTACTGAAAAGGATAGATAATTTGAGTAGCTTCAGGACGTTGGAACAGTCTCACAAGCATTACTTGTAGACTAGTTACTTCCTTACCATCAACTCTGGGCTCTGGTTCACCATTCATTCCTTAGTCATTCCTTCATCCTTTTAATGTTGATTTATCTAGAAGCTCTTAGAAACTAAAACATTTACTTTTCTCAGCACAACACTGTTGTTTTATACCATTTTAAAGTATTAAAACACTTCTTACAACTTATGTAAGAACTGTATTCATTTGAATAGCATGTATAAACTGCAGTATATATATATACATATACATATACACATATATTCCTTTATTGGTTGTAGTTAATATAGCATAGAGTATATGCGTGCATGTGTGTGTGTGAAAAGTGCAAAGTCTATTTATTTAAATTTATATGTGAATTTTGTTCTACATAGTCAAGAAAATGTATTTTTCTCAGTGAGTTAATAAAAATTTATATGTAGAACAGACAAAGTCAATATAGGGGGATGTTTTAATTATGGAATATATTTAACTTCCTGGTTTTGTTATGAGATTTACAATGCAATAAAAACTTCTGCATTTTCAAATATATGTTAGTTTTTAAAGTTAAAAATAAAAAAATTACTGCATCACAAAAATACAATTCTGAAATCATAATTCCCTAGGGTTTTTTGCTTTTCAATTACTGTATATTTTGGGTGCTTTAGAAGTTATATAGTTTAATTCTTTTTTAACTTTATTTTTATTAATTAAACATTTAAAATTTTTACATATACATTTAAATTATTACACATATATACAATAAAGTACCTATAGCAAGAAGAACCATGACATGATCAGAAATTATATAAATAGTACAATCTTAGTGTTTTGGCTATTTGGATTTGATAGCCTTGAAGAAAACATCTTTTCTATCTTGGTGCATCTAAAATTCTGAAAAAATATTAATCTCCATCAGATCTTGTCACTATCAACTTAGAAGATCTATCTAGACCTAAAAAATCTTAACTCCTAAACAACTAAGCTTCATTGTAAAACTAAGCTACCTGGTCTTCAACTCCATCAGAGATTTGAGAAGGAATAAACTCGATTACCTGAGTATGCCAGGAGGGCAGATTAGTAGCTTTCCAAATGAGAAGATGACAGAGACAGTTTTCTCCCTGGATAGTTACCCAAACTCTTTATAATGTTGGAGCATCTTCTTCAGGCTTCTGGCCCAATATATCTGACAGACATATTTGTGAGGCAGGAACTATTGAGGACTTGCTTACCCTGTCTTGGCAGAGTTTGGCCATCAGCTCTGCCTTCATCCAAGCTTGCCCTTTTTTAAGGCAGAATTCTGTCTGTGGTAGAAATGAGGACATTTTGCCCAGCAGCTTGTTTGCCACATTTGAACCATCTCCATAAGGAGGTTCTTTGATGTTCATCATCTTCTTTGAGGCAGGCTGGGTGTTGCCAGGAGTTAACCTGCCTCATTGTCAGTGAATCTTTAAAATAATTTTAAAATCATTAAATGCCATATTCTGCATGTCTCCGAGGTTCCTGCATCCTAGTTTACTTCTATGTCTGCTTCTTGAGGCCCTCTGACAAGATCCATCTGAGTGAGCATACAGTATGTACCTAAATTCTCATAGGAGCAACTGAGTAATTGAAAGTCAATTTAATTTCACTCAGAGACAATAGTCAGAAAATGTAACTAAGGGGCAAATACAACTCTGTGTGACTGAGTGGTCTTGACATAAACATGTTTAAGCCGTCTCAAGGCTAAGTAAACAATGTGGCTCTCCTTGCTGTCTGAGACTGGGATGTTTGCTGAAGCAGACTATTTGTGGGCCAGCTGACCATAGCTGGAGAGATGTACCTGCCAAAGGGTCTGACCACAGTTTCCTTCCTCCTGAAGAGCATACACTGCACTCCATGTTGGGATACCCTACTAAGATTAGCTGGGCAGTCCCTTGTTTTCCCAGAATATAAATTAATGTGCTGAGTTTCTGGGTACTGGGACATCTCTCCATGAGCACACAGCCTACTCCTTCCCAGCTTTTTTGTGCCTGTCCTTCTTAATCTCCAATCACTCTGAATTAGGTTTCTAGGACTCAGCCTTGCTGAAGGGCAATAATCTTTAAATGATTAGTTTAGCTTCCTCCCGTGTACT
This sequence comes from Acomys percivali, assembly GCA_907169655.1. Lineage (NCBI taxonomy): Eukaryota > Metazoa > Chordata > Mammalia > Rodentia > Muridae > Acomys > Acomys percivali. Next base: position 18,896,639 of record OU015750.1, on the reverse strand, counting down.
TCTCTATCATACAATTTCCCATCTAGTACTAAAAATGCAGGAAATTCATTCCACCTCTACCATGCTTTGGACATGGAACAAGAGCTTTACTGATTACTTAACCCATCCAGTTCAAGTCTGGAAAACTAAATGGGTGCCAAGTTTTGAGCAAAGGAAAGTCCAGATATGTTGATTGTCTCAATGTTGTCAGATTAAAATTCTTCTGAACGTTGAAATTGCCTGATGTTGTTCTAAATTAAGAGATGGCATTGGGAGAACTTCTCTTTACTCTGTGCTTATGCCATCTTCATCTGCCCCTGCTTCTGCACTTTGAATGAAGAAATCAATAAGCATATTGTTAACTGAGTATGAATAATTTAAACATCCAATACATATATACTTATGGGATTAATAAATATATTTGTGTCATTTTTGTCACAAATATCTCTGATTTCCAATGAAGCAGCAGAAGTAAAACATCACTGGAGATTTTCTTGAATACAAAGGGTGTTTCAAAATCACAAAGCAGGCCCACCAAGATGCTGGAAGCCGAAATGTGTTGTATCTAAGCAGCAGAAGGTCAGAGCCTACAAATCTAGTGACTCTGGACTCCAGAGAGATGTATATCAAGCCTCTGGTTCAATTCTACTAGCTTTTTTAACATGGATGTAAAGTGAATATATAAATAAGTTAATTTAAGAAAAAAGAAACCAGACCAAAACATATTTCACACTATACTATTTGGTATGTATACAAGAATAATAGACTTTCTTATTAATTCCATTCTACATTTTACCAGTCCCTCAAAATGCAGAGGTCATGCATAATGTCTTTATTTAATAAAATGCACAACTGGCATAGGTAGACGCATACTGTGCACTGTACTTGGGGAAATAAAGTTAGTTACAGAACTGGAAATACATGTGTAGTGATTAAGCTGTAGAAAAGACTAGTCAGTTGGTGGACTGCTCGTCTTCCGTTATTGCACAAGTATAAAGGAGTTGCAATAAAAGAAATTGAAATGATTAGAATAGTAAAAAGGATAAACCCCAATGTTCAGGAGTCTTTTATCTATCCATCCATCTATCTATCTATCTATCTATCTATCTATCTATCTATCTATCACCTACCTATCATATACCTCCCTCCCTCCCTATGTATTATTTTTGTGTGTACAAGTAAGCACATGTGAGTATATATGAAAGCCTGAGAGCATCCCCTGGAGCTGTCCCTTAGGAATCCTCCATTTTGTCTTTAGAATGGAGACTCTCACTAGGCCTGAGGCTTCTCAGGTGGGCTTTCCTTGCTGTCGGTGGGTTCCAAGGATGTGCACTCTTTTCCTTCCCATGCCCATGTGTGTTAGACATCTATCAAACTCAAATTCTTAGGCTTGCATGGAGGAGTTGGCAAAATTGCTTTGCCAACTGAACTATGTTCCAAATCCCTTGTTTATTTTAAGTAAAATTTTCATTTCCTAAGACAGTGGGACAGTAGTTATAGAAAATTTAATTTGCTTGGCTTCTATTCTTTGAAGGGTCTTTGAAATGAAGTACACTTAAATGGAACAGATGAATCACAGGAACTTTCCATTTTTTTTCAGAGGATAAATGGATTCATAGCTACATTTCATGTTTGAATGTTTTCCCTAGTATTATTTGAAAAAAAAGGGGGGGTTGGCTGTTGCATGGAACAACATGCATGACAATATATTCAAGTTCTTTTTTTATTTTTTTATTAATTTATTCTTGTTACATCTCAATGGTTATCCCATCCCTTGTATCCTCCCATTCTTCCCTCCCTCCCATTTTCCCCTTACTCCCCTCCCCTATGACTGTTCCTGAGGGGGATTACCTCCACCTGTATATGCTCATAGGGTATCAAGTCTCTTCTTGGTAACCTGCTGTCCTTCCTCTGAGTGCCACCAGGTCTCCCCCTCCAGGGAACGTGGTCAAATGTGAGGCACCAGAGTACGTGAGAAAGTCATATCCCACTCTCCACTCAAGTGTGGAGACTGTTCTAAACAAGTTCTAAACATGGAGTTTTGATAGATTTTTTTTATGAAAAAATGAGAACATGTGTGAGATGAAAACCTCTTCCCAGTCTTATTTATGCCATAGAGTATATCCTCAAAAAGTTTGAACTCTAAAATTCCAAAGAATCTAATTGCTTTTATATAGTCTGTGATTTCTTTAAAATAATTACAGCTATGATTCAAGTTAGGACTCTATGTACCATGCAAGAAAATTCACTAGTCACAAAAGTCAAAGGCAGCAGGAAATTTTCATTACCTGCAGCTTTCTGGGGCCTTAATATATGATCTCCTCTCCTAGAAAGAACTCTCACACACATTTTTACTTGCTCCTGAGTCACCTAATGAATTTATGCTTGAGCTTTCACTTGTGGTAACTTTGTCAGGCAACTAGTGGGACTTAAAACATTTTCTTGTTAAAATGATTCATCAGAGGTAGGTTGATGATTTGCTCCATTAGTCAAAATGCCATTTGCTTTAATAAAAAGCTATGGAGTTTCCAGGTTACAATCTGAAAGTTTAGCTGTAGATTACAATATCAGCATTTGCACATTACTGAAAGAAATATACTCTCAGTGTTAGTCTATAGTGATTATAAGAGAAACCATACAATATAAATATATGATTTTTGCATGTTCCAAATTATTCCAAAAGTTATTATAAGCATTGTTATTACAAAAAGCATGCATCTTCTAACAGTTATAAATAGCCATATAGTTAAAGAAAACCTTGATGGAAATTACAAATTTCAAATTTTGTTCTTGAGAAGTCAGGTCATGTTTTTAGGAAGCTCATGAAAGGTTATCTTGGAGAAAGTTTGGTCAATCTAAGAGCAGGAGTGTAATACATAAAATCAGGTATCATATAGCTCCCATGTGTATAATACATCAATTACAATCCATGAGGCACAACTAACATCACAGCAAACCCAAACCTGTTTACATAAAGAAATATTATTTCATGTAGGAAAAGTTTCTAAAAGTCATTGTATCCATGGTAATATCGAACCTTCAAAGGGTCAATGATTTTTTTCTATGTAGGCATCCTTATCCTGTCAGCTATTGTTGTTAGATGTGTCTGCATCCAGTAGATTTCAAGATAAGTCATTTTTTGTGCTATTAAATTCCTGCTCATTTGAAAATGTCTGTCACTTACAATTATTAAGCAAAATGATTAATTATGATGTTAATTGTAAAATCTTAGAACAGCTTATGATTTTGTAAGTAGAATAATCTGGACCTAAAAGTCAACCTTTTAGCCTCTTTTATTATTCAGAGGACTGAATGTCCTTAATATTCTTCTTTTGGCAAACATTTAAATGCCACAAGGGACAGAACAGGTTACGAACATTCTAAAAGTCTTGTGACCATGACGTCCCTGGAGAATGTTCTTAAGAAAGTAACTCTATGACAGCTTCTGCAGGGGATGGGAAAGGACTATGTTTTCTTTAGGGGTGTGGCCATTCCCTTTAAGGGGCTAGAATTTAAACTATACTCCAGTAAGTATATAGCAATACAAATTGGACTTTTTTCTTGATATTGTTGTTTTTTTCCCTTTAGGGATGGATACAAATGTCAGAGGTTAGACCTGGAAGCAATGGAAAGCAATGGGATCAGGGTGCATTCTATGAAATAATTAATAAAAATATGTTGGTGTGGGAACAAAGGAACTAATAAGCAACATCACCAAAACATCTTTCCTAGGCCCATAAAATAGAGGTATAGATCGGCATGCTGCTTAGTCATTAGAATCTGTGTTTAAGGCTGCAAATTCAGAAAACCTGTCCTTACATTAACAAAGATTAAAAAACAATGGCCATTTACAGAGATGTATCTCATTATTTTCTTTAAAACCCACAAATGCAGCTTAAATCATCTGAGTCTTGTGTCCTAAGAATACAGTGTCTTTGAAGCCCTAAACATTAAACCTCAAGTGGCAATAATAATTTACATTGCTTTATGAGTATATGGGCTACCCTGACCAATCATTGAGAAGGGGTTTTCCTGTGGTAGGTTCTGGAATTTTTGTTCATCTGTCATTCTTGGGGATAGCACTTGTCACCAGTATTGGCTTAATTTCTTTAATATCTCTCTCTCTCTCTCTCTCTCTCTCTCTCTCTCTCTCTCTCTCTCTGTTGTATAATTTTTAGGTAAATGGAATTTAATTCAGTGAAGTTTTATCAAACAACAATGGCTTTATTTGTCTCTTGCACCTCCTGCTACTTTTATATTGATCTCCATCATTCCTTTCCACTTACAGTATTTTTCTTTGTTTTTCTGTTTTCCATGTCATATCACCTATATCCTGTTATTCTCCACTAAGGCCCCTCATTCTCCTGCACCTATGATCCCTTTATGCTTTGCTTGTTTCTGTGATTACTCCATGTTGCATACTCACTCCTGAGAACTTGGAGCTAGGAATAAGAGTTGAAAGTGAACACATGGTATTTGTATTTTTTTCATCCTTGGTTACCTCAGTCAGTATAATCTTTCCAATATCCATCCATTTCCCTGAAAATTTTAGGATTTTATATTACTTTACAGATAATAATTTTCTATTTTTATATGTATCACATTTTCATTATCTAGTCATCTGTTGAAGGAAGTTGAAGTTGTTTCCATTTTCTGGATATTGTGAATAGGTTAGCAATGTACATATTGTGCAAGTATCTGTAAAGTAGGATGTTCAGTCTTATAGACTTATGCCAAAGAGGAGTATAGCAGGGTCATATGACACATTTACTTTTAAATTTTGAGGATTTTTCCACATAGATTTCTCGAGTGGGCACAACAGTTTGCATGCTTTTCAACAGTGAAAGAGGGTTCCTCTATTTCCATAACCTCTCTATTATTTTATTGCCAGATGTTTTTTTTTTAAATTTTATTAATTTATTCTTGTTACATCTCAATGGTTATCCCATCCCTTGTATCCTCCCATTCTTCCCTCCCTCCCATTTTCCCCTTATTCCCCTCCCCTATGACTGTTCCTCAGAGGGATTACCTCCCCCTGTATATGCTCATAGGGTATCAAGTCTCTTCTCGGTGACCTGCTGTTCTTCCTCTGAGTGCCACCAGGTCTACCCCTCCAGGGGACATAGTCAAATGTGAGGCACCAGAGTACATGAGAAAGTCATATTCCACTCTCCACTCAAGTGTGGAGACTGTTCTGACCATTGGCTAGATCTGGGTAGGGGTTTAAAATTTACCGCCTGTATTGTCCTTGGATGTTGCCTTAGTATGAGCGGGACCCCTTGGCCCAAATCTGCCTATCATAATGTTCTACTTGTAGGTTTCTCGGACCCACTGGATCCTTCTACTTGGCTATTCACACATGGTTCTCCCATCTAGAGTCCCAATAAGATGTCCTCCCCTCTGTCCCAGTTTCCTGGTAAGTGAATGCTTTCATGGGATATGCCACTTGGGATAGAATGCAGATATAAGTGAGTATATACCATTTGAGTCTTTCTGCTTCTGGGTTAACTCACTCATTATGATCATTTCTAGCTCAATCCATTTATCCACAAATTTCGGGAATTCCTTGTTTTTTATAGCTGAGTAGTATTCCATAGTGTATATGTGCCACAGTTTCTTTATACATTCTTCTACTGAGGGACATTTAGGCTGTTTCCATGATCTGGCTATTATGAATAAGGCTGCTATGAACATGGTTGAGCAAATTTTCTTGTTATGTGCTGGTGCATCTTCTGGGTATATTCCAAGGAGTGGGATAGCTGGGTCTTGAGGAAGCCCTATTCCCAGTTTTCTGAGATAGCACCAGATAGATTTCCAAAGTGGCTGTACTAGTTTGCATTCCCACCAGCAATGAAGGAGTGTTCCTCTCTCTCCACATCCTCTCCAGCATGTGGTGTCGCTTGAATTTTTTATCTTAGCCATTCTGATGGGTGTAAGATAGAATCTCAGAGTTGTTGTGATTTGCATTTCCCTGATGACTAAGGAGGTTGAGCATTTCTTTAAGTGTTTTTAAGCCATTTGATATTCTTCTGTTGAGAATTCTCTGTTTAGTTCCAAGCCCCATTTCTCAATTGGGTTATTTGGTTTGGTGTTGTTTAATTTCTTGAGTTCTTTATATATTTTGGATATTAGATTTGTCAGATGTAGGTTTGGTGAAGATCTTTTCCCAGTCTGTAGGCTGTCATTTTGTTCTCTTGACAGTGTCTCCAGCCTTACAGAAGATTCTCAGCCTCATGAGGTCCCATTTATTAATTGTTGACATTAAGGCCTGGGCTGTTTGTGTTCTGTACAGGAAGTTGTCTCCTGTGCCAATATGTTCCAGGCTCTTCCCCTCTTTTCCTTCTAACTGGCTTAGTGTCTCTGGTTTTATGTTGATGTCTTTGATCCACTTGGATTTGAGTTTTGTGCAAGGTGAACAAATATGGGTGCAGTTGCATTTTTTTACACATGGACATCCAGTTAGACCAGCACCATTTGTTGAAGATGCTATCCTTTTTCCATTGAATGGATTTGGCTTCTTTGTCAAAAATCAAGTGACCATATGTGTGTGGATTCATATCTGGGTCTTCAATTCAGTTCCACTGATCAACCAGCCTGTTTCTATGCCAGTACCATGCTGTTTTAATTACTATTGCTTTATAGTACAATTTGAGATCAGGTATGGAGATTCCTCTGGAGCACCTTTTATTGTACAAGATTGTTTTTTCTTGTTTTTCCATATGAAGTTCAGAATTGAACTTTCAATGTCTTTAAAAAATTGTGTGGGTATTTTGATAGGGATTGCATTGAATCTGTAGATTGCTTTTGGTAGGATGGCCATTTTTACTATGTTAATTCTCCCTATCCGTGAGCAAGGAATATTATTCCATCTTCTCATGTCATCTTTTTTTTTTCAAACAAGTCCTTCACTTACTTAGTTAGAGTCACTCCTAGATATTTTATATTGCTTGTGGCTAATGTGAAGAGTATGGCTTTCCTAATTTCTTCCTCTGGAAGCTTGTCATTTGTGTATAGGAAGGCTACAGACTTTTTTGAGTTAATTTTGTATCCAACCAAATTGCTGAAAGTGTTTATCCGCTGTAGGAGTTCTCTGGTGGAATTTTGAGGGTCACTTATGTACACTATCATATCATCTGCAAATAGGGATAGTTTGCATTCCTCCTTTCCCATTTGGATATCCTTGATCTCCTTTTGTTGTCTTATTGCTCTGGCTAGAACTTCGAGTACTATATTGAAGAGATATGGAGAGAGTGGGCAGCCTTGCCTTGTTCTCGATTTTAGAGGAATTTCCTTGAGTATCTCACCATTTACTTTGATTTTGGCTGTTGGCTTGCTGTATATAGCCTTTATTATGTTGAGGAAAGTGCCTTGTATCCCCGATTTCTCTAAAACTTTAAACATGAATGGGTGTTGGATTTTATCAATGCTTTCTCTGCATCTAAAGAGATGATCATGTGGTTTTTTATTTTCAGTTTGTTTATATAGTGGATTACATTGATGGATTTCCGTATATTAAACCATCCCTGCATGCCTGGAATGAAGCCTACTTGGTCATGATGAATGATATCCTTTATGTGTTCTTGTATTCGTTTTGCAAGAATTTTATTTAGTATTTTTGCATCGATGTTCATAAGAGAAACTGGTCTGAAATTCTCTTTCTTTGTTGAGTCTTTGTGAGGTTTAGGTATCAACATGACTATGGCCTCATAGAAAGAATTTGGTAAAGTTCTATCCAATTATATGTTTTAGAGTAGCTTGAAGAGTATTGGTATTAGCTTGCCTTTGAAGGTCTGGTAGAATTCTGCACTGAAACCATCTGGCCCTGGCCCTTTTTTGGTTGGGAGACTATCAATGATTGCCTCTATTTCTGTAGGGGAAATGGTACTATTTAGCTTGTTTATCTGTTCTTCACTCAACTTTGGCAAGTGAAATTGATCAAAAAAATGTCCATTTCCCTTAGATTTTCAAATTTTGTGGCATATATGCCTTCAAAGTAGGATCTTATGATTCTCTGTATTTCTTCAGTGTCTGTTGTTATGTCTCCCTTTTCATTTCCGAATTTGGTGATTTCAATACTGTCTCTCTACCCTTTAGTTAGTTTGGCTAATGGTCTGTCTATCTTGTTGATTTTCTCAAAGAACCAGCTCTTGGTTTTGTTGATTCTTTGGACTGTTTTCTTAGTTTCTAATTTGTTAATTTCAGCCCCAAGTTTGATTATTTCCAGACGTCTAATCCTTTTGGGTGTTTCTGCTCCTTTTTTTTCTTGGGCTTCCAGCTGTTTTGTTAAGTTGCTTATGTGCGATGTTTCCAATTTCTTTTTAAAGGCACTTAGTGCTATGAACATTCCTCTTAGCACTGCTTTCAATGTATCCCACAAATTTGGGTATGTTGTTCCCTCATTTTCACTGAATTTCAGAACTCCTTGATTTCTTTCTTTATTTCTTCCCTGACCCATTTGTCATTTAGCAGAGAGTTGTTTAGTTTCCACGTGCGTGTAGGCTTTTTGTTGTTTCTGTTGTTGTTGGATTGCAGCCTAAGAGCATGGTGATCTGATAGGATACAAGGTATTATTTCAATCCTCTTGTATCTGTTGAGGCCTGCTTTGTGACCTACGATGTGATCAATTTTGGAGAGGGTTCCATGGGGTGCAGAGAAGAAGGTATATTCTTTCTTGTTTGGGTGAAAGGTTCTATAGATATCTGTTAGATCCATTTGTCCCATGGCATTGGTTAATGATGTTATTTCTTGGCTTAATTTCTGTTTCAATGACTTATCCCACAGTGAGAGTGGGGTGTTGAAGTCTCCCACTATTACTGTGTGGGGATCGATGTGAGGTTTAAGTTTTTTTTAGCAGATCTTTTACAAATGTGGGTGCCCTTGTATTGGGAGCATAGATGTTCAGAATTGTGATGTCATCTTGGTTGACTTTACCTTTGATAAGTATGAAGTGTCCTTCCTCACCCTTTTGATTAATTTTGTTTGAAAGTCTATTTTGTTCTATATCAAAATGGCTACGCCTGCTTGCTTCTTGTGACCATTTGCTTGGAATATTTTTTTCCAAACTTTTACCCTGAGGAAATGCCTATCGTTATAGGTGAGATGTGTTTCTTGAATGCAGAAGAATGTTGGATCTTTTTTATGCACCCATTCAGTTAGTCTGTGTCTTTTTATTGGAGAATTGAGGCCATTGATGTTGAGAGATATTAACGACCAGTGACTGTTAAGAGTCTTAATTTTGATGTTGTTTCCAATGTATGCACCCATTCAGGTAGTCTGTGTCTTTTTATTGGAGAATTGAGACCATTGATATTGAGAGATATTAACGACCAGTGACTGTTAAGAGTCTTAATTTTGATGTTGTTTCCAATCGATTGTTTGTGTAGTTGTGTTTTTGCCATGGTATAGTTACCTATTTCCTGAGTAGTTTTGGTTGTTGCTTGACCCTTTGGGATGGAGTTTTCCTTCTAGTACCTTCTGTAAAGCTGGATTTGTGGATAGGTACTGTTTGAATTTGTTTTTGTCATGGAATATTTTATTTTCTCCATCAATGGTTATTGATAGTTTTGCTGGGTAAAGTAGTCTGGCCTGGCATCTGTGATCTCTCAGGGTTTGCAGGATCTCTGTCCAGGCTCTTCTGGCTTTTATGGTCTCTGCTGAGAAATCTGGTGTAATTCTGATAGGTTTGCCATTAAATGTTATTTGGCCTTTTTCCCTTGCATCTTTTAATATTTTTTCTTTGTTCTGTATGTTTTGTGTTTTTATTATTATGTGACAGGCAGTTTTTCTTTTCTGGTCAACTCTATTTGGTGTTCTGTAGGCCTCTTGTATGTTTATAGGTATCTCTTTCTTTAGGTTGGGGAAATTTTCTTCTATGATTTTGTTGAGAATAGTTTCTGGGCCTTGGAGTCTGATATCTTCTCTTTCTTCAAGCCTATTATCCTCAGATTTCTTCTTTTCATGGTGTCCTTAATTTCTTGGATGTTTTGTGTCAGGAGTTTTCCAGATTTGGCATTTTCTTTAATGGTTGCTTCAAGATCTGTGATTGTATCTTCTATACCTGAGATTCGTTCTTCCGTCTCTTGGATTCTGTTAGAAAAGCTCACCTCTGTGTTGCTCGCCTTCTTCTCTGAGGTCTCACATTCTCATTTTTCTTCTGTCTGTGTGTTCATCATTGGATCCATTTTCGTCTTCAGATCTTGAACTGATTTTTTGATTTCTTTCACATGATTTTTTGTATATTCCTGAGTTTCTTCCATTGCCTCTTTATAGGTCTTCAGAGCTTGAACCGGTTTATTTATTTCTTCCATATGGTTATTTGCATTTTCCAGAAATTTTTCCAGTACCACTCTATGTGCTTCTTTTATGTCTCTCACCTTTTTGGCTGCGTCTTCCTGCATTTGATTACGAATTTTATTTGTTTCCTCCATTAATATCCTCATTACTAAGGGTTTGAGATCATTTTCTTGTATTTCCATTGTATTGGAGTTCTCTGGGTTGTTTTCTTTGGGATAGCTGGAAACTGGAGACGCCATGTTGTTTTGAGTTTTTTTGCGTATGCTTTTACACTGTCCTTTAGACATCTTGTTTTTTTTTGTTTTGTTTTGTTTTGTTGGGTAGCTTCCCGAGTTGGATGGAGAGCGTCTGATGATAGATTCGCTTGTTTTCTCATGATTTCCGTAGGCTGGAAGCTGTGAAGCTTCACTGGTGTGGATGGCAGGAGGTTAGCCCTGTCTTTTTGGGCTCTCACAGCCAGTGATCTTCAGCTCCCCTGTCCTTTGGGTCCTGCAATTGTTTTGGGTCTCTGGATGAGCGTTGGGTCAGTCCAAGGTATCCACAGCCTTCTGGGTTCCCTGCCAAGTCTAGCCAGGGACACTGGGCCTGAACCACCCGCCGAGCTCAGCTAGAATCTCAGGGCCTGACCCATCTGCCAAGCTCAGCTAGGAATTCTGGGCTCAAAATGCACCCAGTGTCCAGCCAAAATTTTTGGGCTGGGACTGCACACTAAGCTCAGCTAGGAGCTTTGGCCAAAGTGCGTGCTGTGGTCAGTTATTGACTCAGGCCCGAACAGTCCGCCCAGGTCAGCCAGGAATTCTGGCTTCAAACTGCACACTGTGTCCAACCAGAGTCTTAGAGCCGGACTGTGCCAAAAGCTCTACTAGAGTCTCTGGGACCAATCTGTCTGCCAAGCATGGTTAGGAACTCTGGCCCTAAACTGCACGCCGAGCTCCACCCAAGTCTCTGGGGCGGAATTGTGCACTGATCTCAGCCAGGGACTATGGACCCACACTGCTCGCTGAATTCAGCCCGGGACTCCAGGCCTATCCTGCACGGACAGTCCAGCCAGAGTCTTGGGGCTGCTGAGCCTTGTGCACTGCTCAGCTAGAATCTCTGGGTCTAATTTGCCCATCAAGTCCAGCTAGGGCCTCTGGGCTGAATCTGCATGCTGATCTCAGCCTGCGTCAGCGACCCAAAACTACCCGCTAAGCTGAGTTAGTGTCTTGGGCAGAACTGCTCATTGATGTGAGTTAGCACCTCCAGTGGACCTGAGCGGTCCGCCCAGCCTGCGTCATAGCAGGGGAGCTGTGGCTGCGCTAAGCTGTTGGGCCGAATTGCTTGCTGTGCTGAGCCAGCGTCTCCACGGCACTGCGCACTGAGCTGTACCTGGGACTCTGGGGCTGAACTGTCCGCAGAGTCCAGTTTGTGTCACACTGCACCACGCTACCCAAATCCCATCTGGAGTCCCCTCTTCCACAGCAACTCCTACCAGCCACCACACTAACTGCCTCCACCGGAAGGCTCTGAGCTGCAAGCCTCAGTTGCTGCCACTGGTGCCGCTGGTGTCGCCACTGCTGCTCTGATCTGAGAAAATCCGCATTCCTCCCATGCGCAGGGGCATGCAGGTCCTCCGCACCCTGGTCCCCCCGAACCATGGAGCACTCCTGCCGTCATGGTGTTGGGACCCTGGTGCTCCTGGCTCAGAAATCTGCGCAATTCCCCGAATTGTTCACTGGAGCCTCCAAACACGGTCCACACTGCTCGCTGCCATCTTGGATCTCCCAGATGTTTTCTTAATATTAGAAATTCTGACTGAGATGAAATATCAACATTGTGTTAATTTGCATTTCTCTAGTTGCTGAAGATAATGAACATTTTTGAGACATCTCTTAGACATTTAAGTTTATTCTACTTAGAACTCTCTGTTTAAATTTCAAGATCATTTTTAAATAGGGTCATTTGTTTCCTTGACTTTTGTTTTGAGGGTTTTTTTTTAACTATTCTGGATTTTTTGCATATTCTGCTTTCTAATCCTCTATCAGATTCTTTCTCATTTAATCATATTTTTCCTCACTCACCTCAGTATTTCCTTAGCTGTGCAGAAGCCTTTTAGTTTTATGAGGTCCTATTCATCAATTGCTGGCTATAATGCATTGGAAAATAGGGCTGTGTTTAGAAATTATATTCCTACAGCTATATCTTGTAGGATACTACTAATTTTCTTTAGCCTTTTACGGTTTCACATTTGAAATTAAGGTTATTGATCAACTTGGAGATAATTTTTGTGCAGAGTGATAGATATAGGTCTAATTTCATTTTTCTGCATGTGGACATGTAGTTTTCCTAGCACCATTTTTTGAGGATGCTGGTTTTTTTTTCTAGCGTATTTATGCACATAGGGGTCATTCAACTTATTTTCTTATTTTTATCTCTTTAATGTTCTTTTCTTGCCTCATTTCTTTGGCTAGTGTCACAAGCACTACAGTGACAATAAGTGGGGATCATGTGAAATCCTGTCTTATTCCTGATTTTAATAGAATTGCTTTGGGTTTTTATTTATTATTGCCTGTGGGTTTGTCATATTTAGCCTTTATTATTTTGAATTGGGTTTCCCCCACTCCTACTCTAGAACATTATCATAAAGAGATTGTTGAACTTTGTCGCAGCCTTTTCCTGCTTTTATTGAGATTATCATATGAAATATGTCTTTAAGTTCATTTATATTTATTCTACTTATTAACTGATGTATTTTGAATCATCCAGCATTTCTGAGATAAATGCAATTTGATCTTGGTATATAATCTTGTTGATATGTGCTTGGATTTGATTTACTAGTATTTTATTGGACATTCTTGCAACTATATTCATGAGTGATATGAGTCTGTAGTTTTCCCTTGTATGTGTCTTTGGGTAATAGGGCTATGATGATTACAAAGATCGAATTTAGGAGTCATTCTTTAGTTTGAATTTTGAAGAATTTAAGAAGTATTAGTTGTAGTTTTCGGAAAGCCTGGTAGAATTATGTTATGAATCTCGTAGGCCTGGAAAATTTTTTAGTCTGAAAGATTTTTATTATTGCTTTAGTCTCTTCCCTTGTTATGGGTCTATTTAAGTTATTGACCTTGTCATGGTTTATCTTGGTAGTTTGGATGAGTCAAGAAATTAACCTATTTCTTTTAGATTTTTTGACTTAATGGAGTATAAGTTTTTAAAGTATTTATGTATTTCTATATTTCTTTGTTGCCTTTTGTAATGAGTTTGCTAATTCTAATTACAGACACCCATTTCTTTCTTTTGATTTAAGCAACTACTAGAATTTTTTTTTGCTGTAGATTGTTGAGTTTTCTGAAATAATTAGTCAAATAAAATGCATAGAATTAGTTTATTTTTCCTGTCTTTGTTGAGGCTTGTTTTGTGCCCCGGCATGTGGTCTGTCTTAGAGACGCTTCCATCTGCTGATGAATAGTATGTCTAATCAACTGCATTTGAGTCAAGTATTCTTCAGGTAACTGCTGGGTTTTTTTGATGTAAAATGTCATTTCATTCTGAGTTTTCTTTATTTCTTGTCCAGATGCCTTATCTATTAGAGAAAGTGGGTTAGTGGTTATGTAAAATCATTTGGCTTATATTAATCAGTATCTTCAATTTCATAAGTATGCTTTTCATGAAATTTGGTGGACCAGAATTTTATGCATACATATTTAATATTATAATATTTCCTGATTATGATCTGTTTGTCTATTACCAACTTTAGCTGACTTTTATTTTGTCAAATATTAGGATGGCAAGATCAGCTTGTTTCCTGACCACATACTTTTGTTCATCTTTTCCCTTTAAGATTCAATGGACAGGACATTCTTCACAGTTGAATGGAGAGTGGGGTCTGACTTTCACATGAACTCTGGTGCCCCATATTTGACCACGTCCCCTGGATGGGGAGGCCTGGTGGCACTCAGAGGAAGGATAGGAGGCTACCAAGAAGAGACTGGATACCCTATGAGCATATACAGGGAGAGGACGTCCCACTCAGTCAAAGTCACAGGAGAGGGGAGTAAAGGGAAAATGTGAGGGAGGGAGGAATGGGAGGATACAAGGGATGGGCTAACAGTTGAGATGTAATATGAATAAATTAATAAAATATATTTAAAAAATAAAAACAGGAAAAGATATTGCTTATCTTTGAAGTAGAAAACTTTTAAGGCAATAAGTTGATTTTGTTCCTTAATTCTTTAGCTAGTCTTTGTTATTTAATTAAAGAATTAAGAGCATTAGTATTTAGAATTATTACTCAAAAGAAATATGTATAGATTGCAGCCATTTTTTAATGCTGGTTTCTGGTTTTAGTTGTGTTTTGCATTTAATTAAAATGTAGCTTCAGTTATGTTAAGTTTAGAGTCTCTTGGCAGTGTTTATTCTTCTCTTTGCTTTAAAATATTACCCCCAAATATTCATATTTTACTCCAATAATATTCAAAGTATTCTGGTTCACTTTTTTCCCTTGATATATATTTTTTAGGTTGTTCAGACCATTACTTTTTTTCTCCTTCAAATATGACAGTTTTGATAGGTGCAGCAGTCTAGGTTTGCAGTCATGGCCTTTTTGAACTCACAATGCCTTACCCCGACTCTTCTGGTTTTCAAAGTTTTTTTTTTTTTATCCATTAAGAAGTTAGGTGTTATTCTGAAAAGTTTTCCTTTATATTTGACTTGTGATTTTCATGTGTAGGCTTCAATATTTTTCTTTGTTCTGTTTAGTTTTTGACTGTGATGAACTATGAATTATTTCATTTTTAGTCTTATATTTTGGTTTTTCTTTAGTTTTAAGAAGCTTTCTTTTATTATATAGCTTATGATCTGATATATGGCACAAAAGTTGAATTTTTCCCCTTATCTATGCTTATAATTTGAGGAGTTGGTCTTGTACTTATTTATTCAATTATTTTAAAAGTATTTGTATCATTTAAAACAAATTTTAAATTTAAATGTATTTTGATCATACTTCCCCTCCCACAAGACCTTACAGTTCCTTTGCCTTCCTACCCACCTAAATTAAAGTTCTTTCTCAAAACAGAGACAAAAACCCAATGCCACAACAATATCCCCACAAAGGAACAGCAAAATAAAACAGTACCACAAAAGAATAAAACAACAGCAACTAAATAACTCCCACAAAACTGTAACCAAATATGCCAAAAGACCTGTGGAATCCATCACATGTTGCTTAACTACATCCCTAAACACAAGCCCCCACCTTGGAGTGGTTGATATACCCAGTTTCACCCCATTAGAGAAAAGCTCTTTTCCTTTTCCCAGCAGGTACAAATTATAGGTCAGTTATTAACCTTTACCTTAGTGGCAAGTTTTCATTCATTACTTCATCCACTCATTCATTTTTAAATATAACAAAGTAAAATTTAATAGGATAAAAAAATATCACATGAAATTGGATAAGACCAATCAAGACTAGGCATATGAATCAGGGACTCGCTTTCAGTGGCCATAGTGGCATGAAGGTTGCTATTGTCGTCTCTTTTGTTGTTGACCTGAGACTCCATGAGTGACCCTATATAACTCTTGTCTTGCTACCAGTAAGATTGTGTCTTGTGCTGGCGATCGTAAAAAAGATGTCTCATGCTTTCCCTATGAAGTCTTGGTCACTCTAAATTGAAATTAAGCACCAATCAGGGCATGATGGAGTCTTGGAACAGTTGGTGACTAAGCTCTGCTCACTCAAAATGCCCAGCAATGGACCAACTGATATCCAGAAACTATAAAGAATAAGGCCTACCACTTGGCTACATGGCTAATCAAGACAGATGCACATATAGTTTTAGGCTTTGGGCCTCATGTGTGACCTCTGACCTCACCAGGACCCTGCAGAACCACCCATACAGGCTTTTGGCAGCTCTACACTTATCATCCTGGCAGTTAACACCATAAATTATGAACTGCATTTGGGTTGGCTTGGATTTGACTGTATTTGCAAGACTGGTGAAGTGAGGTTTGTGGATGTTGCACTAGGGGTGGAGGATTTTCTAAGACTAAAAATTTCCATGTACCCAACTGCACATGGCCTTAAAAGAAATAATTATGAGCGGAGTGGGCATGGGGAAACACTGAGTTTGAGTCCAGCCTGGTTTACAAAGGGGGTTATAAGACTGTTACACAGAAACCCTGTCTTGAAGAACCAAAGAGAGTGATAATTATGTATTTAGGGGATGGGTTAGGGTGGTGGTGGCTGTAGATGATGTGCCACAAATAAACTTGTCAGTTCTTGAAAGATAAAAAATAAAAAAGAACCAGGACCCACTCATTTGCATGTTCAGGAGACCCACAAAATCATTAAGCTGGAAGCCATAAGTACAGAGGACACTCTATAGCCCTGAGCAGGCCTTGAGCATCTTGTTTCAGTCTGTAAGCTGGTATACCTTTGATCATGTTGATTTAGAAGGCCTTGCTTTCTTGTTGTCCTCCATCCCCGTTGGCTCTTACACTGTTTCTGCCTCCTCTTCCTCAGACTTCCCTGAAATCTGATGGGGAGGGATGGATAGAGACAATCCAGTTAGGGCTGAGTATTCCAAGGTACTTCTGCTGCTACATAATGTCTGGCTATCGGTCTTCATATATGTTCCCATTTGTTGCTGATGATGACTGTATAAGACAGTGACTGATCTATGAGTATAGCACAATGTCATTAGATGACATCTTATTACTATTTTCTCTCGTTTTGAGGTCTGTATTATTTGCTTTTTACCCTAGGTCTCTGGACTATCTAGTCTCAAATCCTTGGTCATCCAAGCAGTAGTAGGTCTAGGTTCAGTTTTTGGTTTTGTTTTTTTGTTTTTTGTTTTCTACTTTTTATTTTATTAATTTATTCATATTATATCTCAATGGTTATCCCCTCCCTTGTATCCTCCCATTCCTCCCTCCCTCCCATTTTCCTCTTACTCCCCTATCCTATGACTGTGACTGAGGGGGACTTCCTCCCTTTGTATATGCTCATAGGGTATCAAGTCTCTTCTTGGTAGCCTGCTATCCTTCCTCTGAGTGCC
>OU015750.1:18844496-18862518 GCA_907169655.1 Acomys percivali | reverse complement strand
TTTCTTTCTTTCTTTCTTTCTTTCTTTCTTTCTTTCTTTCTTTCTTTCTTTCTTTCTTTCAGGTTTTAAAAAATTTAATTTTGAAATCTTACCACATGTTATACTTGACACCAGTACTTATTAAATTAACAATCAATACCACAGATAAATTGGAAGACTTTCAAATGTCCATAATTAAACAATATGATACTCAGAACTGAACCTGAGTCCCTTGCAAAAACCAGAACTGCTCTTAAATGCTGACTGTTTTCTTTTTTGTTTTTGTTTTTTAAAGAATTATCTCCAAATCTAAGTATGGAAGAAAAAGGAAAAGAGAGACATCCGGAGTCAAACCTTGTTTTCTCTCTAAATAAGACCAATAATAGAAAAAAAGATCAATAATAGATTATAATCAACTCCCATTGAAAATAACCCTCTACAGCCCAACAAAGCAACCAAAAATCTAACTGACTTCTCTTAAAGGAAATAGGGCGTTGATCTCTTAAGGTTTCTTCTGGCTGATTTTGGGATGAATAATACCTTTGTAGGGGCCCAAATAAAATTGGGAAAACAGTTAAACAAGCTAGGATTCACATTTGTGGTCCAGTTTCTAAATGTTGTAAAATTCCAGTTTAACTAGAGTCCTATGTGGACAGTCTGAAATGGTGGACCAATTGGGATTGGAAGTTTCTTCAATGATGTCCTAGGAGCTGTCTTATTCTGTTGAGGAACAGCAATTAAGTAGTTGGTCTTGGAACATGGAGGATACAGGATATCAGTGTCCAGTATGCTGAGAGGAATAAATCTTCTCATATATGATCCAATGTCATTGTCCGGTTCTTTTGTTCTGAAAATATATATTTTCTTACAATCATTATAAAATCCTAAGATTATAAATGTATAAGGTGTGCATGATTTAGAGAATAATTAAGACTGGTTTTCTGCTCTTTGTATGAGCAGAAAAAAGACATCTATAAATCTTCATTGGTGCCATAGGAAGAATGGCATCTAATAATAATTCATAGTGGTTCTGTAGCCAACTAGAAGTATTGTCTATGCCTAGACATGCATGCCTCAGCCAGTCTGAAAGCTATTCCCATATAGAGGGATTATCAATATAAGTTATCTGCTTGTTCTGCATTTTTTTTGTGGAACTTTTCATCTGTATTTTTGATTTTCCTCCAAGTCCCAGACTGATTTCTTTACTCCAATTAGCTACTCTTTGGTATTTCTTTTAAAGCAATTAACCATTTTTGTGTGTTTATTTTTTCATTATTCTTGTGATTTCCCTTCTTTCCATATCTTAAAATCCTTTTAAAAAATGTTTCCTGTGTTTCTGTGTTGTGAATTGAGCAATACAACTCATTGTACATTGGGTATGTATATGTGTTCTTAGTAAGCATCCTGCTTGTAAGGGATTAATGTTGAATGCTAGTCAGAGATGGGAAAACAGCTTCCTGTAAGTGCCTACACTTTGGGCTATTCTCCATGACAGTCTCCAATGTTGATTCTCACCCGTGGTTTTAACACTTCTTGGCAATGAGCCTCATAGTCAGAGAGTGACAAAATTGAACTTCACTGCATACCAGATTTGCCAGATGTCATTGTCTTTGGTGGTTAATTATTTCATATTTTTGTTTCTGGACACCAGAAGTCACAGGTTCTCTTAATTTCCCAATGATACAGCTCATCATTTCACAGTGTTTTGTTCAAATCAGTATTTAAGTTATGTTTTTAGGTTATTCTTGTGTTCTATAAGTTCCAACAACAGGCAGTAGATCCCATAGTCAATACACCTTCATTTAAATGAGGTCCAAGATCTGAGGCAGAAAGTCAGGAATCTGTGAGTGTGATATAAACAATGTGGTACTTTATTATTTTTATTTTTTACTTCTGTGTCTCACAGTCTTTATTTTTTTATTAATTTATTCTTGTTACATCTCTATGGTTATCCCATCCCTTGTATCCTCCCATTCTTCCCTCCCTCCCATTTCCCCCTTATTCCCCTCCCCTATGACTGTTCCTGAGGGGGATTACCTCCCCCTGTATATGCTCATAGGGTATCAAGTCTCTTCTTGGTAACCTGCTGTCCTTCCTCTGAGTGCCACCAGGTCTCCCCCTCCAGGGGAAATGGTCAAACGTGCGGCACCAGAGTACGTGTGAAAGTCATATCCCACTATCCACTCAACTGTGGAGAATGTTCTGACCATTGACTAGACCTGGGTAGGGGTTTAATGTTTACTGCCTGTATTGTCCTTTAACAACTTTTAAAACATCATTTAATAGTTCAAAGTATATTTGGCACATGGTGAAATTTCTTAATTGTTACTTCCTTGTAAAATAAAGTAAATTATACATTACTAACATATGTTGGTAGAACATATACTTTACCATTCTAAAAGAGAGTATTGGGGAGGAGAACAGTGAAGAAACACTG
The DNA here is from genome assembly GCA_907169655.1 of Acomys percivali. NCBI lineage: Eukaryota > Metazoa > Chordata > Mammalia > Rodentia > Muridae > Acomys > Acomys percivali. The sequence continues at coordinate 18,860,102 of OU015750.1, read as the reverse complement.
GATCAAAGCAAGGCCTAAACAAAATTTCATACCTCTATGTCTGGTGTCAAGGGCTTAGATGGCTCTTCCCATTTTAGATTGCTGCATGAAATGAAAATCTCTCACTGGGGTTGGTAGCACATTATTAATAGAGCTCTTCTTGGGTGATGACCCATAGCTCTTGTATTTTCCAGATCTTGGGGGTCTCTACTGCAACCCATGATTTACCTTCCCGGCTTCATGCAATGACCTGTCAGTCTTTTTATCTCTTGGGGTTCTACACAGAAAATCCAGTAAATCTCGGAAACCATTGAAGAAGAATCTATGACCTCTTCATTCTTTTTTCTTAATTATTTTATTCATATTATAACTCAATTGTTCTCCCATCACTTGTATCCTTCCATTCCTACTACCCTCCCACCCCCACCCTATTACCCTCCCTTAGGTCTATGTCCAAGGGGGATCTCCTGCCCCACTTTATGGTCACAGGCTATCAAGTCTCATCTTGGTAGTCTTCTTATTCTTTCTTTGAGTGCCACAAGGGCTCCCCATGAACGGGAGGTCATCAAATATGCAGCACCAGAGCCCATGTCAGAGTTAGTCCCTGCTCTCCACATAACTGTGGAGGATGTCCTGTCCATTGGCTAGAACAGAGTATGGGTTTGGTGTTTACTACTTGTATTGTCCTTGGTTAGTGCAATATCTTGAGCAGACACCTCTGAGTCCTGATCCACCCATTACGATGTTCTTCTTGTAGGTTTCTAAGATCCTCTGGATCCTTCTATTTCTGCAACTCCTACATTTCTCTTGCCTAGAATCCCAGTAGGATGTCCTCACATCTCTCCCAATCTCTTGGTAAGTGAAGACATTCTTGGGGCATGCAGTTTGGGCTAGTGTTCAATTATAAGTGAGTATATGCAGTGTGAGTCTTTCTATTTCTGGGTTAACTCAATCAGTATGATCATTTATAATTTCCTTCATTTGCCCACAGATTTCTCGATTTCCTTGTTTTTTATAGCTGAGTAGTATTCCATAGTGTAAATGTACCACAATTTCTTTACCTATTCTTCAACTGAGGGACATTTAGGCTGTTTCCAGATTCTGGCTATTATGAATAAGGCAGCTATGAACATGGTTGAGCATATGTCCCTATTGTGTGGTGGAGCATTTTATGGGTATATTCCAAAGAGTGGAATAGCTGGGTCTTGAGGAAATCTTATTCCCAGTGTTCTGAGAAAGTGCCAGATAGATTTCCAAAGTGGCTGTACTAGTTTGCATCCCCACCAGCAATGAAGGAGTGTTCCTGTCTCCCCACATCCTCGCCAGCATGTGGTGTCACTTGAATTTTTGATCTTAGCCATTCTGATGGGTGTAAAATGGAATCTCAGAGTCGTTTTGATTTGCATTTCCCTGATTACTAAAGATATTGAGCATTTCTTTAAGTGTTTCTCAGCCATTCAATATTCCTCTGTTGAGAATTCTTTGCTTAGTTCTAAGCCCCATTTCTTAATTGGGTTATTTGGTTTGGTGGTGTTTAATTTCTTGAGTTCTTTATATATTTTGGAAATTAGACCTTTGTCAGATGTAGGGTTAGTGAAGATTTTTTCCCAGTCTGCAGAAAGTCTCTTTGTTCTGTTGACAGTGTCTCCTGCCTTACAGAAGCGTCTCAGCCTCATGAAGTCCCATTTTTTAATTGTTGACCTTAAGGCCTGGGCTGTTGGTGTTCTGTTCAGGAAATTGTCTCCTGTGCCAATGTGTTCCAGGCTCTTCCCCACTTTTTCATCTAACCGATTTAAAGTCTCTGGTTTTATGTTGAGGTCTTTAATCCACTTGGAATTGAGTTTTTTGCACAGTGACAAATATGGGTCTAATAGCATTTTTTTACATGTAGACATCCTGATAGAACAGCACCATTTGTTGAAGATGCTATCCTTTTTCCATTGAATGGATTTGGCTTCTTGTCAAAATTCAAGTGACCATATGTATGAGGATTCATTTCTGGGTCTTTGATTCGATTCCATTGATAAACCAGCAATAGGCTAGTTTATCAATGGATTTCTTCACTCTTGAATCCATCATGTCTCTAATACCACCACCATATAGATACCACATCCCAGTTTTGTTGACAGGTTGGGAAGGAACCAAGTCCCTTGCATCACATTAGCAGTAGTGCTTTTCTTCAGTTACTTTCTAGGACTTTCTAGTGTGACCTAGTATTTCTTTCATGAGTTAGCCTCATGGTGTCTTCCCTTGAGGGCACTCTGTCTCTCTGTCCCTTTGATTCCAAGCAGAGTAAGCTTCTTCTCAATGGTCCTAATCACTTTAACAATTGAAATCTCTCTTCAACCATATGCCTTGGTTAAATTGAGTTTCCTATTGCTCTTTTTCTTTCCAAATTGTGGATGCTTCATCTGTTTTTACCCCACCTGATTTTTTCATTACAAGTTTGCATAGACATTATTAATAATAACCATGCCAAAGACTCAATATTATTCATTCTTGAAACTTCCTCTTTCAAAGAAATTACTTCGTCACATTTTAACTTATCCTCAGGAAAGTTAACAGCATATGAAAAGAAGGTAGCCAGATTCTTTTCAAAATACCACATACATATATTTTATTTCAATTGCCTTTAAAAATCCTTGCTTTACTCTGAAAGTTCTTGATATAGACTCTATAGTCTGTGTTATTCTCAGCACTACACTGTTCTAGTCTCCTACTAGAAGGTCTGTTAAGCAGTACTTCCACATTTATCATGTTTTGTGATTGTTATTTTGTCCAAAGCCCCAAAGACTTACATATTCCTTCCAAAGGTAACATGGTCTGGGCCACTATATCAATATCCCATTCTCTGATATCATTATCTGTATTAATTACCTTTCAATGTTGTTATAAAAGTACCATGACCAAGGCAATTCGCAAAGGGAAGAGACAGTTTATTTGGCTTGTAGTTCCTGAGGGATAAGGAACTACTTTATCGTGATGAGGAAGCATGGGAGGAGATAGGCATGAACGCTTCAGCAGGAAGTTGAGAGAGTACATCTTTAACTTTGAGCATAAATGAAAGAGAAAAATGGAAGTGTGAAAGTGATGGACTCTGTCAGTACACACACTGACACACACACACACACACACACACACACACACACACAAATGAGTCTAACGTCTGTCTCATTAAGTATGAGACTTTAAGACACAATTTTATCTCACAAGGAGCCCAAAAAATACAATTGTAACATTTTTTAATAAAATAAGGAGGATACATTAGCACATGATACATTCATTTTTGTAAATTTGTAAAGCATTTAGTAGGCTCATACTAAAGACATTGTTCCTAGAACCTAACTATTCTACTGTGAGAATTCCAGCCACATGGAAAGGTATCAATGAATGGTAACAGTTGACATTATCAGGTGGGCTTGTCCTTTACTTAATCACATTTAAGTGACAGTGTATCCTAAACAGAAAGCCCACATGATTATAGCCTTTTGCTGGCATCTTCCAGAGTGAGCCAGAGATACATGAAGCAGAGAAGGTAGTCTGTCATATTGGACCTCTCTTAATCCCTTGAAATAAAAATTCAGTATTCAGGTGTTTGCTTTACAGAATAATATATGGATTGCTATCCAGTATTTCTTAAAAGAAATACTAAAAATAAAGTATTGAATTCAAATAATGTTTAAGTAAAGCCCCTCATGTATATTTGAAATCACATTTGTCTTTGTTTATTCCAAACACTGGCAAGCTCAGAAACCATTGTGCTTGCTGAGACCTTGACATTATAACATATACTGACTTTGGAACTTGAAAGAAATACCTAATAAGGCTATCAAAAAGATTATAATATTTTGATTGTGAAATTAATAGTTATTTTTGTATTATAAATAGTATTGCAAAATTTATTATTAAGAAGTAGGAGGAATGATTAAGTTGCTAGAATTCATTTTACAATAGTTTCAAATGATTATTTAAAGATTAATGTTAAATAAAAAATGAGGAGTTTTTTATAAACAGAATAGGTTCACAGAAGTGAATGTTTCTATGCACATGACACAGAAATAAAAGAGTTAATAGATGGGAGAGAGAGAAGAAAGTTAAGCTGGAGAGGGAACAGAAAGGGAGAAGATGAGAGGAAATTTATGATATAAGAAAACACTGATAATATTTTACATGCTTTTATGGGTCATATTTTCCTAAAGTCATGTGATTTCTAATTCATTGGTTAAATTGTCAATTTCATGACTAAATTTTAAAAATAACAATATATCTAGAGCTTAAGTACTGTTTAAGTTTCCAGAAAGGCCTCTGAATAGAACTATGTTCAGTTCAGTGAACCCTTGCTGTTAGCTGAGAGCCTAATAGCGCTTTTTCTATCCCTAAGATAATATTATTGTCAAAATTCAATTGTCCTTTCATCCTATGAGGTGATTAATCAGTGACTGACAAGTCTAATGAGACAATTTACTATGTGCAACATGATAGTACCATTTAACAGCATTATAGCTTAAAATATCTTTTTAGCAATACTATAAGAAAAATGATATTTTATAGAAAATTTAATTTACCTTGCTGCAATTGCTGCATGCATATGTGACAAGATTTTATTGGGGCAGAAGAATACCACCTTTGGAAATATAAATATACAGCTCTAATGGTTTTATGGTGTCTCCCAACACCTCAGTTTTTCTGCTCTAAAGGTTTGATGGTTTTTCAAATTGGCAAAGATAGATTATTGCATACATATAATTTTTATTGTATTCAGAATATAGTGCATTTCAAGTGTGTAGATTTATGTTTTGATGAAAAGAGTTTTTCCTCTCTCTACTTGTTCCCAACAGAGGTATTTCATAACTGGGTATCATAATCAGAAGAGAAATGGCATCTGTTAAAAAATATGGTGCTTGGTTACAAAGTCAACATAAAATACTGTATTTTTTAGACACTGAAAATATCTAAAAAAACCCAATGCTCATTTCTTTCTACAGTATGGCATTGAGTAAGCTTCTGAACACATTTTTTTTCACATAGAAATATCTTTTAAAATGTTAGACATCAAACTAGATAATTACACTGTATATTTGCCGTTTAGAATTTCAATTAGAGTCTGTTAATCTTGAACTTGTGCAACTTACTTTGTATGCAGAAGAAGAAAGTGGAATTACAGGAAGTATTCAACCATTCTTTTTCTTCTTGATAATATGATGAAATAATGCACAAAGTGCTTTCCTTCACTTTCTGATATTTCTTTTTAAAAAATGAGACTTTCTATCACACAGAAAGTCATAAATTACTGAGAAGACACCTTAGCCTTTCTTACAGAATATAGATTGCATCAGAGTCCACTGTTTCCTGGGGTTTAAAAGCCAAATGACAGTTTAGAAAATACAATTGCATTTTTATTTTAAATTCAGTATTTGAAGTAAATACATCCTTATGTATTCTGTAATTTAGTGAATGCATATTTTCTATACTAAGTTTAAAGCTGAAATGTTAATATGATGTGCAGGGAAATACTGAAACAATACCTTTAGAGTATTTTCATGAGAAAATAAGATACTGATTTGAAGTATTAGTATCAAATTCAAAAAATGTAAAATACAACAGAGCAAATATGGCTTAGAAATTATTTTTTAGACATATTTTACCTATTATAGAATTTTTTATTTTCATATTTTATAATCCTACAATGTTCTTCTAAATGTTTTCTCCAACCACCATCATAGTTCCACTAATACCCAATAGGACTGGTCTGCTTCTGACACTTTCATCTTGCTGTCTCTTGTGTAGTAGTTTCCTCCCAGTTTGAAACTTTTCACCAACCAAGAAAGCTCCTTAGAACAAAATGTAAACACTCAAAGGAGTTTCAGGAAGTACCTGAAATTCAGCAGATTGACTAGATCCCTCTCTCCAATGAGTGAACAATAAGGACTGCTTCCAGAGAAGCCATGCTGCAAAGAAGGTACTCATAAGCATAGCTTCCTGGAAGAAGCAAATAGCAGCCAATCAGCCTGAAAAGAAACAGAGACCAGATGCCTTGCCTGTAAGGGACTTAGACCAATTGAGATGCCTGGATGGAATACGTTCTACCCTGATGAGCTAAGTAGTGTGTTACATGTTTTCATCTTTTGTGAGCTCTTCCACTTGCTGGGGTTGAGTTTGGAGATTCAGTTCTTTGGATCATTTCTGTTCCTAAAATGGTCCTTCACTCATTTTTCTCTAAGTAACCATAATAAAACACGTTGATTCACCAAGATAAACTTTGGTGATATCTTTACTTCTGTCTGTTGTGGAGTGAAGTCCCTGCGTGGTATGGCTAGATGGGGTGTTGCATCTTTATGGGGCGTCTACCACACAATACCATCCTCCAAATCTATCTGAGTATAATTGGAAACACAATGTGACTATGGCTTTTGATCATTGAATTACATGGTTATATTAAAAGAAAATAGGAGGAAGATGTTTACTTGAAAAAGTGTTGAGAATGTATGTGGAAATTACAATAAAAATGTACTTACAATTAAGATATGTGATTTATAAAACTATGTAACATTAATATATTATGTAAAATATATCTAAATTATAGATTATGCCAACCTATTTCTGTAGGAAAATATCTAAAATCAAAACTATTGATATACTTCATTTTATTCTGTGGGGTTCCACTTTAACCTTTGGCTTTAAATATCTACCAGTTATATCTCTACATGTGTAAGTCACTTTCACAAAATATGTTAAAATCTATGTTAGTACATAGGCATCTAACTAAAATAAGTTTCCATATCACTAGCCTGTTTTCAATCACTTATTCACATGGAGTATAATGGCTGTCAAATGAACATCAAACTGCAGATTGTTTGGTTCTGGTTCTAGATGTGGAGCCAAGAGAGTAGCTTGTGAGTAATAAAGCACATTTTTGCCTATATCATGTATTTTGGAAGGAGTTTGTCTGCCTGCTGAGGACAGTGAGGTTAATGCCATGTCCCAGCCAATGAATGGACAGAATTTACAAAGAAGAAAGTGGGTAGTACATTGCTATGGGAAAAGAATTGCCATTCATACCTCTTGCACATTCCTTATTTTGAAGAATTTAGTGCAATGGGAATTAAGAATAGAAAGAATTCATTGGACAAAGGCAGTAATATGTATCAATTATGCAGAGATCATCAAGAATGTCTTCCAACTTAAAGGATCACCTCTTGGTTACCATTATCAGAAACTAAAGGTATGAGTGTTTTAACGATTAAAAACCAACAATAATTCAAAGTAATTGATTCATGCTTAAAATTAAGAGCAAGAGAGGCAAAACAAGAAGAAGAAGAAAATATTTCAGATTGTAACTGAGCCCCAGAATTCCCTAGTAACTCTCAGCTTTAAAATAAGCTTGGGTCAGATTTATTGTGAGGTAACAGTTAGTAGTTTTAAGTGATAAATAACATAGTTATTTAGGGCAAAATTTTATTCTTTTTAGCTACTTTATTTGTTCTCTGTTACCTCAGAATAATCTGTGCAATGGGTAGGCTTATTTTTTTTTAAATATTTTGGAGTCTAGTATCTCTAAAAAATTTATCAAAGAGTCATGAACCAATGTCTCTAAAAGCATTTTTGTTTGCAATAATTGTCACTAAAAGTTATAAAAATAGTTCAAACTGATTAATTATCTCCTGTCATGTCAGTGTTCTAGTGTGAAGAGACTCCATGACCAAGGCAACTCTTATAAAGGAAATAATTTAATTGAAGGATTGCTTATAGTTTCAGTCTTTGTCCATCTCTCATGTCAGAGAGCATGGAGATAGGCAAAACTGGTACTAGATCTAAAAGGATATATATATATATATATATATATATATATATATATATATATATATATAATGACTGGATCTGGCATGAACCTTTAAAACCTCAAATCCAACACCTAATGAGACCATTCCTCATGAAGACCACAACTAATCTAAGAAGGCCACACTTTACTTCCTAATCCTTTTCAAATAACCCTATTCCTTGGTGAGTAAGCACTTAAATATATGAGCATTTGGAGACCATTCAATTCAAAATAGTACATCTGGTACGTGTTCTTTTTAAAGGGGTATTTTCATCAATGTATTATTTACTTATTCAATCTTTGAGAGTTTCATGTTCAGTATATGTTTCAATTATATTTGTCCACCATTTCCAACTATCCCAAATGCACTTCAGCTTCCTCTAATTTTCTTCTTTTCTTTTCTTCTCTTTTTTTCCCATTAACTACAATTTGTGTTGCTTAAATATTCTTGGATATGTGGTCTTTCACTGTAGTGGTCAACTGATTGAGTGATATACTCTTGGAGAAAAATTTGCTTGACTTTTCCAGCAGCTATTCAAATATTCCAAAATTGCCATTTCCTCCACATCTTAGGGTGAGATTATATCCCACCTCCTCTCTTCATGCTGGCATTTGGTCTAACTTGGGCTTGCACAGGTTTTGTGCATGCTTACACAACTGTTGTGAGCTCATTTGTGCAATTTCTTTGTTATTCCCAGAAGAGAGACACCAAAAGATGGAAATACCTCCCACACTCATAGAATTGTAGAATTAATATGCTACAAATTGCCATTCTATCAAAAGCATTCTAGAAGTTCAAGACAACCATCATCAAATGTAGCACATTTCTTCATTGAAATTAAAACAAGTTGAATTTCACAAGAAAAATTAAAAATTCCAAGATCTGCAAAGTAATCTGTACAACAACAACAACAACAAAACTATTGGAAATATTAATATTAAATTTTTGTACCCATCTGATTATAAATATGTATTATTAATAATAAATTTTTTCATGAGAAGATTTCCTTTATAGAAGAGAGAATACTAGAGTGTTCTTGATTCTTGCCTCTAAGCTGGAATGTAGTGCCTATTCTATGTCTCTGTCTTAACATTAAAGCCCACGAATAATAAAATGTGCAGCTACTTTGAGACTGACTTACAGTTTATGACTTAACAAGCTTCTTAGCATGTTATAATTTTAATCCCTATATCCAAAACTTTAAAAAGATAAAATGTTGTGATTTCTGTGAATCAATTGTAAGCAAAGTGAAAACAATTTCAATAAAACAAGTAAGTACAAGTTATTATTTCTTCAAAAGGCTTACAAAATTACTTATAATATAGCTTAAATATTTAGTAATATATACAGAATACTAATGTTTAATCAAATATTTACCACTGAATATCATATGGGAGGAAATATGTATTTTCCAATTCATAATTAGTGTATTCCAGTATGATGATGTCTCTCATTTTGATTTTCAAATTACATCTCAAGAATTTCTTATATGTGCTCATAGCACAAAGTGATCTTATCTGTTGTGTATTGCTGTACATGAGCTGTACACACTGTGAACAGAGATTTAATAATGTAAAGAAAGATTTATAAATCTTCCCTTCCATGAGGAAAATGTCTTGAAGTAGATTGGAATGGAAGATCTCAAACATTCAATCATGGAATTGATCTATATTTGTCTGAAAAGATTTAAGCACTTTGATATCAAAAGCAGAGTTCTGAGATCTCAAATCCTCACATGAGCTTCACGTTTCTTCAGTGGTATTCTGTTCTTTATTATACACATAGAATTACTGAAAGTGTTGCAATAATAAAACAAATACCGAAACAGACTATGATCAGAAGGTTATTATGAACAGTAAATTTGTATCATCAAGTGGCATCCAGGATGAATTTTGGAATGTGACTGAATTGTGGGAGTAAGCCAGATGTTCATCTTCACACAGTTCATCTGTAGAGCAATCAGTTGACTTGGGAAATTAACATTTTCACTGGTTTCTAATTTCTTGGAAGAGTGGTATCTAAGAGATATTTTCATGTACTGAGTCAGTTGATGCTGTTTTCCAGTAGACAGAATCTGGCTTGATGATCTTATTAGTGGAGCCCATGCTGAGCTCTTGAACAAATAAAATGAAGATCTGACTCACTTTAAATAGATACACAGTGAGATGTGTGTGATGTGTCCTTATGGGATTAGTAACTTTACTTACATTCCTGACCTTATAGAAACAGCCTTATTTGAGATAAGTTTGTTATAGTTAATCTACTATAAGATGTCTGAGCATTTTCATGACATAAGGATATAAGGAAGCTAGAAATCCATGTACTGGAGTGTTTTACTCTGCAGAATAGTTAGGAACAGGAGGTCCTCCTTTGTTAGAGAATTTAGGAAATTCTGGAGAGAATAGACAATTGTATGACACCTAGAACAATCACTGCAGCCTACATTTGGTGTGTGGCTGAGAGGGTGATGACAGTAGCATTCTTACTAAAGATATAATAACATACAGGTTGGTGTTCAGAAGTCTACCTTCCTGGTAAGAAGTGAAAACGGAACTACTTGATGAAAGATTTGATACTCTTCTTTACTTGCTAACCTGCAAGATCACTTATTTATTCTGTAAAATTTTCTTTTACTTTGTATTATGTATTTAAATCCACTTGTTCGTTTCCCATAAGATATTACTATTCACTAGAATATGAAGGAATTCACATTGCTCAAATAACAAAATACTGTCAAACATAATTTTAATGTGCCAGTAACAGCAAAATATAACAGGTGTTTATTGTGATGGTCAAATTTACTGTGCTATAAAGCAAATAAATTTTAGCTGATCACATTTTACTTATAATCTGTGGAATACTAGATTAGGGACAGAATGTTTGACAAATAACTCTGAATTGTGTTTAAATATTTTTAATACCTTGGCCAATTATGCAATTAAAACATCTCACACTGTGCTTTATAGTAGCTTTTAAGGAAAAAATAGACCTAAAAGAAACCTAAGCTTCAGTATGAGAAGGCTAGCCATGAGTGAAGTGTCTTTCATCTTCTCTTAATCTAAATGGACTGCTCAATAAAGTGGCATAAAAAAGTCAGTTGTAAGTTTGGTGTAAGTACCAACAATTTCAATTTTATAGTTATCTATAAACATGCATTTAGTATAAGTCTTTTTCCCAAAAGCAATAATTTTGGACTTGCTGTAATTAAACTTAAGGTTTTATCTGTTAGAAATTATGGTAAGAAATCTGTCAGGCATGTGAAGAATCTGATCTTCAGGAGACTGTGGGGAGGATGGTAATGGTAGCTATGATAGGACCGCACATTCTCTCACACAGGGTGCTAACTAAGTTCATCTAACTAAGACGGTTGTTCCAAAGTAACCAACAAATGTTACATTTATTTAAAACTAAAGTGATAGGTGTTTGGTGTATATCGATATTTTCGACCCTGAATACAATGCTCTGAGAGTTAATTTTTCTATGCTTTCAAATTGCTGTGACACGCCATCAGTTAACAGTTAATTCACACTTATTAATAGAACTGAACATGCACAGCACAATAGTAACAAAGCACATAATAAGATCCCAGTATACATAGCTAACTCAAATTCCTGTTTATTATGAGACAGAGGGATATTCCTAAGGTGCAATGGTAACGGACTACGTAACGTTTTCTAGGTTTTTGCTGTTGAAGGATGCCTGGAGGTAAGATGTAAGAGAGAACGAAAGAAGGAAAGGAAAGCAAGCTTATCCTGGACCAAAATCATAAAGTAGTGCATTGGAAGTGAAATGAAAACAAGAAACAATTCTGAGTTCCTGTGTCACAAAATAAATACATCTCAAACGACAGATCCATATTCATCTAGGTTGGTGAGGCTGAGGACTTCCTGTTGAAGAAGATAGCAACAAAGTATGCCGCATTATCTGGTGGTTACTCACATTGACCTTCAACAGGAATATTCTGAGAACCTTTTGAGTCCTGCGATTGTGAAAAATTCACCTTGTTTGGAGAACAGGAGACTTAAAAGCAAGGTTCTTATGGCCTTTTTTATTCTCATAAGCTATGACTGTGTTGACTATAATAAACTTAGGACTTTATTCATAAGTATGGTGAACCTACTGTTGAATGAAATAAAGGGAAATGACACACAGGAATGACAGTGAAGCAGATATGGATCTCTAATGAAACCCAATGTTATTATGTTTTTGGTTTTGTTTTTTATCAAGTGAAGAGGAAAAGTAACTTCTACATCTCTGGAGACGAGAATATTATGTTGATATGTGGTTGTCCCATTGCTTCAATCTGGTGTCCGATTGTCAGTTTAAATTAATCCATTGGCATGAGGTTTGTATGTATGATCTTTGGTCTGTTCTCAGACAGCCTCAATGAATTACATTTGAATTGACGAGGTTTCAAGAGTGCTTGGGACCACCTAGGCAGATTGAGATTTAGATTACATGCAAATTATCTAGTTTTGTATATAGAAGAAACAGATGTGTCCAGAAGTCATGAAATAAAAATAGCATATGTTTCCCAGGTGACTGTTTCCAATGGCAAGGTATGGCCTCTCTCATTCTTTACATGTCAATACCTTCTGCATCTCTTTTTGCTTTGCTTTTTAATTTTTAAATTGTAGCAAAATTTTCATATAATATATTTTTATTATATTCAATTTTCTCCACCCCTCTCTCCCAAACAGAATAAATGTTCTTTTTCCTCTCAGAAAACAAACAAATCATATTGGGTCCATTTTGTGTTAACAAACTACTGCTGCACATGAGGCCTGCCCTGTGGTGACATAGCCAGTGTTACGTCATTTCAGAAAAACCATGGGCACTTTTCCAGCAGCTAACAATTGAAAAAAGCTTCTTTGTGAGGCGTGGGACATTATACTCACTTCTGATTCTCCTTGTTGGGATCTTGTTTGGCTTGAAGTTTTGAGATATTGTGTGTATCTGAGTTTTTGAATCATATTTTGATAGTTTGAAAATTTCTTTGATGATGTGATGATGATGATGATGATGATGATGATGATGATGATGATGATGACGACCAGGATGATGATGATGATGTTTAGGTCAAACCAAACCCACATTTCCACTGTATTATTTCCTCTGCTCTCCACTTTACATGTTTCTGTTCCAATTTCATGTGTTTTCCAATTTAAAAAGCCACCTGGGTTCAATTCATGCCCCTGTATGTGCTGCTTGTGAGACTGCATCAGCACTGATATTTTTCTATTGGCTTCATTCCCAAAGAAGATTCTCTCTTCTCTCCTCTATCAGCCTTCAATTGTCAGTAGGAGCAGAGCTTCATGGGCCCTTCCCTGCTGGAATTTGATTGATTTGATCTTGTTCAGGTCTTGCACATGCAATCCTAGGTACTGTGTGTTCATGTGTGCAATGGCCCCATTATGTCCAGCAAATACTGTTTCACTGTAGAGGGAAACTACTCCTGGCTTTTATAATCTTAGATGCCTCTTTGGTGCTGATGCCTGAGCCTTGTGGAGAGTGTCTATGATGTGAGGGATTGTATCTCTTTTTAGAAAAATAACTCCAGTGTTGACTTTTTTGTTTACAGCATTTTACTGACTACTTAACCAAATAATTGCATTTTTGTTTCACTGGTCAACAATGACCAAATCTTCTCATTTTTCAAATCTGGTAAGAACACATCCAAGAAAATTACATAATTTTCCCAGCTGCAGTAAAAATGGGAGATTTGAAAAAGTGATAAATTTTTCTAATTGCAGCTTTTGACTATTAAAAGAACAAGAAATAATACATGTGCATATAGAAATAATGTGTGTAATATGGAGTAATCGACCTGTTTTTCTTATGTGTAACAGCTTGAAAAAGGCAAGGACCTCTTCAGTGCAAACCCTTTTATAGTGTAAAGGATAATGGATTTTAGGGACTATACTCAAAAAATAATTTATGTAAAATTGACTCCATTTGTTTTTTAAATTAGATTATATGGATTTCATTAAGGATGAAAATGAGGAAATTGCTTCAAGGACAGTGTGTGATAACTATGGTTTCAAAGTCCTCTAATGTATTAAGAGTACATTTTTCTCAATAAAACTATATTAATTAAAATATCCACTTTCAAGGTTAGAGTAAGGTTTCTCTTTTTCTTTTTAAAATATTGAAGCAAATGGATACAAATGAAATGCAAATTATTAAGTTTACAACTATAAACATTGGTACTCAAAAAATATTATGGGAAGTATAACACAGTAATCAGCCTTTATTTTTCATTGCTTTATTTTAGATATTCTAATGAGTATAATGTGCAATGGAAGTTGAACAATCACTAAATAAAATCATTGCCCAAAGTCTTATTGAGTTAACACATTGGCTGGATTTCAGTTTTCTTTATACTCAGAGCAGTAATTATCTCTGCTCCTTCTACCAGAATTGCCTGCATTGTATTTAAATCACAATACACAGGCTTTGATTCATTTTACTATGTAATCAAGAGTGAAAAATTAATGGTAAAGTGATGTTGTGACGTGAAAAGACTGGCTTGATTTCTACATTCTCACTATGCTTGTAAGAGACTTTTTGATGGGCCCAAGTGATGCTGGAAAGAGCTTCTTAGGGTCATAAATATCCGCCAAAATGATGAAATAGTGGCTGTGTCAGGAATCAACCTCACCTGACTTTGCTATTACTTGGCGGAGAATATAGAGTGACCTTCCCTCGCTAACATGATCTTGGAGCAATTATTGTAGAGCATCTCTCTAAAAAGGGCAAGATATGTGAAACCAATGCCCATCGATAAAAGCTTTTCCCATAAACTCAACCTATTAATTAAATCAAATGTAGCTTTTAAATGGATGAGACTGCAAAGATAAATTGTTCTGTAAGCTTAGTATATTTATCAATGAAATAACATACAGCAGAACAAAGAGAATTAAAGACTTTAAGACGAGTCCTGACAACCACATTCAGTGGACATTATGTGTTCCTTTCCATGTAACAGTAGATTTCATGAGAAAGATTAAACAATCAAGCAAACAAAATTTAACAGACTATATCAAATGTATAAAATAAGATTGCATGCCATGTCTAAGAGTGAAGTTACGGGAAGTGTCCCAGCATTAGCTAACATTAAAAATGCTGAATAAACATTTGAGACTGCCTTACAAAAAGAGAAATGTACATTTTGATGTGTTTAATACATATAGTGACTTGTAGGATCTATGTACATACAAAATGCTGAAATATAAGCAAGCTAAGGTGCTAAAATAGATTTCTGAGACAAATGCTGGGACTTGGTGCTGTAATTCAGGTGAGAGGGGTATGGCAGAATGTGGGGATGGAAGGACCCAGAGGGTTCAGGAGCCCCTCAAGGCCATCAAGGCTGGCATATCTAGACCCTGTGGGGCATGCACAAACTGTTGTGCCAACTAAGGACAATGGATACAGTAAACCTAGCTGTCCTCTCCTCCCCCCTACCCCATTCAGATCTAGCCAATGAAAAGCTCATTCTCAATGTTTGTGGGGAAAGCAGGGACTGCCTCTGATATGAACTCTGGTGCCCCAATATGATCACTTCTCCTTGGTCAGGAGACAGGGCAGCACACAAAGAAAGGGCAAGCAGGCTATCTGGATGAGACTTGAAAGGTTGTGGTCATATGGTGGGGGAGGACATCCCCTTCTGTCATAGGTCTAGGGGAGGAGAATAGGGAGAAAGAGATAGGGAGGGTGGAAAAGGGATAATACAAGTGAAGACAACAATTGGATGTAATCTAAATAATAATAATAATAATAATAATAATAATAATAATAATAATAATAA
>OU015750.1:18827623-18838068 GCA_907169655.1 Acomys percivali | reverse complement strand
TTTTTTTGTTGATCAGAACTGTAACCTTCATTAAGATTTTGACCTAGAATTTTTCTCAAGAAAGGCAAAATTCAAATTAGTTATAGGCACAAGTTTATTTTATTTAAGTTCTTGATATTACTTGTAGCAAAGAATAAATCTTTTTTTTTCATTTATTCACTTTACATCCCAATCAAAGCAAGCTCCCTCCTCTCCTTCAAGCTCCACCATCCCTCCCTCTCCCACTTATCCCCAACCCCCTACTCCTCAGAAAAAGGGAGCCCCACAAACATACCAGCTGATTCCAGAACATCAAGTTGCATCAGGACTTAGCACATCCTCTCCCAGTGAGAGCAGTCAAGGTAGCCCAGCCAGGGGTCAAAGATTGAATATCAGGTAACAGAGTCCATGTCAGAGACAGCCTTTTCTCTCCTTACCAAGGGACCTACATGAAGACTAAGCTGCTCATTGTAGGGGGCTTATGTACAATCCATGCATGGTCCTTGGTTGTTGATTAAGTCTCCATAAGCCCCCCAGGTCCGGGTTACTGGACTCTGTTGGTCTTCTTGTGGAGATTTTAAAATCACTTTTGGGTCCTTCTATCCATCCTCGCTTTCTTCCACAAGGCTTGCTGAGCTCTACCTAATTTTTGACTGTGAGTCTCAGGATCTGTTTCAATCTGCTGCTGGGTGGAGCCTTTCTTTCTTTTTTTCCTAAAGTTTTTAAATTTAAATAATTTATTCAGATTACATCTAAATTGTTTTCCCCTCACTTGTATCTTCCCGTTTCCCCTCCCTCTTTCACACTATTCCCCATCCCTAGGCCTGTAACAAAAGGGGACCTCCTCCCCCATGATATGATCACAGCCTATCAGGTCTCATCCTGGTAGCCTGCTTACCCTTCCTCTGAGTAGCACCAGGCCTCCCCACCAAAGGGAAGTGGTCAAATGGGGGCACCAGAGTTCATGTCAGAGTCCGTCCCAGGGGTTCCAGGTTTACTGAATGCATTGTCCTTGGTTGGTACAGTATTTTTAGAAGAACCCCCTGGGTCCAGGTCCACCAGCTTTGATGGTCTTCTTGGAGGGTTCCAGGACCCTCTGGGTCTTTCCATTTCTCCATTTCCCCATACCTCTCTCACCTGGAGTCTCAATAGGAAGGCCCAGCATCTATTCCAATGCCCCGCTAAATGAAGACTTTCAGAGGACATCCCTGTTGGGCTAGTGTCCAATTATAAGTGAGTATATCGCATGTGTATCTTCCTGGGTCTGGGTTAACTCACTCAGGATGATTATTTCTAGTTCTATCCATTTGCCTGTAAATTTCAAGAATTCCTTGTTTTTAATAGCTGAGTAGTATGCCATAGTGGAAATGTTTCACAGTTTCTTTATCCATTCTTCAGTGAAGGGACATCTAGGTTGTTTCTAGATTCTGGCTATTATGAATAAGGCTGCTATGAACATAGTTGAGCATATGTCCTTGCTGTGTGATGGAGCATCTTTAGGGTATATTCCAAGGAGTGGAATAGCTGGGTCTTGAGGTAGTGCTATTGCCAATTTTCTGAGAAAGCACCAGATTGATTCTCAAAGTGTTTGTAGAAGTTTTCAATCCCACCTGTAGTGGAGCAGTGTTCCCCTTGCTCCACATCCTCGCCAACATGTGCTGTCACTTGAGTTTTTTTATTTTAGCCATTCTGACTGATGTAAGATGGAATCTCAGAGTGGTCTTGATTTGCATTTCCCTGATGACCAAGGAAATTGATCATTTCTTTAAGTGTTTCTCAGCCATTCGCTATTCCTCAGTTGAGAATTCTTTGGGTGGAGCCTTTCAAAGGACAGCTAAGCTAGGCTCCAGTTTGTAAGCATAGCAGAGGATTGTTAATAGTGTCAGGGTTTGGCTCTCTCCCACGGGGAGGGTCTCTGGTTGGGCTAGGCTGTGGTTGGACATTCCTTCAATCTTTGCTCTATCTTTATAACTGCACACCTGGGAAAACAGAAAGGATCTCTATTTAATAGTTTTATTCTAATGGAAAGAGGGGAATAGAAACCCACCCACAAGAATAAAACTATTAAATGGAGACTCTTTCTGTCTTCCTCTGTAGTGAAAGTTCCCAAGTTCCAGATCACAATACTTTCTGCCAGTAGAGAGGGTGTTTGTTTTCTCACAGAAATATCATTTCCATTACTAGCTCAGCATCAAGCACATTGATTATTCTGATTCTTAGAATATTTTATGACAAGTTTGATAAAAATATGTGAAAATTTACCACTTCCTTTAATTGTTCCCAGTAGCCAGGAAAATATATATGAAAACTGAATGTTATCTCATTAATTATTGATGTCAAAGATTATAACAATAAACATTATTTTGTACAGATGTAAAGAAAAACCAGCATTGTTCTAAGTAGTATACATGAATTCTTTTGGTTATGACACTTTGTTTTTTTCTTCTTTAGCAATTTTTTGAAATTCAAAATTCCTTCATAATTCATTTCTCTGTAGTTTGTGCTTTGCAAAACATTGACTAAGGTAGCATCTTAGATTGTCACCATTGTGTCTATCTTAGATTGTGTCTATTAAACTATATATTAAGGGTCATCATATGGCTGTGTCCACCCATAGCTTTATATGTAGTAAAATTTTATCTCCGAAAAGTAAATGCTTGATATGAATTACTTAATAGGTACTAAAAAGACCCCTCATATGTATTCCTTGTAATGGATTAAGTACTATTCCATCTCTAAAGATACAGTGTATTAAGAAGATAACTGTAAGCCTCTGAAGTTCAGAAACCAACATTTGAACTATTGAGTCTGTGAATCCATTTGCTAAGTCCATTTATTTGTCAATGAGTTATGAACCCTTACATAAGTGCCTTTGGAGACTTCAGATCTTTCCATGCCAACTTTGGCTTCTATTTCTTTGTTTGTTTCCTTTTGTTGTTTTTCTCAGAGTGAACCTCTTTATGCACACAGACTAGTATTGCAATCATGATCTGTCTCAGCCAGCTCAGCTCTGAGGTTTCAGGTGTACCATCCTACCAGGCTTCTATGACATCTTGCCATGGCTTCCATAATTTGGTTGGGGACTATGAGGGAATAAAACAAACTCAATTAGACAAACACTGCATAGTGATTTTCATCAGTCACTTTTAGATTTACAATGCATATTCTGCTTACTTTGAATTTTCACAATTTCCTTTCTTCTCCTGCAATAAATTTTAATCAGATACTTTGTAGGGAGTAACTCTCTCCTCTGAAACCTTCCAAAGTGTCATTGTTGCCAAGGAAACCACTTCCTTATTATCAGTGTATTCACACTGCCTCGCTGTCTGGCTCATTTTTCTCCTTTATCTTGCTTCTTCCATGATTCAACTGGAAGCTTGTCATCCAGGAGGTAGAACAAAACAAATCTCTCTCTCTCTCCCCTTCAAGTATACTGTTCATTTAAACAATGGAGAACACAAGCTTCAGTGGGTTTATTAAACATTCAGTCTTTTGTATTTTATGGAAAAAAAGATAACCAGAAATGAGAATCCTGACTTGTTTTCTCCTTTGCTACACTGGATGAGCTGAAGTGTGTCTGAAGCTATTCTTTTGATCTGCTAGGTATATATAAATTCTGCAAAGATCTGAAATGTGTGGTTTGATTTCTTTAGTGTGGCCTATTTGCATTTGTAGTATAAAAAGGAAACTGGCAACGGAAACACAAACATGAAAGAAAGTACTAAAACAGTGGTTTGACTTTGGGTTAAGCATGTCCTAAGTGCTCATGATGTGTTTACATTCCTATTTCTTCTTACTCCTGGAAGCAGGCCCTTAAACCGAATACCTCATTCCCAACCATTTTACCTTGTATGCATTCCACATTGTGTACATGCTAAATGAATACTTTGCATTCTATGCACACTATATGTATATATTTTAATTATATGTATACATTTTTAATTAAGAAAAACAATGATCAGTAATCTTTTCATAATGCCTTAACATAGTAAGTATTAAAGAAAGCAGACTTGTACAGACATGGATTGATTGACCAGCATGATAACTTTGCTTATTGAAGATAATGGCATAATCAAAATTTGATTTAAAAATATTAAAAGATTTATGTATGAATGAGTCCTGTAACTAGATGTACACCTGCATTTCAGAAGATGGCACAGATCACATTATAAATACTTGTGAGCCACCATATGGTTGCTGGGAATTGAACTCAGGTTCTCTGGAAGAGCAGCCAGTGCTCTTAACCATCTCTCCAGCTCCACAAAATTTGATTTCTGATAGAGAAAATTCTGATAAGAATAGATTCATGAGATATATGTATAAATATACTCATATATATTGATATAGTATCTCATTACAAAACTACATTATACATATATAAATATGCAGGATTGTTTCCATAGTTTGACATTTTTATGGAAATGAAAAGTACAAGATTTTATGAAAATGAAAAATTATAAGGTTCTAATAGACCAAGTTTGTTTTTCTTTAAGTGCATGCACAAATACATATAAGGAATGTAAAAATTCAGTTATCAGGGATATTGAGGAATGAATGCTTGAAGATATGAAAGAATATTCCATTGCTAATTATTGCTATAACTTTTATTAAGTTAATGAATTAAATATTCTTTGAGAACACAAAACAAATGGCATATATTGCTATAATACTTTGGTATGTTGATATGTGTATACACTTAGAAATAATTCAATCATATCATATCAACTTCCTCAAAAATTCACTGTGTTATATGACTTTAACCTCACAAACTTTGGTCTTTTGTGAAAATAAGCAGTCAGCATTTTTATTTTTTTTTGAGACAGGGTTTCTCTGTGTAGCTTTGGCTGCCCTGGACTCACTTTGTAGACCAGGCTGGCCTTGAATTCACAGAGATCTGCCTCTTTCTGCCTCCCAGGGTGCTGAGATTACAGGTTTGTGCCACCATGTCTAACTCAGAATTATTCTTGAATGAAGTGGCATCTAATGTTTGTCTGAATTTTCTTGATGATGAGCAACACTGACCATATTATCATGTAATTTTGCATCTATTTATATGTAGTCTTCAGAAAAATGTCCTTTAATATACCATTAAATTAATTGCTAAATACTAACACACTAAATCTGGGTTCAAATCAAGAAGATTATTACCATGGTCCCAGACCTGCAAGTGTGTTCACTGTTACAAACTGAACAACATGATACATCCTGTGTTCATACATATAGCATCCATAGATTGAGCTAAAACCCTGCATGCCTCGGTAGACACATAAAAACAACCCAATAAGATAATTAGGAAACTATTTAGAATGTATTTAGGAATTATACTGGTTTATAAAAATGATGGTTGTGGATTTCTTCCAAAACCAGGGTATCTTTCATGGACTCCCTCTTGTTGAGCAGGTCTTAAGTGCAGTTGGAGAACTTTAGGTTATCACTAAAATGTGTTCATAATTATTACACCCTCACCGTACTTGTGCCATGCTGGCTTTATAGCCGTTCACATGTGCCATAATCAGGCATGACTGTTGGTTGCTTCACTCCTTTGGAAACTGGCATTGCACCCTCTGGTACCATTAATGCTAGTCCTCAGAGAGGAGGCTTTTGGAGGACTCAGTTATAGCTTGGGGTACTATGAGCCCTGCATCTGAACTAGACTGCTTTCCAGTATTGGGAGATATGAGAGAAATAGAGGGAAAATAGTAGGATACAGGTGATCTGGTAAGTGGGAAAAACAAGGTGGGGAAGCTCTAATTAGGAAGGAAGATAAACACAGAAGATAGAGAGAAGACGGGAAAATAGCATTAAGGGTGTCTGAAAAAGCCAGAAGAACTCATATTAAGAACTCTCTACCCCCAAACCTCACTACACTGCACACACACCGAGCCAGCCAGACACACATATTCATTTAAACTACACACACACACACACACACACACACACACACACACACACACACACAGTGGCACACACCTATAATATCAGTACTCAGGGAGGCAAATCTCTGTGAGTTTGAGGCTAGCCTGGTCTACAAAGTAATTTCAGGATATCCAAGGCTACACAGAGACCCTGTCTTAGAAAACAAAAACAAAGAAGAAAGGAAAGGAAAGGAAAGGAAAAATATATACATATATTCATTTTAATATTATTTGGGCTAACAGTGGTCCCTTTATGAGCCAAGTGAAAATCTAACAGAACTCTAACACTAGGCTTGATAAGATCTTATTTGAGTTATTGGTTAGCACTATGCAAAAGACTCTCAAACCATTACAGACTACTGCTATTTCCCTTGCTTGTTCCCTTTCAGATATATGAGGGAAATCTTTATCCCTGAAGACACTTTTAACTGTATTATTGCAAAATTATTTTACTTTCTTTTTTTGCTCACACTCTGGTGGTCTTCCTTGTTGGTAAAATTATTTGCTCAATAACATAATATCATTATTGTTAGGGTCTCAATGGCAAGTTTTTGATTTGTTAGAATGAAACTCTCAGGAATGTGTTTTGAGAGTTGGTTAGTGACTCATAAGCGTAATTCCAACCTTCATGAAAATGTAGAAAATAATTATTCATTCAAGGCCAGCCTGAAGTACAGAGTGAAACTGGTTGTTATGTGAACCAATGTTGAAATAATATCAGTATAATAGGAACTCACACCTGCCACCAATTAATTCACAGAAAAGATATTAACACAACGTTTTGGAGGAAAGAGAAAGTTTTGAATGAATGTTTCTGGCAAAATTAGGTATTCGTGCTATAAAATGAGGTAGACCCACACCCCAAAAGCCACAAATCAAGATGAAAAAAAAAAAAAGCTCTCGAAGATCCTGGCTAAACTTTCAGCTTCTGGTGTTTCATCATATTTCCCATAATGTTATGTCAGACAGTGTATACTGCAATTGTTATGTTTCATTTACTTTGGAGAGTTTTAGTTTTCATGCTAACAATCTGAGTGGTGTTTCTGCTGTATTTAGAGTGTTAGCAAATTCTATATTTGTGTAGTTACACCTGTATCTAATCAATTGATATAATCCTTTCAATATTACTTTTTACTCATTAATGTGATGTTCTCTCAGTTAGAAGGTCATCGTTCAAGATATATTGTGGGAGAGGTCTGGTTAAGATACATTCTCTTAGCTGAATTTGTCTGGAAATGTCTCATCGCTTCTCTTTGAAATAACAGTTTCCTAGGCTCAGAATACATTTTTTTGACAGATTTCCCTTCAATGAGGCAAAAATGGCAGGATCCCTTTTTCCAACTTGTATCACTTCTTCTGCAAAGTCTTCTTTAAGTTGCACTAAATTTTTCTTTATTTCTGAAAACCTTGAATTTCTCTCCTTAGCTTTCAAATTTGAGAGCTTGAATATAGATTATCTTGTACACAGATGAGTATTCCTCTGTGTTTTGCAACTTCAAATGAATTTTCTACCCCCTTTTTATCTCAAGTCCCTCCTGAATCCAAATATCACTAGTAATTGCTCTTGCTGTGTTGTCCCAGCGGTCCCATTGAACTGTTTATGACTCTTATAACTCTTTTTGCTATTGATGTGTTCCTTAATCTCTGCCTGGCATTACACTGTTTCAGAGACTCTACCTGCAGGAGCTTCCATGAGACTCTGGGCTTCAATAGCTGCCCAAAGGTAAGTGTCCCTGGCTCGATCATGTAGATCCATTGCAAAGCCCGTATTAACTTTCGTGTCCTCCCCACATGCCTGCTAAACTGCTTAGGGTTTAAGAAATCTTGGATTGACATCTCTTAGTCAATTTGATTAATACTAAGCAGAGCCATGATTGATTCTCAGTCACAAAGACCTACCTAAACTCAAGAGAGCTGAGCCAGATGTAAGCTACCACTAGCACTGGTGGAGACTAATGCAGTGACCCATTCTGTTGTATCTTAGATCTACACCTGGTTTGCAAATGACTAAATGGTGCGTCTGTGAGCCCTGGCCTGGATATATATGCCCTGATTACATTTGCTCACACTCAAGGCAGTCATTCAGCCACCAGAGTTTACACTAAGTTGAACAACCACTATTCTCACACTTGGGAGGACCTCTGCATTCTTGGGCAACCACAGATAAACACTAGAATTAATTCTACTTGCATGTAGGAATCTTCCTGACCTGGAGCTAATCCAAAGGGACCATCTATGTCCTTTAGTGTAGGCCTACAGACTTTGATATCTACTCAGTGCCAGGTATGCCTACAGGGATGCAACTACTGAGCTCCAAGGTAAAGCCTGCTTTTACCTTTGGTGTCTAGTTCCTAGTAAATGGAGGCTAACTTACTGCTTTGTACCTGGTACTTGGGTAGGACTCTGAAGGCATAGGTCTATCAGGCAGGCAATGTAAAGTGTAATTATTATATTTTGTATAATGTGGATAGTTTTAATTAGCAGTATGAAGACACCTTGGCCACTCCACTAAGAGAATACCAGTGACTGGGACCATAGTGTTGGCCTGAGGAGATTAGAAGTGGGAGTCAATTTCTCACTTTCATTGGCCTGGTACTGAAGTTTGTGTCTATTTGATTTCTTTTCCTTGTTGTATATGTGTCTGAGCTAGCTTGCTTGGAGTTTGGGCAGGAGTGACACTGGACACACATTCTTTTCTACCATATTATATGCCTTTTCTTTCTGTTATATGAAAAAAAGATATCATGGTCTTTCTCTCTAATTTTGTTTAATTTATAGTCAATTGTTTTTTATCATTTTTTATTATTATTAACTTATTCTTGTTACATCTCAATGGTTATCCCATCCCTTGTATCCTCCCATTCTTCCCTCCCTCCCATTTTCCCCTTATTCCCCTCCCCTATGAGTGTTCCTGAGAGGGATTACCTCCCCCTGTATATGCTCATAGGGTATCAAGTCTCTTCTCAGTAACCTGCTGTCCTTCCTTTGAGTGCCACCAGGTCTCCACCTCCAGGGGACATGGTCAAATGTGAGGCAGCAGAGTATGTGAGAAAGTCATATCCCACTCTCCACTCAAGTGTGGAGACTGTTCTGACCATTGGCTAGATCTGGGTAGGGGTTTAAAGTTTACCGCCTGTATTGTCCTTGGCTGGTGCCTTAGTTTGAGCGGGACCCCTTGGCCTTTAGTAGAAGAATGGCTAAAGAAACTGTGGTACATATACACTATGGAATACTACTCAGCTATTAAAAGCAAGGAATTCTCGAAATTTGTGGATAAATGGATTGAGCTAGAAATGATCCTAATGAGTGAGTTAACCCAGAAGCAGAAAGACTCAAATGGTATATACTCACTTATATCTGCATACTAGCCCAAGGGGCATGTCCCACGAAAGCCTTCACTTACCAGGAAACTGGGACAGAGAGGAAGACATCCTATTGGGACTCTAGATGAGAGAAGCATGGGAGAATAGCAAAGTAGAAGGATCCAGAGGGTCCTAGAAACCTACAAGTAGAACATTATGATAGGCAGATATAGTCAATTCTTAATTATCTATCTATCTGTCACTCTATCTGTTTATCTATCTATCTATCTATCAATGAATTAAAAGAAAATTAAGAAAAATAATATCGAGAGACTTTACTTAAGACTACATGAATATTTATCAGCCACCTTCAGTTTCATAGGCAATATTTTGTTTTGTATATACTGAGTAATAACATAGAAAATTCCTATATTAATAGGAAGATGTTGACAAAAAATCAGTAGAGGAAATAATGCTAGATATTAAAGGAAATTAAAAGCAAGTTATCAAGCATGAATGTGGGGTGGTCAGTTACTAATACACAAAATTCAAAAATGAGTTCTCTCAAGAATTAATACAAATATTTGTCCTCTGACAGAACCAGGGTCCTTTAAGCATAATTTACAATGTATGAATTAATGACTAGTAATAACTATTTGAAGACTATATGAGCAAATATTAATATGCTTAAGATATATTGGACACATTTTTAGTGGCCATTGTACCATTTTAGCTATCAGCTCTCATACTTGTTGTTGTTGTTGTGGTTTAAAGAAACACAAGAGTACATGGACTCCCTGTTAACCCCTTCACATGAATGACTGAAATGTTTCATATTTCTGCAGCTACAAAGACCTACATTATTTATGTCAGTGTCTACTTACTTTTGATTGAATGGAGTTAATTTGGTGGGTTTGAGGAAAGTGGGGTAAGCAATCATATTCCTTGTGCTTCAAGCAACCTTCATTGATTTCAGCCCTTTTAATAGTTGCTGTGAAACTCTTGGCTGGTTCTGGGGGATATCCTCCCTTGTTAATCAGTCTTTTGGCATTGTTAAGGAATACCTTAGATAACGCATTTAAAGACAGAAAGGCTAATGCATATTTTGAATTTCAGAAGTTTCAGTCCCACACTACTTTGGGCTTTATGGGAGGGAGGGAGAGAGAGATTTGTGTGTATGTGTGTGTGTACACTACAAGTGATGTGTGTGTGTGTGTGTGTGTGTGTGTGTGTGTGTGTGTGTGTGTGT
>OU015750.1:18801621-18827613 GCA_907169655.1 Acomys percivali | reverse complement strand
TGTGTGTGTGTGTGTGTGTGTGTGTGTGTGTGTGTGTGTGTGTGTGTGTGAGTGAGTGAGTGATATCCATAACAAGACAAGAAACAAGTAGACATCAAATACTAGTTTTAAGAGTGTGTCTTATCAGCTGGCATACATCTTTAATCTCAGCACTCAGGAAGGCAAAGGCAGGTATATTGCTGTGAGTTCTAGGCCAGCGTGGTCTACAAAGTGAGTCCAGGACAGCCAAGGCTACACAGAGAAACCCTGTGTTGGAAAACAAAAAAAGAAAGAGAGAGAGAGAGAGAAAAACAAAACCACAATAGAGTGGGTTTCATCAAGTGAAAGAATACAATAGGAATTTTTATTTTTATATTTTAGCATTGGGGTATTTTCTCTATTTATTTTAAACAAAGAGGGTGGGGGGGGTTCTTCTGGGAAGTCATGGCATCTCTGAATAGTAGAACAGCGGTCTGCGTGATCTGTTTGGAGAAGCCGAAGTACCCCTGCCCCAACTTGCCACGCACCCTGCTGTTCTGTCACCTGTTTCAGGATGCACAAAGAGGAGTGTAACCCTGAAACCTGTCCTGTTAAGAAGAAAGGAACAGTGGCCCCTGCAAATACAAGGCCTGAGCAGCACAAAGATGATGACTCTTCTCTGGCTGATTTCCTCAGCAGTGATGAGGAAGAAAACAGAGTGTCTCTGCTGATGGTCAACCTCTATCAGAGTGACAACCAAAGGAAAATGATGACAGCCTGCATGCAGGAGCCATTGTTTGTGGAGTTTGCAGACTGCTGCTTAAGAATCGTGGAACCATTCCAGAAGAGGGACTCTTTTTTTAAAAAATATATTTTATTAATTTATTCATATTACATCTCAATTGTTATCCCATCCCTTGTATCCTCCCATTCCTCCCTCCCTCCCATTTTCCCCTTACTCCCTTCCCCTATGACAGTGACTGAAGACTGGAGGAGCTCTTTGCTCAACTGGCCCTCTGCTCCTCCTAGGATGAGGTTGTATCCAAGGCCCCTGAAAGACATGTGGGTGCTCACTCACCACATCATTTGCTTCAGACGAGTGGAGCATACTCAAAGTGCAGAGCCTTTATGAAGAGGACTGCTTTTCCAGAGGACCCCAATTTTCAGCGTCCACCTTGACTGCTTACACCTGTAATTACAGTTCCAGGGTTTCTGATACCTTCTTCTGGCTTCTGCAGGTACTGTGTGCATGTGGTACACAGCCATACATGCAGGAAGAACTCCCACATACATAAAATATTTAAAAAAAAGCTAAATCTTGGCTATCTATATTCAGATGATGGTTTAATTTTATTCCTGGTACAGTTCTGAGTTACATCATAAATACAAACTATATCCATTAGAATTTGAAACTGATGCTTAGTAACTCATGTTATTGAGTAAATTTAAGATGCTCTGTTGTAGAAAAACAAGCAAATAAACAACCCTCCCCCCAAAAAATCCAAAGAAGGTATTTGTTTTACAATGGGAAAAAAGAAGAAACTCTAAAAGAATTGGTTAATGACGATTTCATCTAGGGGAAAGAAAAACCTTACATTTTTTAGAGAAAATGAAGTGACCTCAAAAAAAAAAAAAAATAGCAAACACAAATGCTTTCCACTGTTAGCCATTAGGGACTCAGTTTTCAGGTGGACAGTGAGCTTGGCTTCTTTCCCAGGCCTCAAGATGAACTTGAGTTCTGATGCACAGGAAATGAGTTGGTGTTTCCCTCAGACATGGCTTTGGCTCCCAGTTCTGTTTTTCCTGGATGGGCTAATCTTAGTGGATCCATGTGGCCCTTCACAATCTTCACAGACTCTCTCTGCTTTTTTTTTTTTTTAATGCTTGCCATCATGTGACATTCCACATACCGAAGCACCGTTTGCCAGTGAACTTCTGTTCTATATCCACGCAAGTCCAGTGTCTGAATTCTGAAGATGCTGAAAAGCTATACAAGGAAGACACACATGCTTCAGTGCTCCGATGCTTAGCCAGAGTTACATGCTTATCGATGCATGTGGGCACCCAGAGGCTCATGCTTAGACATAATTTGAACCCTGGAAGAAAAGGATGAGCAAGAAAGAAGCAGGTAAATAAGAATGACTCTTAGTAAGGTGGTATTTTTAGGTAAAGAAAGCTAAAGTGAAACATGAGGCTGCGTAGCATCAAACTCTTCTGAAGTCAGACTAGGAATACATTGCCTGAGAGCGCTTTGCAGCTAGAAGACAGCAACCCAAGATTTCTGTGTCTCAAACCCTCTGCATATAATAAGCCTCTCTTGCTGTCACTGCTGCCATTTATAACCAAAGGCCAGGCACTAATGCCTCCCCCTTTTAAATGAAAGGAATCTATTAAAATTTTTTTGAATTATGACTTTCCCCAATATTGAATACTTCCTAGTAAAGATTTTTCTAAGAAATATATAGATGTGAAGAAACAAACAAACAAACAAAAAGCCAAAAAATGTTAAACACCGAACATTAGAAGCCGTGTATTTTTACTTTGCCAGGTTGAAACTTCATTACCTGGAACTCCAGTACTTCTGTTACTTGCTCTAACTCTATGAATAATTAAGGCTTAGTCAAAGGAGCTATAAAAATCCACTTTGTGGGTCTAAAAGACACTTTGCCCTACAAAGCGCACTGTCACTTCAGAATGAGTGTGGAAATCTGGAGAATGATTTCTTGTATAGATTGGCATTATTCTAGTGAACATTACAGAGACTAATAGTTCTCATTCTTTAACCTTTGTGCAAAGAAAGCAAGCTGTTCTGAGGAGGGGTCTCAGTTGTTCGAGAGCTGGAGTACAGCGGGAGTGAGCAGAGACTTTGGTAACATTATTCCACGGTGATTATAATACATGACATGAGACGCACTCTCTCAACACAATTTTAATTGCATAAGAACACATAAGCATTGGCTCTTGAGTCAGTCTTACATTAAAGATCTCCACATGTGTTCGTTCATTAACACAAGTTCTATGACAATTACTTGGGAGCTTTATAGGCCTTAGCTGTTGGAGGGCTCATTCTATCAGCCCACAGAGTGGCCTCTCTCTCTCTCTCTTTCCATTTTTCCTTTTTCTGTTTTACTTGCTTTCTGTCTTTGTTTGTTTGTTTGTTTGCCTGTTGCTTTTTTAGTTGCTTATTTGTTTTGAACCAGGTCTTGATTTGTGGCCCAGGCCAGTCTTTAACCTCAAGTTGATTACTGGCGTTTACGATCATTAGGCCCTAGTGTTGATCTTTCTGTGAGCAGCTTATTTCATGTGGGAAAGTGTTTTCAGGATTGTATTTACATACATAAGACTTTAATTCATTTCTATGCCTTGACTGTTGTAAATAGAACTTGATGATTGTAGGAGTGTTAATATTTTGGGAAGATTCTCATTTTTAATTCTTTAGATTTCTGTATTTCTCTTTTCTCTTAGGAATCTTCATATTTCTTTCCATGGGGCTACTCTATTTTGCATTTATGATATGAGTGTGCAGTGCTGTGGCTTCTCCAAAGTTTAACCAACACTTGTTTTGTTATTTTATTATATACTTAGTAATTTATTTATTTACTTTACATCCTGCCCCTCCTCTTCTTCCAGGCCCCTCCTTCCTCACCTATCTTCCTTACATCTGCTCCTTCTCTGTTTCTCTTCAGAAAAAGGGAGGCCTCTTATGGATATCAACCAGCCCTTGAATATCAAGTTGCAGTAATACTAGGCACATCTTCTCCTATTGAAGCTATTCTAGGCAACCCAGTAGGAGGAAAGAGTCCAAGAAGCAGACAATAGTCAGAGATAACCCCCATTCACAAACTAGGTGTCCCACATGAAGACCAAGCTACACAACTGTAACATATGAATAGAGGGTCTAGGTCAGCCCCATGCATGCTTCCTGGTTGGGGATTTGGTCTCTGTGAGTCTCTTTCATTCCAGGTTCCTTGATTTGGTAGGTTTTCTTGTGGGGCCCTTGACCCTTCTGGCTCGTATCATCTTTCTTCCTTCTTTTTCAGAGGATTCCTCAAGCTCCAGCTAATGTTAGCCTGTAGGTCTCTGCATATTTTCCAACATATCTCTGGGTGAAGCCTCCCTGATGAGAGTTACACTAGGCACCTGTCTGGAAGTATAGCAAAATAGCATTAGCAGTGTCAGGGGTTGGATCCCTCTCATGGCATGGCTCTCACACTGGACCAGTCATTGGTTGGCTCATCCCTCACTTTCTAATCCATCTTTACTCTAGCACATTTTTAGGCACAACAAATTGTAGGTTGAATATTCTCTGGTTGGGTTGGGTGTCGCAATCCCTCCATTGGAAACCTTGCTTGGTTATAGGTCATGGCCTGTCCAGGTTCCATATCCCCCATTGCTGTGAGTTTACCCTCATAGATAGTTGGGAGTTTCCATTGCCCTAAGTTTCTAACACATTCCAGGGATGCTTCCCCTACATGCCTTTAATCCAGTTCCCTCTCCCTTGGTCCTCCCCTAACCTGATCCTCCTGTTTTCCTCAAACCTATCACTTGTCCAGTGCCCCCTCTCCACCCATGATGTCTATTCTATTGACTCTTCTTAGTGAGATTCATAAGTGCCCGTTTGAGCCCTCCTTGTTACTCAGCTTCTTTGTGTCTGTGGACTGTAGCATAGTTATCCTTTACTTTATGGTTAATGTCTACTTATAAGTAAGTATATACCACGTTTGTCTTTCTGGGTCTGGTTAACTCAGGATGCTCTTTTCTAGTTCCATCCACTTGCCTGCATATTTCATGATATCATTTTATTTAATATCTGGGTAATACTCCATTGTGTAAATTTAATATATATGTAATCTATTTTTATTGCCCTTCTGATAATGGGCAATAATTATAGCTAATTTCTTAGGTAGCCATAAGGTCTTTAGCCTTGTTTTGGTATTTTTTCCTTCAGCTATTAAGAACCTCTTTTCCCCATAGATGGCATCTTCTAACATGTCTGCTCAGCCAACACGATCATTACATAATGCACATAATTGTCTGAAGACCAGAAAGTGAAAGTAAGACAGAGAGCCAGACAAACAAAAAAATACTTATTGCTTTGCTGGCTTAGACTCCCTTTGGGTTGGAAGTCATGGAAGTTACAGGGGTTCCCAGCTAACGCACCAAATGTTATGCCTAAGTTATAAGAGACCTCTGAACAGACCACTCAAGAGCAGAGTCCAAATACAATCACATGATCACATGGAAGTCTTTTTTTCTTTCTTTCATTCTTTTTTTTTTTTTTTTGGTTATTAGAGATAGGATCTCTCTGTGTAGCCTTGGCTGTCCTGGACTTGCTTTGTAGACCAGGATGGTCTCAAACACAGAAGCAATTTTAAATTTTTTTCCTTGAGGGACATCTAGATTGTTTCCAGTTTCTAGCTATTATGAATAAAGGTGCAATGAACATAGTTGATCAAGTGTCTTTGTGATATGGTGGAGCATCCTTTGGGTATATGCCCAGTAGTTGTATACCTGGTTCTTGAGGTATAACTATTCCCAATTTTCTGAGAAAGTGCCAGATTGATTTCCAAAGTGGCTGTACAAGTTTTCACTCCCACTAGTAACAGAGGAGTCATGTAAACTGATGCTTTGCTATGGCTTTCTTCAAGTTTGACAAATACAAATAGCCAAATCACTATGAATGTAACATTTATTTATTTATTTATTTATTTATTTATTTTTATTAATTTATTCTTGTTACATCTCTATGGTTATCCCATCCCTTGTATCCTCCCATTCTCCCCTCCCCCCCATTTTCCCCTTATTCCCCTCCCCTATGACTGTTCCTCAGAGGGATTACCTCCCTCTGTATATGCTCATAGGGTATCAAGTCTCTTCTCTTGACTTTCGAATGTAACATTTATATAACTCCTGATTGTCTCATGGTTCTTCCTGCTGTATATAGTTTATTTTATTTATGTGTAATAATTTAAAAGTATATGCTAAAAAATAAACATAATAAAAATAATAAAAAGGAAAAAAGAACTAGTGACATAATTTCATATGCCATTTTTGTTTATATAGCTTTGCCTATAGAAATCTACTTTTAAAAAAGTGTTTTATTTATTATAATTTATCTACATCACACCTCAATTGTTATCCACTCTTTCTTATCTTCTCAATCCCATGCTCGCTCCCTCTTCTGCCTTATTCCCCTCCCCTAGACATCAGACAGGGGTTGCCCTACTCCTCCGTTTGACCTCAGCCTATCAGCTCTGCCTGGATCCCATTCCTTTGTATGCCACACCAGAGTACATGTTAGAGGCAGTCTCCACTCTCCCTACCCCCACCCAACATGTGGAGAATGAGTTGCCTATTGGATACATCTGAACTTGTGGTCTATGTTCCCTGCATGCATTGTCCTTAGATGATACCTTAGTTTGTGCAAGGCATCCACCAGCCTTGATGGTCTCCCTTGGAGTTCCCGACCCCTGAAGATCCTTCTAGCCCCACCCATTCTTCAGTGGAGGGACATCTAGGTTGTTTCTAGGTTCTGGCTATGACGAATAAAACTGCTATTAACATAGTTGAACAACTGTTCTTGTTCTATAGTAGAGCAGCTTTTGAGTATTTGCCGATGAGTGGTATAGCTGGGTCTTGAAGTAGATTTATTCCCAAATTTGTGAGAAGCTGCCAAATGATTTTGGAAGAGGTTGTACAAATTTGCACTCCCACCAGGCCAGTGACTGTTAGAACATTTTATTTTGGTGTTGGCTGTGGAAATCTTTGTATGCTTGTCTGCTCTTGGTTTTTCTGTAGTGAAGTTATTTATAGCTTGTATTTTTTTGTGGTGTAGTTAACCTCTTTGGGTGGGAGTTTTCCTTCTAGTATCTTCTGAAGTGCTGGTTTTGAGCATAAATGTTTTTAAAATTTGCTTCTATTGTGGAATATCTTGTTTTCTCCATCTATGGTGATTAAAAGTTTACAACACATATGCGCAGTCCCTTCTGGCTTTTATGATCTCTACTGAAAAGTTGGGTGTGATTCCATAGATTTGTCATCATGTATTACTTGGCCTTTATTCCTTGAAGTTTAAAATATTTTTCTTTGTTGTGGACACTTAGTGTTTTGATTATTATGTGGCAGACGGATTTTGTTTTCTGATCTAATCTATTTGGTATTCTGTAGGCCTCTTGCATGCTTATAGACATCTCTTTCTTGAGATTGGTGAAATTTTCTTCTATGATTTTTGTTGAAAATATTTTCTGGGCCTTGGTGGCAGGAATCTTCTCTTTTTTCAATTCTTATAATTCATGGATTTTGTCTTTTTATAGTGTCATTGATTTCTTGGATGTTTTGTGTATCGACACCTTTAATGTTGAACTGTGTCCTTATTCTCCAGTCCTCTGAGGTCCCAGGGAAGGGGTACACTGCATAGAGGAGCAGGAAAATTAGACAGAGGTGGGCATAAGAGTGCCTTCACATCACAAAGCTGTGACAAGGCAAAGCCAGCTGCTCCTCTGGTGAGCATCCATACTTGGGCATAGAGAATCCAGGGTCTCACACTTACCAAATGAGTTGGAAAGGAATGCTGAGGTTGTTGAACTCACGTGCCAGAATGAGAGAGCCAAGAAACAAAGAACTAAGCTTTAAAAATGCATCTTAAGTTTCATACATTCAATGTAAAAGAAATAGTCAGAGCTAAGCCAAAATAAGGGAAAGAGGACAAGGGGAAAAGGCCAAGAAGGTGAATGAAAAGGACAGAGGACAAAGGAAAAGAAAAGAGCTCTCCCCACTCACAGAGCCCAGGTTATAAGCCCTGGGTTGTTGAACTGGGAAAGAAGGCCCAGGATATGCCTTTTTAAAATAGTATATACCTGGAGAGCCTGTTAACTCAGCGGCAACTCTGAACTGTCTTATTTAATTGAACCATAATGCTGACACCTGTTTGCTAAATGCTCTTTTGTAGTCTTCTGCAACCAGGAAGGAGGCACTCCTTTTCTTCAAGATTAGGAAAACTGCCTTTCTGGAAAGGAGTGCACTTGACCTCTGTCCAGCAAAGTCTCACACTTTAACATTTTCTTTGAGGGGTGCATCAGTTTCTTCCATTGTGTCTTCTACACCTGAGATTCTTTTTTCTATCTCTTGTATTCTGTTGGCAGTGCCTACCTCTGCGGTTCCTGTTCTCTTCCCTAAGCTCCCCTTCTCCCGTATTACCTCATTTTCTGCTTTCTTTATTGTTTCCCTTTCTATCGTCAGATCTTGAACTATTTTATTGATTTCCACCATATACTTGTTTGTGTTTTTATCTATTTTTTTAATATGATTTGTTCAATTCCTTCACATGTTTGTGTTTTCTTGAAACTGTAACCTTTCCTCTCCAAAGTCCTCAAATTGTTTGCTTGTACCATCTTGTATTTCCTTGTGGATTTTCTAAGTTTCTTCCATTATCATTTATATAAGTTTAGAATTAATGTTATATTCTTGAGTTTCTATTGTGTTAGGGGATCCAGGGATACTTGACATAGGGTAACCGGGTTCCGAAGATGCCATATGCCTCTGGTTTTTTGTTGCTGATATTTTTACTCTGGCCTTTTAGCCATCTGGTTGTCTATGGTGGTGGCTGGTAGATCCTCTTGCTCGCTGGAGTTCTCTGAGTGTGCAGGAAAAGCTCTTGGCAGGAAGCTGGGTATTCCTGAAGGTACCCTCCTCAGATTGTTGGGAATTGTCTCAGATTAGAGGGTGATTCTCAGGGACTTGCTGGGACTGTCCTCAGCTGTATCTTCAGGAACCGAGGAAGCCTCCTTTGGAGAAGGGAAGTCCTAGGGTTGGCTGCTTTGTTACTAGATGTCTTTCTCCAAGGTTACTAAGGTACTACTGCTACGCCACTGTACTGAATGTGCTCAGACATTGTTCACTGAGTCGGGGAGACAGTGGTTAGATCTGCCCGCTCGGGTATCAGAGAATGTCTACTCCTGCGTGGGAATGCCTTAAGCTGCGGTGCCCTGAAATTCTCCCCTGCATAGTGGTGGTAGTGGGCACCTGAGGTATGAGCTGTGTGTCCCTGTCCCAGAAGGTAACCACTTCATGGGAGGGTCTCACGTGGGGGCCTGCAAGCTACAGTGTCTGGAAAGTCTCCACTCCGTGTCAGTGGGCATCCCCAGTTACAGCTGTGCTACCCAGGTACCAGAAGGCCTGAAGCTGAGGCCCTGTTAGTGGGATCTCGAGAGTTTTTCCTAGGGTTTAGCTAGGTGATCTGGGGTTGGATCTAAGATTTTGCCAGAATGTAGGTTCTTATCTCACCTGGGAATGATAGCCTTTCGGGGCTTTGGGGTCCACTTGCAGGCCTGTTTGTTGCTCCGTTCACACTGCTGTCCTGATGTTGAGTTACTGTGCATATGCGATGCCGCCATCTTGAACCTCCACGAGTCTATATTTAATTTAGTCAATTTTTGATTATTTTTCTCTTGATAATTTTTCTACGGGAATCATTTTCTAAAATATATTTTAAATTTATTCTTTGAGAATTTAATACATACATATTCTGTACTTCCCCATTCAACTCCTGCCTTAACTATATCTTCTTCCCAATTTCATCTCTTTTTTTTTTAATCCCACCGAATCTAATACTGCTCATATGCACACATATGTAAAGCTAATAATGGGATCATGGAAAACTATTTAGGACAAGATTCCTGAGAAAAAAATGACTTTCCCTCACTCAGTAGTCAGTAGTTGCCAATAGCTCCCTGGCTATGAGTAGGGCCTCGTGAGCCACTCCCTCATTTATACTGGAAGTTTGGCCTGATTTTGTTCAGTTCTTATGCAGGCAACCATAGCCAAGGTGAGTCCATATGTGCCGTGTGTTGTCTGGAAAACATTGTTTCTTAACAGTCCTCCATATCTTCCAGCTCTTATACTTTTTCAGCCCTTTCTTTCTTTCTTTCTTTCTTTCTTTCTTTCTTTCTTTTTTTTTTTATTAATTTATTCTTGTTACATCTCTATGGTTATCCCATCCCTTGTATCCTCCCATTCTCCCCTCCCTCCCATTTTCCCCTTATTCCCTTCCCCTATGACTGTTCATGAGAGGGATTACCTCCCCCTGTATATGCTCATAGGGTATCAAGTCTCTTCTCGGTGACCTGCTGTCCTTCCTCTGAGTTCCACTAGGTCTCACCCTCCAGGGGACATAGATGTGAGGCACCAGAGTACATGAGAAAGTCATATCCCACTCTCCACTCAAGTGTGGAGACTGTCCTGTCCATTGGCTAGATCTGAATAGGGGTTTAAATTTTACCACCTGTAGTGTCCTTGGCTAAGCCTTCCCTTATCAGGAAACTGGGACAGAGGGGAGGACATCCTATTGGGACTCTAGATGAGAGAACCATGTGAGAATAGCAATGTAGAAGGATCCAGTGGGTCCTAGAAACCTACAAGTAGAACATTATGATAGGCAGATTTGGGCTAAGGGATCCCACTCAAACTAAGGCATTTGCCCTTTCTTTTGATAGCTAAATTTAGAAATTATTGCCGTATCTTATATGTGCTTTATGAATGCCTAGGCTGGTGTTTCTCTGTGGCATTTTGGTTCATTTTCTGTACAAAATGTTTTATTTTGAGTTAATTTATCTTTCTTTTTGTTCCTGTTGCATGTTTTGTAGGTATCAGATCCATGATATCATTGCAGAAAAACAGGTCAAATAGTATTCCTTAGCTTTCTTTGTAGAAAATTTAAAGTATTTATCTTATATCTACTTGCAAATCATTTTAAATTGATTTATGGATGACACAAAATAAATTGCTTATTTCATTCTTTTGCCTATCATCCTGTATCTTTCTTTACTCAAGATTCTTTTACACTTTTCTCTTGCTTCTCACATGAGTCTTCCTTTATAATGTATCTTCATGTGGATTTCCTTTAAAAGTATGTCTCATGCAACAATCTTGAACTGGTTCTCTATTTTCTTCTGAGTTTCAGACAAACTTCAGTTGCTATTTTTCTCGTTACATTTTTGATGCTTTATTACCTTTATCTAATTTATTTCCATTTTGCCTATATTTGACTTTTTGATAGGTGAAAATATCTCTATACTTTTTTTGTTATGATCATTTATTTTCCTCTATTCATCTAACTGGTTTACTGTCAATTGCCTGTATTTGAGCTGATGCTTCTTTTCTCTGTGTCATGATATCTATTATTGAACTCCAGTAAAGTTTTGTCCATGATTTGTACTTGGTGTGTCTGGATATTCTCATATCTAATATACTCTGGATATACTTCTCATATGAAGTTCTCATTTTACTATTTATTATTTTATCCAAATGGATAATTATATTAATGATAATTATAAGCCTTACAACTCCATTTTATTAGAAATGGTTTCCTGAGATTTGTCTTGTTACTTCAGTTTGAATATTTACCCATGATTCTAGATCATTCTTCAGCTTAAATCTTGTCATCAGATGAAGGAGGCACTTCCTCTCGTCATCAGGAACTTGGCAGGTATGAGAAATAAACCTACCACTCAGCATGGAGATTTTTGCATGTCTTTTCTGAGTTTTTTTTTTCCTCCTCTAAGGAAAAGAAAGCATCTATCTCTTTTGTCTGATCATTCTTCACCGAGGCCTTTGCCAGGCTATGTTTTTACAGAATGGGAGAATGGATGGGAGGGATGTGGAAGTCTGATAGG
This sequence comes from Acomys percivali, assembly GCA_907169655.1. Lineage (NCBI taxonomy): Eukaryota > Metazoa > Chordata > Mammalia > Rodentia > Muridae > Acomys > Acomys percivali. Next base: position 18,815,986 of record OU015750.1, on the reverse strand, counting down.
AGGTAGGAGGTCACCGTGGCAACTATCAGCATGAGGTACTGTGTTTATTCACCCTTTGGGCCTAGTCGATGCTAGGTCTTCAGCTCAGAGCTTTAGGATTGATACGATAAATACTAGCTCTTTGGGAAGTTCCAGAGAAGGTAGGAATTAGCTGGGACATTTCATCTGCTCATACCATTTCTACCCCATACTTCTAGGCAGGGCTAGACCTGGTAGAGATCAGAGACTGATACGGTACTAGCCAGTATGCAGAGGAGCCCCATCTAGTCAGGCAGACTATTAGACACATGTGTCAAGCATTCCCTTTCATCAGTGAGGCTGGGAACTGGGCTACTCTCCTGGCTGCATACCTCTATTCAGGCAGATTCTCTCATGTGAATTTTCTAAATCTCTTGGTAGCTTTATATTTTCATGTCAGAAAGCTTTTTAAAAATAATTTCTGATTTCTGCCCCCCCAAGGGAATTTGCTCAAAGATGATTGCTGTGTTGATGTGGAGTAAAGGAAGGCTCTCAAGTTTTTGCACACTGAAATTTTACCATTAGCAAATTTCAATGCAAGAGGTTGGAATGGAAATCTTCTAGTTCTTAAGTTTTACCCAAGCACATGGTGCTCAATTTTTAAGTGCTAAAGCTGTGGCTGTTCAGCAATAAAGGGTAGAAATGAAAGAGAAGGCTTTGTACATGTGCACAGCTTATGCTTCTTGAGTTTCAGGAGGAGGGAAGAGGAGATTCAAAAGATGAGGAGTGTGATACACTAACTTTTACATTTTTGTGTGTATGTGTTTTCTGCTATTTCATTTTTAAAATTTTTTACATATACATTTATATTATTACACATATATACAATAAACTACCTATAGCAAGAATAACCATGACACAATCAGGAATTATATAAATTTTACATTCTTAGTGTTTTTGGCTATTGAAGCCCAGGTAGCTTAGTCTTGCAATGAAGGTTAGTTGTTTAGGGGTTAAGATGTTTTTAGGTCTAGATAGATGTTTTAAGTTGATAATGACAAGATGTGATGGAGATTGATTTGCATTCAGAATTTTAGGCGCACCAAGATAGGAAAGATGTTTTCTTCAAGGCTGTCAAATACAAATAGCCAAAAAGTTTTTTTTAAAATATACTATGAAATTAAGTATTTAGTGGTGCTTTCTTGGGTTGCACCAAGGACTTTTTCCCCTGAATGAAGATAATGTGTGAAAGGAGTGAGCATGGAAGACTCACTGCAAAGGGACAGCAATAAAGAATTTGAGAAAAGAAAGTTGAAATCCAAAATTGTAACTTGGAAGGTAAAAACAGTTTTTAGCATCTGAATATAAAATTACATGATTTCTTATCACTGATTTATATAAGCAAGTTCCTAAACTTTAGTATCATAAAGCACTTTGTGTAATTCTTGACATGCATATAATAGAAGCAAGATACAGCAAGAATTATCCTTATGGCACCCTCAGATGTCAGGTGCCTCGCTGTCTGTGTGCAGTACCAGTGAACAACAGAGTCCTCCTACAACAGGTTTCTCCTTACAGCCATCAGTGATCTGCTTGTTTCTTTGCTGGGAAGGAAAATAAACCACGAAAGTATCTTGTTTTTGTCTCTTCTTTAATTGGTTATTTATACAGACACATTTTGTTTTCCTTTTCTTTCTTTTTCATTCTTCTTTTGTCAACTGCATCTTTGAACCGCTATGCTTTCATTAACAAAAATAGGGGCTGTACACTATTTGAAAAGGGCCTTCCAATTCTGATAATGGCTTCATGATGTTTGTGTAGGAAATCAAACAGGAGAATTGCATTTTAAAGCACAGATCTGTTCCCTGAGCTACCAGAACACAGCTTAGAAAAAAGAATCTTCTTTCTTTATTCATGTGCTCCTGCTTTGTGTCTTTATGTAACTCTGCTTTCTTTGGAGGTTCATTTACATCTGTAGCTACTGGCCCCTCTTTTGATAGTGAGAAAGCCTAAATACTTGGTTTGTGTTCTGGTAGCATTTAGGCAGCAGTGAGTGTCTACCTTTTTTCCTTTTTATTAAAAGTAGATTCTTTTCTCATAGATTATATGCTGATTTCCCCTTCTTCTACTCCCACAACTTTCTCACCATTACCCCTCCCCTCTGGGTCCAGTCCTTTTCTGTCTCTTTTTAGAAAGGAATAGGTTTCCAGGAGATAACAACAAAACATGACAAAATAAAATATAATAAAATAAAACAAAAAGTATTCCACCAAGGCAATGCAACAGAAGTGAAAGATACCCAAGAGGAGGCACAAAAATCAGACACACTCTCACAAACACACTCAGGAATCCCATAAAAATACCATGCTGAGAGCCATAATAGATACACAGAGTGCCTCCTGTAGATCCCTGCAGACCCTGTGATTGCTGCTTCAGTCTCTTTGAGTTCACATGAGCCTTGCTCAGTTGATTGAGAAGGCCCTATACACTTGATAAACTCTATCCCCTGTGACTCTAACACTTTTTCTACTTCCTCTTCTTTGGAGTTCCCTAAGTTCTGAGGATAGGGAATTAATGTGTGTTCAAAGGACTCTATGGTTAATGGATGTGTGTGGGTCTCTGCATCTGTTTCCTTCCTCCTGCAGGAGGATGTTGCAGTTATTTTACCAGTATGACATAATAATGTTTATAATTAGGCCTATAATTATTATTATGACAGTATTTTCTAACCTGCTAGCAATCAATCAAAACACAGACACATGTTATATTTTAAAATAGCCTTAGTTAACGTGGGGTAGTGGAGATATTAAACCCCTAAACTACAATCCCATGCCATCTACTTCTAATAATTTCTATCAAGCTAACTCCTATCCATAATCCCAAATATGTTCTAATTATCACCACCTGGGCCAAGTCTCCATTCACGCTGGCCATGTGCTTCTCCTCCACCTACCCATAATGCAGCCTCCTTCTCTCCTCAGGTCTGTCTTCCTCCCAAGCCCTGGAACTGTAGTCACATCTCTTCCATTTGCCCTGTCCAGGTGTGATGCCCTGTTATTGGTCAAACAGGTTAGTCTCTTAGGCAAGGTACAGATGGGTCACAGAGACTTCAAGCAGTAATTAGCATCAAAATACCTCAGACCAACCTCTAACAGGAGGAAGTATCTCTGATGATAACTGAGTAAGCCACTGATCTATGAGTATGGTGGAATATTAGTACAAATCATTTTATTGGTACATTTTTAAGACTAGTGTGTTTATTTTTATGCTAGGTCTGAGGGCTATTTACTCTCATTCTTGGTCACCCACACAGTGTCTGATATGGGTTCTATCTCCTGGAGTGTGCCTTAAGTCCAATCAGACATTGGCTAACTACTTCCACGAGTTCTGTGCCACCATTGCCTTAGCATATTTTTCAATCAGTGTAGATTGCCAAAGGTCAAAAACTTTGTGGCTGAGGTGATGTTTAAGTTCTCTTTTGGTAGCCTGCAGAGCACCTTCTCACACCAAACACATTAGAATGTAGGATTGAAGACTCCATGTAGGTATCAGATCAACTTCTCCATGATCAATGAGTTTTGTGGCTGTTGTTCTCAGCAATGGGACCCAAATGTCAGGTGCAGAAGATAATCCATTGTCTTAACAACAGCCTGGGTTGTTTGGGAATTTCCATCGGATCCCCTTGGACAACAACTCAAGTTAATGTAACTCAGTCCAGGTACTGGAAACCTTTGTTAACTGGATATGGCTAGTTGGGATACCATCTCCCTCATAATTAGGAGAACTTGTTTGGATCGCCTGCACATATTTTAGGGAATTTTTACTGCACTAGATTTCCACACCATTCCTCAAATGCTCCTCAATACAAGTTCTCTCTCTCTCTGTATTCCTTCCCTGAACTCTGTCTCCTCTTCCTCTCCCCTCCTGATCCTCCCATTTTCCACTCCACAGTAAACCCATAAGCCTATTTCCATCTCCCAGGGAGATTCATGTTTCAACGCCCTCCCCCCAACCCCTGCTCTCTCACACACACAGTCTTTTCTTTTTTCTTTTTTCTTTTTGTTTTTTTTTTTGTTTTTTTAAAGATTTATTTATTTAAGTATATAGTGTTTCACCCGCATGTATACCTGCACACCAGAAGAGGGCACCAGATCTCATTACAGATGGTTGTGAGGCACCATGTGGTTGCTGGGAATTGAACTTAGGACCTTTGGAAGAGTAGGCAGTGCTCTTAACCTCTGAGCCATCTCTCCAGCCCTTCTTTTTTCTTTTTGATTGAAAAGAATTTTGTTTGTTTGTTTTTATTTTAATTTTATTAATTTACTCAGATTACAACTCGATTGTTATCCTATCACTTGTATCCTCCCATTCCTCCCTCCCTCCGGCTTTCACCTTATTCCCCTTCCCTAGGTCTAAGACCTAGGGAGACCTCCTCCTCCATTATATGGTCATAGGCTAGCAAGTCTTATCTTGGTAGTCTGCTCAGTCTTTTCTTTATCCTTAAAATTTCTGGGTCCATGGGTTATAGGTTGGTTATCATTATTTAATGGCCAATATCCACTTATAAGTGCATGCATACCATATTTATCTTTCTGGGTCTGGATTACCTCACTCAGGATGATTTTAGTTTTCTATTTCATCCATTGCTTTCAAATTTTATGTCACTTAAAAAATTTTTTGTTCACTTTACATTTGATTGTAGCTCCTTCCCTAGTCACCTCTTGGTTGCATCATCTCTCCCTTACCCCCCTCAATCCTTTCCCTTCCCTAGTCCTCAGAAAAGAGGAACCAACCGCCCCATCATCTGACTGAACTTACCAAGTCTCATCTGGACTGCCTGTATCCTCTTCCTCTGTTGTCTGGCAAGGTCACCCTGCCAAGGGGAAGTGATCAATGAGTGAGCACCAGAGTCCATATCAGAGGTAGCTCCTTATTTCCCATATTATAGGACCTACAAGGAAACTATGCTGCCTATCTACTACATCTAAGTGGAGGCTCTAGGTGCTCACCATGCATGGTCCTTACACTGGAAGTGGTTGAAGAGAAGGGACAGGACAGGAGCCTACCATAGAGGTCCCCTGAAAGTTTCTGCTCAACAGGGGATTGAAACAGATGCTGACCCTCATAGCCAAACTTTGGGGTGAAGCATAGGGAGTCTTATGGAAGAGTTGGGGGATAGAAGGACCTGGAGGAGATAGAAGCTCCACAAGGAGACCAATAGAGGCAATAAATCCGGACAGGGGGTTGGGGCTACAAAGAATGATGTTATTTTTTTAAATAGTTATGTCATTGAGTAAATACACCACATTTTTTAATCTACTTTTGTGCTGAGGGATATTTAGGTTGTTTCCAGTTTCTGTCTATTATAAATAAAACCACAAGGAGCATGGCAAAACAACTGTCCTTGTGATAGGTTGGGGAATTATTTGGGTAAATGCCTATGGTGGATAGAGTATGTGGCCCCCATAAACTCGTCTGTTTGAATTTTTGCCTATAAAGAGTGGGACTATTAGGAGGTGTGATCTTGTTGAAGGAAATGTACAACTGTTGGGGTAGGTTTTAGGTCTCCTCTGCTCTCAAACTATGTCCAGTGTGGCTCAGTTTCCTCCTGCTAAGTGCAGACAATGATATAGAATTCCCCTTCACCACCATGCCTTCCTGTGCAATGCTATTCTTCCAACCATGATGAAAATGGACTAAACCTCTGAAACTATAAGCTAGCCCCAATTAATTGCTTTTCTTTATAAGATTTGGCATGGTCATGATGTCTCTAAGTAATAGAAACTCTAAAGAAGACACTGCCCAAGAGTGACATAGCTGAATCTTGAGGTAGATTGATTCCCAACTTTCTGAGGAACTGTTGTATTGATCTCCATAATGGCTCTACAAGTTTGCCTCCCTCTAGCAATGGAGGAGTGTTTTTCTTGCTCCAAATCCTCACCAGCATAAGCTGTCTTGTGTGTTATTGAACTTAACCATCCTGAGAGGTGTAAGGTGGAATCTCAAAGTAGCTTCAATTTCCATATCCCTGATGGATAGAGATGTTGAATATTTCTTTAAGTATTTCTCAGACACGTGATTTCCTCTATTGAGAAAGCTGTTTAGATCTGTATCCTAACTTTCAATTGGAGTATATATATTTTTGACATCTAGTTTCTTTAGTTCTTTTTGTATTTTGGATATTAGTCCTCTATAGGATGTGGAATTGGTAAAAAAAAAAAATTTCCATTTTATAACCTGTCACTTTATCCAAGTGATGGAGTTCTTTACATTTCAAAAAAATTTCAACTTCATGAGATCTGTTTATTTTAATTGTTGATCTCAGTGCCAACACTATTGGTGTGCTGTTCAGGAAGTTGTCTCCTGTACAAATGTGTCCAAGGTTATTCATCATTATTTCTTTTACTAGATTCAGTATATCTGGTTTTATTTTGAGGTTTTTGATCTGGTTAGACTTGAGTTTTATGAGGGGTGATAGGTATGGATCTACTTTCATTCTCCTACAAGTAGCCATACTGTTTGACCAACACTACTTGTTGAAGATGCTATCTTTTTTGCTACTGTGTATGTCTGACTTGAAGTTTCTATCATAAAAGTCTTCACTTGCTTCGTTAGAGTTACCATAAGATATTTTATATTGGAGAGAATGGGCAGCCTTGCCTTGTTCCCGATTTTAGAGCAATTTCCTTGAGTATTTCACCATTTACTTTGATTTTGGCTATTGGCTTTCTGTATATTGCCTTTATTATATTGAGGAAAGTGCCTTGTATCCCTGATCTCTCTAAAACTTTAAACATGAATGGGTGTTCCCTACCCAGATCTAGCCAATGGACAGGACAGTCTCCACACTTGAGTGGAGAGTGGGATATGACTTTCTCATGTACTCTGGTGCCTCACATTTGACTAGGTCCCCTGGAGGGGGAGACCTAGTGGCACTCAGAGGAAGGACAGCAGATCACCGAGAAGAGACTTGATACCCTATGAGCATATACAGGGGGAGGTAATCCCTCTCAGGAACAGTCATAGGGGAGGGGAATAAGGGGAAAATGGGAGGGAGGGGAGAATGGGAGGATACAAGGCTTGGGATAACTATAGAGATGTAACAAGAATAAATTAATAAAAAAGAATAAATAAAAAATAAATAAATAAACAATTAAAAAAGATATTTTATATTATTTGAGGCTATTATCAAAGACATTGTTTCCCAATTTCTTTCTCAGTCTGTTTGCCATTTATAAATATGAAGGCTACAGATTTTTTTTTTAGTTAATCTTTTGTCCAGTGTTTATCAGTTGTAGGATTTCTATGGTGGAATTTTTATGGTCACTTAAGTATAGTATCATATCATCTGCAAATGATGATACTTTGATTTCTTCCTTTCAAATTTGTATCCCTTGATTTCCAACAGTTGTCTTATTGCTCTAGCTAAAACTTCAAGGGTTATACTGAATAGATATGGAGAGAGTGAACAATCTTGTCTTGTTTTTAGTTTTAGTGGAACCGCTTTGAGTTTCTTTCCATTTCATGCTGGCTATAGGCTTGGTGTAAATTGCTTTCATTATGTTTATGTATATGCCTTGTATCCTGCATCTCTCCAGGACTTTTATCATGAAGGAATTATGGGTTTTGTCAGAGGCCTTTTCTGCATCTTATGTGATTCTCATGTGGTTATTTTTTACTTCAGTTTGTTTATATGTTAGATTACATTTACTGATTTTCATATATTGAGCCATCCCAGTATCTCTGAGGTGAAGTCTACTTGATCATAGTGGATGAACTTTTTGATGTGTTCTAGGATTCTGTTTGAATTTTTTTTAATCTGTGTTCATATGGGAAATTTGTCGGTAATTCTCTTTCCTTCTTGGGTCCTTATATGGTTTGGGTGTCAAGGTAAGTGTCCTTATAACTTGAATTTGTCAGTGTGCCTTCTGTTTCTATTATGTGCAACAGTTTGAGTAGTATTAGCATGAACTCTTCTTTGAAAGTCTGGCAGATTTCTATGCTAAGAACATCCCTCCTTGGAATTTTTTAGTCTGCAGATTTTTAATGACTTTCTATAAGTCTGTTTCAATTATTTATTTGAGCTTGATTTATCTTATAAGTGTTACTTATAAGAAAATTATTCATTTTTTCAGATTTTCCAATTTTGTGCAGTGCAGGTTTTTAAAATATGTCTTTATTATTATCTGTATTTCCTTGGTGTCTATTGTTATATCAATTTGTATATTCCCTCTCTAACTTCTAGTTAGTTTGGATAATAGTTTGTATATCCTGTTGATTTTCTCAAAGAACCAACTTTTTATTTCATCATTTCTTTGAACTGTTCTCTTTGTATCTACTTTATTAATTTTATCTCTAAATTTGATTATATTTTTTCACCTAGGCATCTTGGGTGCGATTGCTTCTTGTTGTCACAGAGCTTTCAGGTGTATTGTTAAATTGTTAGTATAAAATTTCTCCAATTCTCTTAATGGAAGCAGTTAGTACTATGAACTTTCCTCAAAGAACCATTTTTACTGAGTAATATAAATTCAGGTATGCAGTGTATTCATTTTCCTTGAAATCTAGGTAGTCTTTAACATCTTGACTCATTTTTCATTTGCTAGAGAGTTATGCAGTTTCCATAACTTTGTAAGTTTCTGTTGTTGCTGTTTTGTTTTTTTTTTTTTTTTTGTTTTTTGTTTTTTGTTTTTTGTCTTTTGTTTTTTTTTTAAATATCTAGCTTTAGTCATCCCTAATAGGATTTAGGGAATTATTCTAATTTTAATGTATTGGTTGAGACTTTGATTTGTGTCTAAGTATGTGGTCAATTTTGGAAAAAGTTCCATGAGGTGCTGAGGTATATTCTTTTGTTTTGGGGTGAAATGTTCTGTACATATTGGTTAAGTCCATTTGGTTTATAATGTCTGTTAGCGCCAGAATTTATCTTTGTAGTTTTTATCTGGATGACCTGTCTAATGGTGAGAGTGGCCTATTGAAGTCTATATGTGACTTAAGCTTCAGTATTGTTTCATTTACAAATATGGGTGCCCTTGTGTTTGATGTTAAGAATTGAAATGTCCTCTTGGTGGATATTTCCTTTGTTGAATATGTAGCATCCTTCTCAACTTCTTCTGACTAGGTTTGGTTTGAAGTCTATTTTGTTAGATATTAACATGACTATACTGCAATTTTATTTGCCCGAGGTAATTATCTTCTTCTAGGCTTATTGCCTTTGTCCGAAAACCTAGGCCTAGTCCTTGAAGTTTCTAATGTTCATACAATCTATTCTAGGCTTAGAACGTTTCCGGCCTCTGAGACTTACTGCTGAATAATATCATTCATTTTAGTTCTTTCTGATCTGTCTGGTTCAACTCATCTGTTCTGGTTCAAACTCTTGTCCAAGCCAAATGATCCAATCTCACTTATTTCAGTTTCTCACTGAATTGCTCTGCTTGGCCTCAACCTACCTCTAACAATATATTCTAATCTTCTGGTTCCTTCTCATTCTCTGGCTCCTTCTGCATTCACCTGTGTCTTGCTTGCTCTCTCTTCAACCTCTCTCTCTCTGTAAAACTTCAAGGTAAAAATGCCTCTGAACTCCATGAACTGAACTACCAAGAACTCAACTCCACTGCACTACCTCTCAACTCACTCTGTATGGAACTGCCTGAACAGCAGAGATCTGCCTGCCTTTGTCTCCTGAATGCTGGGATTAAAGGCATGCGCAACCAAACCTGGACCTAAGCTTTTCTTTACCCATAACTTGTTAAATGTGTTCAAAGCTAGCATTGAACTCAGAGATCTGCTTGCTTCTGTCTCCTGAGATTAAAGGCATGTCTATATTTTAGCTGGATCACACAGACCTAGAGGTCCTTGGATGTGTTCTTTGCCAGAATAGCCATGTTCTGAATTAAAATTCCTCTACATAACAGGAGCTTGCGTCTTAGGTCCATTTGCTTGGAATATCTTTTTTCAATCCTTAATTTATCAGAGATTATGTTTATCCTGGAGGTTGAGGTGTGATTCTTGAGTGCAGCAAAAGAGTGGATTCTGTTTTCCCCTTCAGTTAGTCTACATATTTTTATTGGACAATTGCGACCATTGCAAGTAAGCGATATCAATGACTAATGATTGTAGATTCATGGTATTTTGTTATTGTTGTTGTTGTTGTTTGTGGTGGTGATATGAGTACGTGTGTGTTTCCCTTCTTTTGATTTTGCTCTTGTGAAATAATTTATTTTTCTTTTGTTTTCATGGGTATAGTTAACCTCCTTAGGTTGTAGCTTTTTATCTAACATCTAGATATATATTGTTTAAATTTGTCTTTACCATGAAATATCTTATTTTCTCCATCTATGAGGATTGAAAGTTTTTCTGGATATGGGAGTCTTGGCTGGCATCTGTGGTCTCTTAGAACCTGCAGGACATCCATCTAGGCCATCTCCTCTTCCTCCTCCCCTTCCTATTCTTAAGTTAAGTCTTTTCATAGTCTTATAGATTTTCTTGATCTTTTGTATTTGGATTTTTGTTTTTTAGATTTAACATTTTCATTGAGTGATGTATCTATTTCTTTTATTGTATCTTCAATGTCTGAGATTCTTTTTTTCATGTCTTGTATTTTGGTGGTGAAGTTTATATCTGTAGTTACTGTTTGAATTTCTAAATTCTTCATTTCCTCAATTACAACACAAACACACACACACACACACACACACACACACACACACACACAGAGTTTTCTTTCTTTCTTCTATTTCTGTTTTCAGGTCTTGCCAGTTTTATTTTTCCCTCAATTATGTCTTCTTGGTTTTTTAAATGGATTTATTAATTTTCTCCAATTTTTTGTTTGTGTTTTACAGGATTTCTTTAAGGGATTGACTCATCTTCTGTTTAAGAATCTTAATTATCTTCAGATAATTGCCTGTTAGGTATTTTTCTTGTGTTTCATCTCTGTTGCAATGTGAAGGGCCTATTGTGACTAGAGTAGTTAGGCTGGACTGGAAGCATATTGCTCTGACTGTCAGTGATTGACATCTAGGCATCTGGGCTTGGGATGATTATAGGTCTATGTTCTGATTTCCGGGTTTGTCTTTTTTGGATGGGTATTCTGTTCCTTGGCTTCTGTTTCTTCTTTGGAGTATCAAAGAGTATGGTGGTTGTATGTTTTCTGTTTTACTAGCCTGCTCAGATGGTGTGTTCATAGGGAATGCTTTCTGGTGTTGGAGGCTGGTATAACTGGATGAGTTGAGAGAAGGGAGGTTGGAAGATAAGGAGCCCAGCACAGTGGTGCACACTTTTAATCGCAGCACTCAGGAGGCAGAGGCAGGCGGATTGTTGTTAGTTTGAGGCCAGCTTGGTCAACAAAGCAAGTCCAGTACAACCAAGATAACATAGAGAAACCCTGTCTCGAATCCCCCCACCCCAACCCAAAAAAAAGACTCAACCCCCCCAAAAGATCTTTGTGATCTGTTGGGGATTGGGTTAGACAGGAAAGGGAGATTGCAGCAGGTTTCCTCATACAGAGCTGATGGTAAAGACTAGAGGGGGAGGATTGGATCGCGGGAGCAGTAGAAGGGTCTGGACTTCTAAACTGAATGCTGGAACTCAAATCCTGAAGGTGGAGGAGGTGCCTAGAGAACAGTTGACATTTCGTTTTAAATGAGAGGAAACTCTTACAAAAAGAACATTACTTTTAGCACACATTTTCTTTTTAAAAGTAATCTTGGAGTATGATTTATTTCACTATGGAACAAAGAATATGTGTGCTTTTCTCTTTTACGAGGGAAATTCCCCACGACTTCTCCTTGCTGTTTCTACATTCCCAGCACAACTACACTATACATTACGACCAACATGCCAATTGAAGTGGCTATAAGATGACTATTTGAAATGGATAGCACAAACAAAGAGATGGTTCTTTCCCCCTCTTTTTGTTTTTATTGGAAATGGATTAGTTTATCGTGGAAGTTATCCTGATTACAGTTTACACTCACTGTACTCCTCCCAGTTTGTACTCACCTTGTCTCCCATCTAGACCCACTTCCTTTCTCTCATTTGAAAATAAAACAGGCTTCTAAATAATAATAATAAGATAAAGCAATATAACACATAGTAAGATAAAAACAAAAACTATCACATCAGATTTGTACAAGACAAACTAAAAGAAAGAAAAAAAGCCCAGAAGATGGCTCAAGAACCAGACTCATTCTTTTGTACACTCTGGGAGGGATCTCACTAAAAACTCTCAACTGGAAGCCATTACCTATATTCAGAGAACTTGATACAGACCCATGCAGGCCCTGTGCATGCTACCTCAGCATCTGTGGTTTCCTATGAGGTTTGATCAGGGTAATTCAGAAGGCCTTGTTTTCTTGGTGTCCTCCATGCCCCTTTTGCTCTTACATTCGTTCTGTTTCCTCTTCTGCACCAGGCTTCCCTGAGCCCTAAGGGGCAGGATTTTATGGAGACGTCCTATATAGGGCTGAATGTTCTAAGGTTTATCACTCTCTGCATAGAATTTGGCTACAGGTCTTTGTATATGTTCCCATTTGCTGCAGGAGGAAGCTTCTCTGATTATGGCTGAGCAAAGGACTGATTTGTCAGTATAGCAGAATGTCATTAGGAGTCATTTTGCCACCTTTTTTTGTAGACTAGTAGTGTATAGTTTTATCCTAGGTGTCTGTGCTATCTAGTCTCTGGTTTTTGGTCACCCAAGGAGTATCAAGTATGAGTTTCATCTTGTGGAGTGGGCTATATAAGCCAAATCAGATATTGATAAAAAAAGATGTATTTACTGAAAACTATTAAGAATTGTTTATTGGGAGTAAAGATAATATTTATTCTGACATTGAAAATGAATTTGCCTAGAAAGTTGGTCAAAGATTGCATGGAAAAGATCACTACTTTATACATGATCTTGGAGACAATTGAGGGCTTTTTCCCTCCATTCTCTTATCACAAGCAATTTGATTAATTCCACAGCTTTGAAATGGAGTGTATGTCTGCATAAAGTCAATAACAAGTCAGTTGCTACTCTAGACGCCTGTCCATAAAAGAAAAGACTAGCTGTTGAGGTACCTTTGCTAAAAATAGTGACAAAGTATTTGCCTATAGGACAGAGCCAACAAAGGTTGGTCATTAGATTTGGATGCCCGATTTAAACAGTTTTATTAACTTTGGGTTTACAACATTATCAATTCTATACTCACATGTTAATTATATACCCATGTACCCAGAGCCCAAGAAAAGACAAGTATCCTGATTGACATAAACCTGAAAGATTTCTCCTTTAGAACTTTTTCTAGGTTTGCCTCAATGCATTAGCTGTATTTAGTGGGGAGAGGCAGAGCTTGAGCCTGGGGCTGGACAAAACCATGACTCAGTGTGTCTGTAGAGGAAGTTTCCAGATGTTCTCCTAGAGTATGGCTAGTCAAGTGGATCTTCAGAAGGGAAAAGTTTCTGAGGAATTAAAAATCATCCTACTAACATGGTGATGTTATACCCAGAGAAGCTATGGGCTTGTGACAAGCTGTGTCCTTTGTATTTTAACAACTGCCCAATTTCACCTCTGTTTCTACAGTCCAATTCTCTCTGATTAGCAGTTTCAGTGGCAAATGAAATAAAAATCCATGGTATTAACCTGTCATATTAAAAAACCCTTTTCGCTCTGGTACATACATTTGGCACAGCTGTGAATTTTGCATTTAAATATCCCTCACCAGTGGGCTGTTCAAAACTATTGCTTTTCTCCGGGAAATTAAACAGGGAGCTGCTTAATGCTCCTTGTTAGTTTTTTAATAAAAATGAAAGTGAGAAGCTAGCAGTATGGGGAGCAAATGTCTATATGACCCCATGGCTGTGCTAAAAGCAGAAGAGAGGAACCAAAATGCATATGACTTTAAACTATTCCTACTATGGTGGCTACGCAAGATCCACTTCTCTATAATCTTACAAAATTGCCTCTCAAATGTTGTTTAGAGGTTATGTTAAATTGGGAGAGTCTTCTCCAGGGATCATCAGGCACCTCTCACTTTCATTCCCTAATAAAATATTGAAAGTTGCAATTTAGGGGCTGGAGTGCTTGTATTGAATTTCTGTGATTTCTGTGAATTAAAGAGTCCAGAAGAGATTGACAAAAATTAAGGGGAATGGATAAAAAAGTTGCAGGAAATAAAAAGTTGAGACTATATAAACACAGAAAGAGAAAACCAGAGAGAGACAAAGATAGAGATTAAAACTAGAAGGGGGAGACAGAGACAGATGGAGTGAGTGGGGAAAGATAGATAGATAGATAGATAGATAGATAGATAGATAGACAGACAGATAGATAGATAGATAGACAGACAGACAGAGACAGAGACAGAGACAGAAAGAGAAATTGTCGGTGCCGCCCCCAACCAGCAGGAAAGACACCAACACCGGGAAC
>OU015750.1:18770370-18801611 GCA_907169655.1 Acomys percivali | reverse complement strand
TGCTCTGGGGAAGCAGCAGGGGGCGCTGCTATCTGTGGCGCTCTACAAGAAATAATATTTAAAAATTAAAAATAATATCAAGAATCCAGTATCCAAGTATATGGTACAGGTGTGGTCCTCACCACACCCATTTCTAAGGCCAAATCTATCTTGAAGATGAATTAATTTCAAGTAAGCATAGTCATGTATAGTGGACAATTAGAAAATTTTCTAATTAGAAATATAAGCCTTTTTATCAGAAAGATGGTTCAAACAACAAAGGCATTTTCTTTTCTCCTACTGAGGTTCTTTTTATGATAACATTCATCTTATCAAGTAGATTACAAAAACAAGTGCACATTTTTAAGATAGTCCTAGTGCACAACACATAGCAGTCAACTTTCTGAAATGGCCACAGAGACAGTGTTGCAACTGCTTACATGCACACTTGATAGTGAGAACAGTCTAACACAAAAGGAAAAATACATTTTCAGGCTATGACAGGAATTAATTTGCAAGAAAACAGACATCAGGGTAGAGGAAAAGCCCTCATTATATGGCAAACATACTGAGTAGTCCTTGTAACATTCTCACTAAGCTTCTAAGGGACAGCAAGCATCCACTGAACCTAATTATACATTTTAAAAATCTACCTTTTTTCACAAAAATAGAAAAAACAGGTTTCCTAAAATTCATATGGAACCACAGAAGATCCATGATAGCCAGAACAACTCTTAGCAAAATAAATAATGATGATGATGAGCTTACAGGTCCAGATCTTAAGATATGTTAGCTTCATAGTAATAAAAACAATATGGTATTGGCACAAAAAGAGACATGTATACTAACAGGAAAAATTTGTACTCCCATAGAGAAACAAATATAACTTCAGCCTTTTAATATTTGACAAAGACATTCAAAACATAAGCTGGAGAAAGGAAAAGAAAGAATCTTTAGCAAATGATGGTGGAAAAATAGGATGTCCACATTCAGAAAAGAGAATTTAATTCCCATTTCCACCACCTTGTACAAAGACTAACTACAAATGGGTTAAAGACCTAAACTTGAAACCTGAAACTGCAAGTAGAAAACATAGGCAGTACATGGTTTAGGAAAGGACGTACTGCTCAGGACTCCATTTGCTCAAGAATTAAGGCCAACAGTTGGCAAGTAGGAGTTCATGAAACTAAAACTGCTGCACATCTACAGAGGCAATCAGCCAACTGAAGAGGAGGCCAACAGAATGGGAGAGAGTCTTTGCCAGATATATATCTCACAGAGGTTTACTATCTGAAATATATGAAAAACTCAAAAAACATAAAGTAAAAAAATAATCAAAATGACATATTTGAAGGATGAACCTAGACCTGAATAGAGACGTGTCAAAAGAAGAAAAATATCAGCTGAGAAGTATCTCAAAAACGTTTAATATCTCAAGCAAATGGGGAAATGAAAATTAGAACAACTTTGAGATATCTTAACTGTAGTCAGAATGACAAAGAACAACAAAACAATTGAAAGCAAATGCTAGAGGACTTATAGGGAAAAGAGAAGCCCCATACACTGTTCACTGTTGGTGCACTGCAAATTGGTGCAGCCATTATGGAAATCGGTGTACTGAATTTTCAAAAAGCCAAGAGTAAATCTACCATATGACCCAGCTTCTTACCATATTACTAGAGAACTCAGTATCATAACCCACAGATACTTGCACTACCATAGTCGTTGTGGCTCTATTCACAATAGCTCAGAAATGGAAACAAGCTAAATGTGTTATAGCCAATAAGTAGATTTTAAAAATGTGCTTCACATATGTTATTGGATACTATTCGGTAGTAAAAAAAAAAAAAAAAAAAAAAGACAAACCAAAAAGTCCAAAAACTTTCCAGGTAAACTGATGGAATTAGAAGAACCACACTGAGTGAAACAACCAAGACTCAAACTGACAAACATTGCATCGTCTCTCTTATTTGAGGCTTCTAATTCCACATCATCAGACATGAGTACATAGCCTGCAGTTACTGCAGAAACAAGAAGAGCAAAACAGATCATTGCCTGGAGAGAAGGTTGGGGAGCAGTAGAGTAGAGAATACGGAGGTAAATATAGAAGGTCTGAAGAGGGTAAAGGAAAAGGGCAAGATAAAGGTGATCTGATAGGGGAAATAAAAAGGAGAACTCTTTAAGGACAGGAAAGAGAGATCAATACAGGAAAAGGGCGGAGATGGTAAAATAACAATATGGATAGCTGAAAAGCCAAAAATGCCACAGTAGGTCATACTATTAGTTCAAAACCAAACACCTTCAATGCATATTGTTCTCAGTGCATATATGTATAGTTTTGATAAACTTTTCTCATCTGGGCTAACAGAGCTGCATCCAAGAGCCAATCAACACCCCCTCCAACACACACACACACACACACACACACACACACACACACATGCACACATATGAAGAAAAACATAAAAAAAAAACCACAAGCCCCCAAAATAATACCAGATTTAAGAAGCTCTCTTTAGAGTTGCTGGCCAGGGCTGTGTAAGAAACTCCCAACCTGTCCATCCTGTGCTGTTGCTCTTGGTTAGCTCCCAGTGGTGACAGGTATATCTATATTGTTGAAGATGCCGTGCACTTCATAAAGAAGGCTCAGAGACCTCTGATCTGGAACTGACCTTAATGTCTCCTCCCTGAGGACTAGTTTTTCTGGGACCAGACTGCCCCATGCAAGCTTCCAGAGAAGACAGGCAACCAATAATCCTATCCAGCTCTCAAAGACTAGCATGGCAGGACAACCCTTGGGGCAGCAGTGACACACAAACTTTGGTGATAACTAATAGTCTTCTAATCAGACTTAAGACTTATTCAACAAGATGAGTATCATGCCTAGTATTGGACATCTAGCTAACTATTCAATGCTAGTAAATCATGGTTATTGGAGGAGAATCTACAGGCTTTAATGTACTAAACCAGCAAAAGCCAGTATAACCAAATATAGGTCTCTATATATTTGTCCTAATGACAATAGATAAGTGTGGTCATCACCCCTCATCAAGCAACATCTCTTTGCAACAGATGGAGCCAACTACAGAAAACCACAACCAATTAGCATTCAGAGTTGTAGAGCCTAATACCAATGGGTATATCTACAAAACACTCCCACACCTAAAACTCAGGAAACATTGAGGAAGAGGGGATAAAAAAATTTGGAGGAGCCAGAGGAGCAGGCTGTGAGATTATGTCTCCTAGTGACATCAGAAGCTATAACTGTAAAATCTCACCAGCATAATGACCCATATGGGAGCTGGACAATGGTGATATCAATGAACATGTCAGACGGAACTAAAAAGAGCCAATTTGGCCTAATCCTACACAAAGAACTGATAGTAAAGACTGTGAGCAGGAGATATGGTCCTCTCCAGAGGAGAGCATAACAACTGGTTGGTGAGTGTCAAACAGTCAGCCCTGAACCATACATATAAATAACACTGTATAGACTGGGCAGATTATGCTTAGAAATACATGTATGTATATATATATATATACCATTAATAAATGAGGAGGCCATGAATTTGAAGATGAGTAAATAGGATTTTATGGGACAGGTTTGAGGGACAAAAGGGAAGAGAATGACAAATTTAAATCAAAATCTAAAAATGAACAAAGAGAAAACCCCAATAACGTTTAGATTTCACACGCCTAGAAAAATCAGTCCATTGCCTAGAGGCCACACACAGTGAGATGTGACCCTCACGTTACTGCCTGCTCATCACTCATTTCATCGGAGGAATAGTGGCAACGCTGGCCACTTAGACATCATTTTAATTTCTACCATTTTTAACATTTGTGCTAATCTCTTACCTTTTCTTTTATTTGTGTGCTGAGTTTTAAAGCATTCACATGTTAATTTTTCATCACTTGCAAACAATGTGATGACGTAAAAAGTCTAAAGGATTTAAAATTTTATAGAATAGTGGACTTGAGCCTAATTAGACTACTTATTATAACTACTAAATTCCCAATTAGAGCTAAAGATGGAGATAGCATCCACATCGCTAGATGGAGATAGCATCCACATCGCTGATTCCATCTGTATATACAAAGATCATTTTCTTGCTGTGAATATTCAAAGAAGGAATGCTACGGAATGTAAGCTCAATTGGTGATGCTTCCCTAAAATTAAAGCTTTCTTTAAAGAAGAATATCGAGAGCTATTTTCACCATCGGGGAATGGGATTCATTAGGGTCTACCCTCTGTGAAACATGTCATATGGGACCAAAGTATTGTGTAAATTAATTTGACAGCCACACTTTGGAACTTAGATGAACACAAATAACAGTTCAACAAACACCATCAACTAAGATAATTGTGTCTTTTTTTCTTTTTATCATGCCTCTCATATAGATGAAACACTAAGGTCACCCCCTACACTTTCCTGTTGGTAATATGATCCTTTCTTATACTTAAAGATATAAAGTACCCTAAATTCTACATTATTTTCTAGTCTACACTCCAAGAAAATGATGTATAAGTTATAAGAATCCCTAGACTAGGCGTGTGGTGAGAGAAAGTAGGAGGGCTATAGATCAGAGTGCATGAATAAATCATTTGAATTGATAGTGTCTGAATACCTTAAGTCTTCTTCATCTGCTTGTTAAGTCATCTCTGTTTCTATCTGGTAAATGTGTTTGAGTCATAGGAGATAGTAAAGAATAAATTTTTCATACTGTTTTTGCAAAGTTTCAGTTCTAAATTTAAAAAAAAACTGTAATGATTCAGACATTACCTTAAATTTTTGAAATCTCATATTTAACATATATTTTCATGTTCATCTGTGCTGTAAATTTAAAAGATAAAGATATTTACATTGGAAGACAAATGTATAGGGGCAAAGTAATATCCTTGAGATGTGAAAAATTTAATACAAGATCTCTCACTTTTGATTTCCTGAAACAAATAACTTTGTAAAGAAGAGTGAAGTAGGTGTGGAAGGTGATGGGTAGAAGAAATGAAGAAAAACATTCCTAAAGAATGTAATCCTAAGCAGCTCATGTGGACATTGGAAAATATGGAAAAAATCAATCTTACTGAAAATCAGTGTGGAAAAACTTCAAAGAGCTAAAAATAAATCTACCATATGATTCAGCTATACTTCTCACTGGCATGTTCCCACAGGTCTCAATATCATACTCCGCAGGTACTTGCTCAGTAATGTTCACTGCTGCTATATACACAACAGCTAGGAAACAGAAATAACCAAAATGTACTTAAAGTAATGAAATAATAATTAGAAAACACACAACAAAAACTATTTGTCTGTAAAAAAAAAAGGAAAGCATGAACTTTGCAGGTAAATGGATCGAATTAGAAAACATCATATTGAGTGAAACAACCCAGAGCCAGAAAGAATATGTTATATGTCACATGTTCTCCCTCAACTGAGGATCCTATCTCAAATCCTCAGATGTGAGTAAATATGCGGCAGTCACTGCAGAAGCCAGGAAAGTAAAAACGGACCATTGCCAGGTGTTGAAGGAGCAATAGAGTAAGAAATAGCACAGTAGAAGTGATATGACCTGAGAAATGGGGAAAAAGGTTGGGGGCTTTAACTAGAGAAGGGAAGATAAATACAGAAGAGGGGTGGAAAAGGGCAGCATATCAGTAAAAAATATGTCTGAAAATGGAATAAGAAATTATACTATTAAGTAACTACCTAAAAAAACAAAACAAAACAACCAAAACAAACCAAAAAACAAACAGCCTGTAGTACACATAAGTCTGTGTATAAATATAACTAAATTCTCAGATCTGGATCGACAATTCTGTTTTCCCTCCAAGAGCCAAAGACCACCTAACAAACCCTCCAACACCAGGCCTGAGAGGTCATCCTTTGATATATTGGTCAGGGCTTTTCAAAATATTACAGACTATTACTATTGCCTTTGTTTGCCTTGAGAGTTGTAGGGTAAGTCCTTATTACTGAAGACATAGCATGCACTTGAGAGATGGGTCCTAGAGACCTTTGAACTAAACCTGATTTGAATGCCACTTTTCCAAAGACAAGCCTTTATGGTATCAGAAGGTACCATGAAAGTTTTCAGGCTTCCAAAACAGGAAAACAACCAACAGTCTTTCCCCAAGTATGAGACCTATGATTCAACACAACCAACAAGGCACCATAACTATAACAGTGAAGTAGTGACACACATATCTTGGAGGCAACCAACAACTCTCTAATTAGACTTGATACCAACTCAACGGTAGGAAAATTATGCCTGGCACTGGAAATGTAGCCACTTGCTCAGGGATAGTGAAGTCATGGATCTTGAGTGCGAACCTACAACTATCTTTACTAAACCAGCATATCCCTAACTACACTTTAAGGTTTGTTAAAAAAAAAAAAACAAACTCTCAGATAAGTGTAGTCCTTACCCTTCACCAAGAAAATTTCTCTTTGAAACAGAGGGAGACCACTACAAAAACACAACCAATTAGAATACAAAATTATGGAACCCAGCCCCAAAAGATCTATCTCTAAAATAACTCCTCTACCCAAGGCTCAGGACACATTGCAGGAGAGGGGGAAAAAGATTGTAAGTGCCAGAAAATAAGAGTGTCTGTGAGACTGTGTCTCATAGAACGTTACGAAGCTATATTTTTTCTTTGAACCTTCAGTTTTTGATGTAACATTTTAATTAATTAATTAATTAATTTTCATCCCAATCATAGCCCCTTCTTTCTCTCCTCCCATTTCCACCCTCCTTTACTCTTCTTGCATACCCCTCCCCTATTTTTCCAACAAAGGAACCCCCCTACCCACCTAAACCAGCTCATCAAGTGGGATCAAGAGTGAACACATCCTCTTCCCCTATGGCCTGGCAAGGCAGCCCCACAAGGAGGCAATAATCAAAAAGCAGACAACAGAATCCATGTCAGAGACAGCCCCTGATCCCCTTAGTAGGGGATTCACATGAAGCCTGAGCTGCCCATCTGCTACATCTGTGTAGGGGACCTAGATCCAGTCTATGCATGGTCTTTGGTTGGTGCTTAGGTCTCTGTAAGCCCCTATGGTCCCTGGTTAGTTAGCATTTTTGTTCTTCTTGTGGAGCTCCTGTTACCTCCAGGCCCTTCTATCCAGCCCCCTCACCTTCTCACAAGACTTCCTATGATTCCCATCTGTTTGGATCTACTTCTGGGTGTAGCCTCTCAGAGGACAGGTATGTGAGGCTCCTGTCTGTGAGCATGGCAGAGTATCTTTAATAGTGTGAGGAGCTGGCTATCTCCCATAGGGAGGTTCTCAGGTTGAGCCAAGCATTGGTTAGACAATCCTTCAATCTCTGAAGAAGCTATATTCTTAAAATTCCACCAACATGACAGGCTAAACATGAGATGAACAAGGACAAATGCAATAGACACACCATAGCGGATATCAAGAAGTTCACAAGTGTACAAATGTACTGAAAGAACTACAAGCAACTAAGGAATGCTGAGAGTGGTAAAAAAAAAAGTATTCTCCAGGGAAGAGCACACAAATCAGTTATCCAATACCAAATGGTCAGCTCTGAAAATCTACAGGTAACATTATTCAGACTGAGCAGGTTTTATTTAGGTATATACATGCACATATGTGTATGTATGTATGTATGTATGTATGTATGTATTTATGTATGTATATGTCTGTGCATGTAACAATAAAAAAAGAGATGATGAATTTGAAAGAAAGAAAGAAGAATTATAGTATAGGGTTTGGCTGGAGGAAAAGGAAGAATAAAATGATGCAAGTTTATTTGAATCTCAAAAAAAAAAAAAAAACCCATTTTTTAAAAACATCATGCTTGCTGGGAGGCACAAAATAGCCTTGCATGATAAGCCTCATTTAGCTGACTGCCAAGGAATTTCAAGAAAGGTGTTAAGGTAATGAAATAATTTGTATCTCTTCTTCAACATCCTTTGAAGAGTATTTTGGCTTCTGTTTTCACACGCTTTCTGGTAGTGTGGTAAGGACACCTGGATGCTTTTTCTTCTGCCTCCTATCCTGTTCGTTTACTGTCTCTAGTACATTTTTAAGCTTTGACAAAATACCAATATCCCAATGGCATTAAAATAACAAACGCTTTAACCTGTACTCTCTCTCATCTCTGTCTTTTGTAACTTTGCCCCAACCTACTCACATCCAGGACAGCGAGCATCCTTGTAAATCCATACTTAGCATCTCTAAGTTAATTGAGGAGAGGTTAGGTATTATGAGGAATGGGGCAATGGGAAGATTGGCTAACTTAAGTTGGAGGAAATCATGAGCTAAAGACATTCTGCATATGAAATGTCTTGAAGACAGGATGGCAACACATCACAGTTTTCCTTTCCCTTTATAAACAGTGCAGTGTGTTAGGTGGAAATGATCAATGTGTCAGGAAGACAGAGAGACTCAAAACTCCTACAGCACAGTGAAATGCTATAGTTGTGGAGGAGAAAACAATATAATCGCTTAAAGAATATCAAAGGGATTTGAGAAGAAGATAGTGTGGAAATACATTTTAAAATGACAAGATCATATAGCTTTTGATCTTTTAAACAACTTGCTTGTTGAAATTGAAAAAAGTACAGCGATTACATTTTTCCTTATTTTTATTATCATTTCATCATCACTGTTCTCTTCATATTGAATTGTTAGAGCAGCAGCCCTGTTTCATTAAAAAGGCTTCCTAATGTTTGTTAATTACCTGATTTCATGTTGGCTAGATACTTTCTTCTCAAGACAGCATACCATAGCAGGATGTCTGGTGACTAACACTCTGGAGATCTGAAAGACTTCTTCTGATGATTAATTGTTCACTGAACACCTACAGGGCCCAGGGAAAGACTGGCCTGCCAGCCACACACTTCAGCATGCTTAGTAAACACCAACTACATAAGGCAGATGACAATGTGACCAATTTGTCCTTGTGCATATTCTGCACTCTCAGGAGGAAATGTGGCTTTCTAAGTTGAAATGCATGTCTGTCATCATTTGGATGCAAAATGAAGTTATGTAAAATTATTAATGATTAATGCGATAGATAAAAGTCATGAATAATTCTAGCAGGCAATCTTCAGTTAATTTGCACTGAGATTTTGGTAACAGACAACCTGACAAAAAATCACCATGTTCTTGTGTGTTGTTTTAAGCAGCACTCCTAAGTTATTGCTCACAGAAGCATTTTAAAGCAACTGATGATAAAAGGGATAGTACAATCCTCCAAATGAAAAGGATAAATATGTCAAATGTCAGCAACAGGGGACATAAATGTGTGGCTAACTCGGTCACATGCTGGGGGAGAGGACGCAGGAACTGACAGTCCCAGTGGAACACCTCATCCACAACCATTTGCCATTCGCCTTGTTCGCCTCTAAGGCACAAACTCTAAGTACCTTCCACAGGCTATTGCAACAAGCCTAGTGTTCTGTCTCTTAATTTCCTATTATAGATGCTTCAGAATGTCCAACATCCTATGAATATGCACAGTCCGTGCATTCTTTCCATAGCAATATGAGCTTACACCAAGGAAATGCACTGCGGCTGCTTCTGCATTTAGAGGATGTGTGTATGCTTGGGCAAATGGAACTGTGTAGAGGTGAAAATAATTTACACTTGGAGGAGATGATTTGTAGAGATTGTTCTTACATCATTTAAAGCTTCTAGGTTCGCAGGAGTCTTTTGAACACTAGCTTCTTTTGTTCGCTTTTTCATCATTATAAAATGTTTATAGCATAGTTAACTCAGGAGTGTTCTTCGCAATATGCTTTAAGTCCTTTAAGACAAAGCTGTTGTATACCTAAAAACATTGATGGAGATGAATCCTGTAGTCCAAGCCAAATAAAGATAGTGCCCTTCAGTCGTAGTGGATAGAAATCTAAGAGATGAAAAGAATAGCTATATAAGCCCTCCTCTTACATGAGGTCATAAATATCATTTGTAGAATCTCTGCCACTAGTGAATTAGTAGTAGACAATCATATCACCCTTATTTTCAGAAAACTCTTTCATGATTAATATACTTTGGCTAAAAATACGTTAATATATCTGATACTATACTGATCATTATTTTGATGTTTCCATTGTATTTTCTGAATTTAAATTGCCCTGCCATCTTATGTTCTATATTCCCCAAATGCCCTCTGTTTGAAATGTTTTCTCATAGGTTTGAAAAATAAGAAATAGGGTATCTGAGATGAAGTTATTTAATGCCAGAGAACCCATAAAATTTTAATAAGTATTTTCTATGCTTAGAAAGCAGTTACTATTTGTATGAATTTTAAACTTGGCATGTTGCCATTTTATTGGCAAATAATGGCATTTCTTAGACAAACCAGCCAGTCATCCTCTTTTCTCCTAGCCAATCATTTAAGTTGAGAAACTTTGAGATATTTATCGCTGCGGTCAAGTATTTATTTAGCATATACCATATAAAAATATAAGGGCAACAGCAAGCATCATAAAAAGAAAGAAGGAAGGAAAGGGGAAAAAAGAAAAAAATTGTTTATAATCGAACAAACTAATGCATACATCTTCTCTCCCTAACAATAGGAAAGGATTGCTTTCCTCTACTTCCTGTGATGCAGCCCTCTTTGGTGGAACTAGTTGATATGGGGACCACTTATTTGTAATGGCATTAGTAGAGAGCTGGAGCAGTTGGTGTGGCCTGCTCACTAGCTACTGCCACCAGTGAACTTCCACCTCATTTATTTTCAACCCCTGTAGTTAAAAAATACATAAAGTTCAGTAGAGTAATCATGTGAGAGTGGACACAGATGAGATGGTGCAAAGTCATGAGCACTGTAGCATTAAAAATATGATAATCAATGAGACTTCTTATCTTGTGATGTGATACATTAATTTCAAGCATCTTGAGGCCACATGTGAAGAAACAGTTGACCATCTTTGAAAGAGAATTTCTAAGTTTTGTGGGTCTTTACCTTTGGAAGAATTGTTTTCAAAGGGCAATTTGTCTTGCATATTTCTAACTTTGAAGTTTGTGATGAATTTGGGCATAGCTATTGCACAGATGCAAGCTCAGTAGTTGGGAGACTGGGGTAAGAGAATCTCAAGTTCAAGACCAACTACTTTGGTTACACAGTGTTCTGGCTTGAATCTGAATGTCTCTCATATGCTCATGTTTTAAAACTTAGTCTCAGCTGGTGATGCTCTTTTGGGAGTTTCTGGGAACTTCAAGAGATGAGGTCTTGCTGGAGCATGTAGGTCAATGGGAAGTAGGTCAATGGGAAGTAGGTCAATGGGAATGTGCCTTAGAAAGAAATACCTGGCCCCAGGCCAGAGTCCTATCTTTTCTGCCTTTGTCTGTCATGAAATGAATTTCTCTGCAGCACAGTCTTGCAACCAGGATGTTCTGCTGACATACAGAGGGCAAAGCAAGCATGACCTCGGCATACAGAATAATAATAATAAAAAAAAAAAAATAAATCTTTCTTTAAGATGTTTCTGTCAGGTATTTTATCCCAGAGTCAGAAACAAAATAAAACAAGACCCTGATTTAAAAAATAGCCCCAAAATTATAGTTACAGAATGTCATGATTTACATCCCACCTCATATTCTGAAGATTTAAAAAAAAATCTTATGTAAAAAAAATATTGTTCCTGATATTGTTTGTTTGATATTTTATCTTAATGATATTGTCTTCTTTTTTTGTATAATGATATTAGCCTCAAACTCTTTGGACTGTAAACTGAAAATAGTAATACTTTCTTTACTTGTCATAGGGATTAAATTGGATACCTATCAAAATCGTTAGTTTAGTTTGGAACCACAGCAATTTAATAGATTATTTGACATTGGTTGAGTAAATGCTTTGTTATTTTGAACCACTTTGTAAGTTGACATTCGTAGGGTTAGAAAACACTGCTTTCTACACACCCAATACTTCTGCCAGAAGATCTATGGGGTTTTTTGTTGTTTTTGCTTTACATTAAGCAGATTTCTATCTCTTCAGATAGTATCTGGATGTTCTGTTTTTCAAATTAATTCTGACACAGTTTACCTAGAGTTACCATAAGATACCATGAATTAAAAAACTCAAGAAGAGTCAAAATCTGGTTCTTCTTTCTGATCTAGTTATAAATTAAAGGTACTTTGTTTATCTCTTGCTATTTAGTAGCTCAATCAAATGACTCAAGAATTCAACAAAATAAGAAGTACATTTATTCATTTTTTTAATAAAATATACTAAGTCAGAAATAGATGCATGAAAGGATTAAGAACCGAAACTTCACCAAGACAAAGAGAATGATAAGCAAGTCTCAGTGGGAAGTCAGCTGTCCTATTCTTCTACTGCCTTGACATGGTTGCCAACTCACAAACTGCTCTTTAGTCCTGTTCAAGGGAACGTTCAAATCTCAGTCTTAACCTGCTTCTCTCCTAGGATCTCTGAGTAAAACTGAAACATCCAATTTGCTAACTATCATTTTACCAAACTGAGAGCTAGAAAACACCAGTGATGCTGATTCCCAGGTGAGAGGGGTCCACACTGTGTGGAGCACAGGTGGGTCTGACCCCTGGCCACCTAGCTAACTATCATTTCTTTCTGGTGATGAAAGCCACCCTAAGGGTTCTTAAGTATTCCACACAGTCAACAACCTTAGCAAATACTTAGATATAGTCAAGGAGGACTTATTATGAGCACATAATATTTCAGTTGCTTACAAAAATCCATGGTTATCCTGAGCTCTATACCAAAACCTGAAGATAAAAACTAAATATAAGTGACTTTCCATACCCTCAGGAACCACATAATCACCCAACCATGAAAAAGAATAGTAAAAAAAAAATCTGCATGTGCTTTTTACATTTATGCTTTTTCTTACTCTTTTCTAAATAATACAATATAAATATTAACAAGCATGTACATTTTAGTAAATTAATTATTTAACCCAGAAGTGTTTTAAAGTATACAGGAGGGTGTATGTCATTAGGAAGACTATAGCATTTTATATGGGGCTTAAGCACTAACACGGTTTGATATCCACAGCGACAGTGAAACCCATCTTCTATAGACATTAAGTAATGACTTGGTATGACATCTATACCCTGATAAACACACTGCAGGTGCACATTCAACTCCCCATGGAATGCTGCCTTTTGACCATTGTCCTTGGATAGAAGAACGGGTGCTTTGAAATCCCACTGTTGCTTTGCATTTTACCCAATGGACTCAGCTGCTTGTTTGTATTTATTTTTTGTTATGTTGTTACATTTTCTTACCAGGTTGGCATACTTTGTGAACATTCTGTTTCCAAGTCCAGACTCCTAGTTTTAACTGACAGGAAATTCAAATGGAAGGCAGCTAGAACCTTGCTTAAATCTACCAAGTATTGTGGAGGACAATTAGGCAGTTTGAGGAACCTCTCAGAATGATTGAAAAATTGCCTCCTGTCTACATTGAAAGAATAATCCGAAGAAAACAATTTGTTTAGAGTGACAGCCTGATTTATTATAAAGAGAAAATTGATATCACAACAGATTGTACAAATGTACCTGCCTCCTGTAACACAATGACAGCCTGAAGAATGGATTTCAGAATGAAGTGTTAGCTGACTTATCATAATTGGAAGTGTTTTCAGTAACATGAGATTTTTATCATCACTATACCTTCAAAAATGCTACTAGGCATAACATTAGGTTTTGTGCTCCATCATTCATCATACAACAGTTTGTTATTATGAGAGAGTAAGAAAAAACACAAATAATGTTCAAAGGAAGATACAGTTTTAAAAGCAACATCCTTACAAACTCATTTGCCTTTCAAGTGATTAACAAGATATTTTAAAAACAAAAACAAAATTACATCATTTTCCTTCTTCCCCTTTCCACTCCAATCACTTTCATGCCCACCAACACCTTCTCTGACCTTCGTACTCCATCTTAAACTTATGGCCTTTAAAAAATATTGTTACATGTTTAAATGCATAAATATATAAATATAACCTGCTGAGTCCATTTAATCTTGCAGATATGTTAATAAATCCAGGATAGATCCCTTAGTATTAGCTGACCTATTAGGTGTCTCATTTCTGAAGAAGACTAATTCTCTATCAGCCATAATTAGTGGCCTCTAGTTCTTTGACTAGGAGTAGGATTCCATGAGATGCCCTTCTCCCATGTTAGCCTGTCTATTGGCATTGTCATTGTTTCAAATCTTGTTTAGCCAGCCATCTTGTTGTAGCAGCATGGGTCAAACTTCTCTGACATTTCTAGCAGTCACAGTGCACAGCAGATTTCCTGGTCCTCTGGCTCTTGACATCTTCCTGCTGTCTCTTCCATGATGGTCTCTGAGCCTTAGGCCCAAGAATTGTATTGTAGATCTATTCACTGAGGATATTGCTTGCATTTTTACCAGTTGTGGTTTTCCTTAAGAGTCTCAGTCTGCTGCAAAGAGAAATGTCTTTGATGAGGCATGACAACTATACTTACCTGTGGGTATAAGGATAAATATTTAAACTACAGTCATAGATTATGCTGGTTTAGTAAAATGGTGGTAGTAGGTTGTTCTCTTACAGCCATGACCTCATTATCCATGAGTGTTTGGCTAAGCTGCCATATCAGGCATGATTTCTTTCCTATTAAATGAGCCTTGAGTCCGGTTAGAGAGCTGATGATGGTTACCACTAAGATGCGAGTATTGCACTACTACACTTTGAGGAATAGCTTGTCATGCATGTCATTGTTGTGCTTATAGGCATCAGAGCTAGGTAGGAATATTGGTTATGTTTCTCTTTTGGCAGCTTACAAAGCAACGTCTGGCACTGTGAAGGCTAGTCCCCAGGAAGGAGGCTTTCAAGTTAGATCCAGCTGGAATATGTTGAGTCCTATGTCTGTAGTACTCAGTGTCTTTAGTAACAGGGAATGACCTTCAGCCTCTGGGAGGAGATCAACGGTAAGAGAAATAATACATATTGTTTTATGATTCATTTGGACTCCTTTTATAAAAAAATGGAAACGAATTTCTCATGCCTAGTTCTGTGTTTTTTTTTTTAGGCTACAATTCTTGTGGGGAGCCGTGTCAACCCAAGAGGCATAATTTTATTTCTACTACAAAACACACACACACACACACACACACACACACACTCACACTCACACATATACTCACAAACATGTCTTATATGTAATTTTATATAAGTATAAGGTAAAATAATATTATTCCTTCAAGCTTTTAAAAACATGTTTAATGTTATTTATCCTTTTTTCCTTCCTTCCCTCTGAATTGACTTCCCTTCAATGTTCCCAATTAAATCTCTTCCTCCTTTTTCCCACTCCCCCATTAATATCATTTATATATTCCTAGTCCCTTCTCTTTGTCTTCCCAGCATGGCCCTTTATGTATAATCAAGAGTGACAACAGAAACAAGGCAAGTAAATAAGGGGCCATGCAGACTCTACAGACAGGGAGTTATACGTTAGCATATTGAAAGAGATTTTAAGAAACCTCAAAAGTAAGGTAAAAACAACAGTTTCATCAATTCTTAGGCTATGTTCAGGAGGCATCTTCTCGGTTTCCTGAAGAAGGGATATTAAGTTTGACTGCTTGGGAAGAATAGAAAGATTGAGGGACAAATGCATAGCCACAGGATATGACCTTATTTCCATAGCATATTTCCATTTTTACTTTTGATTTGTGGAGCCTTGTACATGGTTTCATAGATACAGAACAATTTCCTCTGATAAGGGCAAGTCCAGTCAAATTGGATCCCACAGAAACCCAAGCTCACAGGCCTTGCCTCTAAGGTTACTAAGGGATGGACATCCAATTACACTATTCTTTACAAGATTACCTACTAAGTAACCTTAAGGGCACCTGGCGAGTTGCCCACCTAAGGAGGTAAAACATGTACTTCACCAGCTGGTATCCACCAGAGTCAGGACAAATTATACCTAGACTTTGTGGCCCAGCTCTTACAAGGCACAGCAACATTTATGTCCTGAATCAGAGACATAAAGATGCTTACCAAATAATTGGCTATTTAAAATGCTAATAAGAGTTGTCACATAAACTTACAAGAGATGATGAGAGTGTGTGCAGAGAAGGTTCTAGCCACCTGTAAGGTGTGGCTTCACCCAGCATCCCTTAAGGAAGATATATGCCCTGAGGGAACAACCAATGCATGTTATGCAGCATTGCTTGTGATCGGTACCACAAGGATTTCAAGTTAAAAAAACAAGTGGGCTTTTGTATTCCCTGCATGTTCTGCATTCTCCCTGATGGTGGGCTTAAGGTTCAAAAAGTTTCCAGCATGTCATGCCCAGTGCCCTCTCTATGCCTTCTGCTTATAGAACAGGATGTGGGCTTTCAGCTGCTGCAGGGCCATTCCTGCCTGTCTACAACAATGGACTCCTATCCCTGTGAAACTCTAAGCCACAAAAAAACTCTTTCTTCTATAAATGGCAATAGAAACATTACAAAGACAGCCTGTGAAATCAGTGAGGAATCCACTGGGCTAATGAATGCTGTTCATAATTATGTGGATATTCATGGCCAACCTCTATGAGGGCCTGAAAGTGGACTCTTATTCTGCCCCATGAAGCAGCAAGGACTACTACCATGTGAGGTCCCACTAACCAATGTGCAGACAGTGACCCTCTGTCTCCAAAGTGCACTATTAATCAGTTCTATCTGCCAAGCTCGGGTAGTGGAGGATTAGACATTAGTTCTACCATCTAACTTGTAGTAGACCTTGATGTGGCAACCCTAGCCATCCCTACTGGGGCATATCATTCTTTGTTATCAGGCTCAGAACTCATTTTAAAAGAAGTAGTCAAATCTTAGGAGGACCACAGATTTACCGGGGGGGAATCAATGAAGGTTATACTGGAGAAATTAAGATTTGGACTCAGTTGCCCCAAACTTATATTTACATTCCACCTAAATCAAAAAGAAAACCTAGAGGAACTCCCAACTCTTAAATAAAGGAAGATATAGATATGTATAGCTCAACCCTGCAAAGACAGGTTTTGGGTTCTCAAATTACACTTACTAAGTAAAAAGAGCAATGGAGCATCACTTTGAAATGAAACTGTATTTACATGGTAAAATTTTGTTCAACTTCTTTACACTGGGGCTGGTGTGCTCAAAATTACAGAACAACACTGGTCCTAGCATGGCCTTTTCAGCCAGCTGCTGGCATCCCACAAGGAGTTGGTGACCTCTTAGGAACCATCACAAAGTTCTGTCAAGATTAGCTGGTAGGATATGAAGGCCATCAATGTGTCCTAAGGTCATATATCCTGCCTCAATGTGTCCATAAATTTCTTGGGTTGAGATATCTTGAGCCAACTGGGAGTCCTTTTATATAGCCTAAACAATAACATCTCTGAATATATGGCACCCCAGGGATTTAACTCTTTATGGTACAACTACCTTCCTAAATTGTCAAGGTAATTAATTATAAAAGGCTTGGTTGTATTGCGGTATCCTATGACTGACTCTTTTTGCTACTATCCATTGAGTTTACAAGGTACATTTTCATAGAATTGGTCCTGCGTCAGTTTGCTGTTAGAGAAACTTTTCTTCATAGATCAGTAGCTGCTGAAGAAGGTAAAATTAACTACTTCCACTGTTTCAGTGGACACAGAATGGTAGAGCAGTACCTGGAGCATGCCTATTTCCATCATGAAATAAACAGGGGGCTGTTACAGAACTTACAAACTGTAAACAAAGTCATGCTGACAATGGGGGTCTCCATAGCCATGACTGCCTTTACCAACTGCTACGCCATTATATTTTTATTTAATTATAGTTGACATAAATGACTGCTTGTTCCACCATTGTGTTAATGAGCAGAACTCTTTTCAGTCAGCGTGATTTCAGATGTTTGTCCTTTGTCCCACCAGGATTTACAGTGACTGCTCCTATGTAGTAGGAATGATACAAGTCATGGAGATAGCCTACATTGGTCAGATCTTGGATTAATAGCCACACTATCTTTTCCCAAGAACTCTGGCATCAAGGATGAATGTAATGCGTGAGCTGATCCCTTGGTCTGAGGGTCCCTAGTCTGCTTAACTGCTACTGTACAGTTTTCATAATAAAAGCCCATGATATTCATGCTTTATATGATCAAAACTCTTCCTCTTTTGCAAAGAATGTTCCATTTTTGGAGAACAAATTAGGCATGTATTTAAGCAATATATCCACTATACTCCTTCTTAGCCTGCCGTGCATGATGGCTGCATGACATAAGTAATTTCACAGAATTACATCCTAATGCTCCTTGGCAGATGGATGTTATTCATGTCTTATCCTTTGGGATAGTACAATTTGCTAATGTTTCCATTCCCATTTTGTTTATGCTTCTGTTCACACAGAGGAGGCTACAAAACATATCATTTCTCACTGCTGTGCTACATTTGCCATTATGGGCCATTCATGGGGCTTCATGACAGACAATACCTCTTCTTATACCTCTTCTACATCTATAAACACTTGTACCCAACATAAAATAGATCATAACATGAACATTCCTTACAACCTCAGAGATAGGCTATTGTAGAAAGATCTCACAGATGTATCAATCAGCAATTAAAAACACAAGCATGGAGAACTCTTTACTTCTATAAATAATATAAACAAGGCCTTATTTGCATTTTTAAAAAGTGATATAGAAGATGACCTCTCTGTAGTGGAATACCTTCCCTCCCCACAAAGGATGGGGGTGGGGGTGGTGTCAAACCTAAGGTGCTATGGAAAAAAATCATGATAAGAAATGTTTTGTCCTGTCCCTTGCTAATGGGAGGCCTGCGGTATGCTTACATTATTTCTAAAATCATGGATAACCACTTTGAGTACCTTCAAGGCAGAAAAATTCCTATGTATCAGGTGGAAAGTATGATCATAGGTATGAGGACGGTTGAGCTGGAGGTGACAGAGAAAATGGAAGGGCAGCCTTTGATTTATATGGAGCAGTCTCAGAGCAGGAAGGCTCCTGAACAAAGTACCATAGACACGGCATCACCATCATGTCAGATAAGAAGACATACTCCCATAATAAAGGAAGAAGCACTTGGCTTAGCTTTGGGAAATCACCCAGTGGTTTTATTTCTGATGTGCCTGGTTATCATATGCATGCAGGTAAGTCTGGCATGTGGTTAAGCCTACTGTACTAATTACTTAGGCCGTTGCTTTTTCATCCAGTGGCTGGATTATGTCTTTCCAAATATGTTTTTAATAGTGACTTCCTCCATTTTGGGGTTACCAATCTATTATTGGAGTCCTGATAGGCTCCATTCAAATATGATGCTATGTAGCCCACTGAAAAGACATTTACATATGATGTTCTCTGTTTGCGAAAGGTAATTACACTTATTCTGAATCAAAGCTGGCAAACAAAATCATGCTGTGCACCTGGCTGGCAAGGAAATGTTGCTCTCTTTTCTTTCATTTCTAGCCTAAAGATCAGAATGAAGGAGACTTAATATGAAAATTAGGGAACAGCGTTCCATAGGAGGCTATGTTGACACAAATAGCAACTGTGAGAATAGAATTATTGAGGAGTGCTCACTGTGGAGAACTTGCAGAGCCACTGTGTAGTTGATTGTAGATACTGTGTCTGTAAAAGCCACTGTGCTTCTAAACTAAGGATTTTGTTTCCTTTCTCTTCCCCCATCCCTTCTAATCCTGATCACATGAATTGTTTGTTTGGTTTCATGAGCATCAGCAGAAATTGCCTGAGTGGAAAGTTTGTGCCTATAAACTTGGCTCTTGGGAGAATAATGCAGAAGGTTATCCTTTTAACAGAAGTTTGCATGCTCTCTGGATAGAAAGCTACCTTGACTTCATATAGTAACAAATATCTTATAAGTTTTCAAGTTGTTCTGATGGACATTGAGCAGCATCACACAGGATGTCCAGGTTAGCCTAGGCTATAAGCCACCCAAAATAATAATAATTATGTTACAGATAGACCAATAGAAATGCATATGTTCTCATAGATAAAATAAGTAAAGTGATTTTAATTACAATTAAGGGTGCTGACTATATTTTCTCTCTCTCTCTCTTTTTTAGCTGAAAACTACCATTTGTGAGTGTTTAAAATAGCAGAAAACGGGGAACCAAGATTTGTGGCGAGCAGTGTGGACCATGTTTGGAAGCTCCAGTGAACAATTCAGGGAATTGCACAGATTTCTGAGCCAGGAACACCAAGGTCCCGACACCATGGCAGCAGGAGTGCTCCATGGTTCGGAGGGACCAGGGTGTGGAGGACCTGCATGCCTTTGCACATGGGAGGAGCGTGGATTTTCTCGGATCGGAGCAGCAGCAGCAGAGGCAACAGCAGCAGCGGCCGCACCAGCGGCAGTGGCTGAGGTTTGCAGCTCAGAGCCTTCCAGTGGAGGCGATTGGTGTGGTGGCCAGTGGGAGTTGCTGCGGGAAAGGGGCCTCTGGACAGGATTTGGGTCATGTGGTACCTTGTGACCCAAACTGGATTTGGCAGACAGTTCAGCCCCAAAGTCCCGGGTACAGCTCAGTGCTCAGTGCCATGGAGATGCTGGATCAGCGCAGAAAGCAATTCTGGCCGAGGCCCCAGCTCAGCTCAGCCACAACTCCCCTGCTGTGACGCAGGCTGCGCAGAGCGCTCAGTTCCACCAGAGGCGCCAGCTCAGTGCAGCAGCAGTTCTCCTGCTGGGACGCAGGCTGGGCAGAGTGCTCAGTTCCACCCTAGGCACCAGCTCAGTGCAGCCGCAGCTCTCCTGCTGTGACACAGGCTGGGTGGAGAGCTCAGTTCCACCAGAGGCACTAGCTCACATCAACGAGCAGTTCTGCCCAAGACACTAGCTCAGCTCAGCGGGCAGTTCTGGGGCACTGAAGCAGGCTGAGGTCAACATGCAGATTCAGCCCAGAGGTCCTAGCTAGACTTGCTGGGCAGACTAGGCCCAGAGATTCTAGCTGAGCTGTGCGCACAGGCTCGGCGGCCCCAAGACTCTGGCTGGATTATCCATGCAGTATAGGCCTGGAGTCCCGGGAAGAATTCAGCATGCAGTGTGGGTCCATAGACGCTGGCTGAGCTTGGTGCACAATTCCGCCCCGAGCTCGGCATGCAGTTTAGGGCCAGAGACCCTAACTGTGCTTGGCAGACAGATTGGGCCAGAAACTCTAGTGGAGCTTTTGGCTCAGTCTGGGCTCTAAGACTCTGGTTGGACACAGTGTGCAGTTTGAATTCAGAATTCCTGGCTGAGCTGGGTGGACGGTTTGGGCCTGAGTCAATAACTGACCACAGCACACACTTTGGGCCAAAAGCCCCTAGCTGAACTTGGTGCGCAGTCCCAGCCCAAAAATTCTGGCTGGACCCTGTGTGCATTTTGGGTCCAGAATCCGTAGCTGAACTCGGCAGACGGTTCAGTCCCTGAGAATCTAGCTGAGGTTGGCTCGTGGTTTGGGCACAGTGTCCCTGGCTGGACTTGGCAGGGAACTCAGAAGGCTGTGGATACCTTGGCCTGACCCAACACTCATTCAGAGACCCAGAATGATTGCAGGACCCACAGCCCAGGGGAGCTGAGGATCACTGGCTGTGAGAGTCCAAAGAGACAGGGCTAACCTCCTGCCATCCACAACAGTGAAGCATCAGAGCTTCCAGCCTACTGAAATCGTGAGAAAACAAGTGAATCTATCATCAGACTCCCTCCATCCAACTCGGGAAGCTACCCAACAAAAACAAAGACAACAAGATGTCTAAAGGAAAGCATTAAAGCATACGCAAAAAAACCCAAAACAACATGGCGTCTCCAGTTTCCAGCTATCCCAAAGAAAACAACCCAGAGAGCTCAAATACAACAGAAATAGAAGAAAATGACCTCAAACCCTTAGTAATGAGGATATTAATGGAGGAAACAAATAAAATTTGTAATCAAATGCAGGAAGACGCAGCCAAAAGGGTAAGAGACATAAAAGAAGCACATAGAGTGGAACTGGAAAATTTTCAGGAAAATGCAAACAACCAGATGAAAGAAATAAATAAAACAGTCCAAGCTCTGAAGCCCTATAAAGAGGCAATGGAAGAAACTCAGGAATATACAAACAATCATATGAAAGAAATAAAAAAATCAGTTCAAGATCTGAAGACAAAATAGATTCAGTGATAAACACACAGACAGAAGAAAGACAAGAATGTGAGACCTCAGAGAAGAAGGCGAGCAAAAAAGAGGACAGCTTTTCTAACAGAATCCAAGAGATAGAAGAGAGAATCTCAAGTCTAGGAGATACAATCACAGATCTTAAAGCAACCATTAAACAAAATGCCAAATATGGAAAACTCCTGACACAAAACATCCAAGAAATTAAGGACACCATGAAAGGAAGAATTCTGAGAATAATAGGCATTGAAGAAAGAGAAGATATCAGACTCCAACGCCCAGAAACTATTCTCAACAAAATCATAGAAGAAAATTTCCCCAATCTAAAGAAAGAGATGCCTATAAACATACAAGAGGCCTATAGAACACCAAATAGAATTGACCAGAAAAGAAAAACTGCCCATCACATAAGAATCAAAACACAAAACATAAAGAACAAAAAAAAAAATTAAAAGCTGCAATGGAAAAGGGCCAAATAATATTTAATGGCAAACCTATCAGAATTACACCCGACTTCTCAGCAGAGACCATAAAAGCCAGAAGGGCCTGGACAGAGATCCTGCAAACCCTAAGAGACCACAGATGCCAGGCCAGACTAATTTACCCAGCAAAACTATCAATAACCATTGATGGAGAAAATAAAATATTCCATGACAAAAACAAATTCAAACAGTACCTATCCACAAATCCAGCTTTACAGAAGGTAATAGAAGGAAAAATCCATCCCTAAGGGTCAAGCTACAACCAAAACTACTCAGGAGATAGATAAATATACCATGGCAAAAACACAACTACACAAACGCTCGATTGGAAACAACATCAAAATTAAGACTCTTAACAGTCACTGGTCATTAATATCTCTCAACATCAATGGCCTCAATTCTCCAATAAAAAGGCACAGACTAACTGAATGGGTGCATAAACAAGATCCAACATTCTTCTGCATTCAAGAAACACATCTCACCCATAATGATAGGCATTACCTCAGGGTAAAAGGTTGGAAAAAAATATTCCAAGCAAATGGTCACAAGAAGCAAGCAGGCGTAGCCATTTTAATATAGAACAAAATAGACTTTCAAGCAAAATTAATCAAAAGGGATGAGAAAGGACACTTCATACTCATCAAAGGTAAAGTCAACCAAGATGACATCACAATTCTGAACATCTATGCTCCCAATACAAGGGCACCCACATTTGTAAAAGATCTGCTAAAAAGCTTAAACCTCACATCGATCCCCACACAATAATAGTGGGAGACTTCAACACCCCACTCTCACTGAAGGATAAGTCACTGAAACAGAAACTAAGCTGAGAAATAACATCATTAACCAATGCCATGGGTCAAATGGATCTAACAGATATCTATAGAACCTTTTACCCAAACAAGAAAGAATATATCTTCTTCTCTGCACCCCATGGAACCTTCTCGAAAATTGATCACATCGTAGGTCACAAAACAAGCCTCAATAGATACAAGAGGATTGAAATAATACCTTGTATCCTATCAGATTACCATGCTCTTAGGTTGCAATTCAACAACAACAGAAATAACAAAAAGCCTACACGTATGTGGAAAC
Source organism: Acomys percivali (assembly GCA_907169655.1). Lineage (NCBI taxonomy): Eukaryota > Metazoa > Chordata > Mammalia > Rodentia > Muridae > Acomys > Acomys percivali. The sequence continues at coordinate 18,777,946 of OU015750.1, read as the reverse complement.
TAAACAACTTTCTGCTAAATGACACATGGGTCAGGGAAGAAAGAAAGAAAGAAATCAAGGAGTTTCTGAAATTCAATGAAAAGGAACAACATACTCAAATTTGTGGGATACATTGAAAGAAGTGCTAAGAGGAAAATTCATAGCACTAAGTGCCTTTAAAAAGAAATTGGAAACATCGCAAATAAGCATCTTAAGGACACAACTGGAAGCCCTAGAAAAAAAAGAAGCAGAAACACCCAAACGGAGTAGACATCTGGAAATAATCAAATATGGACTTTGTAAACTATTATTAATGCATAAAAGCATATTTCTCATTTAAATTTCTGTACTGGCTCACCGTTCTCCTCCCACCATTCCTCCTTTATTCTGTTATCAGAGGGTTGTGTACTCCCTCGATGGAAAGCTATCTTCACTTCAAATAACAACCAATATCTTAAGTGGTTTTCAAGTTGTTTTGACGGATGTTGTTGGGCCAGCCATTTCTGATTGTGTTTAAAATACACAAAGCCAAATGTACTCCTAGAGACAGTGAAATAAGTCAAATAATATATATTTCTTTCTTTTTGCAGTGCCTAAAAGATTATGTATAAAACTTTCAAAGTGGAGAAAAACAACAAAAGCCCTCTTGTATTTGTCATTTTCTTTATTCCTTGAACTTAAAATCATTTCTGAAAGAAAAAGAGACTCTACCTTGGACATTTCTCTTTCAACAGGATAGCAATGATTCTATACTAAATAGCATCAACAAGGTAAATGCAGGAAATAACTTTAAATGGACACATTTTCCTGTAAGAATTTGAGTACAATTGATATACTGCTAAGAAGATTCTGAAGGAAGAAGCAGAAATTATAATTGCTCCATTTTTCTCCACAGATAAAGGAATTTATTTTTTTATTTTTTATTTTTTGAAGTGTAACAAGAATTTTATTATTTTTTTCATTTTTTATTTTTCAGGAGATGTTTCTTTATTTTTATTTATTTATTTATTTATTTATTAATTTATTCTTGTTACATCTCAATGGTTTAAGTGAAAAGGCACTATCAGATTTCTTCATAAAAATAATAAAAGTATCACAAAATATTCATGATTCCAAAATTACTTAATATTTTAAATCTGTTTCTAATTATACAAAATTATTATTTAATTAATTATTACAACAAAAATACCATATCCTTTCAGGAAATCAAAGTGCTACATAACATCTTCCTGAAAACAGATTATCAGTGATACTTCAATAGTTCCTGGCTCTCTTCTCCCTGTGATTACCAATCAATACAAATTGTTTTTAATAACACAAATTGCCTCATGTTTATTATTTTATTGTTTTCAGATAATTTTTTAAAATTTAAAATAGACTTTTTCATAAAATATATTCTAATTATGGTTTATGTTCCCCCAATGTCTCTTTTCAGATCCTCTCCCTTACTTACCAAATCAAACCTATCTATACTCTTTCTTTTTTTAATGTTTTCCCCCTTTTTATTAAAAATATTTTTTGTCATAAAATATATCCAGATTAGGATTTCCCCTCCTTCTCTTCCTTATCTCCTTTCTCATCTGGATCCACTCCCTTTCTGTCTTTCCTTAGAAATGAACAGGTTTCTAAGAGATAACAACAAAAATAACAAAACAAAATATATTAAAAAAAGATTTTTTTCCAAGTCAGGGTTTCTCTGTGTAGCCTCAGCTGTCCTGGACTAACTTTGTAGACCAGGCTGGCCTCTAACTCACAGCCATTCTACCTGCCTGTGCCTCCCAAGTGCTGGGATTAAAGGCGTGTGCCACCACCACCCGGACATTGCATAAACGTTGGACAAGGCAAACTAACAGAAGAAAAAGAACACCAAGAAAAGACACAAGAGTCAAAGACCCACTCCTTCACTCATTTGGGAATCTCATAAAAATATTAAACCTACTGTCTGCCACAGCCTGGGTTGTTTGGAGATTTCCATGACACACAGTTTGCCAAAAACTCATTAGATGTATCCAAGTATTGGTAAAAGAAGCTTCACTTGATGACAGGAGATGATCAGTTGGGAATTGATTTCCATCATTATTTGGAGACTTCATTTGGATTCCCTTCATATATTTTAAGCAGGTTCCACCACCCTAGAGTTCAATGTCATCATTCAAATGCCCCTAAGTTCTAACTATATCTTTCCCCATTCCTTCCCTTCCACTCCCCAGCTGAATCTCCAGTTCCAGTTCCTGGCCATCCATAAAATCTATTTAATTTTCTTCTCCTGAGGAGATCTATAGGTCTCCCCTAGCCCTTTTATCTATACCAACCTTTTGTGGTCATGATAGCAGTTTGGTTATCATTTGCTTAATTGCAAATACTCACATATAAACAAACACATTCCATATTTATCTTTCTGATTCTGGTTTAGTATATATAGGATTTTTTTGCTACTTTCATTCATTTGGCTGAAATTTTCATGATGTCATTAAAAAAACAGCTGAGTACTATGTTTTTTATTCATTCTTCGGTTGAGGAACATCTAGGTTGATTCCAATTTCTTCCTATTGTGAATAGAGCAACAGTGAACATGGTTGAACAAGTGTCCTTGTGGTAGGGTGAAGCATCCTTTGGGTATAGGCCCATGAATGTCATAGCTGGATCTTGAGGTAAATTGATTTCCATCTTCCTGAGGAACTGCCCTACTGATTACAACAGTTGTTGTCCAGGTTTGCTTACTCATCAGCAATGGATGAATGTTCTTCTTATTCCACATTCATGCCAGCATAAACTTTCACTTGTATTATTAATTTTAGCCATTCTGACAAGCATAAGATAAAATCTCAAATCAGGTTTGAGTTACATTTCCCTATTTACCAAAGATGTTGGGAATTTTTCAGGCATTTGAGTTTACTCTATTGAGAATTCTGTTTATACCTATATTATATTTTCAATTATTTGGTTTTCAGTCATTTAGTTTTTAAAGTTCTCTATATATTTGGGATATTAGTCCTCCATGGGATGTGTAGCTAGTAAAAATATTTTCTTATTCTTTACATTACCACATTGTCTGAATTATGTTGTTGTTGCTTTTTGACATCAATAAGCTTGTCAGTTTTATGAGCTCCCATTTACTAATTGTTGATCTTTGTGCCTGTGCTAATGGTGTGCTGTTCACAAAGTCTTCTCCTGTGCCAGTGAGTTCAAGGCTAGTACCCACATTCTCTTCTATCAGTGTATCTGGTTTTATGTTGAAATCTTCGATGCATTTTGGAACTCAGTTTTGTGGAGGGTGAAAATTATGGATTTATATACATTCTTTTTACATGCAGTCATCCATTTTGACCAGCACCATTTGTGGAATAGTTTGTCTTTATACTAGTGTGTATTTCTGGCTTCTTTAATGAAAATCAAATATCCATGCTGTGTGGATTTATATATGGGTCTTTATTTCTATCTCATTGATTGGCATGTATTTTATGACAATACTACACTGTTTTCATTACCATCAGAACAAGAGCCAATATGTTAAGGTTGGACTAGTAAAGAGTAGGACCTATATTCACTTTGTTATTAATGATGTCTTTGGTACACACCTCTGGGTATAATAGATACTTATCCATTTTTTCCTTTAACTAATTGGTATGAATAACGTTGTTCTCTCTCTCATCTTCCCAGTTTTGGACATCATCTTTCTCAGTCTTCTGCTTTGTCATCTTATTCTATATCATCCTGTTTCCAATTTAATACTCAACATGAGACAGTGATAGAAAAAGGACTATGAAATTTCTTCAACTCTTACTCACCATTTGTTTCTTAAATTTTCAAATTTTAATGCATTGAAATTAGCATATAATTACATCATTTCCCTTTCTTGTTCTACCCTCCAACATCTTTAATGTACACTTCTTTCTTTCAAATTTATGGCCTCTTTTTGAAAATTATTATTATATATTTATGCATATAGAAATGCATTCTTTTCAGCCTATATCATCTATATAATGTACACCCACCCTCTCTCTCTCTCTCTCTCTCTCTCTCTCTCTCTCTCTCTCTCTCTCTTTCTGAATGACCACATAGTATTGAATAATGTAGTAGAGGGTTTATCTTTGGAAAGATATCTCTTAGTTTCCTGGTCTATAGAGTGAGTTCTAGTTCAGCCAAGGCTACACAGTGAAATCCTGTATCAAAAAATCAAAACCAAACAACCAAGCACACAAAACCACACAGAAACATTATAAGAATGTGTTCTCATTTTAATCCCAGGTGGGAGATATGGAGCTCCTCCACAGCAACTGACTATGATTTGTCTTGTGCTCTGGCGGGGGGTATGATTTTATCAACTATGAATAGTTTCTGCAGTTACATGAACTTTGAAAGTCTGGGGACTTCTGAATGTAAACAATATCTATCATATCTCATCTCTATCAGCTTAAAACATCTGTCTAAACCTAAAATCATTTTAACCCCTAAACAACTAAGCTTTATTGTAAGGCTAAACTATCTGGTCTTCAACCTCATCGGAGACTTGAGAAGGAATAAATCTTAATTACCCGAGTAAATCAGAAGTGCAGGTTAGCAGCTTCCAAAAAAACTGACAGAGACAGTTTGATACATGAACAGTTAAGATGTTTTCTTCAAGAGTGCCAAATACAAATGGCCAAAACACTATGAATTTAACATTTATATAATTCTTGATTGTTTCATGGTTCTTGTTATATGTGGCTTATTTTATTTATGTGTAATAATAAAAAGAAACATAATATTAAAAACAGAATATAATAAAAGCCCAGAAAAAAGAAATGCTGGGGACTTTTTAGAAGGTATGTAAATACTAGAATCTGGAGAGGTGGCAGGAGAGTGGGGTGGGAGGTGTTGCTGGTTGGCTGTTGTTGATTGCTACTGGTTTTGATTTGTTAAGTAGTCCTGTGCAAAGACAAAACAAGAATATTTTAGATATCCTGATGGAGACTATCAGGCTTTACCTAAGGAGCTCAATGGCTCTAATCAGCAGGAAGTGGTCTAATGACAATGTTGCCCCCTTTCTGACACCGACTTTATTCAGGGATCTTGTCCCTTTCCTCTATATCCTTTTTCCCCCTCTTATCTAGTGTTAGGAACTTGAAAGGGTGGAAGAAAGGAGGTGGAGAATGGTAGAAGAAAGAAGAATCCACAAAGTAGAAAAAGGCTGCTACACTTCTCTTTAAGATATTTAAGAAGGACTATCTGTGGTTCTTCTTTAAATATAAGAATTTTTTATTATAGATAATAAAATACTGTGTCTTTTGTCTGAAGAATTGAAGGCAATAATGTATAAAAGGATTTGGTCTTTTTATGGTGTTCAACATCTCTTCAGTGATACTACTGTGCTTCTGAGACACTCATGTGTGAGAACTAAACAGCTACTTGATTCTGAGGTCTCCTTTGTGAGACAGCCATTGTGGGGATGCTCAGACCATTTTGTGTAAGCTAAACTTATATACTCTATTAGAGTATCTATTCATTCTATTGGTTTTGTTTACTTAGAAAATTCAAATACACTAAGCTCATCATTATCTGGGTCTCATGTCTGGCCAGAAAGTTTAAAGAAGAAATCAGTGTTGGACAAAAAGCTCACACTGTCTTCACTACCACTCTGAGGTTTTCAAGCCTGGAATCTGTCTATTATTAATTCTATGCAATTGGCCATGTTAAGCAAAAGGTAGTTTGTTAAACAAGGATACTTATTTTGGGCATAGTCCATTTAATTAACTAATGATTTACTCTAAAGACCAGTGGAGTTTATAGTAGATTACAAGGTGACACTCTGAGTACTTTCTACACTTAGTAGAAAAAATTAATGTAATAATTTAATTATTATTATTATTTCTGTGAATTCCAACACTGTCACATGAATTATATATTTCGGAAAACATTACTATACTAAAAATGTGTTAATTCCCCTTGTTTCTAAGTAATAAAAGACAAGATTTGATCTCAGTGATTTTAGAAAGACAATTATATATACGTTTCTTTCCTACTGGCAAAGGTGGTCACAAGAATAGTTGATTGTATTATGACTTCTTTCTTTCTTTCTGTAATAGAAGTTTGCATGTAGCAGGCCATTGAAATCTGATATGCATTGCCTTTCTATAAGGTAAAACTTGTATCCTATCTCTGCTGTCATGCTTTGGCATATGATTTACATCACCTACAAGATGACCTGAAATGGAGGGGGTATATTCTTAGAGGAAGCTGTTTATACTATTTGTCTCTACCAGCAATCTTGTTCCTTCTACTAGCAATTTCCTCACTGAGAGTCTTCTTCAGCCTATGTGTTAGAATACAAATCTAGAACAAGACACATCTTAACATAAAACAGAAGCAAGGAGTATAGGGTTATTAAAAAGTCTCCTAAGATGTTAGAATTATTTAGTATTTAATACCCTTGTGAATTCTGCCTGCTACACAAAATGTGACAGTCTTACTTGTCATAAAAGAGATAGAAAAAACATCCTGTCTGGATGATTTTATAGACATTCTTTATAATTATCAGTTATATGAACTTGATAGGTAGGGTAAAGGAGCCCATTGTTAGAGCATCTTCACATCCCTTCCCTGGAGCCCAGCCTTCGAAAAATGTGGGTAGCTCCAGTCAGTACTATCTATGTTTAGAAGCAAACCTAATTGGGGTGTTTCACTGGCAAATACTGTATACACACCTGATGTTCTAGCAGAGTGTAGTAGAAACAATACTGTATGATTGCTGAGGTAGCTTAAACAATGGCTTACAAAGACACTTAAATGCTATTCTCCCAATCCAAAACATACTTGTCCTGTCTTGTCACATATACCTTTCAGATCAGAGTAGAGGGAGGAGGGCTAGACTGGGAGGATCAATTGGGGATGAGGAAGGGAGAGGAAAGTTGAGGGAGGAAATATGGGGAGCGATATCTAAAATTAAAGACCATTTGAGGAGCAGAATGGAAGTCTAATACAATAGAAGCTTCCCGAATTATATACAAATGTAAAGGCAACCTACGTAAAATCTCCAAATAATGAGGGAGTCAGAGTCCCAACTGGCCAGCCGTCCTTGTCACCAACTAAAACTTCCAATACCAAAATTGGGTTACATCTAATTCAGTTGTTGGCCAGAGGGGTGTCATGAAAATACCCAAACAATATAGGCTATTGCAATGACTATAGGTTACTATCCTCAAACTGACAACAAGGCCCCATTGCTGAAGACAACACATACATACTTCATTGAACCTGGAGAAGTCAAGCTGGTATCTTCAACCCTACATTGTAGAAACTTTTATATAGGAAGATAGGTTCCATGCTATCAAGAGAGAAACATAAACAGGAAGCCAACAAAAAACCCTTTGATCTACACTGCTGTACTCCCTGCAAAATACAATAGGACATTGATGGCATAAGGCTTGTGGGGGTAAACAACCATGATTTAAATCAATCATGATTTAACCATGATTCAATTAGATTGAATTCATACCTGACACTGCTTGGGTAGATTAGGTAGCCTGGACACATATGGTGAAACAAAATATCACTGTTTTAAAAGAAAGAAAGAAAGAAAGAAAGAAAGAAAGAAAGAAAGAAAGAAAGAAAGAAAGAA
>OU015750.1:18759364-18769970 GCA_907169655.1 Acomys percivali | reverse complement strand
GAGAGAGAGAGAGAGAGAGAGAGAGAGAGAGAGAGAGAAAGAAATGGGAGTTTTTGTTTCTTTAAAATCTTATTTCATGTTTTCTTTTAATGCCAGGTGTTGGGATATGAGGCTGCTTTAAACTGTCTACAGTAGCCTACCCTCTGGCTCTTGCAGGCTGTGAGAGAGGCATGATCTTTGCCAGCTGTCTATAGTTTAATTCTGGGGACTCTGAAGAGGAATAAATCCACAAACTCAGAGTCAGGGTGCTCTGAGAAAGAAGGCAGCTTCTGCTGCTCACTCGTGCTCCTTGTTGCTGTGGTTGCAGCTTGACAAGAAGTAGTTGGAGATTCCCTGCCTATGAACATTGGACTTGCCCCAAGGAACCCAATGACCCTAACCACCAGAAAGTAGCTAAAGAGAACCATACCTCCTCTCCCCACTAACCTTCATTCTCTCCTACCTGGTGTTGGAAGAGATTGGGGTGGAGAAGGGAGGTAGAGGCATAAGAAAACCCAATAAAGTAGGTAAAATGTATGCCTATGAGAGAGACAGAGACAGAGACAGAGACAGACAAGACAGAGTCAGAGAGACAGACAGACAAGAAAGAGACAGAGACAGAAAGACAGAGACAGACAAACAGACAGACAAGACAGAGACAGAGAGACAGAAACAGACAGACACAGAGAGAGCAGAGACAGAGAGACCTTGCAATATCTTAAATGGGGAATCATCATTAAATCTCTTCCCTAAGAGCTCAGAAAAATCCCATGAAAGAGGAATGAGAAACAATGTAAGAGGCAGATGGAGGACATCAAGAAAATAAGACCCTCTAAACCAACATGAGCAAAGCTCGTATCACCTCACAGAGACTGAAGAAACATGCACAGGGCCTGCCTGCTTGGGTCTGCACTGAGCCTTCTGTGTTTATATTATGGTTCCCAGTTTTGTGTTTTGATGAAACCCCTAGTGGGTGATGAGTTGGTCTTGTGTGCCTTCCCAAGGGCTCTTTTTCCTCTGTGTGTTTATCTCGAACAACTTCAATGTGCTCTTTTTTTTTTTTTTTGTTTTATCATTTTATTTTATTTTATCTTAGAAGCCTATTTACTTTCTAGTGAGCGACAGACATGGAGTGGATCTGGATGGAAGGGTAGGTATGGTGGAACTGGGAGAAATAGAGGGAGGAAAAACCACAATCAATATATATTATCTGGGGGAAGAAATCTATTCTCAATAAGTGGAAAGTGTCAAAAAAGAGAATATGGCCAAGTGGGTCCAATATAATTAAATGAGTACCGAATAGTCCCATCTCTGTTTGGAAAGGACTCAGGAAGAATAATCATAAAAAAAGCATCATTGCTGCCTCTGATGATGGAGGAAGAGACTACTGGCTAAGGCCTATGACCTCTAGAAGCTAATAAATGGAAACAAATGGGCTTTCCCCCAGAACTACCAAAAGAAGGGAGCTTGGCATTGACCTAGATACCATTTCATAGTATTGCCTTGTAGAACTATTGTTGTCATTGAAATAGGAATGGTCCAGATAGACTTGTATGTTTGAATGCTTGACCATTGGGAATGACATAATTAGGAAGTGTAGCCTTATTGGAGTAGGTGTCGTCTTGTTGGAAGTAGTATGTGACTATGGAGGCAGGCTTTGAGGTCTTATATGCTCAAGTTATGACCAGTGTGGCACACAGTCTCCTTCTGCTGCCTGTGGGTTAAGATGTAGAACTCTCAGCTCCTTCTCCAGCAGCATGCTTGCCTGTACACCACCATGTTTCCTGCCATAGTGACACTCTGAAACTGTAAGCTAGCCCTGATTATGTTTTGCTTCATAAAAGTTGCCATAGTCATAGCATCTCTTCATAACAATAGAAACTCTAAAACAGAAGTTGGTACCAGGGGCTAAAGTATTGCTGTGCTAGGCCTGACCACACTTATATTTGGAAGATGTGGATTTTGAGATTTTAGGTCATGAAAGCATCAGAATGCTCTAAGTATTGCTCAACGGTCCAAACTAGTAGAAGCATGGAATACAGGGGTGTTTGGGGTCAATGAACTGTGGGGGCCTGGTTCAAGAGGTGTAAGAAGATAAGAATTTTTATTGTGTTGTCTAAAGATTGTTCTTGTGATATTTTGGTGAGGAATGTGGCTACTTTCTACCCTTGTTGGAAGAATCTCCTTGAGGCTCTTAGATTAATTGTTTTGGCAAAGGAAATCTCAAAAAAAGCATAGTATAGACTCTGTCATGTAGTTACTAGTGTTCACTCTTATGAAGAGCATGTTAATGAGCAAGAAAAAATACAAAATATATGGTTCAAGGAGAAAAAGGGCACCAGTACGTGGAATAGAGTTAAATGCTATGCTCAAGGAGAGAAACAGATTAAAGATATTAAATGGAATAAAGGGAGTTGTGACCTCAGAGCAAGATCCTACTCAGCTAGGCAACCATCTTGTGAAAAGAAATAAAAGGACATCTTGTCTCCAGGCTAGATAGTACATACCTTTAATCCCAGCACTTAGGAGACAGAGGCAAGCAGATATCCGAGCTCAAGGCCAGCTTGGTCTAAAAAGCAAGTTTCAGGAAAGTCAAACACAAGCCTATGGGAAACAGGAAGTAGAATGTGATGTTTTAAATTGGAATGGTCCCAGACAGACTCAAGTGTTTGAATGCATGGCCACAGGGAGTTTGACTGTTAGGAGGTATAGTTCTATTGGAGTCGGTATGACCTTGTGGGAGGAAGTGGGTCACTGTGGAAGCAGGCTTTGAGGTCTTACAATGTTCAACCTACACCCAATGTCATACATGGTCTCCTTCTGCTGCTTGTGGATCTAGATATAGAACTCTCAGGACTTTCTCCAGAACCATACCTGACTCCATGCTACCATGTTTCCTGCCATGATGGTAACGTATTAGACTTCTGAAATTGTAAGCCATCCCCAGTTAAACATTTTGTTCATAAAAGTTGTCATGATCATGGTGTCGTTTCACAGCAATAGAAACCCTAACTAAGACAAGTATCAAACAATTAAAGTGAATTATGAAATCGACACTTTTTCTGGAAACTTGTTGCTAATGTTGATTTCCTTTCAAGCTGCATATGCAGCTGGACTACAGTCCAGAAATGTCTGGCTGGCTACTTATGCATGCAATCTGCACATACTCCTAAGGCCCCACACTCACTTCCATATTCTATTGCAACAGTCTTGAAATTCGTGAAAATGTCCAAATAAGTACCACCTGCCTGCTTATTATTTTGAACTACACTCACAGTGATGTAGGTGGGTCTGGTGAGGCTATGGACTGATATCTCACTGGAATTCTTCAATAAGGCACCACAATTTAGGAATTTGCTTTAAAATAAAATAAGACAAAATGTCAAAATAAACAATTCTCAATTCTTTATCTTCTCCCCTATCTCTCATTTTTAATCAGCAAGTGGAGTACAGCAAGCTTGAAGATGTTCCAAGAAATGTGAGAGTTATTAGATTGGGAGAGTATAAGAAAAATAGATCCATTGGCAATGCAGACCATAGCCCAGATTTTAGATTTTGATATATGAGTGAAATAAATTTTAATCATAGAAAATCTTTGATGCTTTATAGTTGTTTATTAGAAAAGTTGGCCTTTTTGAATTAAAAAAAGTATTCATGATAGTACAAAAGGCTTTTTTCTTTTAGCAAGCAAACCATATTTCTTTATATAGCAATAGATTTAACACTAATGGTAACAAATGCTCTAGCCATTTTAGTGGATAAATAAGAATAATCATGAGGAATGTTAAAATAACCTTGAACTTTTTTCTCCACTATTAATACAAGACTTTAGTTTTTCTATCACACAACATGAAATACATCATTTCTTGGTTCATGCCTCACATGAAGAGTTTGAACTTCATAATGACTTTATCACTATAAAATTAAAGTTAATAATCTACCATGACACAAAAGGTCTTATCCTTTAGTTCGATAATTATGCAGTAAAAGGAAGAAAAAATTACCTTCTTCTAGTTAGCTAACGAGAGGGTGATGTTTCTGGTGCCTTTCTCACCTCTTGATAATTCAGTTTAGACAACAGCTTTTTAAATGGTAAGAAAACATGGTATTTTATTTCTGGAGGAAGCTGTAATATTTATTTTCTTTTATTTGCATCCAGTTTTATCCTATTAATGTGTGTGTACCGGTATATGCATGTAACACAACTAAGAGGAAGGTCAGAGGAAAAGTTCTAGGAATTGGTTCTTTTCCAGGTTAAAATCAAAGGATAGCACCCAGGTCTTTAGGCTTGTAGAATATATGTGTTCGTTCACACAGGCATATCACTGGACCTTTTTTTATTTTCAAATTACCCCTCTGGAAACTAACATCAATTATATTTTCATATTGTGAATGTTTTTATTATGACTGATGTTAAAAATTGAAAACTTCATAAAATTACATATCTCTTTTTTTTGAAACATCATTAAAATAGTAGCCCAGCAATATTCACTATTAACTACAACAAAAATGAAAATCAAATGGTAATTCTAAAAATTATGAAATGCTTAAGCAAATTTCTGCTAGACAAAATGTGGTAGAAATGTTGAGAACAGAAGGCCGCAGTTGCTTTCAGAAGCTGAGGGGGTTGGAGGTGACAAAGAACTAAATTATTTGCCAGGCTGTATATGAGCCCACATTCACATTGATATCTATCTAGCTTACTGCAATATTTCTTTTTCTTGCAGGCTAATTTAATAATTTTAGACTTTGTCTTTTACTTTTACATATATGTGAAAACATTTACCTAGGAATCATCGATATGTTTGCTATTTCAAAAGTTAATATTCAGAGATTATGTCACCTTAAGAAATAAGATTGAGATAAGAATTTGCTCACCCTAAATCCAAATTTCCTATATTAGCTACAAACATTTGGTTAATCTATTTAATCTTTCCAATTCTGTTTCTAATACTTTTTATTTTATAAGTTAGAGATAATACTTACACCATCATGTCATCATGGTGATTATCCAGAAAATCATTATTTAAAACACTAGAATTATTCCTGGCACATAACTATATTCCTAGCTACCCAGGAGCTGAGACAGGAGGATCATATGAGTCAATGGGCCCAGTAATTTCAAAGCCAGGAGAGACATTATAAAGAGAACATGGCTCAAAACAAAACAAAAAAATAAGAAATAAATGATACCCACATACAACAACAATTGCACTTAAGAATAATACTTATTTTAATTAAAATAACATTGGTGATAACAGTAATTATAAAGAGCAGAAATTAAAAGCTGTGCCAAGGTTCTTCAAAATATCAAGACATAGAACACATAACATTTTGGCATTTAATCATGTTCAGTGAATGAGAGGCATTAGAAAATATGAATGTATAGTAAGAAAAGGTCATGCTGTGAAAACAATAAGCAGACAATAATACAAATAATTGTATACATCTGAATAAAGCTACATTTACTTTCCTTGTAAAAAGTAAGTACTTCTGGAAGCCCAAGAGAACAAAAACAATTAACTGAAAATAGTAAAATTGCAAGTGAATTGGTGATTCAGAATGGTTCATCTTAACCATTATGGGCCATTAAGTTTATCCTGCAACCCTCTGGGAAAGAAAAGATGTGTGGGAATCTGAATCTTCACAACTGAGGGTAAACACAAACAAGGAAAATATGGCTAAATATTTCATTACTACTATACTAAATGGATAAAAACAAAATATTTCATCTAAAATCCAAAATAAGATGTCTGACATTAAATCTTTACTGGAGCCATTAAAGGGGAGGGGAGAATGGGGAAAAGGGACATGAGGGTGGCACTGGGAAGAGAGAAGGGAGGGCCTGGGGTCACGATATAAAGTGATTAAATAAAAAATTTAAAATCTTGACTGTAGCCATGCTCAAAAAAATTTAAAAAGCAGTTACAAATAGGAAAGGAAGAAGTCAAAATGAAGGACTAGGAGTCAGTCAGATTCCCAGCAGGCAAACACACAAGAAAATAGGTTCTAGTTAGATTAATGTTCTTTTCACTTAAACGTTTAAAATGGCTGACTTCCTGCTTCTTCTCTGTCTCTATGACAAGCTCTCAGTGTGCTTTTACCTGTAAGGGAACTGTTCATATCTCATAGGCTCTGAGGGGTGGGGGGAACATATCAGTTTTCATTTCTTAGACAGGCTGATCTAAACCCTTATAATAGCCCAAAGTAGCCAATTCCACAAGGTAATAAAACACATCTCATCCTTGACATGAAATAAGCCCAGACATCCCAGAAGTCTTACCTTCCTCTTCCTCCTCTCTCGCTGTGTTTATATGTATGCGTGTTTGTGTGTTTATGTGATGTGTGTGTTCGTGTGTGAGGTTTTTATGTATTTGTATGTGTGTGTGTGCAATTGTGAGGAGTTGTATGTATGCTTCTACTCTTTCCATAAGCTGTCTGGTTTTTGAGACTTAGCTTTTCCTGCTTTTGAATTCTTTTTTCATAATAAAAATGTTATTGTTTCTTTTCAAATTTCACATCATGGACCACAATTTCACTTATGCCTCCCTCCATATCCACCCTCTGCCCTTGCTACCTCCTACCAAAAGAAAACAAAAAAATCAAAATAAAAACAACAGAAAGAGAATAAAAATAACTCATTGTAGAAGATGTGGTGTGTCATGGTGCACCACATAGTATACTCTTTGCCCAAACAGCTTTATTAACAATGTTCATTGCAATGAGTCCATAGTCTGGTTTAAAGCCTCTGACTTCAACTGTACTATTTATCATTATTGGATACTCACTAAGCATCCTGTTAGATAGCCTGTTGTTGTACTGCATCATGGATATCCTGCAGCTTTGGTTCTTCAGGACCAGCCCCTTCATTCCCTGCAACAGTTCACACATAAGGTACATCTACATACAGGGTACCCATATGTGGGGTAGATGATGAGGTAGGCCAACTCAAGACCCTGTAACTGAGCTTGGGTCATGGCTTTGTTGGTCAGCCCACCAGCTCTCCTTCACCCTTGCCACTAGGGTCAGCTCTCCAACTTTGCCTAACGGAGACGGCAGGGTCTGCTCTCCTGCTTGTGGCAGCTAAATTACAAGAAGTGGTTGCTCATGAAGATACACTCTAGGTCAGCTTTACTATACCCATGCCACCAGGGTCAACTCTCCAGTACTGCTCCAGTTGGTGCAGAGCCACTCTCTCTCTTTCAGACCCTCAGAGATGGCTATCTCATGACCACACCACCAGGGTCAGCTCTACCACACTGCCCAGGCAAGAGATCTGGTCCAGCTTTACTGCCTGTCATGGATGGTAGTTGGGCGAGGATCTTTCTGAGGCTCATGCCACTGCATAGCCTGTGGGGAGGGAGATGATGGTAGCTTTCCTGCATTTACATCTTCAGGGACAGCTTTATAGAGTGCCACAGCCAGAGAGGAGCAGAGACAGTTCACTTACTGTCACATTGTCTAGGCAAGGGGGCTAAGCCAGTCAGTTCTCCCATCTGTTGCCAAGTAGCAAGGGCAGGGAACTGGGTGGGGGGATCTCTCATGCACCCATGTCTCTGGCCAGCAACACCACCCTGAACTTGACTGATCTTGTCTGTGTTTTTCTTCTTTAAATTAACAGATAACTTTTTATCGCAAATCTCAATGACTTCATTGAACCAAAAATATCCTTGTTTGCAAATGATATGACCGTATGCTTCAAATACTATAAAGATAAAATCAACCCCCAAATCCCAGAAGATTCTTAGATCTGATAGAGTTTAAGTAAATAGAAGGCTATACATCCTCATGAAAACATTAGTGGCTTTTTGTTTACCAACAACAGACTTACTGGAAAAGAATACCAAGGGAAGTATTTTATCTCTTTTCTTTCACAGAAGAGAACCTAAAAATAGTTAACCAAAGGTATTAAACACCTATTTAATGAAAATCATAAAGCACCAAGGGGTGGGGTAAAGAAAACACAAAAGATAAGAAGAACTCCAATGATCATGCATTGGTGGAATAAACACTATACCAATAAAAGCTGCATACAAATTTCCAATGGTGTTTGTGCAGGTTGGATTTAGGTTAATAAGCTAGGCTGTTTTGGAAGAGGGAAACTTAACAGAGAAAATTCTCTAACTGGAATCTGTAGGGAAGGCTTTAGTACACTTCCTTAATTAATGATTGGCATGAGAATACCCAGGTCACGGTGGGAAGTATCTCCACTGTGCAAGGTCCTGGGTGCTAACAGATAGCCAAGCAAACCAGGAAGAGTAAGTTACTGAGCAGCATTCCTCCGTAGTCCATGCATCAGTTCATGACCCTAGGTTCTTGCTTGAGTTCCTGCCCTAACTTTCTTGGATTATGGAACTGTAATATGAAGTAAAATTTTTCCTCCACAAATTACTTTTGGTTATAATGTTTTATTACAGCAATAGAAAACAAGTAAGCATTTGTTTAGGTATCACACTACCAGCATTTTATTATGTAGCTATAATATTCAGAAACAATATGATACAAACATACATATGATATTCTGGAGGAATTGAGATGACTTGGTAAATGAATCCAAGCAACCACAGCTATCTGGTTCTTAACAGACTTGCGAAAAATTTACAACAAATAAAAGAATAGACTCTTTAACAAGTGGTGCTAGAAAAACAGATATTTGCAAACAAAAGACTGAATCATGCCTGAATTCTTAGCAAGAGCATACAGGAACTTATCTCTCATACTATTCAATCTTAAATCAAAGTAGAATAAATCCCTTAATAGATGATGAGAGAAAACACTGGGGAAACATTTTGAGAATAGCTTTGAATAAGTCAAGAAAAACCTAGAATTTTAAATAATGGAATTTCATTTCCTTACAAAGATTCTTTGATGAAAATTGAAAGGTAATAGACAACATCAAAAAAGGGAGAAAATGTTTGCCAACTACTAAACTGTGTGTGTGTGTGTGTGTGTGTGTGTGTGTGTGTGTGTGTGTGTGTGTGTGTGTAACTTAAATGACAAAAAAGTTAATATCATCAATTAGTCAATTAATAGGCAACTGAATTCATTGGCTACTTTCCAAATGAAAATGTACAAGTAGCCAATAATTACAGGAAGAAAAACATCCTCAGTTATCAGGGAAATGCAAATAAAAGCTAGAGTGAGATTATATCTCCCAGAAATCAGAACGGCTGTCATCAAGAAAACAAAAAACCAACAAGGGAAAAGGAACCCTCATAAATCATTGATAAGAATACAAATTAGGTCAACTATGCTGGAAATGACTAAGGAGATTTCTTAAAATTAAAATAAGAATTATCCCTGTGTTTAACTGTACCACAGCATGGAATATAACCAATGGAATAAAACTCAAGTGGTAACAGCTATGACTATGTCTATTACACAAATATTGTACAGAGTACAAGTAATGGATGCACCTAGATGGCTATGTACAGGTGACTAGGTAAATAAAAAATATCTGGTAAAACATGCATACACCTCACACACAGTGGCAAGAAAGAAGAATGAAATGATGGTATTTGGAGAAAATTTACAGAATTAACTTTTATTATATTTAGAGAATACAATACATGAAAACAAATATTATTATAACACACTCCATATCCTAACTTCTAAAGTCTTACTCCAGGGTCAAACCCATACTTATTTTTCTGAAACCTGCCTGTTAAAGACTGGGTCATACAGCCAGGGTCCCAGCCTAGCCTGACCACCATGCTTGTAATACAACCACAGTTAACCTCTATGCTGTATTTCTTCTTATTGGCATCAGTTTACTAATCCCCCTCTTTGTGACTTCCTTCATCCCACTAGGTAGATAAACTGCCTACTCCCCCTACCCCTCACATGCCTGGGGCTTATCTTGATCACACAGCTTGCATCCTGGAATAGTCTGACCAACCCAGTCTGTTACACAGACAGACTCTAGGCAACTGCCAGGAAGTGCCCTATTTTCAACCCCACCCCACACCTAACCTTTACACCAATACAGATCTACACCCACATTCCAGGCTTGGAACTTGAACCACATCCTCTATACTAGCCAAATTGTCTCTGTCCATCTGACCCAAATTAATTGCAACCTCTAGACCTAAGTTTCCCCAACATCAGGAGTAACAAAGGAAGACCACTTGGCCAGCTCTCTTCATAATAATACCAACAATATGAAAGATCAAACCTACAGAAGCGTACCAACCCTGAAGGAATGCTTGCTTTTGTTCACCTAGATAAACTTCAGCACACAGAATGTAAAAGAAATACTAGAAATTTAATCAAAGAATTCAAGATTAAAGAAGCCACAGAGAGCTCGGTGTAATTAAGAAGAAAGTGTTAAAGGAGAATAAATGCCTGAGTGCTATAAGGTTGATGAGAATGATGAAGATAAATTAGGATTTGGTGTTGTGATTCAATGAAGAAGTAAAAACAATGAAGAACTGAAGCTGAACTGAAAACAAAATGGCCCAGCTAGAAAAATTAAAGGAAAGCCTTACAGGTAGAATCAGCCAAGCAGAAGATAGAATATCAAGTCTCAAAGCTAAAGCACAGGATCTACATCCAAAAAGCAAGTAACATGAAAAATTAAAACACACACACACACACACACACACACACACACACACACACACACACA
>OU015750.1:18736339-18759354 GCA_907169655.1 Acomys percivali | reverse complement strand
ACACACACACACACACACACACACACACACACACACACACACACACAAAGTAGCATACAGGAAAAATAGGACACTATGAAAAAAGAAAGCTTAAATTATAGATATATAACATTATAAGGAGGAATATCTTAGTATTCTATTCTATGAACAGACATGAGGGCTATCGTAACTTTTTTAAAGGAAAACATTTAGTTGGGCCTTGCTTATTGTTTCAGAAGTTTAAGCCATAGTCATCATGGTGTGGAGCATAATGGCATGCAGAAAAGTACCATGTCTTCATGCTGGAGGAGTAGTTCATATCTGTATATCCAGATCTGTAGTCAGCAGGAAGAGAGAGCCTCTGAGCATGGCTTGGGCCTTTGAAAGTTCATAGTCCACCCAAAGTCACATACTTCCTGCATCAAGGCTACAGCTACGACAACAAGGCACAACTCTTAATCTTTCCAAATAGCACTAGTCCCTCAATATTCAAATAGAAGAGCTTATAGGGGCCACTTTTTCAAACCACCACAAAGAATCCTAAGTCAAAAACACAGATACATATTCAACATTACAAAGGAAAACTTCCCCCAAAGAAAGACATTTCCATACAAATACAAGAAGCACACAGTGCAAGAGAGGGAAAATCATCACAGTATGTCACAGTTTAAATTATTAAGTACATATGAAAAAGAAACTGTATTAAAACAGATACTTTCTCAATGGAAGCTTTAAAATCAAGAAGAGGCTGGAGTACTATATCCTCAGTTCTTAAAGGCTATGGTAGCCAACGTAGTCTAATAATCCTAGCAAAACTACCTGCTGTGATTGAAGGACAAACAAAGAATTTCCATAACAAAAGTAGCCTAAAATGTTTGTATACAATAACCCAAGCTTAAAGAAAATTCAGGAAGCATTATTTCAAGATGAAGAGATAAATGGGCATAGCCAAGAAACTGTGGAAATAAACACAGAGCTATAATTATTAAGACACAAAATGGCACAATACCAAACAACAACAACATAATGACTACAATTAATACACACATTTCAATAATAACTGTAAATATCAATGGCCTCAATTGTCCAATCAAAAGATAGAGACTTAATGTATCAAGAAACAAAATGCATCTATCTGTGGCCTTCAAGAAAAACATCTTAGTTTTAAAGATAGACACCACAACAGGGTAAAAGAATGAACAAAGGTGATCTTATTATGTAGGAGCAAGAAACAAGCCAGTATTACTATGCTAGTATTTAACAAAATAAATTTCAAACTAAAACTAATCAGAACAGATAAAGATACTTCATACCAATCAAAGAATTAGTTAACCAGAAAGATATTACTATCCTAAATATACATAGATTAAACTCTGGAGTACCCAATTTCATAAAACATCTATCTACTACTAGATTATGTCAAAGATTAACATCAATCAACTAATGGTAAGTAATTTCAATATGTCTATTTTCTTTAATAGACAGAAACAATAAACAATGAAACACTTAACAGGCATTAAGACCAACAATTAATAAGTAGAGCCTCATGAAATAAACAAACAAACCAAAAGACTTTTGAAGCAAAAAATACTATCGTTCAAGCAATATGGTAGCCTACAGAGCAGAAAAATAAGTTTATAAGTTATACATACAATGGACATCCAGTATCTATGATGTATAGAGAACAGCCACATCAAAACGTCAAAACACCAGAGAACGATTATCCCAGTTAAAAATGGAGACCAGAACTAAACCAAGAATTCTCCAGAGTTGAAACACAAATTGTAAAAAAACACTTAAAGATTGTTCAACATCCTTATGTAGCAAGGAGATGCAGAATGAAGATACATTGGCATTTCATTTTACCCTAGATACATTTGCTTACCTGTGTTTATTAAAGTGTCAGGGTTGGAGAGAGTAGAAGAGTTTGTTGAGGTACTTGATGCTTACTCCTTGTAAAAATGATGTAGAAGAAAGTTTTCCTTGTTTCAATGCATTACGATAATACATTATCCTATTGTGAATGGCCTTAGCTTTCATCAATAACTTGGTTAAGGTGGAGTCAGATTTTTCCAGGATAAAATTACATTCACCTTGTAATAAGTCAGTGTGTTGTCAGAAATTAGATAAAACTATGATGCTTATTTTAGCACATGTTTTTCTATATTTCAGTTCATTGTTGCTTAACCACATAAGTTTGGACCTTTGTAACAAAGGTCATGTATACACATTACATAGCACATGTATGAGGAAATGTAATGGTAAAGGCCTACTCACCTCATGCCTGCCAAAGTAAAAAGGGAGGATCTTATTCCTACCACTCCGCTAGAAAACAACTTCCCAGTAACATGGTTTATTAAGCATAGGTGTTTGTACCAGACAAACCTTTACACGTGGGCTTTGGTGATTTCATATCCAAACTCTAGTGACATTAGGAGAAATTTAATGTAATTTATTCATAAGCATGTGATGGAATTCATCAATGAGGCCATCTGTCCTGGAGTTGATACGGTTGGTTTGGCAGAGAAAGGAAGGGAATACTTTTAATTACAGTCAGTTCATCTAATAAATAAGGGTTGTTTAATTTATTTCCTCTTGTGTAGGTTTTGATAGTCCCAACTTTTCAAAACAATACCTGTTGTATTTTATTTACTTCACTGAATATATTTACAATTTATTTTCTCCATCTTAAAAGATTCTTTAAGAATTTTATGGCTGCACACAACGGAATAGGATGATATCCACTCACTATTGAACTTCTCCAATTCTCTCTTGTTCTCTTCACATCTATACTTATCAACTCCATGTTCTCTTTTTCTTATATTTATTAACTCACTAAGTCCGTTTAGTGTTGCCCATATGTTTATGGTGTGGTGTTATCCACTATAGCATGGACAATCTATGAGTGGTCAACTTGCCAAAGAACATTTCTTTTCCTCCTTTGACAGGTATCAGTTGTCAAGAGGTCCTCAGCTAGGGGTGAGCCCTCATAAGATTCTCCAACATTTATGCTGAAACTTAGTTTCTTTTACTGAAAATAAATGTTTTTCGTATTATATTTCCTGATTACAGGTTCCCCTCGCTCTACTCCTTCCAGTTCCTCCCTACCCTACCATCAAGATACAACCTCTTTCTGTCTCTAATTAGAAAGCAAACAGGCTTCTAAAAGACAATAACATACAATTTATATCCATAATTAATATTATATGATAAAACAAATGCACTCAAATAGGACAAAACAAACAGAAGAGAAAAAGCCCCCCTAAAGGCACAAGAAACAGCTATAGATACAGAGACCAGCTCATTTGAACATTCATGAATACTATAAAAACATAAAACTGAAATCCAAAATATAAATCAAAGGACCTGTAGAATAAAAGAAAAGAAAAACGGATTTAAAAGAAAAGGTTTTCTTAAAGAAAGAAAAAAACAAAACCCACAACAGAATGTTATGAGACAAGGAACCTATCAATATGCCTTTGAGTTATTGAGCTCATTTTCTGTTGGTCATCTATTGCTGGGCATGTGGCTTTCTGTTACTAGGTGATGAAACAGGTGAAGTCAAGGGTTGAGAGAACATTGAGGGTTTCTGCAGACAAGGCTTAAAGAGCCTCAGTTGCCTTTCCTCGGAAGTGGCCAAGCCAATACATTGCAAGGCAGATGACATTCTTCAGCCACAGGCTCTGGGCACCAAGTTCATAGACAATTACACACACTTGGGGTCAGGGGGGAGGGCTGTACAGACTGATGCTATACGTAAAGAGGCACAGCCTTGTCCCACCCACCTCTCTTCTCTGCTGAGCTAGACTCACTGTTGCGACACAGTAGCCCATGCAGTGGTTTACGCTTAAGAGTAGTTGGTTTATTTAGAGAGTGGCCTCTTACGTCTCCATGACCCCTGCTACTAGGAGTCTCGGCTAGAGTCACCACCATATCCTCCTAGTAACCTACCCTGTTTTAGTTCTCCAGCTTGTCACAGAGATGCACTCACCCATGGTTTCTCTTCTGTCTGCAAGCCCTCTGTCCTCCTGCCCCTGACCTCCCCGGGTCTTATCTTCACCCTCATTTCTGCCCATACTTGATATCCTACCCTGTTGCTTCTCTTCAACTACTACCTCTTTCTATTCTACTTCTCCTTCTGAGAGAGATTTAAGTATCGTCCCTTGGGTCCTCCTTGTTACTTATCTTCTTTGGATCTGTGAGTTGCAGTATGATATCCAGTACTATATGACTAATATCTGCTTATAAATGAATACATACCAAGTGTGTATTTCTGGGTCTGGGTTACCTCATACAGGATAACATTTTCTAATTCCAATCACTTATCTGCAAATTTCATGATTTCCTTGTTTTAATAGCTAAGTAGTATTCTATTGCGCAGATGTACTATAGTTCCCTTATTCATTCTTTGGTTGAGGAACATCTAGGTTGTTTCCAGAGTCTGGCTATTATAGATAAAGCTGGTATGAACATAGCTGAGTAAATGTCCTTGCTGTGTGGCAGAGCATCTTTTGAGTATGCCAAGGAATAGTATAACTGGCACTTGAGGAAGAGCTATTTTCAATTCTGAAAAAGCACCAGATTGAATTCCAAAGTGATTGTACAAATTTTCACTCCCACCAGCATGTGCTATCCCCTTTCTTCAGGTCCTCACCAGCATGTGTTATCACTTGAGTTATTTATCTTAGCCATCCTGATGGGTATAATGTGCAATCTCAGAGTCATTTTGATTTTCATTTCTCAGATGACTAATGACATTGAAAAATTTTAAAGTGCTTCTCAGCCATTCAAGTTTTCTCTGTTGAAAATTCTGTTTAACTCTGTACCCCATTTTAAATTGAATTATTTGGTTTCTTGGTGTTTAATTTCTTGAGTTCTTTATATATTGTGTGCATCAATCCTCTGTCTGATGTAGTGGAAGGAGAGGAACACCAATTCACCCATAAAACCTCCGACCCAAAATACCATCTACAAGATGTACAAGGATGAAGGTGGAACAGAGATTGAGGAAATGTCAATCCAGTGCTTGGCCCAATTTGAGACCCACCCTATGTTAGAGAGCTATTAATGATACTCTGCTATGCTTACAGACTGGAGCCTAGCTTAGCTCTCCTCGGCAGGCGCCATCCAGCAGTGTATCTAAACAGATGGTGAGACTCACAGCCAAACATTGGGAAGAACACAGGGAGTCTTGTAGAAGAGTAAGGGGGAAGACTAGGACTTGAAGGGGACAGGAGTGTTATAGGATCTTTGATCCCACTGTGATTCCTGAGATTGAACTGTAAATTGCTTATTGAAGTTGAGCTCTAACACAACTTTAATCCTAGAAATTTCTGTTTATTGTAAACAGGTGGTTAAGGTGTGGTTCAGCCAACCTTACATACACACCTTTAATCCACAAGCGATCTGTACACATGATTTAATAAAGTTATCCCTAGGTCAAGAGGTGGAGCAAGAAACAAACTGACAGGGATAAAAGAGAAGGAGGGACTTTGAGTTGAGGAATATTTAAGACAGAGTGTAGAAGTAGAAGGGGCCCTTGGCCCTTTAGCTCTTTAGCTTGGGACTTTAGCTTAGCTTCCTAGATCTTGAGCTCCTCAGCTCCTTGGCCTTTTGTTTTTTTGTGCTAGCAAACCTTTGGCCTTGGGTTTTTTGGCCTTTTCCTCCTGGTCTGTCTGCTGAGCTAGTGAGCCTTTTGGACCTTTTCCATTGGGACGTGAGCTGAGTAAGAAGTTCTTCTGGGTGCTTTCTCTGCCGAGCAATCAGGGTCTCTGAGAAACACCTGGGTCCTGAGTCTGTATTGGTAAAGTACAACTATCTGTAATTTTTCAATTAAAACAACACAGGAACTCTACAAGAACACCAACAGAGCCAACTAACCTGGGCCCAGGGAAGGGGAGTCTTATTGATAGTGATACACCAATCAAGAACTATGGCTTGACCTCGGGTTCTTACACATATGTAACTGATGGGCCCTTGGTCTTAATGTCAGTCCCATAAAAAGAAGAAAGGAGGCTGTCTCTGACATGGACTCTACTGCTTACTTTTCGATCACTTTACTCTACTGAACTGCCTCACTAGGACTCAGGGAAAGAAGATGTGCTGAGTTCTGATGTAATTTGATATGCTGGTGTGGGTTGGTAATTAGGGGTGTTTCCCTTATCTGAGGAGTAAGGGAGGGACTAAGGTCTGGATGTGTAGTGAATTAAAAAAAAAAAAAAAAACCAGTAGGTTCATTTTTGAGTGAGACTTGCCTGGAGAAAACTACGTTTTCATTTAAAAGTGTTTATCAATTGGTCGTGCTTTGCTGCAATTTTTTCCTGGATTGATCTTATTAAGATAAGTACATCTGCTGTGAGCGGACAAGGGCTATAGCCACACCAAGTCATGGGTCTCTAGAGTCCTCTGACCAAAGGATAGGTCAATGAAACAGAAGCTAAACTGAGAAGTAGTGACACTAATGAATATTGTGAATCATATGGACCTAACATATATACAGAACTTTTCACCCAAATGCTACAGATTATACCTTCTTCTCAGCTCTCACCACCTCATGGAACATTCTCCAAAAATGACCATATAGTAGGGCACAAAGCAAACCTCAACAGATACAATAAGATTAAACTTTTACCTTGTATTCTATCAGACCATGATGGACTAAAGCTCAACCTCAAGTACAGCAGAGATGACAGGAAGTCTACACACACTTGGAAACTGAACAACTCTCTACTCAAATCATCAATGTAATCTACCATATGAACAAACTGAAGGAAAAAGAACACATGGTCATCTCCTTACATGCTGAAAAAGCGTCTGCAAAATCCAACAACCATTCATGTTTAAAGTCTTGGAGAGATCAGAGATATAGGGCACATACCTAAGCATAGTAAAGGCGATATACAGCAAGCCAAAAGCCAATATCAAAATAAATGGAGAGAAACCCTCTAAAATTAGGGACTAGACAATTCTGCCCACTCTCTCCATAACTCTCTAATATAGTACTTGATGTTCTAGCCAGAGCAATAAGAGAAAAAAAAGAAGATCAAAGGAATCCTCATTGGGAAGAAAAAAGTCAAAGTATCCCTATTGGCAGATGATATGATAGCAAACATAAGTGAACCCCAAATTTCCAACAGATAACTCCTACAGCTGATAAGAACCTTTAGCAAAGTGTCTGCATAGAAGACTCATTTTAAAAAATCATGGACTAGACAAGGTTTTTCACTCTCCCCATATCTCTTCAATACAGTACCAGAAGTCCTAGCTCAAGCAATAGGAAAGCAAAAGGAGATGGCATCCATATTGAAAAGGAGGAAGTCAAAGTATTGGTATTCCCAGATGATATGATATGTGACCTCCAAACTTCGACCAGAGAACTCCTACAGATGATAAACCCCTTCAACAGAGTGGCTGGATACAAAACCAACTAAAAGAAGTCAGTTGGCCTTCTGTAAAACATGTCAAATGGGTTGAGAAAATAATAAGGGAAATTACACCCTTCAAAATAGCCACAAACATTAAAAAGCATCTTGGTGTAACTCTAACCAAGCAAATGAAACACTTATATGAAAAAAATTTCAAGTCTCTGAAGAGGGAAGTTGAAAACATTATCAGAAGATGGAAAGATCTCCCAGGTTCGTGGATCAGGAGAATCAACATAGTAAAAATGGCCATCTTACAAAAAGTAATTACAGATTCAATGCAATCCCTATCAAAATACCCACACAAATTTTTAAAGACCTCAAAAGATCAATTCTCAACTTCATATGGAAAAACAATATACCCAAAATAGCTACAACAACCCTGTTCAAAAAAAAATCCTTCAGAGGAATTTTCATCCCTGATCTCCAGCTGTACCATAGAGCAATTACATCTACATGTTCCTGGCATCCAGATAGCCTTGTTGATCAATGGAATCAAATCGAAGACCTAGAAATAAACCCACATACCTTGAGTTTTGTTAATGAAGCCAAATCCATACAATGGGAAAAAAGATAGCATCTTCAACAAATGGTGCTGGTCTAACTGGATGTCTACATATAGAAAAGTGCAAATAGATGAATATTTATCACCATGCACAAAATTAAAGTCCAAGTGGATTAAAGACCTCAACATAAAACTTGAACTCACTGGCACAGGATACAACTTCCTGAACAGAATACTGATAGTTCAGGCTCTAAGATCAACAGTTAGTAATTGGGACCTCATGAAACTGAAAACCTTTTGTAAGGCAAAGGACACTGTCAACAGAACAAATCAACAGCTTACAGACTGGAAAAAGGTCTTCAACAACCCAAAATCTGACCAAGGGCTAATATCCAAAATATATAAAGAACACAAGAAATTAAACTCCTTGAAACCAAATAATCCAATTAAGAAATGCTGTTCAGAGCTAAACAGAGAATTCTTAACAGATAAATATGGAATGGCTGAGAAACACTTAAAGAAATGATTGATGTCCTTAGTTATTAGGGAAATGCAAATCAAAACCACACTGAGATTCCATCTTACACCAGACAGAATGGCTCAGATAAAAAACTCAAGTGATGGCACATGTTGGCAAGGATATGGAGAAAGAGGAACACTCATCCATTGCAGGTTGGAGTGAAAACTTGTACAACCACTTTGGAAATCACTCTGGTGCTTTCTCAGAAAATTAGCAATAGTGCTACCTCAAGGCCCAGCCATACTACTCCTGAGAATATACTCTAAAAATGCTCCACCACACAACAAGGACATTTGCTCAGCTATGTTCATAGCAGCCTTACTTGTAATAGCCAAAATCTGCAAACAACCTAGATGTTCCTCAACTGAAGAATGAATAAAGAAACTGGGGTATATTTACACAACGGAACACTATTCAGCTATTAAAAACAAGGAAATCTTGAAATTTGCAGGCAATGGTTGGAATTAAAAATGATCATCCTGTGTGAGGTAACCCAGATCCAGACACACATGGTATACGGTCACTTGTAAGTGGATATTAGCCCAACTTAGATGTCCTCCAAGAGTCTACACTCAGTGTGGGATCAGGACAGACATTAGGATTCCCTGCTGGACTCCGGGTGGAGTGCTGAGAGTGGTATGGAAGAATGAGGGGATGGAAGAACCCAAAGAGTCCAGGAACCCCACAAGAAGACCATCAAGACTGACAAAGCTGGACCCAGGGGGCCTGCATGAACTGTTGCACCAACCAAGGACAATGCATGCATTAAACCTAGAACCCCTATTTAGATCTAGCCAATGGACAACTCTATGGTTGTGGGGAGGGCTCTGATTACTTCCTCTTGGTGGAAAGGGCTGGAGACATAGAAGGGGAAGAAGGCTATCCTGATGAGACCTGATAGGCTGTGGTCATATGATGGGGTAGGAGGTACCATTCTGTCAGAGGTCTAGGGGAGAAGAATAGGGCAAAAGGGTGAGTGAGGGACAGGGGAATGGGAAAATACAAGTGAGGGGATAACAGTGAAGATGTAAATCTGAATAAATTATAATAGCATTCAGACATTCACATAAGCATCTGATAATCACTCATCCTTTTGAATCTCTTCACTCTCAGTTTTGTTTTGTTTTTGTTTTGGGGGGGGGATCTTTTTTTTATGACTCAATAATTATCCATGCAGTCCAGCATAGCTTCAAACTCACAATCCTCCTGACAAATGCTAGGATTACAGGTGGGTGCTGGCTCTTCTATACTCATGATATTCCACCATCCCTGAACTGAATTTGGTCTTCATGACTCTTCTTCGCTGACATGTTTCTTTCTGTCAGTATGTGCTGGGACGGCTTCTCCAAAGTATCATCTTAGCTAGCTGTGCATTCCTAGGCACTGGAGATGGAGCTTTTTTTGCCCTGCTTCTCTAACCCCATTTCTCAATAGTATTCAAGCTCTGCCTTTCATCTTCTTTGACTATTGATCAGAAAGTGTCTTTTTATCTCATCTCCCAAGTCAATAAATTTCATATTTATTATGGAAGAAACAGATGGTTCTTCTAGACAGGGCTTGACCTACTCCCTTTATCACAGGCTCTTCTATTTACCCAACCTCAACAATAAGTATAATTTCTCACTTATATTATTTGTCTTAGCTTTCCTGGGCATTGATTATTTAAACTCAGGCATGAGTAAATTCATCAAGTCAATGTGGAATTACAACAAAAGAAGCTACTACATCTAATGTGTCCTATTATTTTTAAATGCAAGATGAATGTTGTATTACCATAAATTATATTGCTAGTATCTAAAATATAATTCTAACTTCTTGTTATTTTTAAATATATACATGTAATTAGGTAAATCCTATAATTCTTAGGGACAGACTTCTCTCATTTTTTTGTTAATTCACTTAAGTAATCAGCTACATTTTGTATACTATCATGTTAATGGATAAAATTCAATATTCTTCTCAAATAGATTTTACTCCCAGGAACATTTGATTTATAGTATTCATCTATGCTTCAATACTATTCATTTCTATGTTTTTGTGTTAAAAATAGTAATAAATATAAAAAATAATTATTTAACTGTACCAGATAATATTTTACATTAAGAATAAAATATTGTTTAAAACAGCCTATTACCAGTCCTTCTGACTTTAGTTTATATTACAAAAGTGGTTCCTGTTTCCTTTGTGTCCTTTAAATGAGAGAATAAGAACTCAATTTCAAGAGATTTGGTCACCCAGAAATCTTCCTCTGTGTTCCACTTCCAGTATATTAAAATGTTGTCCACAAAAAGCTATTGGCTTATTGAATAAGTGAATCTATAATAGTTAATTCGAGTTATAGCTAGATTTAAGATGTGTTAAGCAATTATCAGCATTAGTATATATTTCACAAAACACGTCACCTCAAATTTTACTTTAAATTTGAAAAATATAGAGTTACAAAACCACTTTTATTACCTTTCCTTAAACTTTTGTAAGATTATTTTTAATGTTGTTTTTGCTATGTTATAGTAATAAGGTTTTATATAAACTACTATCCTTGTTAAAAGTTTATAATCTCTAATGATATAATGAATTTGTAATAGTCAATATGAGTAAAATTATTAATGTGTGTTGCGGGAGTGAAGCAGCTGGTGTCCTTGTACCTGATGACATGAGAAGAGACTCCTGTGCTTCTGTTCCAATCACTTTGCTTTCTTTATTACTGGACTCAGACCCTGTGAATAGTGTTGCACTCTTCAGGACAGGTTTTTGCTTTTGTCTAAATCTTCCTTGAAAACTGTCATGGAGAGTCCTTGGTGTCTTTCTATAGTGAGTCTAAATCCTGTTAGCCTGACATTGATATTAATAATCATATTTCATTAATTGAATATTAATTTCTAAATCTTCAGAAAAAAATCGTTAAAAGAGAATTTCATAATTTTTGTCACTTGATTGACATTTCAGTACTAGGAGTTCCCAAAAGTCAATGAGCATCAATTAACTGCCTTTCAGATCTTCACATGATGGTTGTTCTCAAGTGGGTCATAGTATTTGACAAAATAAAATGAGTGAATCTAATCAACAATGCAGATTTTTTCTCATAAAAGACAAAATAGTTAATAAGGTATAATTTATCCATAATTCCTTTCTTTTACTTTAATTTATTATTATTATTTTAACATTAAATTTAACATCCAGGACTTTATTCCTCAATGAAATTTAAATAATCACTTTTAATATATATTATGTATGCAAACTACCTCACTACTTAGCTGTGACAACAAATGAAATAAATAATTTTGCTCCAAGAAAACTACAATCTAGTAAATTATGAAAATTAATGTAAACATAATGTCAATTAAAAGGAATAAAATACCACAGGCTGACATACATTGATTTCACAGTTTATGATTCATGAAGAATAAATGATGTACTAATTAAATAAGTTGGGAATCAAAACAAAAGGTAATTAAATTCCCTGGAGGACAAAGGCCAAGATTAAGTATGTAAATGCTTTATGAGCAAACTATAAAAAGAGATTCCCTGTTCATGGAAGAAATGAAGAAGAAACATCAGTGAAAGTTGATCATAAATAAGTCAAAAACAGAAATAAAACCCAAGGGAAACCTTCGATTCTAGAGATATCTCAAATCATACTGGTGTTTATGTACCAACAAGAGTAATTAGAGATACCTGAAGACTGTAATACTTGTAATTCACAGCTACTCAGAAGTTTAACTTCATTTGTTTTCTAGACATAGTACCATATTAGCTTTACACATTCTTTGTTTTTATTGATAAATGTGTTACATTAAAAAATTACTATGTCTCATTTATAACATATAGATTTTTATTATTACACATGAAGAAAAGAAACTACATACACCAGGAAGAACCATGAGAAAATCAGGAATTATATAAATATTACATTCATAGTGATTTGGCTATTTGTACTTAGCAAACCTGAAGTAAACATCTTTCCTATCTTGTTGGGTCTAAATTTCTGAATGAAAATCAGTATCTATCATATCTTATCTTTATTAACTTAAAACATCTATCTTGATCTAAAAACATCTTAACCCCTAAGCAATTAAGCTTAATTGTAAGACTAAACTATCTGGTCTTCAAACTCATCAGAGACTTGAGAAGGATTAAAACTTAATTACCTGAGTAAACCGGAAGTGGTGGTTAGCAGCTTCCAAAATGGAGAAATGACTTAAACAGTTTACACTGTGAATTGTCACCCAACACTCTATAATGGAGCATCATCTTTGGCTTTCTAGCCCAATATATCTGACAGACATAGTTGCGAGTCAGGAACTACTGAGGACTTGCTTATCCTGTCTTGGCAGAGTTTGGCTGTTAACTCTGCCTGCATCTAAGCTTGCCCATTTTTGGGGCAGAATTCTGACTGTGGCAAAACAAGGACATTTTGCCCAGTGGCTGCTTTACCACATTTGAAGCCAACTCCATAAAGAAGTTCTTTGATGCTCCTCATCTTCTTTGAGGCAAGCTGGGTGTTACCAGGTGTTAACTTGTTTTGTCATCAAAGAATCTTTAAAATAATAAAAACATCTTTAAATTTCATATTCTGTAGGTCTCTGGGTCTCTTGAAGACCTTACTTAACTATTTTGCCTTATTATGTCTATAGGATCATATCTGTCTGTTAGACCAGGATACATATACTTGTGATAAAATTAGACTATTATTTGACATGACCATGATTTGTTCTCCTAACAATTAGCTTGTATTACTTAATTATCCTTTCAAGGTATTGGAAGTATATTTTGTATTATAATTGAGTTGGATGGATGTAATACTCATATTATAGTAGAAAAAAATATATATATACATATATATAATATATGTGAAGACTAACCTTGGATTTGAATTCTATACCAATGTATCAGAATTACACTTATTTTTCATCAGTATATAAAATTCTATACCAATGAACTAAAAATAACCTTATTTGTGAGGAATAAGGCCTTGAGTTGAGGAGTAGAATCAATAATCTACCTTTTGTTCTATCCTCCCTCTATATTTCTATATCTTCTTTTCTTTCTTTTTAGGTTCTATCTCCTTATCTATGAAAGAAAGATAAAGGAAAAGGGAGATATCCCTGAATCAAACCTAGTTTTCTTTCTGTATAAGACCAATAATAACTTATAACCACCTCCCAATGAAAATAAGCATCTGTAGACCAAGCACCTACCCAATGCCCCTTAGAGGAGGAGACTTCATTCTCTTAAGATTTCTTCAGGCTGATTTAGTTTCGTCACTTGAATTATTTATCTTAGCCATTAGGATAGGTGTTAAGATGGAATCTCATATCCATTTTGATTTGGATATCCCTGATGACTAGGGAGCACGTCTTTAAGTGTTTCTCAGCCATTGGTATTCCTCTGTTGATATTTCTTTGTTTAGCTCTGTACCCCATTTTTAAATGGGATATTTGGCTTGGTGTTGTTTAATTCTTGAGTTCTTTCTATAGTTTGGATATGAGCCCTTTGTCAGATATAGGGTTGGTGAAGATCTTCACTCAGTCTGTAGGCTGTCATTTTTGTTTTGATGACTGTTTCCTTTGCCTTACAGAATATTTTCAGTTTCAGGAGGTCCCATTTTATAATTGTTCATCTTAGAGCCTGGACTGTTGGTGTTCTGTTCAGGAGGTTGTCTCCAGTGTTAATGAGTTCAAGGCTCTTCCCCACCTTTTTTTCGAACAGATGTAGGGTGTCTGGTTTTAAGTTGAGGTCTTTAATACATTTGGACTTTAGTTTTGTGCACAGTGATAAATATGGGTCTATTTTCATTTTTCTACATGTAGCCATCCAGTTAGACCAGCACCATTCATTGAAAATGCTATTATTTTTCCATTGTGTAGATTTGGTTTCTTTGTCAAAACTTAAATGTCCATAGATGTCTGGGTTTATTTCTGGTTCTTATATTTGATTCCACTGGTCAACCAGCCTATTTCCATGCCAAGTACCGTGTGTGTGTGTGTGTGTGTGTGTGTGTGTGTGTGTGTGTGTGTGTTGCTCTATGGTACAGCTTGAGATCAGGGATGGAGCTTCTTCCAGAAGATCTTTCATTTTACAGGATTGTTTTAGGTATTCTGGGTTTTTTGTTTTGTTTTGTTTCTATATGAAGTTGAGAGTTGATCTTTCAAGGTCTATAAAGAATTATTTTGTAATTTTGATGCGAATTTCATTGAATCTATAAATTGCCTTTGGTAAGATGAACATTTTTACTATGTTGATTCTCTCGATCCATGGACATGAGAGGTCTTTCCATCTTATGATATCTTCTTCTACTTCTTTCTTTAGAGACTTGAAATTTGTTTTTTATATAAGTGTTTCACTTGTTTGGATAGAGTTACACCAAGATATTATATACCATTTGTGGCTATTGTAAAGGGAGTAGTTTCCCTAATTTCCTTCTCAGCCCATTTGTCATTTGTATAGAGCAGGGCTACTGATTTTTTAAAAATTATTTTATTTTTGTACATATACATGTATACTATTACACATATATACAACAGATTATTTTTGGCAAGAAGAACCATGACACAATCAGGAATTATATAGATGTTGCATTTTTAGTGTTTTGGCTATTTGTATTTGACAGCCTTGAAGAAGACATCTTTCCTATCTTGGTGCATCTAAATTTCTGAATGTAAATCAATCGCCATCAAATATTGTCATTATCAACTTAGAACACCTATCCAGACCTAAAAACATCTTAACCCCTAAACAATTAAGCTTCATTGTAAAACTGAGCTACCTGGTCTTCAAGTCCCTCAGATACTTGATGGTCTAACTGGATGACTACATGTAGAAAAATGAAAATAGATCCATATCTATGACCTTGCACAAAACTGAAGTCCAAATGGATTAAAGACCTCAATATAAAACCAAACACAAAAATCTGTTAGAAGAAAAAGTGGGGAAGAGCTTTGAGCTCATTGGCACAGGAGACAACTTCTTGAACAGAACACCAATAGCTCAGGCCATGAAATCAACCATCAACAAATAGGACCTTATGAAACTGAAAAGCTTCTGTAAGACAAAGGACACTGTCAACAGAACAAAACAACAGCCTAGACAATGGACAAAGGGCTAATATCCAAAATATATAAAGAACTGAAGAAATTAAACACCACCAAACCAAATAATCCAATTAAAAATGGGGTACAGAACTAAAAAGAGAATTCTCTCGAGGAATATCAAATGGCCAAAAAACACTTAAATACTCAACATCCCTAGTTAACAGGGAAATGCAACACAAAACAACTCTGAGATTCAATCTTACACCTGTCTGAAAGGCTAGGATCAAAAACTCAGGTGACAGCACATGCTGGCGAGGATGTGGAGAAAGGAGAACATTCCTCCATTGTTGACGGGAGTGCAAACTTGTACAACCACTTTGGAAATCAACCTGGTCCTATCTCAGGAAACTGGAAATAACTCTACCTCAAGACCCAGCCATACCACTCTTGGGAATATACCTAAACGATGCTCTACCATACAACAAAGACAATTGCTCAACAATGTTCAGAGCGGTTTCATTTGTAATAGCCAGAATTTGGAAACAACCTAGATGTCCCTCAACTGAAGAATGGATAGAGATACTGTGGTACATATACACAATGGAATACTATTATTATATATGTGTAATACTTATATTCTGCTATTAAAAACAAGGAAATCTTGAAATTTGCAGGCAAATGCAGGGAACTGGAAAAGATCATCTCATGTGGGACTAGAGATTTTTTTTAGTTGACTTTGTATACAGCCACTTTGCTGAAGGGGTTTACCAGCTGTAGAAGTTCCTTGTTAGAATTTTTATTGTTACTTATGTATATTATCATGCCATCTGCAAACAGTGATAGTTTGACTTCTTTTTTCCTATTTGTATCCCATTTATCTCCTTTAGTTGTCTTATTGTTCTAGCAAGAACTTCAAGTACTATATTGAAGAGATATGAAGAGAGTGTATAACTTTGTCTTTTTCCTGATTTCAGTGGAAATGATTTAAGTTTCTCTGCATTTAGTTTGGTGCTATATATAGGGTTGCTGTATATTGCTTTATTATGTTGAGGTATATGCCTTGTATTACTGCCCTTTCCATGACTTTAAATATTAATCAGTGTTGAATTTTGTCACATGCTTTTTTGGCATCTAAGGAGATGATCATGTGGTTTTTTTTTCTTTCAGTTTACTTATATGATGGATTTCTGTATATTGTTCCACCCCTGCATGCTGATATGAACCCTACTTGGTCATGGTGAGTGATATTTTTGATGTGTTCTTGAATTCGGTCTGCGAGTATTTTATTGAGTATTTTCATGTCATGTTCATAAGAGAAACTGGCCTGAAATTCTCTTTCCTTTTAGAGTCTTTCTGTGGTTTAGATATCAAGGTGATTGTGGCCTCATATAATGAGTTTAGTAATGTTCCTTCTGTTTCTATTTTGTGAAAAAGTTTAAACAGAATTGGTATTAGGTCATCTTTGAAGGTCTTGTAGAATTCTGCGCTGAATTCATTAGGCCCTGGGCTTTTTTTGCTTGGGAGATTTTTGATGACTTCTTCAATTTCCTTAGGAGATATAGGACTACTTAATTAGTTTACTTGATCTTGGTTCAATTTTGATAGTTGGTACCTATCAAGGAAATTGTCCGTTTCACATAGGTTTTCAAATTTTGTGGCATATAGACTTTTGAAGTATGACCTAATGATTCCATGGATTTTCTCACTGTCTGTTGTTATGTCTCCATTTTCATTTCTGATTTTGTTCATTTGATTACTCTCCCTGAGTTTGATGATTTCCAGCCATCTGCTCCTCTTTGGTGAATCTGCTTCTTTTTGTTCTAGAGATTTCAGATGTGATGTTAAGTTGGTAATATAGGATCTCTCCAATTTCTTTATAAAGGCACTTAGTGCTACGCATTTTCCTCTTAGCACTGCTTTCATTGTGTCCCATAAGCTTAGGTATGTTGTGCCTTCAGATTCATTGAATTCAAGATTTTTTTCCTCTTTTTTGTTTCACTTCTTGTCCAAATATCATTGAGTAGGGAGTGGTTCAGTTTCCATGAGCTTGGAGTCTTTCTCTTGTTTTTGTTCTTATTGAGATCCAGCTTTAATCCATGGTTGTCTGATGTGGTGAAAGGAATTTCAATCTTTTTGTATCTGCCGAGGTTTGCTTTATGAAAAATTATATGATCGATTTTTGAGAAGGTTCCGTGGGGTACTGAGAAAAAGGTGAATTCTTTCACGTTTGGGTGAAACATTCTGTAGATATCAGTTAGGTCCATTTGGTTCATGACATCTATTAGTTTCATCATTTCTCTATTTAGTTTCCACTGCAATAATCTATTCGTGAGAATGGGTTGTTGAAGTCTCCCATTATTAAAGTGTGGGTTTCAATGTGCAATTTAAGCTTTAGTAATGTTTCTTTTACAAATGTGGATGCTACTGTATTTGGGACATACTTGTTCAGAATTGAGACAACATCTTGGTGTATCTTTCCTTCAGTGAGTATGAAGTGTCCTTGCCTGTCTCTTTGGTTTAGTTTTGGTTGAAAGTCTATTTTATTCAATACTAGAATGGCTACTCCAGCTTCTTTCTTTGGTCCATTAACTTGGAATATCTTTTTTCAGCCTTTTACTCTAAGGTAATGTTTACCTTTACTCCTGAGGTGTGTTTCTTGTATGTAGCAAATTGAAGGATCCCATTTTCGCATCTATTCTGTTATCCTTTGTCTCCTTATTGGGGAGTTGAAGCCATTGATATTGAGTGATATTAATGACCACTGGTTAATGGTTCTTTTTATTTTGATGTTGGTAGTAGTAGAGTGTGTGTTTGTGAGCTTCTTTTCTTTTGTTTTTGTTGGGTGGGGTTATTCATTTCCTTTGTTTCCTGTGTAATATTACCCTCCTTGGGTTGGAATTTTTTTTCTAGTGTTGTCCATAGAGCTGGATTTGTGGTTAGTTACTCTGTGAACTTGTTTTTCTCGTGGAATATCTTATTTTCGCCATCTATGGTGATTGAAAGCTATGCTTGGTATAGTAGGATGAGTTAGTATCTTTTTGTTTGGTCTTTTAATCTCTACATGACTTCCATCCAGGCCCTTCTGGCTTTCATAGTCTCTGTTGAGAAGTTAGGTGTAATTTTGATAGGTTTACCTTTATATGTGACTTGGCCTTTTTCTCTTGCTGCTTTTTAATATTCTTTCTTTGTTCTGTTCATTTAGTGTTTTGATTATTATGTAGCAGGAGGACTTTCCTTTCTGGTCCATTCTATTTGGAGGCTTCTATAGTTTTTTTTTTTTTCATATTTATGGGCATTTCTTTATTTGGGTTAGGGAAGTTTTCTACTATGATTTTTTTGAAAATATTTTCTGGGGCTTGCAGTTGAGAGTCTTCTTTTTCTTCTATCCCATGATTCTTACATTTGGCATTTTCATAGTGTCCCAGATTTCTTGGATATTCTGTGTTAGGAGATGTATAGATTTAGCATTTTCTTTGACTGCCATCATATCTTCTATCTCTGATAGTCTTTGTTCCAGCTTTTGAATTCTGTTGGTCATGCTTGTGTCTGTAGATCCTGTCCTCCTCTCTCAGGTTTCGATTTCTTGTATTATCTTAGATTGTGTTTTCTTCATAGCTTGTATCTCTTGTTTTAGGTCATGAAACCTTTTAATCATTTCTTTCTCCTGTTTGTTTGTACTTTCTTCAAATGATTTGTTCAATTCTTTCTTTATGTATTCCAGTTCTAGTTTGAGGTATTTATTTTCCTTTTTTAAGGCCTCTATCATTTTCATAACCTCATATTTGAAATTCTTAGCTTGTGCATCAGCAGAGATAGTATCTCCAGGGCTTGTTGTGGTAGTGGGACTGCTAGTTTCAGTTTCTGGTGGTATCAAATGGTCGTGGAGACTGTGGGTTCTTACACTGACCTGTCCCCATTGTGATATCTCTGCTTGGAGTGCATACCCAGTGTGTACTTGGACCTTGGAACTTTCTGTGGATTTCCTAGGAGAGCTGAGGTCAGATCCTCTAGTGACTGTGGCTCTGCTCGTTGCTAGAACCCATAGACACAAGGGATATTGCAATCTCAATCTAGTTCTGTGCCTCAGGGAGTTCAAGAGCTGTGCGCCAGACAGGCGTTTTGTGTCCTGTGGGCATGCTGCGGCTGCTTAAGAACCAATGGGCTCTCTCTGTGGTTTTTCTGGGAGACCTGAGATCAGATCCACTTGTGATCATGACTGTAGATTCTGCTCGGTCCTATAATCCACAGACACTGGTGACTTTGCAGACTCAAGCTAGTTTTGTGTACTAGGGGTTTCAAGCGCTTCCCACCATCCAAGCATGTGGTGATCGCGCTGGCATGTGCTGCCTATTAGAGAACCCAGGAGGTCTCTCTGTGGCTTTTCTGAGTGAACTGAGATCCTGACTGTGGAGTCGGCTTCGTGTTAGAACCCACAGACACTGATGATTTTGCAGTCAAGCTAGTTCTTTACACTAGGGAGTTCAAGAGCAGCCCCTGCCCTGCCCCCGCCCCCCGCCAGGCATTTTGGGATCCGTGGACACGCTGCAGCAGCTTAGGAATCCAGGCACTCTCTGCTTTTTCTGGGAAACCTGACATCAGATCTGCTTGTGATCCCTAGTGTGGGGTCTGCTCGGTGCTAGAACCGTCAGACACTGATGATTTTGCAGACTCAAGCTAGTTCTGTGCACTAGAGAGGGTTTAAGAGCTGCCTGCCAGCCAGCCATGTTGCGTTAGTGTTTGGAGGTGTGAATCTGTTTCTGTGGGGACCTGGGACTTTGTGGTTGTTTTGTCCAGTGGCCAGAGGCCAGACACAACCGTGCTCCACAAGATTTGCATCCCTCTCACCTGTGGGTCACCACTGTTGTTGTTTTGTGATTCTCAAATCAGTGCTTGGGTTGTTGAATAGTCTCTGCTGTCCTGCTGATCAAACAAGGTGTGTGTTAGGTGCCGCCATCTTCGATCCCCAAGGTGTTACTTGTTAAGAAATCACATTAAGAAGATATGGCCAGGTCTGTCCATGTCACAGCAAAAATAAATAAATAAATAAATAAATAAATAAATAAATAAATAAATAAATAAAATTGCAAAACAAAACAAAAATAATATAGACACGTTTAGCATAGTCTTCAGAGGAAATATTATGCTTCATTTGGGAGCTACAAGGAGCTCATTGGAACCAGAGATCACACCACTAAGAGGAAAGGGAAGCAGCTTCGGCTGTATCTGGAGCATCACCACAGCACAGAGCCAGATTTGCATGCATTGCGCAGGCTCCTGTGCACTCGAGGAACAAAGAAAATCCTTCAGAGCTCTGGAGGGAAGAGCGATGAGAAGCACGGTGTCATCTGCCCTGTGTGAACAAAGAACATTTTAAAAATTACGATTAGCACTTTAGTAACAATGCCATTTTAAGGCACTTTGGATGCTCTTGTTCTTAATCTCACAATTCTTACTGTCAAAAACTCAGTCACTGCCAAGTCAAATGTCGTCTCTTATTGAGGTTCAAACTGAGCACTGAAGTAACAAATAATATTTCAACTAGTTCAAGAGAGACAATTCTGGATAGGACAATAATAGTGAAGTTTTATCTACAGTACAATCTTTAGGGAAACTGAATAGGGTATTTTGACATATCTTCTTTCTAATATTACTCTGATGCAAAATACCAAAACCAGACTCTCTAAGGAGGAAGTAGAATACCGTGATGAAGATACAGTAAAGTTTATCCAGGGCATAATGATCTTTCTATATTTTATTGCAGAATAATTTATTTGGTCTGGCTATCAGAGGAGTGCTGGGAAGAATTTTTCATTGTCATTAAATAAACCCTAGGATGGTATGGCTCCTGTGCTGTGGTGGTCCAATCAAACCCTATACAATTGTCAAAGTCTCAACAATATCCTTACATTTTTAAAAAATCCTGTCTATATTTTTCTAATACTCTGAACTCTATCAGTCCTCCTGCTTACTTAAAATAAATGTGTTAACCAGAGTAAATTTATACCTTTGCAAATAAGTAATAAAGTAGAAAATAGCACTGGATATGTATAAAAAC
This sequence comes from Acomys percivali, assembly GCA_907169655.1. NCBI lineage: Eukaryota > Metazoa > Chordata > Mammalia > Rodentia > Muridae > Acomys > Acomys percivali. The sequence goes on along the minus strand of OU015750.1, from coordinate 18,737,843 downwards.
TTCATGCATTTTATAGAGGTGTACATGCAGCCTTGTTAGTGTTGGTAGACTGATGTATATGATAATTCATACCATATATATGATAATTCAGCAGCATAAAATAATTATTCATACTACATCTCGACGTAACTTACCATCTGATTGTTTCCTGAAAATCCTATCAAAAATCTACACACTGGTAAGTGTCAACATAAAATGTACATTGATAATTGGTAATGAAGGAGATGGGTCATCCTGTCAGTAGAGTGGTAAGTCTCCCTCCCCCTTTTTACTGTTGTTTATATTTTTAAATTTTATTTTATTAATTTATTCTTGTTACATCTTAATGGTTATCCCATCCCTTGAATCGTCCCATTCTTCCCTCCCTACCATTTTCTCCTTACTCCCCTCCCCTATGACTGTGACTGAGGGGGACTTTCTCCACCTTTATATGCTCATAGGGTATCAAGTCTCTTCTTTGTAAGTCTTGTCTCATGGAACTTGAGGGAGGGCATTCTCTGTAGGAGTGTGCACTGTGTTTATTTGTTTTCCATAGATAAGATACTGCCTAAAATTGTACAAAGATGCTATCTTATGAAAAATAAAATGAATCAAAATGGTCTTTGAGCAATTATAATATAAATTAATTAAAATGAAATACAGTTTATTTTTACTGATAGAAAGCAGTAAATTTTACAGAAGCAATACTATGTTTTATGACATATAGACTACTAACTGGCTTTGTTTCTATTATTAAATGTATTTAATTGTTTCAGTTTGTTTTGCATGTTTTTCTTTCATAATCTTTCTTCACTTAATATCATGTGGATTCACTTGTTTTGAGAAGGCTACTGCAGATAGGTAGCTCTAACATCAGAAACATGTTGGCTCATAGCTCTAAGGCTTAGACTCTGCAGCCAAATTACTTTCTTCTGAGGTTGTTATCCTTGTCATGAATATAGACATCCACCTCCCACTATGCCTTTAGCATGGTCATGTACACACACCACTTTCCTAACTACATCATCTTATAAAATATAAATCCTATTGGACTAAGGATCACACCAATCATATCACTTTAGCATAAATTAGCTCTTTAAAATTCCTACTGCACACATAGTCATAATATTAGGGATTTCAATGTACGGATTATGTGGGAAATCAAGCCATGATCCCATAATGCCCAATAGATTGAAGATCTCTGAGAGAAGCCTGAACATTTGGGCTTAGAAATTATTATGCCTTTTGCCTTTTGAAATCTTATAACATTTGGAAAGAGAAATATACCAAATGTCCTTAAATTATATTTTATCTCTTTTTTGACTACAAAAAGAAAGTTTCCACTCTAAGTGAAAATAGTGTATGATTTAAGAAATATTTTGTTTATTGTCTCTGTTTGTGGTTAATAGACATTGTGAACATTGAGACTAGTGATGTGTAATGGCCAGGTTTTGAGGCAATGCTGAAACAACCAAATTCACACACACACACACACACACACACACACACACACACACACACACAC
>OU015750.1:18698174-18736329 GCA_907169655.1 Acomys percivali | reverse complement strand
ACACACACACACACACACACACACACACACACACACACACACACACATCCTGTAAAATTCTTATCTGAAGAGACACACGGAGAAAAATGTAAGGAACATTGATAAGAAAAGTCTTATTTTCTTTTAATTCTTAACAAGAGGACCATGAAGGAAGCAAGCGAAAGGAAATCTTTGAGTTTTGGTCACCAAGAAGTCCTCCATAGAATGATGAAGTTGTCACTTCACATTGTGTACAGTTATTAAAGTTTGTTCGTTAAGACTTGCTACAACCAAGATTGGTGGGGTTGTCTGGTAACCTTCTCCAGGAATTTAAACACATTCTAATGTCTTGACGGCAGGACACAGACAAGAGGATAATAATCATTGGTATTTAGCTTATCATTCTCAGTATCTAGATAGAAAGAGAGTAAGGAGCTTGCTGTAATGATTCACACAGTCAGGGGAGTCTATCCTTAAACATGTACTGTGGCTTTCATGTTAATAAGCATGCGAGCTCAATTTTCCTTAAAAATCAGTTAGCACAGCTTCAATAAAATGGCATAATTTTGTTTTTTGTTTGTTTTTTGTTGTTTTGTTTTTACAATAAATGTAGTATAAATGTAGAATGAGGGAGATTTTTTAACAAAGTTATCAAAAGTTTTAAGGACAATAAAAGAAGACAAAATAATTTAATTCTATGAAGAATGATTTTTTTTTTACCAGCCTTAATCTGAAACAGTTTGGATTTCCATTTGAGTTTTACAGCTCACAACATGTATGTGTCTCCTTGTAAGAGTGAATCTGTAGTAGTAAGAACAGACTCAACTAGGTAGACGTAAAGGTTTCAGCAAAGATATAACAAAAAAAAATTGGTTCTTTGTGTTATTCTGCAAATACTAAACAGCAAATTTTGTATTTTGACACTGAAGTTAGGATAAAGAGAATAAGTAGACAACATATACAAATTTGGTTACTTGGAATAAGAAATAAAAGCCTGTTGTGTTAGTGAGCATTTTGTTATTATATTAAAATACCTGAGAAAATGAATTTATAAAGATGAAACACTCATTTTGAACAACACATGTGAACACTTCAGCCCATGTTTGGCAGACTCTGTGGCAAGACAGCCATATTGGTGAGAATCCTGTAAGAAATCCTGGCATGTGATCGCAAAGGAAGAAGAGCAGCTGGAGTCTCACTGTCTCTTTTTGTTAACTTTTTATTGATTCTTTGTGAATTTTGCATCATGTACCCCTCTCTCTCTCATCTCCCTGTCCCTTCATATCCTCCCTCTATCCCTTGGAGCCTCCCTTACAGAAGAAAACAAAAAGTAAAGATTTAAAAACTGCTGAATTTATAAATGTTCATTGATATGAGTTGGCATGGTTCTAAGCCTCCGGCTTCTGCTACACTATCAATACTGGATCCTTACCGAGCATCCTCTCGCTTATCCTGTTGCCCTGTGTCATGAGAGCTTACAGTTTTGGTTCTGCAGGACTGGCCACTTCATGCACTCCAGCAGTTCATAGATGGTGTAGGTGTTGGAGTAGGTCAACACAAAGCCCTAGACCTGAACCTGGGTGGTAGCTGAGCTGGTCAGCTCTCCTGCACCAACAACACCTGGACATGCTCTTCAGCACTGCCCTGGCTAGCTAGCCCAAAGCTGCAGCCAGATAGGGGAAGGGACAGCTCACCTGCTCACGAACCCCAAGGGCTGGCAAACCTGTGCCCATACCACTAGGGTTATCTCGATTGTGCTGCCCACTATCTCTTTTAAGAGTACAGTCTAAATGACCAAAAGATTTTTCATTGGGTTCGACCTCCTACATTTCCATCATTCTCCCATAACACTAAGCTGGGAACTAAACCTTGATTCTAATCCCAGCTTACAGCAACTGGTAAAGAAACAAGCATTCAGGGAGGACAAAGCACCAAGGATGAAATCAGCTTGAAAAGTGAAGGCCGAGGCTGAGGATAGATGTTTGGTATTTACATTAATTCCAAGGAATCCACCAGGATAATATTTGAAAGAATTGCCCTTTAAAACACATCTTCCAGGGCCTACAATGTGGTTTGACTATGTAGAGGTACTTGTGTCATGACCTGAGACCAATCCTCATTTAGCACAAGATGGCAAGATCAAACAGACTCCTGACAATTGTCCTCTGATACCCACATAAGCCTTCACACAAGCATACAAAGTATATGAAATAAAAGGTTTTTTTAAGGAATGGTTTTTTCCAAGATTATTGGCTCTTGAGAGTAGGTAGGTGGGAAGGATTGTGGGGTAAATATAGAAATTAAATAGAAGAATGAGGCTGAATAAATAAAAATAGCAGTATGGATCCATACCAGTATAGCCTTCACATAGCAAAGGTCTTTATTATCGCCAAATAAATACCAAGAAATCCCAAACTTTAATGTTGTCCTAGGAGTTCTGAGTGTCCGAAATTAGCAGAGCCTAATCAGTCTTCTGTGTGTGACCTTGAATGACCTTAGAAAACTTAAGAAAAGGGAGACTTCAATGTGTCTCACTTAAAACAGATTTAGTATATTTTGAAGCTCTGCCCCATGAAAGTATTACAGCTTTTAAATTATGTTGTCATCATAGAATCAGCATACCTATTTCTAAAAATAAATAAAAACTTACTGTAGAACACTTTCTGAAGGAAGATGAAGCAACTTATATACATGTCTTATGTAAAAATTAGCCATAAAAATTTAGCCATTTAAATAGATAGTATACCCATAGCAACTCAGAGTCCCCTTGAAATACATAATTACAGTGACTCATTTCTTCCCATCTGCCAAAAAGACCATATTCACTGAAAAAGAACCAGATGTGGCAAACAAATTAACATGTGCGCCATTGTCAAATGCGGCTGTTCTGAAGCATACAAGTGACACGCCAATTAATGCCTGAGAACAGCTGGCTCTAAAGAGCAAGTAAAGTGATCACTTTGTACCATAAATGGACGAATCCACAGATGTTTCAGGTTACACTTGGTTGTTGGCATTTGTAAGATGTATTTTAGAAAACACTGTCAATGAAAGCACGCTGTTTTACAAAACTTTGCTGGCTGAAACATTAGGAAAAGAAACCTTGTGGAACATTTAAAGTGAGAATATAGACATTAGGATGAACAAGATATGGTGTGCAGTTTTTTGTTTTTTGTTTTTTTATTTTGCTTTGTTTTGTTTTTAATGCAGACTCAAGCAGATCGCAGTTTAGGAAAATACACAAGCCTTTCGTGCTCAGTGGCACTGGATCTTTTGTGTTATCCTTAACAACATCAATGAGAATGACTTGAGGAATTGTGGGAAAATCCCCATCCCTTGTCAGCTCTTTTTTTTTTTTATGCATAGCTATATTGACAATGATGGAAAACAATGAAATGTATTCATGAAATGTAATTGAGTTCTTCCTGATACTTTCTTTTAAAATTTTCTTTTTTATTCACTTTACATCCTGATAGCATCCTCCCTCCTTTCCTCCCAGTTGCCTCCTCTCACATATCCCTTCCTCCCATTGTCTCTTCTTCTGCTCAAAGAGGGGGAAGTCCTCCATAGGTACCACCCCATACTAGCATATTAAGTAGCTGCAGAACTACGTACATCCTTTCCCACTGAGGCTGGGCAAGGCAGGTAGGGGAACAGGATCCAAAGGGAGCCATTGGAGTCAGAGAAGGCCTTTGCTACAGTTGTTGGGAGATCCACATGAAGACCAAGCTGAGCAGTTGCTGCATATGTGTAGGAGTCCTAGGACCAGTCCATGCATGCTCTTTGGTCAATGGTTCAGTTTCCATGAACCCCCATGAGCCCAGGTTAGTTGGTGCTGTAGGTCTTCTTGTGGAGTCTTTGTCCTCTCCAGCTCCCTCAATCATTCCCCCAACTCTTCCATAGGACTCCCTGAGTTCTGTCTAATGTTTGGCTGTGGGTCTCTGCATCTGTTTCCATCAGCTGCTGGGTAAAGTCTCTCAGGGGAATTATGTTAGGCTCCTGTCTACAAACATTAATAGTATCAGAGATTGAATCTCTCCCATGGGATGGGTCTCAAAGATACTTTCTTTATCAAACATCAAATATGAAACTGATAGATTAGTCAATAATTCATAAAGATTTGCAAGATCAGCCTCACTGACTTCCATTGTTCTCTGGTTGCACCATTTGAAATGTTATAAACATTTTTTTCAGAGGAAAGTTGCAAATCTTTACTAATCCTGGCATGACTGAAGCTGCCACATAATCCAGCAGTTTTCTGAGTCAGTTAAAGGAAAACAGGAGGCATTTTGCCAATACAAAATGTAATCACTAGCCAGATTTATCACTCAGCATCCAACTAAAATTCATACTGGAAATATTATCTGAGAAACTAAAGATCAAAATGGATTAAAAAAACAAGCCAGCTACAATTGATTCCTTTCAAATAATCAATTATATAATGTGATAGTCCTCCTATAATAAATTATAGAAATGGGAAGTTTTTCCATCAATATCTTTGTGAATTCTTTAGTTTTTAGTCACAATGGAATATAAGTTTCCATATTACTGACTCCATTCAAAATACATGAGAAAATATATTCAGATTGTGCATAATTTAAAGGAAAAGTGATTCTAGTCAATGATTTCACATATTCAAGGATTGTTTTATAATAGCTTAGTACCTTAAATTCACACTCATGATTGTGAAGTAAAGAAACAAGATTTCAAAGTGAAAATCAATCAGAATGTGTGCTATGTAATCAAAATAGAAGAGTCAGAGATGCATTCAGTGACTTTTTGTGAAAGACTTTTCAGTAATGATGTTGGCAATGTGAAATGAGAATGAGTAGATATTAAACCATCTTAAGCAAATCAGTGTCACACTCTTCCATTTTCTCAGGACTATCTAAAAATTTCTAATTATGGTGCACTTGCAGGTGTTTTCCTTCAGGACTGTTCATAGTTGGGGAAGGGTTACCTTTGTCTTTAATGCTGTATGAAATGAGAAAGAACTACTAATTAATTGAACACAAATTCTTTACTTATAAGCAATATTCATTCATGTTTGAACCTCTGAGCATGAAAGCAAGAACTCACATTATTATTCATACACTAGATGGTCACAATTAAATAAATGGGAACACATTTCTGGGCAGAAAGAATCATAAAGTATGGATTTATAGACAATGGATCTGTTCCTAAGAGAATGATAGTATCTAGAAAAAAAAACTGAACCTAACGGAAAATAATAGAGAGATCCCTTTGGCAGCCCAAACCTACTGCACAGAAAGGTTCTCCTGAAGTGTGAGATGATGACCATGTTTTTAAGAAAGGCACTGCAAGAAAGTTAGAAAGATTGAATGTGAATGAATTGCTGAAAAGAGAATCAAGGAGATCAGGAGATATGAAGGGGATTCACACTGAAGATTCAGAATTATAAAGATTAATTCACACATACAGATACATGTGCTGGGGCATGCCTACCCTCCTCTCAAGTGTGTGTGAGCACACATACACACACACGCACACACACATGCTGGGACCACCAGTGCTGGGAAAAAACAGTGAAAAGGAATTTGTAGAACTTCTTTGAGAGTTAGCATAAGAAAAATGATATTTTCTGCCAGTGCACAAAGTTCAGATGTGCGCTCATTTAAGTAGATTCCTCATAAGTACTTCAGAAGCAAGGCTGGTAACTTTAAATAATATCCTTGCTCTAATATCAGAGCCAAAATATTAACAAAGATCTATGGAGCAAACACAAGAGCATCCAAGTTTGTAAAATAAACATCACTACAGCTGAACTCATGTGTTGACTTTCACACACTTATAAAGGAAGACTTCCATGTTCCATTCTCACCAATAGACAGGCCATCTAAACATAATAAAACAGAAGGTCTTAACAGACAATTACGGAACAGTTTATCCAAATACAAAAGAACATACTTTCTTTTCATCATCCCATGGAACTTTGCTCAGATTTAGCCACACAAACAAAGCAAGTCTCAGCAGACACTAAGAAGTTGAAATAATTCCCAGAATGTTATCAGACCACCACGGATTAAAGCTGAATATCAACAACAATAGTAATAGCAGAAAGTTTACAAACTCATAGAAACTGAACAACTCTCTACTGAGTGAAGGCAATATTATAAAACTTCTGTTCCACTTACTCAACAGAGCAGCAAGCAACAGAGGAGTCTAACTGGCACTCCCCTAACAGCCATATGGCACCTCTGTGGAGCGTGATGTATGCCAGACTGACAGGCAGAGCTACGAGTGAGAGTTGAATTGATTTATCGGAGCAAAAACTAAAAGGAATTTAGCAAGAAGAGCTACATTTTGAGGCTAGTCTTATCATATTACTATTTAATCAGTGATTTTCTATTGTTCTATTTTGTAAGGATTTTCAGCAATGATGCCTATGAGCTGCATACCAAGCTCCTAAGGGTTATGAGTGAGTCTCACATGCTATGTGACAAAAAGCTGGGACTGAAGTCCTGAACGGTAGATAGCTGCTGAGAGCAACCATTTATTCTCTTGTGTTTCCTTTTATTTTTCAATGTGTAGTCATTTACAGAGTGGAAAGAATGTCAAACTCTTTGTTTTACTCACATTAATAATTGTTTCTAGCATCTTCTGATTTTTACTTTTATTATTAGTTTATTTTGAAGCAATCACAAAATTATACACAGGTTGTGAACTTAACACAAAACCTTTACTACTACTACTACTACTACTACTACTGTTGCTGTTATTACTATTATTATTAATTTCCAAGTGTTTACTTCTGTCACACCACTGCCAGATACTCCAAAGGCATAGTCTTTGTACAGGATTTACTTTTCATCAGACCAAAATACAACCTTCAACATTAACATTATCAATATTTACAAAGCTGGGATGTAAGCTCCAACTCTCACCTTGCCAGCTATTTTTTAAAATCTGCTTAATGGCAAAAACAAAACCAAAACAGTTTAGAATCCTGTAATAAAAGTGATCTCAGACTTCCATTACTCTGTAACTGTTTCTTGGGCTTTCTTTGTCTTTTAAATACAGATACCTTACTAGGTAGAAGCAGGTACTTCAAAGTAAATATATATTTAGAGATACTTAATATATTTTAATTTGGAGGGGTGTTTCTTTTTGAATTATCACCCTTATTGTTCTAGGTTCAGGCATAGCTTATTACCATTCCTTTGTACTGTGTTCAAGATACTGCACCAACTCCAATACCTCACTTAGAACTCTCCATTTCTTAACCAGCATGGGTGTAAATTTTTGCCAGCATTACCCCTGGGTTTGTATAATGATATTTTCATGAAGGAAATGGAAGATAGACATTGAAGATCAAGGATTTGTCGTATCTTTCTTACATCTGTGTCTTCATTTTTCTATAGATAGTTTGTAGGGTCTTTTAAAAAACTGATTCTTTGAGAATTTTATAAGCTCAATTTATTCATAATCACTTCTACCCTCTCATATAACCGTTCTCCCTTCTCCACCTATCCAAGTTTATCATAATAGATGGTGTAGACAAGGTGAGTATCACGATGGCATGACTGGAATGGGCCCTTGGTACTAGTTAATCAATCATGGTGTTTCCTGGAATGAAATAGGTAAAGAGCCTACAACAGTTTTGTTCAATCTGTATAAGCAGGAGACTTCTTGAACAAATAAAAGAAAGTCTACATTGGATCATGACAAGAGGGAATCTTGGCCTATGAACCAACATCCAGACTTGACTCTGTCCAATTTTCAGATCCAGAACTATTTGAATGAAGGGAATGGCCAAGATACACCTGAAGAAATACTTCACTAAAGCACATAAGAATTTTCTTACAGGACCTTCTCCTATCCTCCCACAGAGGGACCTATAGCCTTCTACATTGGAGAAAAGGAAACAATCAGACTTTCTAGGGTCTGTTGAATAGTAGTTGTGAATTGACACTGATTCAGGAGACTCCAGGAGCCTTGTGGTCTTCTGGTTACAGTAAGAGTTTGAAGTCAGGTAATTAAGTGAGTTTTGGTTGAAGTTTGACTAATGGTCAAGTGAATCCCCCTGTGATATTTCCTCAGTTCTCGGATGTATATTTGCTAGAGATGTACTTAGAATTTTTAGTGAGCTTACTTGGATTCTGAAGGCTAAATAGTTCTCAGTTGGCTGTGTTTCACTGGCCCATATACCACATCAGTTGGGAAGCTGCTAGCTGTGATTGAGGCCTGAAACATAAGAAAGTTTGTCAATAGGTCTACTATGCTATGCAGGCTTCTCTGTCACTTGGACCATAAGATCTATTATAACGAATGATATTTGAGATGTCAGTGGCAAATAGGGATGCTGTTTGGAGTCTTTAGAATGCCCCTACAGGTAAGTCATGAAAGAGATTATTGGGACTTTGGAACAATGCTCTACTAGCATCTGTGGACAACTACTCTCTCTTTAAGAGACAGATCTTGGCTTCCTGTTGTTCCTTAGTTAAAACTGAATGCTTGACAATGAGCATGTGGCAATGAGCAAGTTCCCATGTGTCCTGGTTGTGCCATCACAAAGGTAGGTATTATCTGACCCACCAAGCAATAGAGTTGGTTATCCACAGCAGCAGTCATCATCAAATGGATATTTATTTTGGTCCAAGAATGTGCTGAGGTCACAGGCAAGTTACATAGAGAACTTGCTGAATCAAATACCTATTGTTCCTACAACAGTTATTATGCTCTGTGCTTAAAGTGTGTACCTATAGCCTCATGGGTTGTACTCTATGTTAGGCTAACTGAGAAAGAGAAGTCTAGGGCCTGATTTATTGATCATTCTGAACACTCTGCAGATAACCCTCAGAATTAGCCAGCTGCAGAATTACAACCCCTTTCTAAGACACTGAATGACATCAAGGAAGGGAAGTATTCACAGTGGGAAGAACTTTGGGCAAGACACATGGTCACATGATTTGCCTAAATGGAGAAATAGACACACGTATGTGATTGTCCACACACCCCTGAGCTGTAGCCAATAGATTGTCTGGGTGAAAAATGTGGTTGGAAATTTGATGAGAAAGACATCTGGAGAAGTGTGTGAATAGACCTCTCTCAGTGGGTGAAGGCAGAGAAGAGAAGATAACCATTTAAATGATTATCCAAAGGTGACTTCAGCAGATGTTTTATAACCAAGTAGATAGGATGATATATTCTGTGGACAGTCAACCTCTTTCCTTGGCTATTCCTGTCATTTCTCAGAGGATCCATGCATAAAGTGGCAATAATGGCAGAGCTGCAGATTATGCCTTTGCCTAACAACATGGAATTTCACTCACCCAGGCTGACTTTGGTATACCTGCTGCAGAGTAACAGATCCACCAACACAAAAGTCAACATAAACATTTGGCATGACCAGCCAGTGACCTGGTGTTACTTTGACTTCATAGGACCACCTTCTTGGCAGAAAGGGCAACACTGCATCCTTATTAGGGTAGATGGCAATTCGGGTTACAGATATTCCTTTTCTGCATGTGATGTTTCTGCCAAAACTACCATCCATGGACACACAGAATGCCTTATCTGCTGTATTCCACATGGCCTTACTTCTGACCAAAGGACTCACATGAGAGCCAGAGAAGTGCCACACTGGGCACACACTCATGAATTTCACTGATATTGCTGTGTTTCCCATCTTCCTGAAGCAACAGGGGTGAAAACAGTTACAGTAAAAATTAAGGGGCAGAAAACTGTAGGGCTGGCATGTGGTTCTCCAGAAAGCAGTGTATGCTTTGAGTCAGTGTCCAATATATGGATAGTTTTGCCCACAGCCAGAATTTACAGGTTCAGAAACCAAGGGGTTCCATTCATACCCCCCTCCATGATTCCTTTGGAAATTTTTTGCTTCATGTTCCTGTGGCTTGCAATCTGCAGGCTAGAAACTTCCATTCAGGGCAGGGATGTGCTTCTGCTAGGAGACACAATAAACATTCCATTGAATTGGAAGCTCAGGCTTCCTTCCAACTAGCCACTTTGGGCATCTGATATCCTTAAGCTAAAAGGCCAAGAAAGGATTAACATTGTTCAGAGGGGTGATTTATCGGGACTACCACAGGGAACTTGAATTGCTTTTCCAGATTGGGATAAAGAAGATTATGTCTGGTGTGAAGGAGATGTCCTGGTATTAAGATGTCCTGTAATTGAAGTCAGTGGAAAACTACAACTGAATCCTTGCAAGTTGAAAAACTGAAAAAAGATCCAAACCCTTAAGTAATGAATATGTTGTCACTCCTTTAGAAAAAGACAAAAGACTTGCTAAGGTGCTTACTGTGGGGAGAGGATATACAGACTGGGTAGTAAAGACCGGTAGCTATAAATACAAGACAAGGCCATGAGACCAGATGCAGAAATGAAGACGGTAACTGGCATGAATGTTTGCCTTGGTTTCTTAAGAATATTTTTATAAAATATATGTAATGTAACATAGATTGAGATGATATTAGTGATAATTATCATATTTATGAGACACTATAGGACTAAGCATTCCTCACAGGACATTTCTACCCATATGTAATGTGTTAATACTTGTATATGGGATGGTTATATGATGTTAGGAAGAATTATGGCCTGATTATTGTTTTTATTTGTAAATTAAGCATGGCATAGTGAGACATAATTGTGTATCAGAGAAGTGGTGGATTTGTGATGGCTAATCTTGCTTCTCAGCTTGACTATATCTGATATCAAGTAAACTCAAGCAGCTGGATTGCTTGTGGAAGATTTTCTATATTGATCATTTGTCTTGGGAAAAAGCCACCCTAAATCTGGGTCATAACTTCTTATTGCAGCACACACAAAAGGATATGGGAAAAGAAAGCTTCTTCTTTTGGTCTATTGGTCCTCACTTTCTCTCAATAGGTTCATCTATCTTGTCGCTGTGTTCACTGAGGTTAGAACTGACTTCTTCAGGATTCCAATATAGAATGAAGACTTGGAGCTCTCTGGGAATATTTTTGGGACTATAGCACCAGATTTGAACTGCACAGATATCCAAGATCATGGACTGAACAATTCTTGGATTCTTCACATTTCCCTTGGAAGACAGCCATTGTTAGACCAAGCCCACCACAGCAGGAAACCACTCTATGCATTTTATATACATACATACTATCAGTTTGTTTGCTTTAAACATGCTTTCCTTGAAAGCCTTCTATTTGGTCATTTCATATTAATTTCGTAACCTTTATGGGTATTCCAAATGATATATAAGTGCAGACTCAAAGCTAACTTTCACAAATAAAGGAAACTATGTGATGTTGGCCTTTCTGGGTCTAGGTTACCTCACACAGAACAATTGTTTCCAGTTCCATCTACTTACCTAGAAATTTCATTTTTCTTGAGGATGAGTAATATTCATTTTTTAAATATGCCACATTTTTATTATCCATTTATCAGTTTGTGGACATCTAGGCTGTTTCCATTTCCTGGTATTTACTTCATGAACAGGATTCTCACATTCTTCACTCCTACTCAGATTTTTTTTTCTTTTCTTTCCAAATGACATCAGAGAAAGGATGATACTAAGTGGAGCAACTGTACTTAATAAATATAGCGATGCATACACAGGTACAGCATTTATTTTGGAGAATGTATTAGAAAGAATATTCTCACAACACCAGATGGTTCAAAATTATTTTCGATGTTATGAATTCATTTTGTGAATAATTTCTCATTGACAATAATTAATCACAATACATTAGTGTTGATTAGACAAGGTTGTCTTTAGAAATGAGAAGGAAAACAATTATTCTTTTGTCTCTATTGGTAAAAATGGCATGACACAATGACAACAGCAATATGAAAATGTAGTATGATCAGCAAATTATTGGAGCATCAACTTTATGACAATATATTTATGTAAAATACTATGGTTAGTTCTTTCTGTATTCATTTCTTTCTTTCATTCTTTCTTTTTACTTTATTAATTTTCTTAATGACTATTCTTTTTACCCTTTATATCTGTTAAGGTATATTTGCCCAAGTATGTGTGTATGTGTGTCTATGTGTGCATCTTGTTTTGTTTTGTTTTCTTTTAATTTGAAAATGCGAGACTGTGCTCTAAAGGTCTAAATCACTGTTAGTTGCAAAGGCAATAAATGAGACTAGTTTATAGGGTGGTATTCTGAGATGACTTTCAGGAGTAGCAATGTGTATTAAGTAAATTATTCTTTACAAAAATAATGTAACTAGGACACTAAACTGCCATTCATAGTTCTCGGGGCAGTGTACCAAAGGAAAACAAAAGACTGGATGGCTAATAAGTTTGTCAACATTTCCTCTGGAAATGTACACTTTCCTCATCTCTTTACTTTTGGTTAGGACAGAGATATTGAGAGTGAATCTTTTAAGTGAGACAAATGTGTAAGTGGCTATTGTTATACTATTTTTATGAGCATCACTTTGGTAGATACAGTTACAGAAGAAGTGAGAATAATTATATTTTCAGAGGTAGAAAGTATCCTTAGAAATCTGAAAGGGAGATGGTATAGAGAAGTGAGAAGGTATGATGCTTGAGAAATAGAAAAAATTGTGTTGCATTCATGGGCCTGCCCATGAAGCCACTTCTGCATAAGTGGGGACTGTGGGGCAATATGGCACCTGAAAATAACCAACAACTATAACCTCAGCCTTGCTGCTCGGGCTTTATGTAGGAATCCTTATTTATGAAACTCATCTGTGAATGGTCATCTGAGATATAGTTATTAAAGTGAATCTTCAGGATTCTAGTTATGGCTATAGATTGTCTCCCTGCCAGTGATACCAGAGGGATATTGATTTGATACCTGTGGTCCAATAAATACCCATTATATGTGAAAATTCAGCCTATTGTGAACTTGTAACTTTACTCATGTCTAAATTGCTTTATACACAGGGTTCTCCTATGTGCTAACCTTCTTTTTGGCACTTCCTCAGAACTAGTTCAGATTGAAATTTGCATAGCAGGCATTTCCCATCATGTCCCAAACTGATATGGCTATGTTTCTCTAAATCTCAGAAATTCATGGTTGACTCACCATAACCTGTGGTAGCTTCCCTGTCAGGTGGGTTTCTCCACCTGCTTTCTTTGCAGGAAAATAGATTAGAAACTTTTAGTGCAGATTATACATATTGAAGTCAAATGAAGATAGATAGGGCTTGCCGTGTATCCTCTAAGTGTGATCAGGGGAAAAGGAAAAAGGGCAGCCTTGGAATTGGACATGAGTCCTTAAGAACTTCTTGAGTACTTCTGGAGAAAAATTCCTTTCCTAAATTCAAGGGACCTACTTCTGGATATTTTGAAAAAATATTTTAATTAATTCCTTGAGAATTCCACACAAAATGTTTAGATTATATTCTTTGCTTTCCCAAACTTCTGCTAGTTTTGAGTTCTCTTCTTTTAAACCCATAGAGTATGATTCATTTTGTCCTACTACTATTAGTTGTGAGACATACCTCAAGGTGTGGTTAACCTACCATGGATGTGCTGGTTAGTTTCTGTCCAGTTAACATAAATTAGACATACCTGGGAAGGCCTGAACTGTGAATTTACCACCACCAGACTGGCCCACAGGAAGGTGTTTGGAGTCCTTTCTTGATTGACCAATATAGAAGGGCCCTGCAAACTATGTGTGATGCTTCTAGGTTGTATAAGAAATCAAGACGAGCAAGTCATAAGGAACAAGAGAAGAAGCAGCATCCCTACATGGTCTGTGCTTCAGTTCCTGCCTACAGTTCTCCATTTGCTTTTCCTCAGTGAAGGACTATAAAGTCTAAGCTGAAAACAACAACAACAACAACAACAACAACAACAACAACAACAACAACAACAGAAACCCTTTCCTTATTTTTTTTAAATTTATTATTATTTTTTATTAATTTATTCTTGTTACATCTCAATGGTTATCCCATTCCTTGTATCCTCCCATTCTTCCCTCCTTCCCATTTTCCCCTTATTCCCCTCCGCTATGACTGTTCCTGAGGGGGACTTCCTCCAGGAAACTGGGACAGAGGGGAGGACATCCTATTGGGACTCTAGATGAGAGAAGCATGTGAGAATAGCAAAGTAGAAGGATCCAGAGGGTTCTAGAAACCTACAAGTAGAACATTATAATAGGCAGATTTGGGCCCAGGGGTCCCGCTCAAACTAAGGCACCAGCCAAGGACAATACAGGCAGTAAACTTTAAACCCCTACCCAGATCTAGCCAGTGGGCAGAACATTCTCCACAGTTGAGTGGAGAGTGGGACATGACTTTCTCACGTACTCTGATGCCTCATATTTGACCATGTTCCCTGGAGGGGGAGACCTGGTGGCACTCAGAGGAAGGATAGCAAGTTACCAAGAAGAGACTTGATACCCTATGAATCCTTTCCTTCTTAAATTGATACTAATTGTGGTGTTTCTCAAAGGCATTGAAAAAATAGGACACAAAGACATCATTAAAGAAAACTTACTCTCCATTTCCCAGCAACAATCAAATGCCAATAGCTCTCCAGATGCTGGTGAGACATTGTATCCACATTTTTCCTTCATGCTGGTATTTTGTTTGGCCTTAACTTGTGCATATCTTGTGCTTATGGTCTTTACGCTGTGGGTTTTTATGTTAAACTCTCCTGTTGTATCCAAAACCAAACGAAACAAACACTTTCCGTGAATCATTACCAGTTCTGTCTCTTAGAATCTGTTGCCACCGTTCTTCTTGAAGATCTCTAAGCTTTAGAGTAAGGATGTGAAATATATATCCTATTTAGGACCACTCATACCTTAGAATGTTGTTCCCTACACACTGGCTACTTGAGAGTCTCTCTGTTAATTGAGGGGACCTACTTCTTAATGTGTGTGGCCAACGACAGGATAAAATTTGATCTATTTTCCATTGCTTCCTGCTTAGTTAAAAGATGCAGAAGCTGTAATATTAATCTTAATCTCAACTTCACAAGATTTAGAATCAATGGAAACAAATGTTTGGGGTGACTTTGAGGGCATTTCTGAATTTTATCAACTGAAGGGCTACTGTAGATATGGGATGCACCACCACATAAGCTGGAGTCAATAAAAGGGACAAGTTGATTTTGAAAACTAACACATTTCTCTCTCTCTGCTTCATTATTGAGATTGCAGTGTGTCCAAACACCAAAAACTCAAGCCATCATAACTTTCCTGCCATGATGGTTTGAACCCTCATACTTCAAGCCAGAGTAAACCATTCTATAAGTTGCTTTTGTCAGATGTTTTTGTCTCAACAACAGGAAAAATAACTAATAGAGAAAATGGGTATTGAGGTTTCAAAGAAGTACAGGGAATAAGGTTAGAAGTCACTCAAGTAATATTTATCAAATATTTATATTTGATATATTATGTTATATTATGTATTGTATATGTATTATGTTATGTATATGTATTATATATATGTGTTATATTATGTCATGTCTTGAAAAGTGAATGAGGCCAGATACAGGACTAAATGACTAATTTGTACTGGAGCAAATGCCAAGGCAGGCTAGACTCAGGCTGCATCTTAGCTACTGCTTACTTTTCACACACAGATATCCAGTGAAAGAGAAAACATAAGGATATTTAAAATGTATAGTTTAGAAAGGAGGCTTTTATATACCAGGCAGGGTAGAAGCTGCTGTAATTGTTAAAGACATTACTGATCTTAAAGAGAATCCTGGAGATCTGTACTGGCCAGTAGGAAAGGTTTCTGAAGAGCAAGACTCCACACATCAAAGGCTCCACTTCCTGAAAACACCAATTCACTTGAAAGGAGAGAGCTTTAGCTGAGAATGCGACTGCAGGGGTTCCCATCTTAAAAGCAAGTACGCCAGAAATGTTTCTCCGTGGTTAAGTGTGCAGAAGCTGATAGAACAGGTCCAAGGGTCTAGACTCCATTGTTAGTTGGAAATGGTGTGGGAGCAATGTATGTATCAATTTTGCAGACATAAAAGATGCAGGATGAGGAGGGTCATGGGATCTTGCATCATAGTTTCCTACAGTTACTAAGAACAGAAAACATCTGACAGACTCAGAATCCCTCCAAGGGTGTCCCAAGAGAACACTGTTTGAAGCTCTGGAAGTGAGACCTACAATGCAAGGAGATCATTGGGTTATTGGAGTCATCAGGAGAGATGAATATTCAATAAGTAAAGCTGTAGGCACGAAGTAGAGCAGCACAGGAAAATGTTGTACCTCAGGGAGCAGAACTGGAAGGGTAAATGTTCCCCGGAGCTAGGATGTTTTCATAAGAGACCCTAGTTGCCAAACACAGAACCATATGATTATATTACCCTGCTTTTCTTACTTTGGTCTGATCTTCTTTTACCTATAGCACCATCCCTCCCTTTTAAAATGGAAATGTTTAATCTGTGCCTGCTTAAGGACAATGTATAAAATGTTAAAAGTATGTAAGTTTTAAAAATGTTTTGTAAGATACCATTTAGATTGTAATTATTATGAAAATTAGTAAAAAAAATGAGTGAATTTTAACAAAAGATGACCATGAGCCTAGAGGGATTATGGTTTAAAAGTGACATGTATGTGTGCCATATGGAAAAGGATGCAGTTTTAATGGTTAGGCTTGATTAGCAACTTGATGACAGTTAGAGCCACAGACCTCTGGATAGTTATGTCTCTGTAAGGGAGATTCCAGACTATCTTGATGTGAGAAGGCTCACTGTAAATGCGGGTGGTACCATCCCTAGTCTACATGAAAGGACAAGGTGTTCTGAGTACCAACATTTGTCTTTGTTTTCTTCCTACCCAATGTGACCCACTGCCTCTGCTACTGCTATTATTGCTTTCCTGAAATAATAGAGTGCTACATGAAAATTAGGAGGCCAAATTAAACTTTCTCCTTTAAGTTTCTCCTATCTGGTATTTTGTTACAAAAACTGGAAAAGTAACTATTGTACTGTTGTGATCCTATGTAGCACAGAAAGAGAGAGAGATGATATGGAATTGGTAGCCCTGTCACTGTGCTAAATGTAGAAAAGTATCAGGCTTGGAGATATACTGTATTGGTCAGAAATCCATGGCTTTGGGTTGCTTTGGCAAAAAGATGAGTTATGGAAAACCATACTAATGGATAGTAACATGAGGTGTTTTCCAACATAGCCAGAAATTAGGTAGATGGTAGCTAAGAGGCAAAAAGAGCAGTCTCAATCATCCAGAGAAACTACCATTATGCAATAATTATCCTGTCTTGTGTTGCTACCTTCCCTGATAAAGTCAAGGAAGGCTTTCATTTCCCTAATCTGCCCTCCTAACCAGAAACTCTAGGGCTGAGTTAGAGAAGAGAGGGTGGGTTAATTATAGTAATTATGATTCTTTGTGCTTTTTCACAATTCTCTTCCCCTTTCAAGACATCAGAGCCACAGAGACAAACCGCACCAGAGGAAGAAAAATTAAAGAAGGTTCTATTTTAGTGTGAAAGTTTTTAACTAATTGCAGCACACCTTCAATATTGAAATACCACTCTTCTAATTACTATAAAGTGAGGAGACATTTCCCGAAAACTTAAAAATGCTAAGACAATCACTACCTTAATGTATTTGCAGAAATATTATTGTTTCTTATTTCACAAATCTATGTGCATGAGTAAAATGACCCTGAACAGTCGCTTATAATATTTGAATTTCAGTCTGAAACCATGGCTTCAAATTTAGACAGCCGAAATTAAAAGCAATGGAAATACATGTAAGAGTTGACAGAGTGGATGCATCTTTTTTTTTCTTCCTTCAGTTTGTAGAGAAGACAAATAGATATACTGGTTGGATGCACAGGTCAATGCTATGTAGTTAAATGTGTCAGCTGAACTTCTGTCAGATGTTGAACCATGCATGAGTTCTGTGTCATTAGGAGAGAGGAACTGACGTGAAGTGACTCAAACTGAGCCACACAGGTTACATTCAGGAAAGTGGGATGTGGCAAAGGCAGAGGCAAATGACAGAAGCGGAACATAGGGAAAATAAAAGGGGAGGTATACAGAGGTCAATAATTCAGTGAACTAAAATATTATTAGGATGTTGTTTCCTTCATGAAAATAACATATATATTTCATCCACATCTATCTATTAACAAGGTTACAGAATTATCTCACCAAACCACTTACCATATGGAACATGAACTCAAATGCTTTCTGGCCAACCCACTGCCAATAAATATTCTGGGAACTTTTATATTCCTCAAATGTTTATAACTCTCTTGATAATTTTCAACAAGCTAATTTTTAGGTTTCTTAAATGACTAAATTCTAAAAAAAAATTCCAGTTGTTTTGCAAAGGTCTGGTATAGACAGACCCAAGGCTAAGAGTCACTTAGTTCTAACTCATGTTAACTAACTATGTCTGTTTTGAATAGTAGTAAAATAGCTTTCCCAACTGACAGAGTTTATAAGCATTCTGTAACATTTTTTGGTTAGAGGATTGTTCAAGACAAGCTATGTGGTAACAATGGCAGAGACAAAACTTTATTTCAGGGGAGGAATATAGCTATTTTCAATGCAATGTGCCATTCAACGAGGCTCTGGTTTCCCACTTAGATATATGTTGCAGATAACTCTTTGTCATTGCAATAAATGACAGGTAAAAAATATGAAAAATGTGTCTATATTGAATATTAACAATATTTTGTTGTCATTAGTCCCTAGTTGTGTGACTAAACTACTGAGAACAGAGGATTCATTAATACTATTTGTCCCTTGAGTAGTTTACAGAAGAAAGGCGTTGCGAGGGAAGTCAAAGGTTAAAGCCTATCTACATTTTTATAAAAAAGAATTGAGCATCCAGTGCTTTTGATATCCCGGGAGTTCCTAGAACTTATCTACCACAGACATAGAGAGACAGCTCTACTTCCCTGTAAGAGCAGAGACATTTCCTTACAGCATCGTTATAAAACTGCTAACCAGGAATGATGACAGACCCTTCAGTCCTTTCCATCTAATTAATTCTGACCTGCTGCCTTCACTTCCCTACATCCTTCCCATATGACAACCATCCTCTCATATCCTCTGCTGAAGAAATTTTTGGCACAGACTCATTTGACAATCCTTAATAAAATCAGAACTACTTTAAAAGTAACAAAGGTACTTTTGTCATATATAAGGAAACATTTATTTTATGATGTTGAGAGCAGGGAAAGATAAGAACCTAGATCAGAATTGACTTAGTAAAGGAAAGAACCCTCCCAAGTGAATTAGACAGCTACATGGGTATTAACTGCAAAGCAGTGGCACCTCCAGGACAGGTATGCTGATAAATTGGCCATGGTCTAAAGATTGTTGACTTCTCCCATCATTTTGAACTCACTGGGCTATCAGAGATGGTCCACTAATGCTTAACTTTTGCCATTTATCCACACATGCACATGATATAAAATGTTTTGCTGAGAAGATTTTATAGCATGCTAGCACTACAGACACAGCTTGGGGTTATAGGTTTACATAGATCTAAGTGTGTTATGTCAAAGAACAGCAGGATATTAGATAATGCGAGGATGAGTGTCTTGATTTTGAGCACCCTTTATTTTGAAAACAAAACCACTTTACCACTGTGAATATGAACCATGGAGATGATGCTATTGCACTGCAAGGCTAGTCCATGGAAGCCTGGGAAAAGTTAATGTTTTTATTGGACAAGGAGAAACCCAGAAACATCCTTGAAAGCAGTGAAGGGGGTAGCTAAAATTTTGCATAATCATGTACAATTAGAGTGGCTATGTCTGGTAATTATGGAAAACCTGTTGATATCCATATTCTGTGGGAATCGCTAACAATGTTTTACTTAGGAAAACAGTAGAGACTGTTTCGGTATGGGGGTCTAGCTTAATGTGTAAACGGCTGCATAGATACCCTCTGCAGACTAGCCTGATTCTTGAAAGATGCTACCAGCACAGAGTCTCCCATTTCAAGGAGGAAGTGGACTGCCTAGTGAATTCCAGATGGCAGGAATTAGTTGTTATGCAAAAGACATGGGAAATTTTTGAAATCAAGGTCAGCATAACTGCAAGGGACAGTGAGAGTCCATAAAACACAATGCTCCTTGGAGTAAACTAACTGGACTGTCAACAATGATATTGCTTCATTCATAAAATGCAAACAGTACCCCAGAGTCGATGATCAGGAAACCCAAGGAAAGTGGTCCAATAAAAAGTCAGATGAGGGGCCTGAAGGTTAAATGGTAACCTCACAATTAAATACTGTTAAAAAAAATCAGTAAAAGAGTGATTTCTTAAGTTCTTATGCAAAACAATATATTAATACTTACCTGGTGTGGTGATTTAAATAAGAAATGGCCCCCACACCTCAGACTGTTTGGGGTGGATGGGAGGTGCAGCCTAGATGAAGGGGGTTGAGCTTTGATAATTCACAGCTTTCTATAACCTCCAGCTCACTTTCTCTCCTTCCTTTGTTCAGTTGAAGATATGACCCTTCAGCTCCTGCCACCATGCTTGCAGCTTTTCACTGAGCCTTTCTGCTGTGATGGACTCTCATGCCACTAGAATTGTAATGCAAAATAAACTCTTTCCTTTTAGAGGTCACCTTGGTCAAAGTGTCTTATCACAACAACAGCAAAGTAAATAATATGCCTTATAACCATGCTCTGGGGTTCAGGGGTTCTGATAGAGTAACTGAAGTCTGGCTCAAATTCACTTCATTTCTTTTCAGTTTTTTCTCAGAGACAAATATGTGGTCAATTCCTAAGTTCCTGTACACATAATTGAGGTTTACTACCCACCCCCACCCCATCCCCATTAGTTAGCATACACTTGGTTACTATTGCCAGAGTTCAGCAGCTTATTCTTTGGCTGTTTACTTGCTCAAGAAATCAGGAATGGTGTTGATAGCAATTGCCACTGGCCACCTCTCTTGCTGGTATGTTGTTAGCTGAAGCTCTGGTCACATGATCATAGTAGGTGATCAGGTCACCAACCTAGTTAACTAGTAAATCAAAATTACTAGTTATACCCCAGGTGAAATGGTGAAAATTGATGCTACTTTTGAATTCTACATAGTGTTTTGCTATCACGCTTACTTTTGATTTACTAGTCATTACCACTGCAAAAGCTACAGGATAGCGAAATGTGACTATATAATAGCAAAAATTTAAGTAGGAATTACTACCAAATGATGCCATTGCTGCATACATGGTTAGAACACATTAGCATATATATACATATATTATGTGCAATCATCTATCTGAAGAGGACATTCTTTTTCTTATAAGGATGGTGAATCAAGCATTTGGCATTTACATGGAATGGAAAGCACTTATATTTATAGTCTTGCTGTGGAAGAGATTGACTCTTCTTTCTCTTTTATATTATAGTCCACAGGGGCCAGTATCCTCAGGCTATTCTGGAGAAAACAACTTTGCATCATACATGATGAGTGATGGATGAAAATATTTGGGAGAAATGATGCTGCCTAGCAATAAGAGTTACAGCTTATGTATGAAGACTTCAGACCTACACACATTACAGAAGCAGTCATTGATTCAGAAGACTGACACAGTCCAACAATTAGCAGCCCTAATAAAGAGCAATGCACTCCAGTGTGTGCCCCTAATCATTAAGAAAGAAGCAGAAGCTTGCCATGGCTTCAGTGATTCAGGGGAATGCATCTTGTATCTTTCACACCGGGATGCAGCAGTCGTATTCACTGGATTGGGAACAAAGAAACCAATTTTGGATGGAAATGTTTAAATCAAGAGTAGTCTATCACAGAGGCAAGCAGCCCTGCTACTTGGGCCATATAAAGTAACAGATTCCAGATGAGTAGTGAGTACACTGGCTAGCTTCATGTTCTTGCAATAAAGGTGTGAAGGCATTAGCAATGCATGTATGTCCACACACCATGTATGGAGGTGCTCATGGCAACAGAAGGGCTCAAGTAGATGATCCTTGTGTATACCAGTCAGGTGAGACAAATTTCAGCTGGTGCCCTCGAATCTTACAATCTCTCAAGAACATGGCTGAAATACAAACTCTATGATCTCTCGGGGCCAGCCTTTCCATTTATAAATACTACAGAGATAACAGATTCACATTGTAATTATTAGCCAACCAGTAAATGGACATTTGTCTCAGTTATTTATTTCACTTAGGTTTGATCTTCTGTTGAGCCATATTGTCAACACTAGATGTACCCACTGTCTAAGCCAGTGATATATGGCTGGCCACATCATTGCCATGGCTGTTTGCTACTGTACAAAGCAAGACTTTTGAATGCTGCAGCAGAACTGGAGTACCCAAAGCCTGAGCTATTTATTCTCTCCCTCTTTACAGAAGACTTACCAGCTCTTCCTTTCTGTAATGTTTATGGCTTCTTACAAACTCTTGTAATGGTCCTCATTGTAGTGACATCATCTGATGGACTGTGTATGCTTTGCTGGGAAGCTTGAGGAACTGCTGAGGAAACTACACCCTGAACACAAGCAACAGCTGCAATTAGACATTTGAAGCTGTGAAACTTCTAGCATGTTAGAGCATGAGAGAGTTTAGCCAAACAAGCATCTCCAAATGAATGGATTAGATTTCTGCCGTACAAAGTTTTAACCAGATGATGTCTGTCATTTATTTATGGTGGAAAATGTGAAATCAAGGAATATACACTTTTAAGAATTCATGAGTCTCTTTAAAATTACCGTTTTTTTTTTTTTGATGGGTCTAGTTTTATAAAATCAGTTACATTTAATATGTAAGTGTCCTGGGATTGGAAGGTTTCCACTTTCCTTTTTTTTCTGCACACAACAATGTCTTTAAACAAAGACATTTGCTTTCTGCAAATTTTCCTTTAATAGCAGACACTTCACCAATAGATTATGTCTTCATCAGTTCAGTTTAGAGACAGTTGGTTATATGTGGATATTTATATTATATGAATCTTATCTTACATTCTTTATTATGTTATTTAAGTGACCTCATAGGCAACAGTACTTTATTGTTTTGATGCTTTTGAAGCTGTGAAGTGGATCAGGAGGAACATGTAGAATGATGAGTTCTGTCTGTGCCATTGGCTCACGCTCACCTCTGTCCATGGAAACTGCTTGTCCCCATCATAACCTCTGCCGAGCACAGCAAAGGATAAACTTCATCATGGGAAAGCAGTGCTCAGCCAGCCTGTCCTGAACAGTATGAATATTGAATTGATTTTGCAAGAAAATGAGGAAGATGAATGGGAGAGATTTGGCCAGTGTGCTTTGTACACCACTAACAGACTGTAGACACTTTCATTTGTTTTCGCCCCGCTATGTGTCATTGGATAATATACCCCACACCTGCAATAAGCAATTTTTTTCATCTTTAAAATGGCAAGAATAATAGTATTTATAGCAATTGTCATCTTGAGAATTAAAGGAAATATTGTTTGTGAAATACTTAATATGAAGCATAGCAACAAGTGTTCAGATTGCTACAACAGTTTCCAATGAGCTGCAAGCTCAGGTAATAGCCATTTTTAAAAGAAGCAAAATGTAATACGATGTGATAACTACTGCAAAGCCCTTGATGCAGCATGCAGAAGCCACTTTACCTGTAGACCAGGATCTACTCTGTGAGGCAGCCAGATGAATAACCTCATCCTGTGTTCTAAATCACACTGACTCCCTGTATCTTACTAATGCAAACAAACCAGGGGAAGGCTAAAAAAAAAAAGCTGTAGACTGTCAATAAGAAAAAAATGCAGACACTGAGAAAGGCTGACAAAAAGGACCACAAGTACAAAAACGCTTTGCCATCATGGTGGTACATGGGAGATCTTCCATTGTTTTTGGAAGGAGGAACCCTTCCCCATTCTAGAAGAGTCTCCATTGGGTGATTTCAATGGGTCCTTCAATGTAAAATTTGAACAGCAGGATATTGAAAACAACAAGAAAAGAAGTCTTCTCACAGATGTGACATACATAGAATGGTGGTGTGGATGAAGGGAAAGGTCTTTTTATTGATTTTTAATCAATTTATTAATTTATTCATATTTATTCACTTTACAACTTGGTTTTAGGTCCCTCCCTCCGCCTGGCCCCACCCTTCCTTCCTCCTCCCCCATCTCCTATTCCTCAGAAAAGGGAAGCCCCCTTCACACTCATCCCAGCTCATCAAGTAGCATCAGGATTGAGGTCATTCTCTTCCCCTGTGGCCTGGCGAGGCAGTCCTGTCAGAGGAAAGTGAGCAAAAAACAGGCAACAGAGTTCATTTCAGAGATATCCCATGCTGCCCTTACTAATAGACACACATGGAACCTGAGCTGCCCATCAGCTACATCTATGTAGAGGACCTAAGTCCAGTCTATGCATGGTACCTTGGTTGGTGCTTCAGACTCCACAGGCCCCTCTGGGCCCTGGTTAGTTGGCTCTATTGGTCTTCTTGTGGAGCTCTTGTCACCTCTAAGTCCTTTTACTCCCTCTCCCACACTTTTCCATAGACTCCCTAAGCTCCACCCAATATTTGGCTGAGTTTCAGCATCTGTTTTGAACCACTGCTGGGTAGACCCTCTCAGAAGACAATTATTTTTTTCTGAAATTTTGTATTGATAATATTTATATTATATCTCAATTGTTATCCCATCCTTTGTATCCTCCCATTCCTCTCTCCCTCCCACTTTCACCCTCTTCCCCTCCCCTATGACTGTGACTGAGGGGGACCTTATTCTCCTATATATGATCCTAGGTTATCAAGGCTCTTCTTGGTAGCCTGCTATCCTTCCTCTGAGTGCCACCAGGCCTCCCCATCAAGGGGACATGGTCAAATATGGGGCACCATAGTTCGTGTGAAAGTCAGTCCCCATTTTCCATTTAACTGTGGAGAATGTCCTGTCCATTGGCTGGATTTGGGTAGGGGTTTGAAGTTCAAGGCCTGTATTGTCCTTGGCTGGTGCCATATTTTGAGCAGGACTCCTGGGCCCAGATCAGCCTGTCATAGTGTTCTTCTTGTAGGTTTCTAGGACCACCTGGATCCTTATACTTCCCCAATCTCCCATACTTCTCTCACCTAGAGTCCCAATAGGACGTCCTCACCTCTCTTCCACTTTCCTGGTAAGTGAAGACTTTCTTGGGACATGCCACTTGGGCTAGTGCCCAGATATAAGTGAATATATACCATTTGAGTCTTTCTGCTTCTGGGTTAACTCACTTGTTATGATCATTTCTAGTTCCATCCATTTGTCCACAAATTTCTGGGATTCCCTGTTTTTAATAACTGAGTAGTATTCTATAGTGTAAATGTACCACAGTTTCTTTATCCATTCTTCTACTGAGGGGCACTTAGGCTGTTTCCATGTTCTGGCTATTATGAATAAGGCTGCTATGAACATGATTGAACATATGTCCTTGTTGTGTGCTGGAGCATCTTTTGGGTATATTCCAAGGGGTGGAATAGCTGGGTCTTGAGATAGCCCTATTCGCAGTTACCTGAGATAGCACCAGATAGATTTCCAAAGTGGTTGTACTAGTTTGCATTCCCATCAGCAATAAAGGAGGACTATTCTTATAGGCTCCTTTCTGCAAGCATAACATAATATCTTTAATAGTGTCAGAGGTTGGCTTTCTTCCATGAGTTGGATCTTGAGTTGGGACAGGCATTGGTTGAACATTACCTTGATTTCTGCTCTGTATGATCTAAATGTATCCCTGCATGTATTGCAGCCTGGGTAAGTTTTGTATCAAAGATTTTGTGCATGGCTTGGTGTTCTTCTCCACTCATCAGGAGCCTTGTCTAGATAGAGGGTATCCTCTGCATCTCTATGGCCCCTGTTACTGAGTCTCAGCTATAGTTCCCAGCATATCATCCCAGAGGTATATTCTGACTTAGGACTCCAGCTTATAACAGAGATGTCCCCACCCACAGTTTCCTTTTTCTCTACAGGCTTTTTGTCCTCCCTCCCATGCTCTTCCCAGGTCCTATGAAATTTCCCTCTGTGCTCCCTCTAGTACATTGCTTCCTCTCTTCTACCACTACCTGTGTCTATTCTATTTCCCTTTCTGAGTGAGATGAAAGCATCCTCTTTTGGGTCCTCCTTGTTACTTATCTTCTTTGGGTATATGCCTTTTAGTATGTTTTTCCAATCTGGTGCTTTCTCAGAAAACTGAGAAGAGCCCTACCATAAGACCCAGCCTTGCCACGCCTGGGCATATACCAAAAAGGTGCTCCACCATGCAAAGACGTTTACTCAACTATGTTCACAACAGATTTATTTGTAATAGCCGGATCTAGAAACAATGTAGATGTCCCTCAACTCAAAAAATGGATAAAGAAACTGTGGTACATTTACACAAGGGAATACTGCTCAGACATTAAAAACAAGAAAAATCATGAAATTGGTAGGCAAATTGATGGAACTAGAAAAGAGCATCCTGAATGCGGAAACTCAAGTCCCGAAAGACACACATGGTATGTATTCACTTATAAGGAAAACAATTCTTGTACATTTAAGGACTATAGATTGCTAGAGTCATTGTAGAAACAATGTGAATGAGATAAGGGAGTTAGGTAGGACTAACTCAATATGAAGACACTCCATAACAGTAGAACATTGCCCTCTTTGAGATTCAGCGTACTTCAGTCACTTTCAGCTAAGACAAGCAGTCTTTATTTGTTTCACACAATAATAATTTAACTATTTGTGCTTCATGACATTTTTCTATACATTAAATATACATAATAAAGTTCATTTTCATCACATCTCGAAGAAGGTATAAAAATAATATAGAATAAAATATGACTGAGGAAAAAATTGAAAAACAAAGATTTAAGAATAAAATAATGAAAATCTGGATTAATATTAATTAGAAATGAAACTTTTGACTAATAAGACCAGAAACCTGCATCACTGTGAATAAGGCCTAAAGGGAAAAATTCCAGTGAATAAAAGGACAAAGGACTGCAAATCAATAATAAAAGTGAACATGCAAAAGTTAAAATGGGCAAGATACTGTCCTTTACTTAATAGAATAGCAAAATGGTAAATTAACACATGATATGGTCCTTGAATGATAATTTATTAAGGAAACATCTATTAAATAACAGAGGCCAACACCTTAGCCACATATAAACATGTACACAGAAAAGCTCACACATATACTCTCACACAGATTTATGCACTGACGCACACACGCGCGCCCACACACACACATACACACACACACACACACACACACAAACTGCTGATTCCCCTAAGCCTACACCAATGTTATGATGCAGCAGCCATGGGAGCATTCTGAATTTTGATGATTTAGAGCCTTCAAAAGGATGTGAAATATTCCATAATCTTTACACTGAATACTTGCTGTAATTTTCATGTATTCATTTACATGAAAGATATTTTTAAATTTTCCATTTATAATGTGGGTCCAGGAAAATATTTAAATGATCTAGATGGTTTCGGTTAAACAAATAGCAAAGTGTGCTGTGAAGAACATTGAGCTTTATCATGGATGTGACTTTTTTATTGACTCTCATTATTTGCTTCATGTTTGTCCCATATGTTCTTAGTTTCCATCCCACCCTTTCCTTTCATCTCAGAAGATTAGTTTCTTTAGTTTTCTCTATTGCCTGTGGACAATATGTTTTGTCTTGCATTCTTAATCCTTTTGTGAGGCTTCCAGTATGGAGGCTCTCTCACTGAAGCAGATGGTCACACAGAACTCCATCTTTTTACACTTGCTGTGTACTGTTTAATTTTGCACATCTATTGCATTAATATTGTCATATACTTTAATTTCACATGTTATAAACACTACATTATGGTATATATTTTTATTTTCTTATTCACTTTACATCCTGGTTGTAGCCCCATCCCTCCTCTCCTTCCAGGCTCAACCTCCTTCCATCTCGTCCTTTCCCTGTCTTTTGTTCCTCAGAAAAGGAGAGCCCCACCTTCCCATCCACCCCAGCTCATTAAGTCATATAAGGACTGAGCATGTCCTTTTCCCCTGTGGCCTGGAAAGGCAGTCCTGTCAGGAGGAAGATCTAAAAGCTGGCAACAGAGTCCAAGTCAGAGACAGCCCCTGCTCCCATTATTAGAGGACCCATATGAAATCTGAGCTTGCCATTGGCTACATCTTTGTTGGTAGCTTAGGTTCAGTCCATGTATGGGTTTTGGTTAGTGCTTCAGTCTCAGCAAAACTCTCTGGGCCCTGGTTACTTGGCTTTGTTGGCATTCTCGTGGAGCTTATCTCACCTCAATGTCTTTTACTCTTTCTCCCTCTTTGCCACAGGATTCACTCTATATTGCCCCACTTTTGGCTGTGAGGCTCAGTATTTGTTTTGAAGTGCTGCTTGATGGAGCCTCTCAGAGAACAACTCTGCTAGGCTCCTGACTGCAAGTATAGCAGAGTATCATTAAAAGTGTCACTGCCCCTTGGCCTTAGAGAGGCGGCCTTGGGGACACACAGAAGAACAGGATATAGGCTATCTTGATGAGACAGGATAGGCTGAGATCAGATGGTGAGGAAGGAGAGTGCCCCCTACCCTGGATCTGAAGTCTAGGGGAGTGTAGGAATGGTAAGGTATGAGCAAGTGGATAACAATTGAGATGTATTGTGAATAAATTATAATAAAAAATAGTGTCAGAGGTGGGCTCCCTCACATGGGGTGAATCTTGAGTTGGGTCTGGCACTGGTTGGACATTCTTCAGTCTCTGCTTTATCTGTTCTATATTTATCCCTGCACATCTTGTAAGCAAGGTAAACTTTGAGCCAAAGTTCTTGTGGTGGGTGGGTGTTCCCCTCCCTTTCCTGGGAGTCTTATCTAGTTGGGGGGAGTCCTCTTCAGATTCTATGGCTGTTGTTAGTAGAAGTCTCTTCTAGAGTGCCCTCTTATCATCCAAGGAGCCTACTCTGATTTGGTGCTCCAGGTTGTCACAGAGATGCTCGCACCCACAATTTCTCTTTTCTCTATAGGCTGTCTGTCTTCCCATCCCTATTCTCCCAAGGTCTGATCTCCACTGTCATATCTCCTCATGCTCCCTCTCCCAGTTTGTTCCCTCTCTTCAACCACTACCTCTGTCTATTCTATTTCTCCTTCTGAGTGAGATGTAAGCATCCTTCGTTGGATCCTCCTTGGGGGGTCTGTGGACTGTAGTAGGTTAATTCTGTACTACTATATGGCTAAAATCCATTTATGAATGAGTACATAACATGTGCCTCTTTCTGGGTCTGGGTTACTTCACTCAGAATGATCTTTTTAACGTTCCATCTATTGGTCTGAAATTTCATGATTTCTTTGTTTTTAATAGCTGAGCAGTCAGTATGGTATATTTTATATAGTAATATTTTGTGTAGATTTAAATTCTTCATTGTGAATGTAAAGTGGTATGCATGCATGTAGGGATGCATTTTCTGCATGTTGTTTTTGTTTTTGTTTTTATTTTTTGTGTGCGTGTGTGCCCACACACATGCACACGCTGTGTGACATGTGGAGGACCACATCTACATCTGGTTTTGTCCTGAATCACTCCACATCTTCTATTTTGAAATGTGTGCCTGCACTGGGCCTGGAGCTTACAGTTTTGCCTATTCTGTCTAGCCATCTTGCTACAAAGGTTCCTCTGTCTCTATTGCTCACAGCTTGGATCACTAGAGGATGCCACATTATCCTAGGCATGTGAATTCTGGGGATTCTGGTCTCAGTTTTCATGCTGTAAGGGCCTTAGCTGCCCTTAAAACAAGCAAGCCAGCAATCAATCAATCAATCAAACAAACACAGAAATATCCCCCAAAATACAAAAGTGAAAATCAAAACAAACAAAAGGTTTAAAAGGCAAGAATTCCAAGACAAAACATAAAACACATACACAAAAACAAACAAACAACAAAACAAAACACCCCCCGAAAAAAACAACTAACAAAATAAAAATCATTGAGTTTGTATGTTGTTCAGACCTGACACCTACCTTGGAGTGTGGTTGATATACCAAGTAAAACTCCTTTGGAGAAAACAGAATTTGCCAGCACACCTCAATTGTAAATAGCTTCATGGTTGGGGTGGACCTGTGTCCACTTGCACCTGTCATGCTGATACCTAGTCTGGCTTGAACCTGTACAGATCTTGCACATTCTGCCAGTCACTGATTTCATATGTGAGTTGGTTCTGTTGTTTCTGGAAGACATTCTTTCCTTGCAGTCATCCATCACCTTTGCCTCTTACAACCTTTCTGCCTTCTGTTTACATAGCTCTCTAAACCCTAAGGAGTTTAATAAAGTCATCCCATTTAGGACTGAGTGTTCTAGAGTCTCGCACTCTCTGCCTGTTGTCCAGTTCTGGGTTTTAGTGTTATCCTTCTCTTCCATCTCCCTCCCCTGTAACCGTCCCCCTTGAGTCTTTCACTTCTCTCTCTCTCTCTCTCTCTCTCTCTCTCTCTCTCTCTCTCTCTCTTTCATAGCATATATTCCATTTCACTTTTCTTGGGATGGCTTTACCTCTTCACTGGACTAATCCCTTACTAGGTACCTAACCTCTGTGGTTATATGAATTGTAGAATGCATATTGAAGGTTTGAAAAGCTAACATCCACATATAAAAAAATATTAGTCCTTTTGGATCATGGACTACCTCATTTTGGACATTTTTCTGCCTCCATCCATTTACCTGAACTTTTCAGAATTATATTTTCAACTGCTGAATAATTTTCCATTCTGTAAATGTACATTTTAACTATCCATTCATCATTAGGTTGACAGATACAATTTGTTGCTATTATAAACAGAGTGTCAAAAAATATGAATGAGCAGGTACCTTTGTAGTAAGATCTAGTCTTTGGGTATGTGACAAAACTGGTATGTTTGAATCTTGATGTAGATAGATGATCATCTTCCTGAATAACTGTCACACTTATTTTCAAAGGAGCTGTACAAGTTTGCACTCCTAGAATCAATGTATGAGTGTTCCCCTTACTCTACATCCTCACGAGCATAAGCTGTCCTTTGTTTTATGGATCTTGGTGATTATGACTGGGATAAGATGAAATCTCCAAGTAGTTTTAATTTGTATTATTCTGGTGGCTAAAAATGTTGAATGTTTCTCAGCCATTTGTGTTTCATCTTTTGAGGACTCTGTTTAGATCTATACTACATATTTACAATTCAGCTACTTCTAGTTCTTACATTCTTTCCACCCACTCTTCTGTAGTGATCGGAGATTTAGAGAAGGAGATATGGATTTCTTTTTATATTGAAGGCTCAATAGTGACTTACTGTTGGGCCTTTGAGCAGCCATGCATATCTGCATTCACTGTCATTCACTATAAAGAATGTTGTGTCTGGTTAAGGATGAGCATTCATCTATGGCTATAAACATTAAAATTGAGAACTTAACGTCATGGCAATTTACCTAAATAAAAGTAAGTTGTTTTTCCCAGGGCTTAATATTTCCTTAGCTACAGGCTTTTTAAATATTTTCTCATCTTTCATTTATGTGTATAACTGTTTTGCCTGCACTGTCTGCACACTACATTCATGAAATGCTGACAAATGCCATCAAAGGGTGTCAGATCCCCTGGCACAGTAATAGTTATTGTGAATTACTATGTGGGTGTTTGGGATCAATCCCCAGTCCTCGAGAAAAGCTGCCAATGCTCTTAACTAAGGAGCCAGGTCTCCAATCAATAATAGGTCAGCTCAACTATGGATTTTGACAAGGTTTTCATTACATTACCTGAAGTTTCCCACGTGGATTAAACCTCAAATACAATCAGAGAGCAATTAATTACTCATATAATAGTCATGCCATTATTGTATAAGTGGTACATCTTGTGTAGCAAGGTGGTATTTAGTTCATATGATTCATATGAGAGTCAGACAGTTGATGTTATCTCTTCTCCATGTTTAGCATATTCTGGCACTATGGAAAGCAAGAATGAGTATCATTTTGGGGGCCTTCAGTATCTTCCTCACAAACAATTCATAAAGATGTAGCTCTCAATAGAAACTAATATTTGTGCTTAGTAACCTTTGGCTTCCCAGGCTAGAGTTGCCCAGATATGCAAAATATCTTCTTTCTTTTCTTTCTTTTTTTTTATTTATTTTATATACTTTTTATTTTTTATTAATTTATTCTTGTTACATCTCTATGGTTATCCCATCCCTTGTATCCTCCCATTCTCCCCTCCCTCCCATTTTCCCCTTATTCCCCTCCCCTATGACTGTTCCTGAGAGGGATTACCTCCCCTATATCTGCTTATAGGGTATCAAGTCTCTTCTCGGTGACCTGCTATCCTTCCTCTGAGTGCCACTAGGTCTCCCCCTCCAGGGGACATAGTCAAATGTGAGGCACCAGAGTACATGAGAAAGTCATATCCCTCTCTTCACTCAAGTGTGGAGACTGTCCTGTCCATTGGCTAGATCTGGGTAGGGGTTTAAATTTCTGAACAAGCCAATTGAAAATTCAACTTTAAGAAAAGAAAAAAAAGACTAGTTTGCATTCCTTCTTTCTTTTCTTAAAGTTGAATTTTCAATTGGCCTGTTCAGAAATAAGCATATATTGAATGTTTAAATATGCTCTTAGTTCTTGTTAAACAGTCTCATTTTCACTCATCTTCTCCATGATCTCATCCCCAGCCCCACTTAAAAATTTCAATCACAAAGTTTATTTCCTTCAGTTTTTAAATTTGAATTAATTTATTTATTCACTTTACATTGCAGCCTCTCCATCCTCTCCTCATAGTCCCACTCTCCCTCCAACTTCCAATTCTCCTCTATTTATTCTTCAGAAAAGGGGATCTCCCTACCCATGCAACCCAGCTTATCAAGTGGCATCAGAACTGAGTATGTCCTCTTCCTCTGTGGCCTGGCAAAGCAGTGCCATCATGGGGAAGTGATAAAAAAGCTGGTAATAGAGTCCATGTCAGAGACAACCCTTGCTCCCCTTGCTAGGGTCTCCATGTGAAGCTCGAGTAGCCTATCTGCTACATCTGTGAAGCAGGCCTAAGTCCAGTCCACTCATGGTCCTTGCTTGGTGATACAGTCTCCACAAGAACCCCTGGCCCTTGTTTAGCATTTCTTCTGTCAAGTTTTCTATCACTAATATCCTTATTAACTTCTCCAGAGATTGCTGAAGGAGGTGCTATAAAAGATTCTGAATACATTGATTTGTGAACAAGGAAAGAAATAATAAATTGGAAATAACATAGAAAATCTTTATTATATCTTTTCATAAACAACTTATTGGTTTTTTCATTGTCAAAACTTTAGAGATCAAGAAATATACTGAGTTCACTTGAGATTAGAGACAATAAGGAAATACTATAAATGTGAAAAAGAGGTATGATCATCTACTTTACCTTATATGTCATTCAATTCAGTAAGAATTTCATCCACAAATATTTCAAATTTGTTCTCGAGAATAAGAAGTCTGAATAAAATATACTCACTACAGTCTATATTTTACAGAATTTTCCTTCAATAATCTAAGAATACTTAATTTTCTAATTTCTATTTTTTCACAGTTCAAACAATTTTATTTATTTTTTTCCATTTTCCTTTTTTGTGTGTGTTTTTAATTTGTTCACTTTACATCTTCATTGTAGGCCCCTCTCTCTTTTTCTCCACATCCCTCCTCCCTCCCTTACACCCCCTCCTCCTCCACTAGTCCTCAGAAAAGGGAGCCCTCCTCCCCTAACACCTGACCTCAGCCTATGAAGTCTCCTCTGGACTACTTGTATCCTCTTCCTCTGTGTCATGATAAGGCCATTCCTCCAGGAGAAAGTGATTGATGGGTGGAGGTCACAGTCCATTTCAGAAGTAGTCCCTACTCCCCATACTGTGGGACATACAAGGAAACTGTGCTGCCTATCACCGTGCATGGTCCTTGCATCAGTCCCTGCAATACCCCCACCCTCCTCCCTAATTTGTTGGCTACATTGGTCTCCTTGTGGAGTTCCTGTCTCCTCCAGGCCCTTCTATTCTCCAACTTTTCCATAAGACTTCCTATGCTCCACCCCTAAATTTGGTTGTGTATCTCGGCATCAGCTTAGATCCCCTGCTGGGTTAAGTCTTTTAGAGGGACTATATGGTAGGCTCCCTTCATGTTCCTTCTCTTCAAATGCTTCCTGGGTCTATTCTGTTTGTCCTTCTGCATGAGAATTAAGTACTCTCCCTAGTGTCCTCCTTGTTATTTAGTTCATTAGGTCTGGGTATTGTAGTGTGGTTATACTGTATTATGTGGCTAATATCTTATAAGTGAGTATATACTATCACGTCTTTCTGGGTCTGGGTTACCTCAGGGTGACATTTTCTAGTTCCATCAATTTGCCTCGAAATTTCAAGATTTCCTTGTTTTTAATGGCTAAGTAGTATTCCATTGTGTAAATGTACCACAGTTTCTTCATTCATTCTTTTGTTGAGGGACATCTAGGTTGTTTCCAGATTCTGGCTATTTCAAATAAGGCTGCTATGAACATAATTGAACAAATGTCCTTGTTGTACGGTGGAGCATCTTTCGGGTATATGACCAGGGTGGTTTGGCTGGGTTTTGAGGTAGCACTATTTCCAGTTTTTTGAGAAAGCACCAGATTGATTTCCAAAGTGGTTGTAGAAGTTTGCACTCCTACTAGCAGTGGAGAAGTGTTCCCCTTGATCCACATCCTCACCAGCAAGTGCTGTCACTTAAGTTTTTTATTTTAGCCATTCTGATAGGTGTAAGATAGAATCTCAGAGTCGTTTTGATTTGCATTTCTCTGACTATTAGGGATGTTGAGCATTTTTCAGTGTTTCTTGGCCATTCAATGTTCCTCTGTGGAGAATTCTCTATTTAGTTCTTACCCTTTTTTAAAATTGGATTAATTGATTTGGTGGTGATTAATTTCTTGAGTTCTTCCTTTATTTTAGATATTAGTCCTTGGCCAGATGTAAGGTTGGTGAAGATCTATTCCCAGTCTGTAGACTGTCACTTTGTTCTGTTGACAGTGTCCTCTTCCTTACAGAAGCTTTTCTGTTTTATGAGGTCCCATTTATTAATGGTTGCTCTTAGGGCCTGATCTTAGACTCTGTTCAGGGAGTTGTCTCTTGTGCAGATGAACTCAAGATTCTTCCCTACGTTTTCTTCCACAGATTTAGTGTGTCTGGTTTTATGTTGAGGTCTACAATCCCCTTGGACTTTAGTTTTGGGCAGGATGATAAAAAGGCTCTATTTGTATTTTTCTACAAGTTAGATCAGCACCATTTGTTGAAGATGCTATCTTTTTTCCACTGTATGGTTTTGGCTTCTTGATCAAAAATCAAGTGTCCTTAGGTGTACCCCTCAGACCTCCTTAATATGGTGAATAATATGATTCATATTGGGAGCCCAACTCATTTCTGCTCATTCACTTTTCTGTCACCCGGATGGACCAGACAGGTGGGCAGAGAGAGACAGATCCAAGCCCAAAGCTCCTGAGTGCCCACAGGCCCATTCAGGATAGCAGCTAATCTAATTTTTGTTTTAATTGATTACTTATCACTTGATGTTATTATTACCTATAACTTTCTTAAAGTTATTGGGAATCAAATCCAGGGTATTGTGCAAACTAGACAACCATCAGCCTGAAGTATATCAGCCTGAAGCAGCTTCTGTACTTTGAGGATGCTGAGCCACAATATACATTTTCTCTGAACTTTTCTTGGATCATCTGTGCACTGAGGTCTTCTTAATAGGAACAATACTTATTTGTCAAGATAGAAACATTCAGAGAAAATGCATGTACTGTGTGGTTGAATCAATCTGCTAACTTATATCTTAAAATGTTCATCAGCTATGTCTTACATATTTTCTAATCTTCCTAAATAGGATTTTACAGATACTTTTGATATCAATGTTTCCCCTTCAGGAACAACAAGGACTATGTAATAAGCCCAGACACATCATGGGGTTCTTGAAAAAATATTTTGAGATTTTTTTCCCTATAATGTATTGATATTTTGCCTGTATGTATGTCTGTGCATCGTGTGCATTCATTTCCCATAAAATCCAGAAAAGAACATCATATTGCCTGGAAATTGAGTAACATTTGGTTGTTAACTACCATTCGGGTGTTGGTAATTGAAGCTAGCTCCTGTAGAAGACCAGTCAGTGTTCTTAAATGTTGAATAATCTCTCTACCTCTTCATGAGGGTCTTGGTGTCTTTTTCTGTGGCAGAAATTGTAGAAATTAAATGTGTTAAAAGCATTTTCACTGAGTATTTCTTATGCTATTGAGACTATATCTGAGTAGATAATTGTCAGTGTAAATATCAGCCATAATCACTGATGCTTGGTTTACATTCCTGCTCTTGTTTTCATACTTGTTTTTAAATCTTTTTAATAATGACTCATAGACATATTTAGCATGTGACTATAAATTTGCATTTTTGACAGGAACTCTGTCATTCTCCTCATTACAAGTGATTGTTAAAGTGCTTGTATTAAGGAAAACTGAAGGAGAAGGAAGCAAAGTGAAAGCCACAGTAGTAGAAACACATCTGCACTGGCGCTTTTGACTGTATCCCTTGTCACACAGGAGGGTGTTGCAATACTTACTGTCTGAGTCCTAGCACTTTTATATCAATGACATGGCCAGAAGTTGGATGTTGTGACTGTGGTAAGGTGTGAGAGAGGAAAAACACCTCTCAGCCCCTGCTTCCTGCAGACGTGATGCTTTATGACTGCTTGGCACTGCACATTTTTCACCGTCAAGCCATGAAAAACCATCTTGAAAGAACATTTCTGTAAGTGGTTTCAGAGAGTTATTTATGGCTCTACAAGGATTCCAGATTGCCTCATTTTCAGACAATTAAAACAGGAATTTAGGCAGTCGTTGTTTGCATCTTTAGGAGGAAAATCCATTAACACAAGGCCAGGGGATCATTGGGTCCCAGAGAAGCTACCATGAATAGTAATGTTGACGAGTAAACTCCAGCATCCAGCACCAGCGAGGCCTGCTAAACAGCCGCGTGTACGTGGCAGAGAAGCTGAAGCTGAAATTTTTTCTAGGTGATAAATAGAATATTTTTTATGAGGCACATCAAAATGAGACTCCAGGGAGAACAGCAGAAAAGACTGATCAAAGAGAGGAAACCTGGTGATAGAGTTGAAAAGCTGGATGGATCACAGAACAAAAATCTCACAAGGAGATTGTGAGAAAGCACAGAAAATCAGAAAACACCAGCTTCCATGTTGATGATAGAGGTCAGTTTAATGAGTCATCAATGTGAAAAATTCACTTCTGTAATACTTAACTACTTATGGGAGAACACCAGGTGTTGGCCACTAAGAAATACCATCATGCTGTAAAGAGAGCCAAAATCACATTAAGAATTAACCATGCAGAGATTTCGAATAAAAAGACTTGTATGGATTATTTCACATAAGCATTTCATGGTTTTTGTATTGAGTGCTTCTTCTCTATATTTGCAATTAATTCACAGTTTAACCCCAAGTAAGTTGATACAAACACTGCTACTTCTACTTTGTAAAGAAAGATATAACTAGAAGGTGATGACATGGGTAAGAAGCCAACATACATTAAAGGTTTGGATATATAGTTTGGCAATATTGAGTCAGGATAATCAGGGAAATGAATATTTTTCTTTAAGTTTCCTTTC
This sequence comes from Acomys percivali, assembly GCA_907169655.1. Taxonomy (NCBI): domain Eukaryota; kingdom Metazoa; phylum Chordata; class Mammalia; order Rodentia; family Muridae; genus Acomys; species Acomys percivali. The sequence goes on along the minus strand of OU015750.1, from coordinate 18,698,817 downwards.
TTTTTTCTTGTCTTAGCCTTTTATTTTATTATCTAACATTATACACAAAACCTATTGTACAATCCAGAGTGTTTAAGTATTATTCCTTGAACTGGAGACATAAAATGAACATTAAGTACGTACCTCAAAAACACTTATTCGTACACAGAGACAAAGGAAAAAAACACACATTAGGAGGTTTGTTTGACATCTGCAAACTATTTGGACGTTTTTTTTCAATCAGAAAGAGGTAGAGATATGAGGTAGTATCTATTTTTATTTTCAATGTGTAAAAATACTCATAAAGAATTTGAAAGCTGGAAATTTCCTTCAACCCAAGAGCACCAGAATGGTAGCAAAGTTATTCCTGATGCCTTTCAGGGAAAAGTTGACAGTCTATCATTTTCATTTTATTACTTCATTTTTAAATGTATACTATTTTAAATTAAGGATTCTAATATTAAAGTATAGCATGCTATAACTAGTTCATTTCATGTTGTTTAGCCTTTAGTAGCCACTCTCCAAAAGGTGGGGGGTATCTATCAACAAATGATAGCATGAAGGTTAATGACATTTATAAATTTGATCAGATTTGGAATTGTTAAAAAGGTTCTGAGGTGTGTGTGTGTGTGTGTGTGTGTGTGTGTGTGTGTGTGTGTGTGTG
>OU015750.1:18657246-18698164 GCA_907169655.1 Acomys percivali | reverse complement strand
TGTGTGTGTGTGTGTGTGTGTGTGTGTGTGTGTGTGTGTGTGTGTGTAAATGGAGACTGAAATTAGGGTCTCATATAGGCCAGAGAAGATTTAGGACTAAGACATCTCTCCATCTTTCATTTTCCATTTCATTTTGAAAGACTCACAAAGTTTTCTAGGTTGGTCTTCAACTTGTCACTTTCCTACATAGTTGAAAATACAAACATGGTTGTATTTTCAAGTTGCATTTCAGGTCCTTAGTATTCTCTTAATATGGACGACGCTTTATATGTGTGTATAGTGACACAATGGGCTCCAATCTGTGCTTGTGTCACTCTTCCCTGGGAAAGGAAGTTAATTACTCATTTCAGCTGGCTTCAGCTTGTTTCTCCGAAAGACACTGAAGAGGTATCTTCCTCTCACAGAAACCTCACTGTACTCTTTCCCCAATTTCTCTTCTTCATTAGACTGGAGGAAAGGAAGAGAACTCTACAGGTAGGATCTAGAAGACAGAAAGCACAAGGGAGGCAGAGCGCATCTCTTTGTCAGCCTGTGGAAATCGGCCAATAAACAGCAGATTACACCGTGAATAAAACACAAGCATCCCTCACTTCTACCAGGGAAGCAGGTAGGCTGAATACCTCTCATTGCTGTTTCTCTAGGTTTAGTCCTCTATTTTCATACCCAGCTCTGGAGCAGAGCACCTGTGGCAGCCTCTCCCCATTATATCTCTAATGGATGCCACAGAACTTTCCCTTCTACCCTCCATTCATCCATTCTTGCTTTGCTACAATCAATTACAAATAGCCAAAACACTAAGAATGTTACATGTATATAATTCCTGATTTTTTCATGGTTCTTCTTGCTCTAGGTAGCTTATTGTATATATGTATTATAACACAAATGTATATGTAAAAATGTTAAATATTTAAGAAAAAAATTTAAGGGATATCTGTCTAGAAATCCAGCTCTGCAGATGGATCTAGAAGGACTATTTCAACAAAAAGAAAACACAGAGAACATGTAATCTGTGACAAACAAAGCCAAAAGGAAGGAAGCTTTCTTTTTGTCCCTCTGTGTTTTTCTGTATCTCACACACAAACACAAACACAGACACACACACACACACACACACACACACATACACCAACAATAACAACACAATTACATGAATCAACAATCATTGGTCAATCATGTCTCTCAACATTAATGGTCTCAAATCCTCAATAAAATGACACAGCCTAAGCAAATGGATGTAAAAATAGGATCCGTTCTTCTGATGCATCCAAAAAGTACACCCTACCATCAAAGATGGATATCACGTCAGGATAAAGGGATGGAAAAGAATACTCTAAGCAAATGGACCTAAGAAGCATGCTGGTGTAGACATTTTAATGTCTAACAAAACAGATTTCAAGCCAAACCTAATCAGAAGAGATAGGAAAAGACACTACATACTCATAAAAGTAAATATCCACCAATATGACATTTTAATTACTAACACTTATGCTCCTTCCAAGAATGCAGTGGATGTCTGCTGTGATTCCCCGGACTGGTTTGTGCAGTGCTCTTTTCTTCAACCCCTTGCCGTTTACTGTCTATCATCACCAGTCAGGTTCCTTTTGTCCATATCATTAGTGCATTCTTTATTTTCCTTTCTTTTGATTTTTATATAGCTCTGATTTCTTCATAACCTATTCCATTTATCATCCATGACCTGTTTGATCACATTGAACATGAATTAGAGCAACAGAGACCCAAGCACATAGAAACTGGTTCAGAAAGACACTATCTGGTCCTGACTGATGCTTCTTTTCAGAATGCAATTCTTTCACATGAACCTCAACTTTTGTAGATTTCACCTTATGTGAGTAGAGAAAAGACATCAATTTATGTTCAGTGTATATGATGCATAAATTCTTGATGCATGTTGACATGCTTTAGATTTGTTTCAGTCTTCTCTCAAACTGCAGCGACCCATCCTCTGTTGAAGGCAGGTCATAGAAGACTCTTTGTTTGATAATAATCCCAAGTAAATTAGTGTGCATATGCATGATTTGTGTAGTCACATCAGTTAGTAATTAGTTTAAATAGAGATCATGTCACATCTAAAAACCATAATTAAATCTCAGAAAGAAGACTAGAATCAGGTACTGTTTTATTTCTTGTTTGAGGGTTCTTTTTTTCCTTTTTCTGAATAATTGTATTCTATAAATTACAACACTGCATTTTGTAATAACTTTTACATGTAAATGTCCTGTGTCTTATCTCTAGGTAAAATGAAAATCTTATCTCTATGTTTAAAAAGCAATGTTTCTTAAGAATATTTTACATTGTGAATTTACTAGTATTAACCAAGGAAAAATACCAAAATATAAATATTTTCTCTTAATTTCTTCTCCTTTCTATATGTTTTATCTCCAAAGCAAACTCAAGAAGCAAGACATATCAGAACAACTAGGGGGTCTATCTAACTCTAACATTGCTTCTTTGGAAGGAGCTCATTCTGTTTTTAGGGTTAAACAGTTTCAACCTTTAAACTGGCTCAATACAACTGTTTTAATGTGAACAAACATGATAATAATGGCATTGATAGTTTTAACAATTTAATATGGTTCATTAATGTGTGGCCACCCACTTATCATTTCTTTGGATTTGCCATGTATCATTTGAAAGACTACTGATCCTATTTACTATGTGGAAAGAAATTATTTTTGTTACTCAGTATAAAAATTCATGTTTTGGCAAATAGACAATTTCTGGTTTGCTCAGCATGAGTATATAATCTCTCTCTGTCTCTGTCTATCTCTGTCTGTCTCTGTTTGTCTCTGTCTCTCTCTGTCTCTGTCTCTGTATGTCTCTCTGTCTGTCTCTCTCTGTGTGTATCTGTGTGGTTTGCTATTTTTAATATTTTAATGGAAATTATATCTAAGAAAACATTAGGCTTTACTGAGTATAAAAGTCTTATATTTTTTGTATTTGTCTTAGAGCCATATATGTGATGATTTTCGTATAAATCATAGTTTCCCTGTCAATGCTGTTTAAAATGTCAGTGTAATGTTCAGAGTAGTAGCATTAACTTTATAACAATAGATAACTTATCTCAATGGATGAGATGCTAAGTTTCAAAGTTAAAAAATGTGCCCGTCACACTTGCTCCTTTGGTTCTCTCAGGAACCCTGTGAAGCAATTATTTCCTTAGGCGAGGGTATCATTTCAGAATGTTGGAGGCTAATTTGCAGCAAAACCATGTTATTTGGAATTCAACTGTTAGAGCCATAGATTAAATTCAGAGTCTTCAGCTTTTGAATGCCTAAATATCCAAATCCATTTAATGGTAAGGTGACTATATGTTCTCAAATGCCATAAAATTGCAGTTATGCAAAAGCAGGGAGCACAAATATTCTTTTTTTGTTTGTTTTCTTGGTTCCTGAGACAGTCTTTCTATGTAGCTTTACCTGACTTTGAACTCCTGGTATTTTCTTTTAGCATCCATCCCTATGACTGTCTGAACAGTTATTTAGAATAACCGATATATCTTTGAAAATATATGTAATTGATTCTCATTATTCGTGTTAATAATGTTCTGTAAAATCATTGTATACTGGATTAGCAAATCCTGAATTCCTGCTCATGAGGGATCAAACATAATAGATTCCTGCAAGTTCTAGACACAGAATTTTCACTAGATCAATATAAAAATTTGTTGAATATATGTCATCTGTATAAAGACATCCTGGTTGATAGATACAGTTTTGATTCATTAGTTTTAAACTCTCAGTGAACAACACTATAAGTCATGCCTCAGAAAAGCTTATGGATCTAACTTCATAAGGCTCAAGGCCTCTTTATTGCTCATGGAAACACTAGACAAGAGTTCATCACTCTGTTTAGGTGACACTTGTAATATAAACTTTACACACACACACACACACACACACACACACACACACAAAAAAATAAGTTTTAAAGTCATAACATTAATTGGGTGACAAAGGGACACACAACTCTTGTTTGAATGCTGCAGTAAGAAAGAGAGCCATATCTATTTTTTGTGGTGGCTGGGGAAGGGCTTGCTGCATGTCACACAAACCCTACTTCTGGTACACATGCGTTTCTTCATATTAGCATGACATCACTGTGAATACTGATTTAGAAGTTACAGGAGGCAAATTCTCAAAAAAACAAAGTTTATAACTAATGAGTATTAACTGATTTACATCTTCAGACTCAAAATATCATGATATGTATTGAAGATAAGATGAGTACAGCATGACTACTCATTTGATTAGCTCAAAGCCTACCTAGGAAGATGATATTCACAGATAATCTGGCTCACCAAAAGGGAAAAGCTCTTTTCAAGAAAAATATTTATATGAGCTTAAGATGTACATTTTACTTCTAACCTAGAATATTGGTTCTAGAGCACAACCTGGTATCCTAGCACTAGCTTCCGGCTGTCACACATCAAATGCTTCCCTCCTCACCTACCGAAGAGTCCTTTCCATCCCTTGTTGAAATGAAGATACCTTAGGTCAGAAATAAAGGCCTTAACTTTTATGTTTACATAATTCTGAATCAGTGTGATCTCTCACAATCACCCTTGTGCCTCAGGAAGTGATGACTTGATTGAAATTTGCCTGTAAAGTCCCACAGGTTATTTATCTGTAATCACTCATTTAGAATGTGCAAATTTTTCTGGGATATGTAGGCTGTAAAATGTGTTAATATTTTTTGGTTATGTGTCAATAGATGGAATGAAGATCTTTGAAATATCATTTTATTAATAGTTGATCTTTCCCCTCAATAATTTGATCTTTAGATGTACTTCTAAAATTATTTGTAATGGCACTTTCACATGATATTAAATAAAATTCACTTAATGAAAAAATGACATTTGAAAATAATAGAATCCTTTTCTGTATTGAATTTAATTCTCTCTTCATTTTTGGTGGCTAACTCATTCCTAGTATTATTTGAATTTTGATCTAATTTTTAATGGTTTAAAATTGAGATAATTATAAAGTACATGATAATGACTAATTAGAATACGAACAGCACTATGCCTAAGGCACAAAGAATGAGTGGGAAATGTGTTTAATTTTTTTAACTTTTGAAATTATATTAGTATTTGAAAAATGCAATTATCATTTCAATGGCAATTTTGCACATATAAAGACATTTTAAACAAGAATTGTAACTTCCAAGCCTTACATTTGCAAAATTTTAAAAATAGTCATATCCTTTTAAATTATATATTGCAAATATTTATCATAAGTATATATACATATGTATATGTATATATATATATTAAATTTGGGGCTTTACATCATCTATAAAATAGAACATTTGAGGTTATATTAAAACATGTATCTCAGGTACTTTGAAGGTGTTAGACGGCTGACTAGTTCACACTGGGCCAGTTGACATTTGTGTAGCATCTAAGTGAGTCTTCTCAAAGATGTGTAGCTACATTTACATTCTGACTTTTTACCTATACCATCCCCAGATGACTATGATCTAAGGATTTGTCTATAGCAACCACCATATACATTTCTGTAGATGCATATTTTTATCAAAATTTAATTCCAAAATATCATCACTTTTAAATGTGGATAAACTTACATTAACATGAGTAGCATAAGAGTCATGGGTAAGTTGAGACTATTGCTTTTCCAACTATGCCTTCACACACATCTTAACACATTTTAATTAGTCAATTTTATTTTTTATTTTTGAAAAAATTCTCCTTATCCCAGAATGGCTTGACCAGTGCAACTGACTGCTCCAGCTGCCAGAAAGCTAGGGTTACCATGTTCCTCCCAGGCAAACTGTCTAAGGCAGGCTTCTATTCACTCTGGATATTGAGACCAAACTTGTGAAATGTAGCACTATTTAGGAAACTTTTAGGTAAAGTTTAGGTAACTTTGCACTGCTTAGCACTTCCTTCTGAGTCTCAAGAAATTTGACATTATCATATTTAGTGTGAAATGATGTGAGCATCCAAATCACAGATGATTTGTATGTAACGCCATTTTTAATCCAGTCTCACTATTGTGATAAACAAGGGAAAAGGGAAAATGTTTTGATGACCTATATATCACACTTTCTTGAATCTCAAACTTGTCCTTGCTTCTTGAAAGCTTCCATGCACTCCAATATTACAATTCAGGGATGAAGTGTTCAATACAAGGTACTTTGGCAAACTATACAATGCATCATAATTACATCTCAGATCACAAACTCTAGTGGCATGAGCATTAACTACAATTTACTAAATTAGTTTATTTTCCCCCCTCAAATCCATGAAACCAAGAACTTCATCACCTCGTTAATTTTGAAATAGTTCATGGATTTGAGATGAATGATAGAATGTGAATGGAGGTTAACTAGCCAACCTTATGAGAAACCATGTATTTGTATTCACTGCTCTGGTAGCTTCCATTTTCTGTACAAGAAGTCAATTTTCCAAGTGTCTGCTGCCATTTAACTACAGTGCAAAATTATTACAAGTTGGAGAGGCCAATCTCAGCTGCAGCCCTTAGCAGAGCTGAGCTAGACATGTCTCAGATATATGAGTAATAAATAAATTTTCTGTAAATGCTTGTAGAAATAAATGGAAAAATGATATCACCCAGCGTATCATGAAATAAAAAAATAACTATTACAAGTTACTGAAACTTTGTAAGACTACAATGAAAAATGAAGTAGCATTTTTCTTCTGCGAGACTGTTTGGTCAAATATAGTATTAATGCAGTTATATACCGCTATATGTAAGTTAAGTGAAAATGTCAAATATTACAATATTTTGATAATGTAAATTTCAGAAACTATAGATATAAAGTATGTAAACTTCAGAGAGCTTTAGAATGAATTTTTACTTTTTTTTTTTTTTTTTGGTTTGTTTGTTTTCTTTTGAAACTCTTGAATTCATTTAAAGTTATCAGCCACACTCGAAAATAATTGTGCCAATAACTACTGTTTTATTTTCTAATTTTGACCTGGTTCCAGAATGCAATAGAGAGCGAATTTTTCTTGCCACACATGCATACATAACAGTTCTCCAGATTATGTTGTCACAGAATATCTCCAACTTATTCTAAGAAGTCAGACAATGATTCTTTCATGAAAAAATGCAATTGCAAGGATATAAGTCTAACCAAGATGTAAAGCAGAGACACAGTTTTAGGAAGCCGGCACACAGACAAGAGACCTTGAGATGGGTTATAGATGGGGCCAATGCCTGGCACTCTGAAGAGCAATCTTTGAATCAGACTGTTCTGTGGTCCTCATGCACATTCACTAGTAGGGTTATCACACCACCTAAGAGGCAGCATTGTTACTCCTGACACTTTATGCATCATAGCATCCTATGACACTTGCTCAAGGTTCCATGGCCATGAATGGGAAAGCAAATGTGGAGTCCACAAAGGCTGACTGTGACATGGCCATGATGAGTTACTTGCTTGGGGAAACTCAGGCTTTGTATCTACTGTTATCTCACTAGACTGAGTTTACACAGGTTCTCGAAACTTCCATGACATACATAGAATCTTTCAAAGCCGCTAGAGTGTTTTGCCTCCTAAAGGTACTTTTATTATATCATAGGTATATTTATACCTACATAGTCCTACATATGTACTTATCCCATCATGTGAACATAGATTGTATGTTGTACCTAAGTGTTATATTTATTTTCAATATATTCTGTTCTGGGTTTTGACTAGGTGCTTGTATACATGATCTTGGAGGCTAGAAGCCAAAGTGAGCTGTCTTTAATCACTTCATTGTTAATTTAAGATTTTTCTATAGAATGTCATACATGAATACATAGTTATATAATTTCCATCCCTCTCTCTTCCCCTTCAACTTTTTCTGTGCACCCCACAACCTATCAAATTTATGACCTGTTTTTTACCTATCCTCGAATGGATCTTAGATAAAACATTTGTGCTCATATAAGAGCAATGATGTACAGCTGTATTGTGGCACTATTCCTGAGAACTAAACACGTCTTCTTGTCCTTTATTAATCTGCATCACATAAAAGCAAACTGGCTCCTTACATCAAGAACCTAAGACTCGACAACCAAGTACAAATCTTACTTAAAAAGAGTAATTTCTGATCAAACCTTGTTCTGTAATATAATCTTTTTTTTAAACATAGTGAATTTTACTCATAGATCTTCAATGTGTGAGGCTTTTGAAAACCACTCAATATATGAGTATCTTTTTATATAACTCCTAAGACTCCATGAGCTATGCTGCTATGCTCAGACAATCCCAAAGACTTAATCCATTGTTAAATCATTTCTGTAAGCAAGAAAAAATGAAGTAGGTTGCTAGATAAACGCATAGTTCTGGAATCAGATTTCTTAGCATAGAATCCTTATTTACATCTTCTGGTGATGTAACCCAGAAGAAATCATTTCAGATTTTTTTGCCCTAACTGTGAAATAAGGATAATAATATAATTTATTTAGAGAATTCATCTGTGTGGTTTTTTGAATCCGAAAAATCTAGTTTTAAATCCTGCTTTAGATTGCTTAGGATATAGTGGAAAATTGCAAGCTAGGTTATTTATAAAACAGACATATATTTGTCATGATTCTTAGGTTGAGGAGACTAATATAAAGTAAGACAGGTTGTGTATTGCAACAGCTGTTCACTGCCTACAAGAAGATGCCCCGTTGCTGCTTGCTTTAGATGGTGGAGTGATATGGCCATACCTTGTAAAGTAAAAGGGAATAAACCCACTTTCTCATGACCTTTACTAAAACTCTAATCCCAGTAACCTCCTAAGACACCATGCGGATTACTAGAAAACCCTATATCCTAATGGAATGCTGAGAAGAAACAAGGCTTTAAGACATATCTTGCTACTGTGGAATGAACATATTTATAAAAATAAAATAAATATTTAATTCACCTTTGCCTCTCACTTGGAGGAATTCAGGCATCAGCAGATAAGAAAGAGCACTCTAATCAGAAACTAGATCTGTAGATGTACATTCTGTAGAGAAATTTATGCTCTCTACCTTCTTAAGATGTTGCAGAGTTTATTGTTTAAAACAATCAGTCTGTGGTATTTGTTGGAATTGTGAGCTGACTAGTACTTTATGAGAAGAAACTTAGATAATTTTTAAGCTATATTCAGAATAAGAGAATAGAGTAGCATACTTTGAGCACTTTTATAAATGCCTGTTATATAATACTTCCTGAAAAATGCATAGCAATGCCTCTTTACCTTACAGAGGACACTAGAAAGAGAAAATTCTTCTATTCAACTGTTGCATAGTTTAACAAAGAAACGACTGGAGAATCCTTACAGGGGCTTAAGGCCTTACATTCTGATACTGTATTATCCCAATGTACCACCCCATCACAGATCACTCACAACCCCATTGATGTCTGAACCCTAGAAAATCTCCTACCTCCCAAGGTCATACAGCTGGAAGGGGTGGACGGAGTGAACAACTAGAATATCAGGCAATGGTCTAATGATCCTACTTCTTCCCTTCTAGAAGGAAGCAATAGCCCTGAGTTTGTGTGTGTGAGGTGATCTCTTTCAGGTAAACATATCTGCTCTGAATTAGAAGGCAGGAAAACAAGTGACAGAATGGTATATATTTGGTCAAGGAATAAATGAAGAACACCAAATGTACACTATGTAGCAATAAAAATGATAATATATGCCAAAGATGGTGTCAAGGGATAGAAAGACAGGTATAGTGAATTTAAAAACAAAAAAATAAAATGAAAGTTACACATAACATACCTAAGTAAAAATGACAGCCATGAATCTTACATGAAATTTCCACATAAAATGTCTACTTTTGTTAAGCTTGGGTCTCTTGATGTACCTCAGACTGGCCTTGAACTTGATCACCTCCTGCCTAAACCTTCAGAGATTTGGATTTTTTAGATGTGAGTTGGTTGTGGTTTTCTTTCTTTCTTTACTTTTCTTTTCTTTATTTTTTTTAATTTTTTTAAATTTTTTTTTTGCAGTTTTCAAAAAAGCAAACCAGTGTTTATTTCTAGACAAATGAATGACACTGCAGACAACTCTGGGTAATTGTATCTTACTTTATTGAGAGAACAAGTTAATATGCTAATTGTATACATCATTTTATTAAGGACATACCCTTTTGTACCTTCACCATTGGACTAAAATGAAATTATGTAACACTTGGCGCCTTAAACAAATATCTAAAATACCTACCTTTTATCCAGTCTCTCAGTAAGCTTAAAAAGGAGAATTTGGAGAAATTTCTCACTGGTTAAGAGGACTTGCTGTGTCTGCAGACCCAGATTGACTTTTCACACACATGACAGATCACAAATGTCTATAATTTTAGTTCTGAGGAATCTGATGCCTTCCTCTGGACTTAGATATCATGATCATAGGTACATAAGCACACATACAGAAAACATTGCTACACATACTAACAAACATTAACAGATGTTTTAGAAAGGAAGTTCCAAATGAAAATACAAAGCATATGCAAATCTTTCTGCACTTATAATTTTAAAATACAGACCTTGAGAAGGAAAACCAGCAGCTGTTTTTATTGAAGCACTAAGTAACTTAATCACAGTGTGAAGAGTAATTCCTTAGCTGGTGAAAATGTCAAGAATGTTTAGATCTGCAACACATCTTTCTGCCCAGTAGTTACATTGATGTTGCCTCATTTAATTTTTAGCAAGTTGATCCATATTGATGGAATGAATATATTTCTAGAAAGCATAGAATATTTTATCTTCATGTGGAAGAATGTGAGGATGACAGAACCTGGAGTGTTCAGGAGCCCTACAAGGAGACCATCAAGGTTGACGGATCTGGACCCGGGGGGGGGGGGGGGGCATTCATAAACTCTTGTACCACCCAAGGACAATGCATGCAGTGAAACTAGATTCCCTGTTCAGATATAGCCAATGGACAGTTTATTTTCTATTATTGAGAGGCAATAACTTTTTCAATAAACCTTAGCTGCATATTTTGTCTGACCTTTTCAAGTACTAGAAGAATGAAAATCCAACCCATTGCCAAATGATAGAAGGAGAATTCTCTTTATCACTTGCTCTATGTCTCAGAAATGTTATCTTATACCTCTTTGTGGATGAGATATTCAAAAGAAATTAATGAACTTCTGGTCTGTTTTGGAAAGGGGTGATAGGTTGTGCATTGAATTGAGAGACATGTATGTAAGTCATCAGAATTACCACCAAGCCATGCATCTGGCCCATAACTTTGTTATTTAAAGAAATATTTGTTATTGGTTTCATATTTACATTTCTTCTTCTTGACTTCTTTATTTGACCCTCTGGCTCATTCCATTCTATGGAAACTCATTGACAAAGGCAATCGTGCTTAGAATAAGAATACTGACTTTTAAATTATATTTTATTTTACTTTTGACTTATCTAAATGCTGGGTCTACTACGTTATTGTTCCTATGTATTTGGTCTCGTTTGTCTCCTGTTCTTTCTTGTTCTCACTCTCCCACTTTTATTTTTGCACTGGGATTGAATTCAGAGCTTTGAGTGTGCTACATGCACATTGTACTCTTATACTATCCAGTTACTTTTTTCATCTTTATATAAAGTTTTACATTCTTGATTTCCACCCTAGAATTATATATACCCTGTTTTGTCACATATGGTTTGAGTATCTTTAACATGTTTAAGCACTGATTCACTGTCACAAATAGACAATTTCATCCTATTAAACAATGTTTCAGGCAGGGAGTGGGGGTGGCAGAGATTCCGAGATGGCAGCACCAATCATGCAGTGTATCTGATCTACCTCACGGAGACCAGAAACCTTACTGGGAGACACAGACTGCAAGAACTGGAGAATACTAGGTTAGTGGGTTTCTGTGCAGTGCAGACCACAGGTGGGCCTGGCCCAAGACCAACCAATGGCCCACAGAGGACCTAAGACCAGTCCCCAGATGCCGGACTGGAACCCGCCCACAAACTGCGGCTGTGCTCTATAACCTGACGGTAAAACACCAGAGCTCTTGGCCTGGGGAAATCTCAGGGCGATGGGTGGATCTGTTCACAGAACCCCCCCTACTTCTGACTCCATGCTCACGATCTTGGGAAAGGCTAGAGAACCCTGAGGGGTCAGGACAGAAAACTAAACAGTGGCCCCAATGCAACTGGACTGCTTTGCCACACTTGAGCTATCTAAACAGGTCCAGGCAGGAACCTAGATACTGGCCACAGTGGACCGTGCCTGTACAATTGGGCAGATAAAACCCAGCCTAGCCAGTCTCCACAGCCTGGCAGGATTTCCCATGCTCTTGGGAGAGGCTGGATAGCCCTGAGGGATCAGGACAGAAATCTAAATAGCAGCCACTACTCAGCAGGTCTGAACTGCCAAATTGTACTATCTACATGGATCAGACCAGGAACCTGGTCAAACCTGGCCAAAGCAGTATGTGCCTGCACAATTAGGCAGATAAAACCCAGCCTAGTCAGTCTCCATAGCCCAGCAGCGTCTCCCACATACTTGGGAGAAGCTGGACAACCCTGAGGGATCAGGACAGAAACCTAAACAGCAGCCATAACTCATCAGGACTGAACTGCCTCAGTAGTACAATCTGAATGGGATCAGGCAGAAGCCTACCTGTGCTGATCCAGTGTGGAGCCTAAAGTGTAGAGCAAAGTCTCCTGGCGCAGAAACCAGGTCACTTGCCTGTTCCATGGAAGAATTCTTTGTTCCCCACAGGCAAGGGCACTCAACCTATAATCACTCACCAACTATCCACTCTCAAAGACCAGTGAAAGGTACCTGAAGCTACCTCCCAACATCAGAGACAAGAACAAGAAGACTAAAGTCCAGTGTAAGAACACAAACAACAAAAACCAAAATAATTCGTCATCTCCAGATGCCATTTATCCCAAAGAAAGCAACCCTGAGAACTCAAACATAATCAAAATACAAGAAATGACCTCAAATCCTTAGTAATGAAGATGGAAGAAATGAATAAAATCTGTAAACAAATGCAGGAAGATGCAACCAAACAGGTTGAAGACATAAAAGAGGCCTATATCAAGTCAATGGAAGAAATTCAGGAAAATTAAACAATCAGAGGAAGGAAATCAATAAAGCAGTTCAAGATCTGAAATGGAAAATGGAAACAATGATAAAGGGACAGACAGAAGAAAGATGAGAACAAGAAACCTTAGAGAAGAAAGTAGGCAACATAGAAGTGAGCTTCTCAACCTGAATCCAAGAAATGGAGGAATGAATCTCTGGACTAGAAGATACAAACATAGATCTTGAAACAACCATCAAAGAAATTGCTAAATCTGAAAAATTCTCAACACAAAACATCCAAGAAATCAAAAACACCATGAAAAGGCAAAACCTGAGGATAATAGGCATTGAGGAAAGAGAAGACACCCAATTCTAAGGCCCAGAAAATATTTTCAACAAAGTCATAAGACAAAATTTCCCCAATTTAAAGAAGGAGATGCTTATAAACATACAGGAGGCCTACAGAACACCAAATAGAATAGACCAGAAAATAAGATCTTCCCATCATATAATAATCAAAACAAAATATACAGAACAAAGAAAAAATATTAAAAGCAGCAAGAGAAAAAGACCAAGTAACATATAATGATAAACCTATCAGAATTATACCTGATTTCTCAGCAGAGACTATAAAAGCCAAAGGGCCTGGACAGAGGTTCTACAAACCCTAAGAGACCACAGATGCATAAACAAAACCCAACATTCTTCTGCATTCAAGAAACACATCTCAGCCACAAGGATACACATTGCCTCAGGGTAAAATGCTGGAAAAAGGTATTCCAAGCAACAGACACAAAAAGCAAGCTGGTGTAGCCATTTTAATATCTAATAAAATACTTACAACCACAATTAATCAAAAGGATGAAGAAGATCACTTCATACTCATCAAACGTAAAGTCAACCAAGATGACATCAAAATTGTAAACATTTACACTCCCAATACAAGGGCACCCACATTTGTAAAAGAACTATTAACAAAGCTTAAACCACATATCGATCCCAACACATTAATAACGGGAGACTTCAGCACCCCACTTTCACTGAAGGATAATTCTTTGAAATAGAAACTAAACAAGAAATAATGACACTGACCAATGTCCTGAATCAAATGTATTTAACAGATATCTATAGAACTTTTCATCCAAACACAAAGGATTATACTTCTTCTCAGCACCCCATGGAACCTTCTCCAAAACTGATCACATAGTAGGTCACAAAGCAAACCTCAATAGATACAAGAAGATTGAAATAATACCTTGTATCCTATCAGATCACCATGACCTAAGGCTGGACTTCAACAACAAATATTTCTCAATTACTATTAGTTATAAGAGAACAATTTCATAAATGCATGATTGGAATATTATAGAAGTTCATAAAAGGAAAATGTCCACAGCCATGTTAGATTTCAAGTAGAATATGCTGTTCATTGGCGATGAAAGATGAGTATTATTCCTGGAACATGGACATAAACACAAACAATCAATCAAACAACAATAACAAACAACTACAATCAAAGAAAAATGTAGCTACAAAAGCATGAAATTAGTAACAATAATATGGAGTGTGTAGCGATCTAAATGTGACCAATTGTTTAGGATGATGGTGTCAGAAATAATAGTTAGGGGAAAATAGAGCTGGAAGGTGGAGGTGCTGTAAAATATCCAAATAGTTCTAATGAAGAGACAGCTGGGTCATGAGAAACCATATGGTGATTTGACAAGTAAAGCATATTGGTCATATATGGATGAATGAAATTCAGACCAAGTGAAGAAAAATTGCAAGGAACCTGAGACACATGGAACATTAATTAGAGTGTTAATTTTATGTCTTCTAGAATGCCAATCCAAACCTCGTATAATATATGTGGATTCTAAACCTTTTTAAATGTTCAGTAAAATACAAGAAACAAAATATGTATATATTCATTTTCACAACATCAATGATTTGATATACATTCCTAGAGCTGTTTCTATATGAACACTTAAATTTTAAAGTGAATATTGTTGTATCTTCCTGAAATATTTCTTAAATATATTCCATGATGTCAAATATTGGCTAGACAATGCATCAATTATTAACATTACTAGAAATGGAGACGTGTTGTCATTTGACGAATATTGCAGTAAATATCTGTGCCCTACATATTTGTGTTCAGACATGATTCTTTCCCCCGACTTCTTTGGCTGCTGTTTATTGACACTTAGGTGGGCACTATAGCAACAGGCCTAGAGCTGAAGAGAAGGTGGAGAGTGGAATATCTGAATTAACAGCAGAGTGGGGTGCACAATGAGGAGTGAGGGAGGCCAAAGGTCAAGTCAGGGCCAGGGCCAGAGATTATCTACACTGGAACCCTGGGCCCCATGCCCTCAAGCCCTACTCTTGATGTCACCCAGGCCAGAGCTGGGAGTTCTCTGGATAACTTTCTCAGGAGCAAAGCACACAGAGATGTTGCTGTCCTTGGAGGTTCTCCAATTTTGCATTCTTCCTTTACCCCTGGCTCGGGCAGAGTCATGTGGTAGACAGCTGGGCTCTATTCCATGTCTCAGAGGCATTTATTTTCCCGCCATGTCCCAGCCCACCACTGCCAGTCTATGGCCCAGAGTGAGCACTGCAAGCGTTGCTGGCCTAATGGATGGGATGGAACAGGAGCTAGAAGAAGGGCTCCAGAGGGAAATCAAGGCACAGGCAGTACACACATGGTATTGGTGAAGCCAGAGCCAGGGTGTCAGCTAGTGAGCTCAATGACCACATCTCCCTTGTGGTCTTGATAACGTTCATGAACAAGTTTACATGAAGATCAATATCCTCAGTCCAGGTATCCTGCACAGCATCTTTACACAGAATAGCGGGGAAGATGCCCGAACAGATGGGTCTGGTGAGCTGTCTGGGGATTGCATGTCACAGTGATGAGGGGAGCTCTAGGGTGGTACCTAGACACTTGGTGAGACTGCCAGACTTCCTGAGCACGATTATAGCCCCACTGCAGCACTGAAGGAGTTGCAAGTGGCAGCTTCTGTGGGGTCCCTGGTAATGGGCGCCAGACAGCGGAGCTCCTTGAATAACTGCAAGTAGTAGATGGCAGCTTCTACCACATGCGTAATCAGGTACTGCATGCTGTCTTCAGAGGGTCTTTCCCTTTGGCTGTTTCTTTTGACAGTACGATGCAGTCTTCTTCATCTAGGACAGCGTTGCTACACTACTACTGTTAGCACAGATGGGACGCGCGGTATTCTCCAGCAACTGTGTGGCGCAGATAACAGGCTTCCTGGCTTGGTTGCATTGTCCAGTCATCATCTTTGGAGCCAGGAAGACCTTCTTTTCATAAATTTTAATGCGTAGGTCCCCATGAGCCTCCCTGATCACGTCACTGTCCTCTAAAACCTTATCAAACCTGTGGACTCCTTCACGGTTCTAGATTTTGTTGGCGATCGAGAGATTCTTGCCCCTCTCTCCCAGGACCTTCCTCATGCACATCGGCTGCCTTGCAGATGAAAAAATGCAAACACAGTGCCTACATCTTGTTCCACTCCAAACTTCAGATCCTGGACGTCCTTTTCTGACACTGCAGGGAGGTCCACAGCAGCACCAGGGAGGGTCACCTTGTTCTTGCTGCCCAAGGAGCCACCATTCTCCACCTCTGTCACCAGGAAACCAGAAACCTTTCTCCTTCACCTGCAGTGAAATGATCCCATGGTCCGTGCTGCCTGTGTCCACCACCTTGCAAATGTTCGTGAAATCCAGCCACAGGATGTTCTCATCACACCTTTCCATGTGTGTATTAATGGTCAAGGGTGATCTTCAGGGTGGCTCCCTGCATCAACTGCTCTTGGTGAGTCCAGTCCAGATCTCAGGTCCCTTTGTGCCCAGAGCCACCACAACAGGCTGGTAGAGGATTGGGTCAGATGCGAAGCTCTCAGTGGCTGCCCGTACATTCTTAATGGTCTCTGCATGGTCCTCATGAAATCCATAAGAGAAAGTCGGACAAGCAACATTCATTCCAGACTTAATCATCTCCTTCAGCGTCTCCACAGATTGCGAAGCAGGGTCAATGATACAAATGATGCCCAGCATTGCAGGCGGTGATCGGTGTGGAGTCAATGTCCAGGCAGCATATGTGTTCCAGGAAAGTGTCAGCCAAGGCCATGGAACTGCTGGGTCTGAATGAAGGCTGTCCCTGCTTCGCTGTGTGACTTCGGCATGCTCCGGTTCCTGCTATAACTACATCAGACATCTACAGAGTCAGGACACATCACTGCAGTGCCTCAGACATGATTCTTGTAAATACATTATTGGAGGTTATAAGTGTGACTTAAAGATAAACACGTCTTGAAAGGCTTTAAACAAGGGTGTTAGACATTATTTTTTTAGAAAGCAATTTACATTCTTGCCAGAAGTCTCTTACCCTGTAGCTTTTAAAACAATGGGTTTTTTCCTTTCCTTTTGTTTTTTTTTTTTTTTTTCTTACAGAAGGCCAGTATGATATCTCACTGTTTAATTTGCATACCTTTGATTACTCACAGGGATGAGTTGCTTCTTTCCGTGTTTTCTTTAAGTTGTATGTCCTAAGTTTTTGTTTTGGGGTGTTTGTAATTTTATGTTTGATTTTTAAGATACTCCAGGGCTTTTTTTTTTTTTTTTTTTTTGTATGTGCAGGCAAAGTATAAGATAGCCGTCAGAATTAGTTATCTACCATAGAAAGCTATAGAGAATGCTGAGAAAATTCTAAAGCTGTGAAGAACAGGAACACAAGAAGAATTCATGCGAAAAGAGAAGTGTGTGCAAATATTGGATAGAAAACTCACAGCTATGCAAAGTTCCAGAAAAGCACATCATAATGAATTTAAAGTATGAATACCTGGTCATGTTCAAGGTTCCAACTGAACAAAGCAATGAAATTGAGAAACTTTGTCTATGGGAATTTAGAGAAATACCTTTGAATTTAGAGGACATGTATATGAGAGTAAGCAACAAGATGCAAAGAAAAATAATCCTGCAAACTGCAAGAGAGACCAAAGAAAGCTAGTGAAAGAAAGTTAGTAGAATAGCGCATCTCTACCAGAGTATGAATTCTGCAAATTTCAGGTACCTAGTTCCACAGAAGCTCAGTGGCTTCCCAAAATAATTTGCATGCTTTCTTAAAATGTGATTAAGACAATATAGTAAAATATAACATAGAGAGATGATTAAATAGTATCAAAATAAAACAAACAAACAAAAAAACCAAATGATACACTTCTCAGGCACCATTTTTTTAAAAGATAATTATTGGTTCACTGGCCTTTAAAAATCCTGGAAGTGCAATTATAATGGCTACACTGTTATTTTAATTTGTAATATTGTGTCTAGCTACTTTTAATTTCTATGAAACATTTCTTGAGATTATAAACATGTTGCTATATACATCATTAGTATGAAGAATTATTATTCATTACATTCTCATAGTGTAAATTTTTCTTGTTTTTTTATTTTTGGCATATATATATATATATATATATATATTATTACATACATATGCAATAAACTACCTATAGCAAGAAGAACCATAATGCAATCAGGAATTATATAAATGTTACATTCTTAGTATTTTGGCAATTTATATTTGACAGCCTTGAAGAAAACATCTTTCCTATCTTGGTCTGTCTAAAATTCTGAATGTAAATCAATATCTATCGCCTCTTGTCATTATCAACTTAAAACATATATATATATATATATATATATATATATATATTGAATAATTCAAAGAATACTATGAAATTATCTTTAATTCTGCTTTACAAATGATATTATGAAAATGAAAAGATAAACTACAAACTAGGAGAAAATACTTGCAATGTGTATATTGGACAAATGACTTGAGCCTATATTATATAAATAAAACCAATTAAAAAAAAAAAGAAAACAACCAGGTAGCTTAGTTTCACAATGAGGTTTAGTTGTTTCTTGTTTTTTCTAAAATTTCCAACTGGTACAATCTGAGGAGCTGCTAAGATCTCCCAAGATATATTAAACATATAGGTGAATTAGTGAGGCCAGCAAGAAACCATGGAGGGAGGCTTGGAGCTGGTACCTTCAACATCCTTAAGTGGCACACACAGAGTGGGTCTACTGCAAATGAGGATTCTCATAGTAACTTTAAAGGATAAAATTCACTGCTCAAAGCTCATAAGAAAATTTAAATGCTTGCTTAAAATGCAATTAGACCCCTATTTGTCACCATGCACAAAAATCAAGTCCAAGTGGATTAAAGACCTCAACCTAAAACCAGAGACATTAACCCAATTAGAGGAAAAATTGGGAAGAGTCTGGAACACATAGGTACAGGAGACAACTTCCTGAATAGAACACCAACAGCCCAGGCCTTAGCGTCAACAATTAATAAATGGGACCTCATGAGGCTGAGAAGCTTCTGTAAGGCAGGTGACACTGTCAAGAGAAAAAAGCGACAGCCTACAGACTGGGAAAAGATCTTCACCAACCCTTCATCTGACAAAGGTCTAATATCCAAAATATATAAAGAACTCAAGAAATTAAACACTACCAAACCAAATAACCCAATAGAGAAATGGGGCTCAGAACTAAACAGAGAATTCTCAATAGAGGAATATCAAATGGTGGAGAAACACTTAAAGAAATGCTCGACCTCCTTAGTCATCAGAGAAATGCAAATCAAAACGACACTGAGATTCCATCTTACACCCATCAGAATGGCTAAGATCAATAATTCAACTGACACCACATGCTGGCGAGGATGTGGAGAGAGAGGAACACTCCTTCATTGCTGGTGGGAATACAAACTAGTACAACCACTTTGGAAATCTATCTGGCGCTTTCTCAGAAAACTGGGAATAGGGCTTCCTCAAGACCCAGCTATTCCACTCCTTGGAATATACCCAGAGGATGCACTACCACACAACAGGGACATATGCTCAACCATGTTCATAGCTGCCTTATTCATAATAGCCAGAACCTGGAAACAACCTACGTGTCCATCAGTAGAAGAATGGATAAAGAAACTGTGGTATATTTACACTATGGAATACTACTCAGCTATTAAAAACAAGGAATTTCCGAAATTTGTGGACAAATGGATTGAACTAGAAATTATCATAATGAGTGAGTTCACCCAGAAGCAAAAAGAGTCAAATGGTATATACTCACTTATATCGAGACACTAGGCCAAGGGGTACGCCCCCATGATAAACTTTACCTACCAAGAAAGTAGGTCAGGGGGGAGAAAATCCTATTGAGACTTTAGGGGTGAGAAGCCTGGAAGAATGAGGAAATAGAGGGATCCAGTGGATCCTGGAAAAATACAGGCGGGTCTGGGACCTCTAGTCCTCCTCAAACTATGGCACCAGCCAAGGAAAATATAGCAGTAAACTTCGAACCCCTAACCAGTCTAGCCGATGGACAGGACATTCTCCACCGTTAAGTGGGGAAGGGGATCTGACTTTCACACAAACTCTGGTGCCCCATATCGGACCATGTCCCTTGGATGGGGAGGCCTGGTGGCACTCAGAGGAAGGATATAAGTCACCAAGAAGAGACTTGATACCCTAGGAGCATATACAGGGGGAGGAGGTCCCCCTCAGTCACAGACATAAGGGAAGGGAGTAGAGGGGGAAAGGGGAGGGAGGAAAGAAAGGGAGGATACAAGGGATGGGCTAACAATTGAGATGTAATATGAATAAATTAATAAATAAATTAATTAATTAAAAAAACAATTGAGACATAATATGAATAAATTAATAAAATATAAAAAAAATTTAAATGTTTTCAAAGGACACTCTAGAGTTTCTATTTTGTCAAGTTTGAAGAAACAAATAATTACGACATCTTTAAGAAAATGCATTTATGGGCTAAATAGTGGCTTGAAGGCTATAGTATCCTATTTGTATTTGGGACTGCCACTCCTGATTTGAGTGGACAGGATGAAAACAAAAGGGAAATTGACGGTGGAGAGAGGTCCAATGCCTCGTTTCACTTCTGGCATAATGATGAAGTGGATTCACACTGCCAGGAAAATGCACCCCACATTTGAAAGCAGAATAATAGGAAGGTAGAACAAAGGAGAACAATGTAGGCAGGTAGCAGCCACAACACAGGCTTTGATGCAGATGTTCCTTTAAGAAAAATACAACCGCTTAAAAACTTAACACATAAGCTATATTTGTAATTAAATGATTAAGTCAAATATTTATTAAAAATTAAAATAATTTTTAGTATGTATATTTTCAGCACATTTTGAGTGAGTTGAACAAAGAAGATGCAAGCTCAGAAATTTTATAGAGAAAAGAACTATGGTTGATCAAAATGAAAGACTGAACAGCTAGAATACTTATGCATACAGATAAGTAGGGGATAGTAAATAAACTTGAAAAAGTGAATGGTTAGCTAAAAATATCTGAGCACAGGTGTGAACTGGCCTATAAATATGTTAAGCATTAGTGAGTGGGCATATTTGGGACAGGGATGATTGTCTTCAAGATTTCATTTGGTCTCTAATATTGAAGTGTGGTAATGATGTTTTTTAAAGCTAATGTAATAGTTTTCAATAACAAGTCTCCATTTTGTAAAAAATAATTTAAATGTCATCTTCAAAGTTATCTTTCATTTTGCCTCATGAAATAGAATAAGTATTCATTAAAAATATTAAGTCACTTTGAATTGGAGTATTTCTGCTGTTCCACTGTAGAAAATTTTATCATGGACATTGAATATGGGTGGTGCATACCAGCCCTACACAGACTGACAGATTCTTCCCTATAGAGCAACAGGGTGGACTCAGTATAATACAGCTAGTGTGCCTGACACTGGTGGTCGTGGAGGTTAGACAGGAGTAATGCTGACTGCCTTATAGCAGAGAGTTTGGAACTTGACAAAGACAAGCAGAAAATGTGGCACCCTGACTGTTCATGTCAAGCCATTTGTAAGTTGAGTGCTATGAAGAAGAGAAAGATCAAGATGAAGAAGAAAAAGAAGCCAAGACAAACTATATACATGTAAATAAAACAGAGCAAGGGAAATAAAGGGGCAAAAGAAAATAAAATTTTGCATACAGCTGTTCAAATTTAAGTAACTTATATTCAATTTTGTTAGAAAGTTTGTGAATCTGCCTCATGGGAGTTGAATTGTAAATATGTATAATATGTAAATAACTTTTAATATACTTGAAGGATTTAAGAAGTTGGATAATAAATATAAAAGTGCTCTACAGTGAATATCATTACAGACATGGGGAATATTGAACGGAATACCCAAAGAGCATTTTCAATTCTTGTCTCATATCTACTTATATGTATTTAATTTCCCACATAGGGTTGCTTATGAAACATAAGCTCTTCCTTATTGAATTTGTTTTCTTCAACTTATCTTCTTTTACAGCTTTACCTCACAGGATCTTGTATATGAGCTACATGTATCTGGCTTCTTTCTGTTTATGTTTATTGCATGTGTCATCCGGTTTCGGCCCAAAGACTTTAAAAGGCAGGAAGTCTATCCATTTACTTCAGCTGCTCTGGAAAAGAAGATGGGATATGATAATGGCTGTCACAGATTAATTCACTAGGCAGCAGTTAAAATGGTTCCGTCTTAGAAAATAAACTCATCTTCTTATTTCAATTTCTTATGTAGTTTTACTTTCTAGTAAAATTTATCATAAAATTGGGCATCTTTTAAAATACACAGTTTGCTTTTGATCACCAGGAAAATCTTGCTTGCAAATACCTACTCTTCTTTTTAAAAAATGTCATATCATATTACCGAGCCACCGATGGCTCACAATTATACTCTGAACGGGAATCCAGGACCTAAAGATTTAAAAAGTTTCACCAAGCATCTCCATGTTATGACACAGAACTCTGTTTCATTTTTGCTGTGATTCAATTGTGCTAAAATATGCATCAAAATTGTCCTTTAGTCAACCTTACACACACTGTTACTTTGCTCATTTTTAATAACGTGACTTTTCCTGCTCTTGTTAACAGGGTGTTGGTAGTTATGTAGTAGTTCACCAAACTTGTTCCCTGGCAAGAATAAAGAGCTTGAGTAGCAGGAAAGAGATGACTGAACTTTAGAGAAAACAAAAGTACACATTTTTTTGTTTGTTTGTTTGTTTGTTTGTTTGTTTTCCCCTTAAGGAGGCAGGGCTCTAAGTTTCAAAATCTGGCAAACAGACTCTGGCTTAGGTTTTTGTTTTTTAATTTGTTCACCTCACATTTCATAGTAGCCTCCTCCCTTGTCTTCTCCTGCTCTTATCCCCCCTCCCTTTCCTCACCCCAACTCCTCAGAAAGGGGAAGCCCTCCTCCCCTATCCTCTGACTCCAGCCTATTAGGTCTTATCTGGGCTGCCTGAATCCTCCTCCTTTGTGGCCTGATAAGGCCCCCATACCAGGGGGAAGTGATCAATTTCTAGGCACCAGAGTCCATGTCAGAGGTAGCCCCTACTCCACATAAGTTGACCCACAAGGAAACTGTGCTGCCTATCGACTACATCTGTGCAGAGGTCTTGGTCCTGACCGTGCATGATCCTTGGTTGATGTATCAGTCTGCAGCCAGGCCCCACCCTGCCCTGGCCAGATTTGTTGGCTTCATTTGTCTCCTTACAAGGACCTCCTGTCTCCTGCTGGTCCTATTATTTGCCAACTCTTCAATAAGACTCCCTGTGCTCCTTCCTGAAGTTTGATTGTGAGTCTCAGCAATTGCTTGGATCCCTTGCTGGGTAAAGTCTGTTAGAGAACCTCTATTCTCCCTTTCCAATCCTTCTCTTCAACAGCTTCTGGTATCTATTCTACTGGCCCTTCTGAATGAGAATTAACCATTCTCCCCAGGACCCTCCTAGTTATTTAGCTTCTTTAGGTCGGTGTATTATAGTGTGGCTCATATCTGCTTATAAGTGAATATATATGAGGCATGTCTTTCTGGGTCTGGGTTACCTCACTCAGGATGATTGGTTTTAGTTCCATCAATTTGCCTGTAAATTTCAAATTGTCCTTGTTTTTAATAGCTGAGATGAATAGTATTCCATTTTGTATATGTACCACAGTTTCTTTATCCATTCTTCAGTTGAGAGACATCTAGGTTGTGTCCAGATTCTGGCTATTACGAATAAAGCTGCTACAAACATAAGTTGAACAAATGCCCTTGTTGCATGGTGGAGCACCTTTCAGGTATATATCCAGGAGTGGCCTTGCAGTAGCACTATTCCCAATTTTCTGAGAAAGCACCAGATTGATTTCCAAAGTAATTGTACAAGTTTATACTCCCACCAGCAATGAAGGAGTGTTCCCCTTTCTCCACACCTTCTCCAATATGTGCTGTCACTTGAATTTTTGATCTTAGACATTCTGGTAGGTGTAAGATGCAATCTCAGGATCATTTTGATTTGCATTTCCCTGATAACTAAGGATGTTGAATATTTCTCTAAGTGTTTCCTGGCCATTTGATATTCTTCTGTTGAGAATTCTCTGTTTAGTTCTGTACCCCATATTTTAGTTGGATAATTTGGTTTGGTGATGTTTAATTTCTTGAGTTCTTTATATCTTTTGTGTATTAGCCTTCAGTCAGATGTAGGATTGAGGAAGACCTTTTCCCAGTCTGTAGGCTGTCATTTTGTTCTGTTAACAGTGTCCTTTGGTTTACAGAAGCTTTTCAGTTTCATGAGGACTCTTTTATTAATTGTTGATCTTAGACCTTGAGCTGTTGATGTTCTGTTCAGGAAGTTGTCTCCTGTGCTAATGAGCTCAAGGCTTTAACCCACTCTTTCTTCTAACAGATTTAGTGTGTTTGGTCTTATGTTCAGATCTTTAATACACTTGGACTTGAGTTTGGTGCAGGGTGATAAATAAGGGCCTATTTGCATTTTTCTACACATAGACATCCAATTATACCAGCACCATTTGTTGAAGATGCTTTCTTTTTTCCATTGTGTGTTTTGGTGTCTTTGTCCAAAATCAAGTTTCCATAGGTGTGTGGGTTTATTTCTGGGTCTTCCATTCAATTCCATTGATCCACCTGTCTGTTTCTATGCCAGTACCATGTAGTTTACCAAGCTCTATAGTACAACTTGAGATCAGTGATAGAGATACATTCACAAGATCTTTTATTGCATAGGATTTTCTTAGGTATTCAGAGTTGTTTTTCCATATGAAGTTGATAATTGATCTTTCAAGGTCTGTATAGATTTGTATTGGTATATGAGAATTACATTGAATCTGTAGATCACTTTTCGTAAAATGGCCATTTTTAGTATGTTAATCCTACTGATCCATGAGGATGGGAGATCTTTTCATCTACTGATAACTTCTTCCACTTCTTTATTCAGAGACTTGAAGTTTTTTTATTTCATACAAGTCTTTTACTTGGTTGGTTAGAGTTACACCAAAATACTTTATGGTTTTTGTGGCCATTGTGAGGGGTGTTGTTTCCTTCATTTCTTTCTCCTGCATTAGATATTTTATAAGAAGCAGAGATTCCAGCGCAGGGGCAAGCACTAACTGGTCGGGCAACCGGGCGACTATGAGCCTCGAGGATGAAAATCAACTAAATATGGGCAAAGGAGATCCTAAGAAGCCGGGGGGGCAAAATGTCTTCATACGCATTCTTTGTGCAAACCTGCCGGGAGGAGCACAGGAAGAAGCACCGGATGCTTCTGTCAACTTCTCAGAACTCTCCAAGAAGTGCTCAGAGAGGTAGAGGACCATGTCTGCTAAGGAGAAGGGGAAATTTGAAGACATGGCAAAGGCTGACAAGGCTCGTTACGAAAGAGAAATGAAAACCTACACCCCCCCAAAGGGGAGACCAAAGGGGAAAATGGGAGGGAGGGGAGAATACAAGGGATGGGATAACCATAGAGATGTAACAAGAATAAATTAATAATAAAAAATAAAAAATAAAAAAAGAAGAAGTTCTTGTTCTGTTCTGAGTACCGCCCCAAAATCAATGGAGAACACCCCGGCTTATCCATTGGTGACGTTGCAAAGAAGCTAGGAGAGATGTGGAACAACATGGCTGCGGACGACAAGCAGCCCTATGAGAAGAAGGCGGCCAAGCTGAAGGCGAAGTACGAGAAGGATAGTGCTGCCTACAGAGCTAAAGGAAAGCCTGATGCAGCGAAAAAGGGGGTGGTCAAGGCTGAAAAGAGCAAGAAAAAGAAGGAAGAGGAAGACGATGAGGAGGATGAAGAAGATGAGGAAGAGGAGGAAGAAGAGGAAGATGAGGATGAGGAAGAAGAAGATGATGATGAATAAGTTGGTTCTAGCGCAGTTTTTTCTTGTCTATAAAGCATTTAACCCCCCTGTACACAACTGACTCCTTTTAAAGAAAAAAAAAATTGAAATGCTAAAAAAAAAAAAAAAAGCAGAGATTCCAACCTTTACCCTGTTTGGTATTGTTTAGTTATCCTCACCTGTTGCATTCCACTGTTTATCTGCTAACAAGAAGTTGACATCTCAGGAAACCCAGTTTTGATTTTTTTGTCTTCCTGTGTTCCTTATCAAGAAAAGACACTTTTAATACTATCACCAGAGAAGCAGATGCAGGCAAATCTCTGAAAATTCAAAGTCAGTCTAGTCTACACAGTATGTCAAGGTAGTGCAACCCTACATCAATGCAAACAAAACAACAACCAACAGTAAGAAAGAGAGCGATAAGAGGGAGGGCAAACACACACACATACACACACACACACACATACACACACACACACACACACACACACACACACACACACACACACACACCACAAACAATAATATAAAAATAAAAGACCAATAAGAAAAATATTCAAACAAAGTAATGTGAGAGTTTAAGTCTCCAAGAATTCCTATTAATTTCCAGTAGTGTTATCATCCATTGTGTGTATGGAGCCTACTCTTAAGTGTGGTTTTTATACCCCATGAGACTTCATTGGAAAAAAAAAGTACTTTTTCCTTCACAAGTGGATGAAAACTTCTTGGTTAGGGATAGGAATCAATGTTCACTTCTTAACCCTGGGGGCCTGTCTGACTTGAACCTGTGCAGGCCCTGTGGATGTCCCCATAGTCTCTGTGACTTCATGTATGCATTATTCCTGTTTTGAGTGAAAGACAAAGTTTGGTTGGTATAATTTATCTCCTGTGGGTTTTATAATCTTTTCAAATCTTCTTCTGCTCAGCTCCCTGTGTCTTAAGGGGAAGATTCTGACAAAGACATTTTGTTTAGGACTGACTACTCCAAAGTCGCTCACTCTCTGCACATTGTCCAGGTATGAGGCTCTGTATTCATTCCTGTCTACTTCAAAGAGGAGCTTCTCTGAGGATGACCAAGTGAGGCACTCATCTGTGGGTCCTTAGGAGTCTTTTTATTACTATGTTCCTATAGCATAACTGTAATATTTAGATTTCATTTTTGCCCATGGCCTTCACAAATACAAGGAAAAGAAAAAGAAAGAAAGGAAAGAATGAAGGCAGTAAGGAAGGAAGATGGAGAAAATTATTAGTGAGAAACAGTTGTCTAAGTAATATCTTATAAGGATTTGAGTTTAATGCTTAGTGCATATGATTCCTTCAACTGTGAAAAATAAAATGCCAATCATTTTTACTTTTGCCAGTTTGTACTTCCTGTTTAAGACTATACAAGTTTTTGTTTTGTTTGTTTGTTTGTTTGTTTTTATAATTCTCAAGACCAATTTCGGGTCTGGTCCCTAGTCCTTAGCAATTTTTTGGTCTTAAAAGAACCTTATGGCTCTTCTAGCCTTCCTTTTACTGGTGGTATCATATTATTTGTGAGAATAATCCAAAGGTCTTCAATGAATACTCTTCTTTCCAATCCCAGAAGAAATGTTTCCTTTGCACTGACCATCCTCTTTGTGCTGGATACAGGTTAGAACTCACTTTGTAGGATCTCCAGGCCTCCCTGGGCAACAGAACAGATGACTTCTCACATTCACAGAACATTTTGACATGCCTCACAGTCCCCTGTGACCTAGTTAACATTGGGGAGTGGCAACAGAGAAATATTGCTCCATTTTTCCTAGTCCTTGCAATTGTTACTGAGTTTGCATGTGTATAAGCAGAGCATAGAGAAAACTATGGTGCTACAGTTACTATTGAGAGACTTTTTTTCCCTACTCTTTATGATGGGGAATGTTTCTTTGGTTTCTATTTGTGGAATAATTTTAAAAGTATCGGCGTTATCTTCTCTTTGAAAGTCTGGTAGAATTCTTTGCTAAAACTTTCTGGTCCTGGGCGTTTGTTGTTGCTGTTGTTTGCTTACTTTGTTTTGTATGGTTTAGTTTGCTTTTTGCTTAGAAAATGTTGGATGTGTGTTTTTATTTTCTTAGATGTCTAGGAATTTTTTTACCTGATAGAATGTTTGTCTGATCTTGATGTAACATTGGTAAATGATATCCTTCAAGAAAATTGTCCTTTTTTTTTTTCTTTAAGATTTTCCAATTTTGTGGAGGACAGTACATTTTAAAAATATGACCTAATAATTCTTTGGATTTCCTATGTATCTCTTATTATGTCCCCCTTTTGGTTTTTGATTTTGTTAATTTGGATGTTGTCTCTGTGTGTCTTTTAGTTAGTTTAGATAAGAATTTATCTATCTTACTGATCTCCTCAAAGAACTAATTCTTTGTATTGTCCTCTTTGTTTCTATTTTATTGATTTTAGCTCTCAGTTTAACTATTTCCTGCAGTCTACTATTGGGTGTGATACCTTCATTTAGTTCTAGAGCTTTTTGCACTTGCTTAGTTGCTATTATGAGTGAGATCTCTCTAATTTCTTTATGTAGTCAGTGCTATGAACTTTCTTTTCCTCTTAGCACTAATTACATTGTGTCCAGTAGGTTTGGGTATGCTGTGCATTCCTTTTTATTGAACACTAAGAAGTCTTTAATTTCCTTTCTTTATTTCTAATATGAATTAATTGAGAGTTGTTCAGTTCCCATGAGTTTGCAGCTTTCTGTTTTTGTTTTTGTTGTTTTGTTTTGTTTTTGTTGTTCTTGAAATCCATTTTTAATATGTGATGGTCTGATAGGATACAGTAGATTATTTCAATTTTCTTGTATCTGTTGAGCCTTGCATTGTGACCAAGGATGTAGTCAGTTTTGGAGAAAGTTCCATGAGAACTAGAGAAGAAAGTATATTCTTTTTTTGGAGGGATGAAATGTTCTGTAGATATCTTTTAGGTTCATCTGGTTCATAATATTTGTTACCTCCATTATTTCTGTCTCATTTTCTGTATGGATGACCTGTCTGTTGATGGGACAGGAGAATTGATGTCCTCCACTATCAATGTGTGATGTTTGATATGTTATTTAAGCTTTAGTAATGTTTCTGTTACAAATGTAGTTGCCTTTGTATTTGGGGCACAGATGTTAAGAAGTGAAATGTTCTTTTGATGGACTTTTCCTTTGATGCATACAAATGTAGTATTTTTCCTCATTACTTTTGATTAAATTTGCTTGAATGTCTAGTTTGCTAAATATTACAATAGCCATACCAGTTTGCTTCCAGGGTACATTTGCTTGAAAAATCTTTATCCAAATCTTCAATCTGACATAATGTTTATCTTTGATATTGTTGTGTGTTTCTTGGATACACCAGAAAAACGAATGTTGTTTCTGCATCCATTCTGTTAGTTTGTGTCTTTTTATTGAGGAATTTAGTCCATTGTATTGGGAGAATTTAATAACCAATGATTTTTAGTACATGTCATTTTATTTTTGTTTTTGCTGTTGGTAGGTATGTATGTTTGAGTGCATTTGAGAGTGTCTGTGTGTGTGTGTGTGTGTGTGTGTATGTATGTGTATGTGTGTGTTTCCATTCTTTTGGTTTTACTGATGTAGGACTATTTATTTCCTGTGTTTTCATGGGCACAGTTAGCCTCCTTGTGTTGGAGTTATCTTCTAGAATCTTCTATAGGTCTACATTTGTTGAAAATTTTGTTCACATTTGACCTTATCATTGAATAACTTGTCTCCATCTATGATGATTTAAAGGTTTGCTGATAATTGATAGTTAGCATATCCTGGAATCTGTGTTCTACTAAAGTCTGTAGGACATCTGTCTAGACCCTCCGAACTTTTAAAGTCTCCTTTGGGAAGTTGTGTGGAATTTCAGTAGGTCTACCTTTATATGTTACTTTCTCTTTTTCCTTTGCAGCTTTTAATACTCTTGCTTTGTTATATATGTTTAGTATTATTTTGTAGTGAGAGGACTTTCTTTTCAGTACAGTCTATCTTATGTTTTGTATGATTCTTTTACCTTTACAGGAATCTCCTTCTTTAGGTTAGAAAAATTCTTCTTCTATGAACCTATTCAAAATATAAGAATATGTTTTGTGATGGGCATGTTACCTAAGTTACTAGGGAGAGGCAGAAGCCAGATTCATCAGTGTAAGGTGGTTTGAATGAGGACAGCCCTAAGGTACCATTTGTTTGAACACTTGGACTCCAGTTGGTGGAATAGTTTGGGGAGGATTAGCAGATGTGGCCCTGCTGGATGTGTCTCACTGGGGCCAGGCTTTAGGTTTTAAAAGAACTCATGCCATTCCCACTGTCTTCTCTCAGATTTCAGATTGAGATGTAAGCTCTCAGCTGCTTCTCCAGTGCCATTCCTGCTACCATGGTCCCAATGATGATGGTGATTCCAAATAAAGTCTTCTTCCTACAAGTTCCTGTGGTCACGATATATTAGCATACCAATAGAAAAGTAACTAATAAAAGTAGTTTCTATTGAAGAAGTACAGACTTTGGATCTGCCTCATTCTGAGATCCATTCACCTACCAATTTAGAAATTCTCCAGGTGTTAATGATTTGTAGAAACATCAGTGTAACAATTAGAATCACATACATTCTAATTCTAGGAGTGAAAAACCAAGGTCTAATTATAATCAAATAAAAGCAAAACTAATGTCCAAAATTATAAAAAGATCAATTCATTTCTGGCATTCATTCTTGACCTTCTTTGCTCTAAAAGACTTGGGAAATCCCATTTCTCTGGCCCTGCCATGCAGGTTGTCTCTTAAATTCCAGAAAACACCAATTCATATCTGCAATTTTCCTTGGTGGTCATATCAAAGTTCTGGCCTTTCCTAATGTTTTGCAGTGTGGGAGGAGAAAGACAGCCACAGACCTGCAGATAGCCATGCCACACAGTGTAGGTGGGAAAGGTACCTAGAGACCTGCCCTTTACCACATGGCACTGATAGGCAATAGACACACAAAGGCATCCCTCCACCCCCGCTGCCGCCAGCATGCTATGTGGAAGAAGTTCATAGACCTGCTGTGACACTGGCGGGCTCGTTTATCACCATGCCATGCAGCACAAATAAAAGAGGTAACCCGGAGGTCTGTCAGCTGTGTGGCCCACCTGCAGTGGGAGCCACTGTACTGTGCAAGTATGTGGTAGAAAGATGGGAGATAAAGAGAAGTGGATAGTTTGAGCATTATGAGAGATGAAACTGGAGATGTGAGTATGAAGAGGAATAGTCTGTTATAAGTAGCCAGCCATGGCACCTGAGGTTATGGTAAAGCCTCAACCTGTGCTACTCTTAAGAGCCATATCTGGGCCCATTACTATGCAGCTGCATGGGTCGGTGTTGATGTCCATGGCTCATATCACTACTGGAGAACATGGAGGCATCCATGGTCTAGGCTGCTGCTTGGGACCAAATGGATGTTCAGAGACTATGTAGAACTGGCCCCACCCCTACCTCTCACTGGCAGTCCCAATCTGAAGAGTTGTCCCTGAGCCTTGCCAGGGCAACACAGTGGAGTTAGCCCTGGTGGCTGGGGCATAGATGAGATGGCTCTATGGGCATAAATATTGGAGAGCTGGCTTTGCCACTTGTTTGCTACTTGTCTGCCATGAGGTTGAACAGGAATGGGGGTGATGTCCTCCTTCCCTTGTCACCTGAAGTAGCCAAGAGAGCTGGTTCATGAGACCATGAGAGCAGGCGAGCTATCAGTTCCCTTCACTGGCTGTAGCACTCCAGAGAATGGGCAGTGAACCTTGCCTGAGTAACACAGTGGAGCTGACTCTGGAGGCATGGTTGTACGTAAGATGGTCCCAAGGGCATGAGAGCAGAAGGGCTGGCCCTGCCTCCTGCTGATGGCAGCGCTGGGTGGCCCAGCTGGAGCAGAGTTGGATAGTTAGCCCTGGTGGTATAGATAAGGGCGAGCCGGTGGGCTGGCCAGCCTATCTACCACACAGGGCCAAATTCAGGCCTTTGTTTTAACATGCCCCAAAATCTACATCATGAGAAGAGCACATGACAAGGCTGTTTCTGCCATTCCAAAGCTGTTTGTTCCCTACGACACAGGACAACAACAGGATGTATGGGAAAAGTACCTGTGAGGATCCAATATTGATGATGTGACAGAAGTGAGATACCTCAAACCAGACCGATGACTTATCACAATAAACATTTGTAAGAGAAAACGTATGGACAGAGGACTGTACTATGGGATACACTGTGACATAATACAGTTTTCATGTCAAGATGCTTTCTATGCTTTGCTTTATTTTAAATTTGTTTTTTTTTTTAATGGGGGGATTGCGAGGGCAGAGAGCAGATACAAGGGAATGGGGAGATGACTAGGACAGGGATGCCCAGCGTGAAACTCACAAAGTCCATAAAAGGTTAAAAAAATAAAAACTTATAGCTCAGGATTTTCCCCAAGATAAGGAGATAAACTGTTTTTCTATCATTTGTGGTCCTGATGCATGGTTTCTCTAATGTATTTTCCTTCTTACCCTAACCTACCAGTTTTCATTGGCTTAATGATTACTTTTCTCGAGATGTGATCTGTTCCTTTCCTAGAGCTGCTCTAGTAGCAATGCAGCCTCAAGCTCCCTTTGAAATATATGTGTATGTCATGGAAAAATGCTGCTTGCATCCTTCGTCAGAAAGGTCACTCTTCCCAGTTAACAGTGGTGGATGAAGATACCAATGGCTGCACAACTTGCTGAGGATTAGTGACAGATGAGTTGTTCAAGCCCTAATTAAGATATCCTCAAGGCTTAGGAAACATCACAAAACAGAAGTCAGAAAGAGTGAAAGAGTGAAAAGATAAGGAGACAGGCTATGGAATAACATCTGGGCAGAACACAGGCACTAATATCACGAACAGAAGCCGTAGACGTGTGTACTAGGACTTCATAGTGGTGGGTCCATGAACAATGAGACACAATTAGAATGTGAGCTCAGGAGGCCATAAACTTCAATGATGAAGTATTTGCTATTAATAAATTCAGGGGGGAAAGGAAAGAATAACCCCATCAGGCTTCAGTGGATAGTCACTGCAATGGTCACACATCTGGTTAAATTGAAAGGGTCACAAAAACAAAATTCGTGCTCCTGGAAAGGAAATTGGCAGAGATGGGATGGTGGAGTTGGTAGGTATGGGAGGGAGATAAAAGAGGGATCAAGAAAAGATAATTGGAATGCAATGTATTCAGTAACAAAATCAGTCAATAAGAAAAAAACAAAACCAATAGGACTTTATTGTCTCCTAGATATGGAGTGAAGAGGGCAGGGCTTAGCACTCTGAGGGAGTCTGTCCATTTCATCCTTTTCCAGAGTTCCTGGAATTTTTATGGTAATTTTAGAAATCCATGATATTTAGATGGATCACCCTGATCTCTGCTTTCATCTACACTTTACATCCCACCTGACCACATTTCGTATTTTACAAGGACATTAGTCTTCCTGAATTAGAGTCTACCCTAAGGACCTCATTTTAACTTGATTGCTTCCGTAAAGACATGCCTGTGCAATTAAGGTCACATTCTCAATTACTGGGCAGAGGTTAGGGCAACAACATTACCTTTGGAGGGAGAGAAATCATCACAATAAATGTAATATGCTTTCCAGTAGTTCTTCTGGATTACAGTTTTAATTTCAAAGCCCTTTTTTATTATTGCTGCTGTAATTTTGGACTGAAATTCTCTGCTTATGTGTTTATCTCCAGAGGTTTGTGACAAGCTGCTGGAAGATGTTTAAGTCAGTGCAAAGACTGTTGCCTTTGTAATGAAGGGCTCCTTGGTATTCAAATTACATGTGCCTTTTATCTATAGTAGTCTCTTTTCTGTGCTGGGGCTGCCACCCCCCACCACCAAATGATCCAGACTTTAGTGTGTGGAAGGTTTATGGTGAAGTCCTTGCACATTTCTGGGTTTCAATCATTGCTCTGTCAAGGTTGTCCTGACTAAATAAGCTCCAGTGCATTCTGAAGCTCCGGTTTTTCTAGCCACATCATGGTTTTATTTGTGAGTGAACGTATTGTCCATGCCTTTAAACCTTTTCAGACCTCTGTCCAAGAAGCTAAAATTCTTCCTTATCTAATGAAGACATATTTAGATTCTGACTTTATTTCTGAATTCTCTATAAATTCAGTTATACTTAATACATAATTTATCATGCAGAGTCTGATAATTTTAAAAGAACAATGGATACTAGCAACAATCTAGTAAATTTGCAACATTAAAGGGGCATTTCTCAAAAAATAATGTGTACAAACAAACTGGTTAGAATTTGCCTTGTCTATTTATTTATTTATTTATTTATTTATTTATTTAGTGTCTATTAACTGTGCTATTCACAAGTTCTGTAAAGGGGCTTTGAAATGTTCACAATGCTGACAAATCAGGTTTTGAGGCTTACTGGAGAGTTGAATTTTTACAAGAATTTGCTGGCTGTGATAAGCTGGTGCAGTCTGTATAATGTAAGGCATTTTTAAAAAATATAATTTACAAGCTATTCTGAATTGAAAGGATTAATAAACTTAAGAATATTCAGTACAAGTAAGAATCCAGTGAGCTGGTGAGTTTCAATTTTTGAGTCACTTTGTAATAAAACACATTGCACCCATGAATATTTGATCCTTAAATAATGTGCGTGAAATTTTATCAGGTGACACCGGTTGATCACACCATGCCAGTTACATCACATGGGATTGGCATCCTCATTGTATAGCTGTCCTCCTTGTGTAAGCAAGAATAGTGACTCGGGATCCACATCATCTTCTCTCTACTTGCTCTTTATCCTTTGTGAATTGTTGGTATTACTAAAAAAAAAAAAAAATATTTTCATTGAAGATTAGGAAAGAAATTCATCCACTGTCCTTATCAGAAAACCTTAAAGCTGCCCTGTGTACATAAAATATTATATAAAATAATAGGACCTGAGCCCTAGTCTCCCTAATGATTTTTCAGTGACTGGGACTTGAGATGTCCTGCTTTGTGCTACTACCCATTCCTTTACATAATGTCTCCACCTTGCTCCCACTTTCTTCTTCTTGGAGCTAATTTCAAAATCTTTACACCTTATAATAAATTCTGTTCTCTAATTTGCATTTCTGCTCTCAGTTCTTTGTTGCCTAATGAAAACCTAGCAAGATGTTTGCTAAAGGAATAATAATTCTGCTTAGCAACACGAAGAACAGGCAAAGACCCAGAATGTCAGTTACATCATAGTGTTGGAAAAGTATTAGAATAACAACCAATTTTTCCCCTTAGGAAGAAAGGCCTATGTTATTATTATTGTTGTTGTTGTTATTGTTATTATTATTATTATTATTATTATTATTCCAATGGGTATACTTTTGTAAAATGCAAATATAGATCAGTAAGATTAATTCCCTAATGAATGCTTATACTCGCATTGAATTCTTTTCCTGAAATACTTCTGAATCCCACCAAGAACTGTGCCTTGGCATTATCCTCAAATAACAAAAGATTCTGGCAGGCAGGAGTTCTTGTTTCTTCACAGGAAATCATATAGATTATATGAGGCAGAGGCTACTGTAGAACTGGATACTCCAAAAAAGAATAAAAGAGAGGATTTTGCATAGAATACAGATAAAATTATTTAATATAAATGACTGCAAATATTGTTTTTATTTCCTCAGAAGAGGGGATAAGATGAGCACTATTCCCGCACCTTTCTAGCTCTTTCTGAACTCTTGCTGACTGAATCAATTCAGCTGTTCTGGCTTAAACTCCTCTTCAAGCTGACTGACACAAACTGGCTTTTCTTGACTTCTGATTGCACTGATCTGCCTTGCTTCAAACTAGTTCTGACAATATTTTTTTAATCTTCTGGCTCTTTTTCATTCTCTGGCTCATCTGACTTCATCTGTGTCAAGATTGTAGTCTCTGCAATATATGTTGGTAAAAACTCCTTTCTCTCTCCTAGCACTGCTCTAAGTAGCCTCCTTTTCTGGCCCTGTTCTGATGAGAATTAGGTATGTTTTATCTCTGACTCATTCTGTCAAATCTTTGATTTGTCACTTTGTCTGCCCCTCAATTAGATGTCAATTTCAAATGTGGCTTCTCCTTTCTGTGAACTATCTTTACCGTCATTGTTTGGGATTAAAGAAGTGTACTAAGAGCATGTCAGTATTCCAGGCAGATCATACTGTAATCCAGAGCATATTGGCAGTGCAGTTCGATCACATAGACCTAAAAGGTCTTTGGATGTCATCCCTGGAGCAGACATATTGCTGGATTCTCTCCAAACAACAAACAAAACAAAAAACAGAATATAAGAGGAGGAAAAGATGGAAAGTGGTATTTCTGTGAATCTCAGTAGAGTGTAGAGAAGAACAGCAGGAGGAGAGAAGACTCCAGTCACTGATTTTCTTTCTTTCTTTCTTTCTTTCTTTCTTTCTTTCTTTCCTTCCTTCCTTCCTTCCTTCCTTTTCTTTTTTCTTTCTTTCTAAAGTTTACATTTGTTAAAGGCATTTATTACTTTCATCTGTGTGTGAATATGCATTAGTTTATTACATCCCATGCATGAAGGTGTCTGAAGAGGTCAAGCTGTCTTGGGCTCCCTGAAACTATAGTTAAGGCTATTTTAACCCACCTGATGTGGGTGTTGAGAACTAAGTCTGGGTCCTTTGGAAGAGCAATACATACTGTTAACAATGTGCCCTCTCTCCAGTCCCTCATTTTTGTTCTTATTAGTCATATGAAAAGCTAAAAATCCTAATACTGTAAAGGAAAATATGATGGAACAGTGAAAATATGAATTTGATAACCCATCAACATTTAGGCTACACTTAAGAATACAGGCTTGAACATATAGAATTGTACCTGTCCCTGAAAGAAGTTGCTGGAAAGAAGATATTAGGAATGGACATGAAAAACAAACGCTGAAAGAGTAGGAAAGAAATGACCACTTCCCCTTGGTGAGGCGGCCTGGTAACATTCAGAGAAAGAATAGGAAGGCTACCAAGATGAGACTTGATAGGCTGTCACCATATGGTGGGGGAGGAGGTCCCCTTCTGTCACAAACCTAGGAGAGGGAAATAGAGTGTAAGAGGAAGAGAGGGATGAATGGGAGGAGACAAGCAAGGGTATAACAATAGAGAACCTGAAAAAAAATTAATAAAAAACTAAACAACAACAAAAATTTAAATAAAAAGAAAAATGTAATGTGAGCAAAAAAGCATTCTAAGAAATAAGAGTGATCTCTAGTTTCTGCAATAACAAAGACTGAATATCCCTCCTTGTGTCCTAGTGGTTAGGAAAGTATCACTAAAGGCACTTGGCTTTTATCAAGTCATTGGAATGACAGCAGTATGACATATACTTACAGATGTAACTGAAGGGTTCACACTTTGAACACTGGAGTTTACAGTTATTTACTAAGATTCTTTCCTGTGAAAGGAAGAACACTGGTGATCACAGGGAGATAAGGAATCCATAGATGTCTTTTCAGGAAGGCAGGCCTTGATTGTTGCTGTACTTTGAGAAAAAGAAGCAGGGGGAAATGAGAAACAGAAAAATAAGAGTTGCAGCTAAGAAAGATCTATACTAATTTTTATTGCCTGTCTCCACTTTTTTCAGCTTAAGGAATCTACAACCCTAATATAATGCAAACTGCTGAAGTATTTGACAGCTCTTAAGAGCTGTAACCAACATTTGGGGAAGGTCAACAATTTAGATGGATATTTCCTGAAGGACTCTCAAGGTTCTACATAGGCGTTGCCTCTCCCTGGAAATATGGCACGCGCCTGACCCTTCAGTGGGCTGGAGAGCTGGAAATAGAAACGTATTTATCATGAGTCGGGTATATTGAAATCTCTGCTTTTTTCAGATAGTTGTATTTTTGTTTCTTAGGATGAATTATTTTCAAGAGTATGGATAATTTCTTACTTTAAGTTTTTCAGAATTTTATGAGACTATTCACATATTTTCCCTTCCCTCCCTCCCATCTTCAACTTCTTTCATGTTTCTCTTACTCTTTTTAAATTCATGATCTCTCCTTTAACTATTGTTACTATATATATATATATATATATATATGTATTACTATATATGTATGTAATATATACATATGTACAGTAACATATGTGAATATTTGTAAGATTATAATTTTCTGAGTTTATTTAATGATGCTCATGTGTACATATTTTCATTGCTGACCACTTCGTACAAGACAACCTATTAAGGGCTCAACCCTGAAAAAATCTGAACCTCTATGTCTTTCTGCAGCCATTTATTGACTGTAGTTTTTTATCTAGGGGTAAGGCTGTGAGTCATTTTCCCCATCAATGTTGGCATGTCACATGGTGCTGCGATTATACTGATGTTATACAGGCAGCCATACTGCTGAAATTTTTATGACTCATTTCTGATAGACACTATCTCCAGTAAGCATCATGGTCCTCCAGACTTCACAATGATCATTCTCACTTTCCTTGATCTTACCTGAGCCTTACCTGGACCAGTTGTAGATCTTCGTTTGCTATAAAAAAGAAGCTACTGGTGAGCTACAACATTTGAAACAATAAGTGTTTAAAATGAAGTTAAATTTTATACTGGTTTAGGAAAAGAACAGTAATAGTTTCTCCACTAGAGCCTATAAGCTCTCTAGACACACTCAATTGTCTGGATTGACATGAATTCCCCTCTTTTCTGTTGGCCTAAGTCTAATTACACAGCTGTTTGTTACCTCCCAAGATGAATGTGTTCCTACTACACAAGTGGGCATATCTTTAGGGAAGGGTCATTGCTGTGGTTCCTAGGTTTTACAGTTAGGCAAGACTATTGGTTGTTTATATAGTAGCTTCTGATACTATGAGGCTAGTCCTCAGAAAGGCACCATTGAAGTCCATTCCAACTAGATTCCATGAAGTCCTTTGTCTAAAGTGTGAGATGTCTTAAGTAGAAGGATCTTATTTTCACATTCTTAAAAGTAACCAAATATACTGGCAATTGCTTATCGTAAGAGTCACTTGAACTCCTCCTCCTCCAAACAACTTTAAGGGAGGATTTCCATACCTGGAACCTGGAAGTGGGGTTTTGTTAGATAGTCTATGACTCTTGCATTGGAAGTGGTAGGTGGGGAGACCAGGGGGTGGTTATCATTTCTTCTTGTATTGTTGTCTTACATTCATATTCTCTCTTTTTGTGAATGTAATATATATGTTTACATTCATGTGTGTGTGACACATTTTCATTATCATCAGTTAAAAGAAATCTAAATTGTTTCCATTTCATATATATTGTTAATACAACATCAATGAATGTATCTGAGAAAGTATCTCTATAGAAGTCTTCTAGGCCCTTGGGTATATGCTAAGAGTATAGCTAGATTATATGATAAATCTACATTTAGCTCTGACAGAATTCTTCATATTGACTTTTACAGTGGCTACAGTATTTCTTCAACAGTGAATGAGAGTTCTCATTTCCCTACATCCTTGCCAGCATTTCTTGGTTGGAGAAATGGCTCAGTGGTTCAGTGCACTGGCTGCTGTTCTAGATGACCTGAATTAGATTCAAAGCACCCAAATTGCAGCTCCTAGCCACTTGTCACTTCAGTCTCAGGAGTCTGACATCTCTTCCATCCCTGATAGGCTCTAAGCATACATGTGAACAGTCATACTTTCAAGTAAAACATTTATATGCATAAGATTTTAAATGTAACAAAGTGAAACAAAATGGTTTTACTTATAGATATTTAATATCTTCCATGCATTTTAGGCGAGCCTATAAAATTTTATATTTCCTTACCATGAATACCTCTCTCAAGTTAAAGTTTCCTATGTTTCCCCCATTTCCCTCTTTATAATACTTGCATCCTATGTCTCCCTCTCTAGAATTCCTTTCCCCTCCCTCCTAATGTAATCCTCTCTCATGTTCCTGGCTTTTGCAGATACCTCACATGATGTCTCAAATTTGAGGCTTCCAAGTTAGGATACACAAATAAGAGAGGATGTGAGACATTAGTCTTTCTGGGTCTTGGTTACTCATTCAGCATATGTTCAACTTCCATCCATTTTTCTAAAAATCTTCTTTTTTATTTTCTGTTACAGATGAATAGAATTTTATTGTGCACATCCATTCATTGATTGAAGGAAATCTAGGTTATTCCATTTCCTGGCTACCCTGAATAGAGCAGTAAAAAATGAATCAGCTGAACCTGTCTCTCTGTAGGAGACTATCAAGCCATTTGAGTCAATGATAAGTATATACCTGGGTTATATGAGATCTATTTTTATCTTTTTGAAAATTCACCATACTGATTTTTAGCGGCTTTGCCAGTTTTCAATCCCACAAATAGTAAATGAGAGTTCTCCTTTTCGCACAGCCTCAACAGCATTTGGTCTCAGATTTTTCTTAATCTTAGCTACCCTGGTTGGGGTAAAATGAAATCTCAAAATAGTTTTAATTGTTATTCCTCAAACGGCTAATGATGTCAAACACTTTTTGAGATATTTCTTAGCCATTTTTATTTCTTTGAGAAGTATCTATTCAGATCCATAACAAATGTTTTTATTGGGTCATTTGTTTTCATAATTCACTTTTTCTGAGTTATTCATATGTTTGTGTTTTTTCTGTACAATCTTGAACAATATTACAAAGTCAGGGAAAAACAGAAGTCTAG
>OU015750.1:18610562-18657236 GCA_907169655.1 Acomys percivali | reverse complement strand
AAGAAGAAGAAGAAGAAGAAGAAGAAGAAGAAGAAGAAGAAGAAGAAAAGAAGAAGAAGAAGAAGAAGAAAGAGAAAAAAAGAAGAGAAGGCAAAGTAGAAAAAAGAAGAAAAGAAGAAGAGGAGGAGAAAAAGAAGAAAAAGAAGAAGAAAGAAGAAAGAAGAAGATAAAGAAGAAGAGGAAGAAGAAGAAGAAGAAGAAGAAGAAGAAGAAGAAGAAGAAGAAGAAGAACAAGAAGAAGAAGAAGAACAAGAACAAGAACAAGAACAAGAACAAGAACAAGAACAAGAACAAGAACAAGAAGAACAAGAAGAACAAGAAGAAGAACAAGAAGAAGGTGATGATGGTGGCTGTGTTGTAGTTGTGGTTGTGGTTGTAGTTCAGCCAGACT
Source organism: Acomys percivali (assembly GCA_907169655.1). Taxonomy (NCBI): domain Eukaryota; kingdom Metazoa; phylum Chordata; class Mammalia; order Rodentia; family Muridae; genus Acomys; species Acomys percivali. Next base: position 18,656,845 of record OU015750.1, on the reverse strand, counting down.
ACCCCTGGTATGCACTAGTTCTACATTCACTTCTTAGCAGTAACAAGAAGTGGAGAAAAAGAAATGCTCCAATTTTATGTAAGTGTATATATATATATATATATATATATATATATATATATATATATATATATATATATATATATATATATATATATTGGAATTCTAAAGGCCCTGTCACTTTGCTCAGAGCAAGCCTTTCAGCAACCCTTTCAAGTACCTGCACATGCTGCCAGCATGGATTACAGGCTTGAGGCTCACTAACACTTTTTTACAGTTGACCTCCAAATGCAAGGGCAGTGGTCCTAGCAGGTCTGTTATAGTAAATGGAAGCCAAAAAGTGCTTTCTAAGGGTGAAAAAGCAACAAGTTTCAACTTAGGTAAAGAAAATTGAATGTTAGACTTGTTGCAATGGTCTGTAAGAGAAAACCTTTTTCTGATTGTGCAGAGGGAAAGTGTGCTAGTTTTACTGTGTAATGCCTGAAATCTGCTGAGGTTATCACAACAGCTCAGTGTAATCTTAGCTAAAATAGTGAAAACATTGCATTTATGGGGGTTAGTTGTATAGAGAATGTGTAGTTCAATTAATAGCAATCTGCTACACCAGAAAGTGACAAGCCAGTGTGAAAATGCCAGGGAAGGATTTCCTAAAAGAGGTGACATCAGGTCATAATTGTGAGTGAGGCATGTTGTCACAAGGCATGCTTACACTGGACAATATAAATTGCAGAGATTGCTATTACTGTTATTTTTCTCAATTATAAGCTTTATAAAGTTATGGCCACATGGAAGAAAACTACCAGTACATATAAGGTGTCTTACTGTCTACCAGAACATTTGAAATATGTTTTTGAAACATTGAGGACAGTCACTGTGTTTCATATGAAACTTAAAATAGCTTTAAAAGGATATTAAGACATTTCAAATTTTTAAATAGTCTGTTCTTTCTTTGGTGGATGAATGCATTTGTTTCTTTGTTTATCCAGAGATTTACATATGTGGTCTCCCTCTTGTTTGTATAGGTGATAGTACTCCAATGTCAAGTGGCTGACCACTTTTTCAGGAGAGGATGGATCTGGGCTGTAGATAGAGCACACTGTAACATGTCTTACTATCTGGGAGCTAATTTCTTAGTGAGTGAAAAGCAAACACAGCCGATGAGAGAGGGAAGGGATATAGTGATTCCAGCTGCCCTGCTTTGAACAGCTGGAGGAGCAGATCATGGGAACTGGGGAAGTCACCACTGCATCAAAGTCAATTGACAAACTGTATTAGAATTCCATAGAAGGTAGAACCTTTCTGAATTCTGTGAATGAAATGCCAACACAACTTGGTTGTTATTGTTAAAGAAGCCACATTTTATCCTCATCCTTATATGTAAAATTCATAGTTATTGTCCTATATGTCAACAAGTCATATGTTTATAGTTAGAAATGTTAACTTGCTTTATGCATAGTTTATCTAATATAATGTAACCCATGTCCAATTTTAGCATAATATACAATTCATGGACTATTGGGGTATAAAAGAAAAACTAAGACTTTATTAAGCTTAGAATGCTACTACAAAGCTCCAAAATATATAAAGAAATAAGAGGTAATAAGGCACAGCCATCTGCTTGAACCTAAGACTAATTACTTATGTCTGTTAACTAACACTAAGGAATATTTTCAACAATTATTGAACAAATTTGTGTAAAATTCTTAGAGCAAAATGGGCAAGATTATCTTCCAGATTCATAAATTTAAACTTCTGGCTCTCCTTATTAACTGTTGTAACAATACCTACAAGATCCACAATTATTCATAAGAAAGCTCTAGAAGTAAATTGCATACCAGTTGCTGAACTGACTGTGACTGAGGAGAGCCTGGGGTGATGGAGGCTCATAGAGGAAAGCTGCTGGTGAAGTGGCAGCATGGGAATTTAAAGAGGGCCTGACTAACCTGGGCAGCATGGGAGAGAGGGTGACAGAAAATAGCGAGTGCACACAGAGTAGGTAGTAATAAGAATCACAGATACAGGCTTGGGAAAGACGAAGCCAGGAAATGTATGTTCTCCACATGTAAGCTGCACCAACAATAATTAAAACTCCACTTCCGGTATACTGCATACTTACTATTTCAGTTTTCTAACTAATTGACAAATTGGTCTTTATTTCCAATTTTACAATTAAGAAAATGTACACAGCTTGTGTTTAAGCCATGAGTCTAAATATATAGAGCTAATAAAGCTCAGGACTCATTCTTAATGTAGAACATTTTCTTGGATAATTCAGTAGACTCACCTTCCTGCACACATGAAGCTGACGAATTAATGTAAGTCTGCAATGGATGCAAACAGGTGGAGAGAGATGCCAGGGACTAATAGTTTTGAGAATAGGAACAAGAGAGCTGGAAAAAATTTGAGCAAAGGTTTATTTATGCCATTTTGTCTCATTGGTTTCTTTAAAATCAGATTTATTTTAATTGACACATAATTATATTACTACTCTGATTACAGTAGGATACCCAAATTGATGACAGCAATATACAATAACCAACCAGTCATGGTTGGTCTATCACTTCTGTTGAGTCAGTGTGTGTGTGTGTGTGTGTGTGTGTGTGTGTGTGTGTGTGTGTTTGTGTGTGCATCTGTATATGGGTGAGTATGCACGTATTTAAACCTGTGTATAGGTGTATGCATATGCATGTGTATTTGGCATTCAAAATTCTCAAATTGATATATTCAAAAACTGTTGTTGACCATAGTCTCATGCTGTGGTGTAGAATATCAGCCATGATTTCTGCTACCTATTCACATCCCTATATCCACTAATCTTTCTATTTCCACCCTTTACTCCCCTTCACTCTCCATGCTGTTGGAAATAATGTTCTAGTCTTTGCTTCTTTGGGATTTGCTACAGTGCTATATATATGAAATACTAAACATATGTGATTCCAGTCTTTTTACATAATTAATTTTACTTACTATTCTCTGGTTCCATTCATATTTTTACAGATGAAAGATCTTTATATTAACAACAGAATATTATTCTATGGATTTATGTCATCTTTATCATATCCATTCATCCATCCACAGGTTAGTAGATTGATGTCATTGTTATAATAAACTTGGTGTACAAATGTCTCTTTGGTGTTCTGAATGAAATTCCTAACTATGTTCTTGGAAGTGTGATTACTGAATGATATGATAGTGCTATGTCTGGCTTTTTGAGGAATGGTTTATATGTACTCAAATCATCATGGAATTGTCTTTTCTCCAACACCTTGTTAATTGGAATTTCATGATTTTTAAAGTTTACTTATTTTATTACTGAAGTTATAATATATCATTTCCTTTTTCTTTCTTCCCTCCAAATCTCTCCATATGACTCTCTTTGTTCTCTTTCAAATTCCTGGCCTCTTTTTCAATTGTTACACACACACACACACACACACACACACACACACACACACACACACCCTACTCCGTCTGTATAATACTACTTCTTTGAGTGTCTTCAGGGTTGGCCATTTGATATTGATAACCCACTGGAATACTTTTCCCTGGATAAGACTCATTCTCCCACTCTCAGCACTCTTAGTTGTCTGTAGTTCTCTGTGTATGACTGAGGATTTCCAAGCTTTTCTCTATCCGCCTTAGCACGTTTATTGTTGTCTTTGTTGAGCTCTTGTTTAGGGAGTCATGTTAGTGAGAATTTATGGATATAAATTCTGAGGTTACTAGAAGACACATCTCACTGAAAACTCCATGATTCTCTGGTGCTTAAATCTTTTATGCCTATTCGTCCTCAGTGTCCCCTGGGAGCCATAGAGTTTGTTTTTGTAGCATTGACTCACAGATGTATCCATAGGAGCATTTTCTTATTTTCATTTGAAACTAAAATCAGTTGTGCTCTAACAGCCCCTCAACATTCTACATACACAAATCCCAAAATCAAAAGAAAACCCTATTGAATGATAACTCTTGTTATTTTAGATATGTTATTATGTACATTTAGGTATGTAGTAACATATCACCCTTAGCTGGCTTTGACTCCTCTTAGCAAAGGTTTAATCATTAGCATTATCTATTACATAAAGCAAAGAAAGCAATTTAAATGAGGTATACACAGTGCTTATCTCTCTCTGAATACTTAAAAGTGTGAATAGAATTTTTAATTTTTTACAGCAAGTGATCCAAATGCTACATAACAAAACTGAAGTGGATAATTAAATGATTTTATTCAATTGTCTCATTTAAGTGTCTAATGACTTCAGACAGATACATATTTGCAATGCACACAGAACACATGGATCCCCAGCATCTAATGAGTGAGTCAGCAGTGAATAAATATTATTTTTTTAAAAAATCACTTACTTTGTTATCCTCTTCAAATATATTTAAGATAATGTATTCTTCCTTTTACTAATCAACCTCTATATTATAAAACAATTATTATTTTTCAAAACTGTGTCCTTATTTTAGTGTATTGAGTACAAAATGTATTTTGCTAGAATGGAGGAAAAACTGCTTCTATCTTAATATGAATTTATGCATAAGAAAAAATGGCAAAGGAGGAGATAATCCCGTGTCATTTTTCTGCACCTATCAAGATTCCATGATGAATCTGTCATTTTTGGCCCTAAATGTGATCATCATAAAAATAGGACTATTCTATCATATGCAAAATAAGACAGAGAGCAAAAAAGGAAAATGAAAGAAAGCTATGTATTGATTTCATATTACAAAAATAACTGGTGATATTTGAAACTGAAACTTTTCTTAGACTTTTACCTTCAGAGTGTCAGACCAAAAGAGAGTTAAAAATGAAATAAACTATAGAAAGCTCTGGGGTCTATTTTATAAATAGTAGTGATTAAAAATACTTTCCAGCCTGGCATGGTGGAACACTGAACTTTAATCACAATAGTCAGAGCATTCAAGAGTCCAGTGCTTGTAGCCATCTATGAGATTGATCCCACAATGATCAATATAGAGAGCCCCTGACCAGCCAAGGATACATACTAAGAACCTGCCTTGTACAAAACCAAACCAAACCACTAAATCTATGCGTTATCTAGTTGGGAAATAATCAAATCTTGACACTAACAGGATGGAGATGTGCCTCATTGGTTAAGAGTACTTGATATTCTTGCAGAGGCCTCATATTTGAGTCTGAGCTCCTGCCGTTGGGGACTGCCCACACCCATTATTGATGGAAAATGAACCAGTCAGCATTTTAGAAGACACTATGAAAATTGTTCACATATTGAAAACAGAACCATCGGACATCTAGCATTTCTGTTACTGGATGTATCATCAAAGGGAGTATAATAAATATGTAGCAGATACATTTGCCCTTCCCTGATAGTTGAATTACTGTGCTAATTAGATGCACGTCAGCTTGACACAACAAGAGTCACTGCAGAGGAAGAAATCTCTGGCGGTGAGAATATGTCCCCACCAGATTGGCCTGTTGGTAAAACTGTGCTGCATTTTCTTGGTTGATGATTTGAGGGTGCAGCTCACTCCGTGGTGTGTCACCCCTGAGGAGATGTTCTGGATGCTACAAGAAAGCAAACTGAGTAGACCATGAAAGCAAGCCAATAAGCAAAAGAACTCCATGGCTTCTTCATCAACTCTTGCCTCTGGGTTCCTGCTCTGTTGGGTATCTACCATGACTTCCTTGGTGATGGACTGTGCTGTAAAACTATAAGCAGAAATAAGCCCTTTCTTCTCCAAGTTGCTTTTAGTCATGGTGTTTTATCACAGCAATACAAAGCTTAACTGTTTCTAATAGCACAAAATGGAAACAATGTAAATGCCTATTGGTTAATGAGAATAAGGAAAATAACCTAAATATCCAAGGAATGCTATCCAGCCATGAGTCTGTAGATGGAAGCTGAGACTATTATGTCAAGCAAGCCAGGCAACCTCACTTACAGGAGGAGTATGAAATGCTAATCTCCCTGAAGCTGAGAGCCGCATAGCAGTTACCAGCTGCTGGGAGAATGAACAGGAATGGAGAGTGGGGTAAGAGTGATCAGTGAATGCTAAGGTCAAGTTAAACACTATCTCCACATTCCAAAGGCTGTTGTATGCAGTAACTATTAATAGTGATCATACACTGTATAATTCAGAAAACAAGGTGAGGCTCCTGAGTGTTTTCACCATACCAAACTGAGAAATACTTGAGGTGATAGATGCAATTACCATGCTTAAATTCTTACATTATAACTTGAAACATAACAAGGTACCCCACAAATGTGCTTGTGTTTTATGCAATAGTGAAAAATAAGTTTAACTGAAGAAGATAATTAAAATTTAAAATATATTTCATAAGTTCAAACAAGACAGCAAAACTTATATGGGGGATTTAGATGATGACAGGAAGGACCCATGGAGAGGAAGTAGGAAAAATTGGCACTTGATTCTTTGCTTTAATTGCAGAATCGAAAAATGCTGAGAATTCAACCTGTTGCTTCCGAGGAAGCATTCATAGCTATTAGTTTTAATACAGTTATACCACACTAGATTTGCTGTAGGTGTTGGCTGCTCAGTGACTGCTGAGTGATTACATTGGAGAGGGTGTTCAGGGTATTGGCTTCTGACTGGAAAGTAACTGAGGACAGACAGGAGAGAACTCCAGAGAAGTAAGGGCGGTGTGGGAACTAGTTGCTGATGGAAAATTGACAGAGCTGACCCTCTCGTCTTGCTTGATAGATAAGCAGTCTTTGTTATTTAGCTCTAGACAGATTCATAACGCATCTAGCAATAATTTGTGGGAGCAGGAAAGTGATTTTACATTATAAGAAACCTTTTTAATGTGGAGATTTACATGGAAGATTAATGTTAATAAGACTTTATAAGGCAGAGTTAATTGGCTTCATAGTATGTCCAGAAGGTGCTGCTGAAGGTTGCACGCCTGTTTCCTATTCAATTTTACCCAGTCAACAAAATTTGCATGAATGTACTGTAAATCTGGCCCTTTGAGTCACAGAAAATTAAAGTTCTGCTTCTCTTCTTCACACACTCACATTAAAGGGAAAAGCCATTGTGTAGTTAAATTAGCTATCGGGAGTTGATTATTGAGGAATACAATCTGGAGGGTGGTACTGCATGCTGTAGAGAAAGAGAAGTGGCTTTCAGAAAGATGAGCAGGCTCTAGAAGAAACAAGACATTAGAAATAAGGCCTCCACTACAGGACTGGCTTCCATCAGGAAACAGTATGGAATATGATATTCTTCTGTGACTAAAGCTAGCCTCACCTCTGGTTCCCCACCCTCCACCTCCCAAATTCTAGGCATACAAACGTGTCTAACCAAGCCCAACTAGTCAACTGGCTATGTTATCACAAAGTTACTATGATTGAAGGTAAGCCCAACCTAATTATTAATGTCTTTATTTTACAGCTGTAATTCATTACACGTAAGTTTTTAAAAGTAGAAACTCAATATCCTAATTATAATAGGATATATAAAAGTGTCTATATTTAATCATATGAACATGGTATGACTTGTGTATCCCTTACCTGAAATGGTTGAGGTGGAAGTGTTTTGAAAATTTTATGTTTGGCATCTTTCAACATATGTAATTGTGTATCATGTGGATTTGTGTGTGACTGTGTGTATGTGTCTGTATATGTTAACCATGAAGATGGAAGGTGAGTCCATATCATATTTTCATTACCTTTGTGGATGAATAATTTGATAATACATAATATCTCTCTTGTGGCATCATGTGTTTTGGGAATTAATATAATTTTAGATTTTGTATTCTTGAATTTTTAATGGTCAAAGTGTTTATATTTACACACTCATTAAAATACCAACTAGTATGAAATATCATACTTAGTATACTTATATACTTAGTAAATGAAACACATTTATAGATTCCTGTAAAGATTCTATGGTGAATGTTCACAAATCTCCCTAAAATCTCCATCTTCTCCTCCCTAAAAAAATAAAAAAAAATTTATCTTCTAATAAGTCATTGTCTTTTGCTAAATGTTGGCTCTTTGACTATGCTGACATGACACCTATAGGCTAGGAAGTATGGTTTCAGAATGCACTGCTGTCTTATTACTTTTCATTGTTTAATAATAGCAGAGTGAAGGATAAGATATACATCCAAGATAGGAGCACAGGATATTTACTTTTAGAAAACCCTGAAATGACAAAGATCCAAAATGTAATAACAAAATGAATTTCACCAAAAAGTGTGAGCAGATGGTATCAAAGGGAGCAAGGCATGAAAGCGCAGCCGGGAGTGTGAGGTAGCAGTGGTCTCCCTGCTCCGACCTTAGCTTTTGTATTTCAGAAAAATCAGATTTTATATCTAATGGTTTTCTGTAAGCCTTTCTTTCCTCTTTTCAACTGCGTTTTAATGTTGTAAATAGCAAACACTTCATTAATTAGAGACAAGTAGCACTATATTAACCCAAAAAGGATGTGCTTAACTTTATTACTTTACTTATACCTTTGTTTCTAAAAGTATTTAGTTAAATACTTTATAGGTGAGTCATATTGACTTAGAGTTATGCTTATATTTATGAGTATTTACATTTTTTCTAAGTCATTTGACCATAAGATCCTGTAATTTCTGTGATGTTTTATTTATAATTTTGAACGTTTAAATATTCATGTAAAATTGTATCTATATTTTTATTTTACTTTTCTCTATTCTGACAATCTACTGTGATCACATTCACTCCCATGTCTCTCTGTCATCCCCCTCCTACTTCCGCCAGCCCACCTCTTTTTCCCAACTTGCCCTCTCCTAACCTTATGTGTGTAGTTGTATGTTTTTCATGCCCCTTGTATGCAAGCATGGTGCACTTGATGGAAATGATTATGTCATGGTCAGATGACAAAGCCCCAATACATTCCTTCCTGTCTGTTCGCTCTCACAATCCTTCCACCATCTCCTTTGCAATATCCTTTGGACCTCAAAGGCAGTGATATAGATATTCCATTTAGTGTTTAGTACTACACAGTTACTAAATTCTTGGCACAATGATCAGCCATGAGTCGCTGCTTTGACTGTCACCCATTGCTAAAATTGTTTCTTTGATTAAAGCTTAGAGACGTCTTACTCTGTGGTCTAAGCATAAACGTTTAAGCGAGCAGATTACCTTCATGCCACTTGGTACACTATCAGTAGCTGAATCCCAAGTAGGCCCTCCGATCCTCATAGCTATAAAGTGCCCAGCATGTTTTCCCTTCAAACCCACTATGGACAATGTATATCCTATTACACCAATGAGTATGTTTTGACAGGCAGGTCAGTACTGAAACATGCAGGATCCACCATTGTGTGACAAAGTTTCTCCCAGATCAATTTTCATAGAGCCTTTAAATCTATAAATTCTAACACCAGGGAAAGGGTTCCAGTAAATTCCATCTTTATTTTTCTGTGTCTTGTATCCAAAATGTGAGGTGTTTTTGACACCCAAGAGCTATGTGATAGCCTACAATATTTTTGGAGCTTCTGTGGGCCCGTTTTAACTGAACTCTTGGGAAACATGTCTCATTTAGCACTGGAATACTTGGAGGATTTCCATTCATGCTACGTTCTTAGTTTGACTTGGACAACTCCCATTTCAACACTTCCTTTGTCTTACTATCCCCACCATCTTTAAACATTTCATGTCCTAATATTCCCCAATCTATTTTACTGTCAAACAGGTTTGAATTAAGGTTCCCCTTGTACCTCATGCCTCTTCTCTTGCTTTCTGCTCTCTACTAACATCCCACTTCTTACTATAATGTAAACACAACTAGCTAAAAGTTTGAATTTAATATACAAATATAACATGAGATATATTGTATTTGTATTTCTGAACTGGCATCCATTACTTTGTATCTGTTTTGTTGTTGTTGTTGTTGTTGTTCATTTATTATCCTGTAAAATTCAATTCATCATTTTCTTTACAGTTAAATAAAAATATCATTTTTTATGTACAACAACGTTTTAATTATTCATTACTCAGTTGATCAACTGGTTCCACTTTCTAGCCACTTGTGAAAAATATAAAAGCACTGAACAGGCAAGTGAAAGTATCTGTATTTAGAGTACAGAGTGCTTTGGGTATATGCCCAGGAGTGTTGTAATTGTCACAGGCATTTTGGAAATTCTCCACACTGGTGGCCGCAGTCACTGTATCAGTTTACAAATAGAGAAATAGATCTCCCTTTCGCCATACTTTTCCCAGCATTTGTTGTCATTGGTTTTCTGGATAAATGCCATTCTGACTATAATGAGATAGAATTTCAAAGTTGGTTTAATTTATTTTTTTATGGATGGCTGGAAATGTTGAGACAATTTTAAAAATTTTTTATGGATCATTTCTATTAATAACTCACTTTCCTCTGATCAGAAAAAGTAAATATGGGGTCATACACCTAACCCAAAACAATATGTCTGCAATCACATCCACTGGCAAAGGTAAAAATCAGTTTCCTCCAACATAGCTTTACTTGATATATTAACCATACTTCAGAGTGGGCTCCATTCTACACAGTAGGTAGCAAATGCCGAACAAACTTAGTGGTGCTTTTGTAGATTTTTTTGTCTCATCTTACTTTGTTTGCCTGGTTCCTATTTTGCTTGAGTTATAAGGTTTCTGATTTTGTTTGTGTTCTTGCAGCGTTTTTGTAGCTGATTTTTGTGATTATTTGTATGCATATGCACGTTTGAGTTTCTTATGTTTGTGCTTGTTTCCTTGTTTGTTTTTTAAAGGACATAGGAATATAGATGGAATAGTGAGGAGGATTTTGGAGGGGTTAGGGTGTGAGAAAATTATGATAAAAATACATTGTATGAATTTTTCAATAAAATATAAGTAAAATAATTAAACAAGAATTCTGTTTTCATTTACATAGCTCATTTTTTATCGGGGTAATTTTCTCATGGTTTTATCCCATTTTGTAGAATGCCTCTTGGTTTGGTTGCACATTTCTTTTCCTGTATGTGAGCCTTTTAATTTCACAGTATCCTATTTGTACATGAGAAACTGAGGACCTATGCAAAAAAATACTTACCTGTGTTTATACCGTATAGAATGCACTGTACTTCTTTTCAGGGTTTCAGATCTTAGGTTGATCTCCTTGATTGATCTCAGTTTTTGTTTTTGTGCAGGGTGAGAGACGCATATCTAATTTCATTCTGTTACATGTAGATACCGTTTTTCCTGAGCCATTTGTTTGACAATGCTGTCTTGTCTGCAATGTATTTTCAGCAGTGTTGTAGGCTGCCTTCTGGATCTTCTACTCCACTGATCTACACTGGTATTTAAGCCAACAATATGCCCCTTTCCATTTTCTCTCTATTCTTTAGTGTATACAAGGGTATATTTATGCTTGCTTTTACATGCATTGGAGAACATGTGGTTGCAAGTGCACTTTTGTACATGCGTATATGGAGGTCCAAAGTTATGACAAAATTATTCTTGGTTGTTCATCAAATACTTGAATCAGGGTCTCTTAATCAAACCCAGAGTTTCCTGATATGAGTAGTCTTGCTCAGAAGCTAGGATAATAGGCATATCACCAGTCATGCCCTTATGGTATTTATGTGATATTTAGATATCTGAGCTCCTTCTAAATGTATTGACACTTGTTATTTGAATGCATTAGACCGTGAGTTATCCTCTCAGCCACATGTATTTTATATTATTATGGCTCTTTGGTATAATTTGAAGTCACATGTCTTAGTTAGGTTTTCTATTGCTGCAATGAAACGTCATGACCAAAAAAACAAGTTGGGGAGAAAAGGGTTTGTTTGGCTTACATTTCTATATGGCTGCTCATCACCAAGGGAAGTCAGGATAGGGACTCAAACAGGGCAGGATCCTGGAGGCAAGAGCTAAAGGAGAAGCCATGGAAGAGTACTGCTTACTGGATTGTTTCCCATGGCTTGCTCAGCCTATTTTGTATAAAGCAAAGGACCATGCACAATGGATTGGCCCTCGACACTGATCACTAATTGAGAAAATGTCTTACAGCTGGATCTTATGGAGGCATTTTTCTCAACTGACACTCCTTTCTCTCTGATGTTTCTAAGTTGTGCCAAGTTGACACACGAAACAAGCCAGTAAAACTGTCCCCTTGTCAACTTGACACACAAATGCATCACTATTAAGTCACGACTCTCCCTTTTTTAGTAATCTCCAAGATAGTACAATCCAGACATAGTTAAATTGAAAATAGCCATCACAATCCATCCTTTGTCAAATTGATATACAATTATCTCCTTATGTCCAAATAAAAACAATAGCCAGGTCATAATAACACCTAGCATGATCAAGTATCCCTCATACAACCACAAATGCATGAACAAAGACCAGGTTATAATAATAGGTAACAGGATATAATTATTCCATGGTAAATTTTGAAAAGATAGCAATGTCCCTTGGGGTAGATCCTTTTCACAGGATGGGAGCTTAGCTGTGTAAGATCTTGCCCTGAGGTTACCACTCAGTTAATTTCATTTATTATGTTTAATCTGTTTATCTACTTGAACACAAGATTTAACTCCATTCCACTTCATGGTGTCCTTTTAATCCTTGAACCATACATTTTGTATTTTTTCTTTCTCAGCTTGCTAAGTTTGATCAAAACGCTCTTCATAAGAGTGACCCTCAGGACTAAATTCATGCTGGGCTGTTCGAAGATTTCCTTTGTCAATGCAATTAATCTAAATCCCTTCACTTTAGCCTCAGGGAGACTCTTCAGACAATGGCAAAAAGCAGCTACCATTCTTCACCAAAATATCACAAGAACAATCTCTAGGCAACATACTAAAATTCTTCTCCTCGAAAAACTTTTGAGCCAGGCCCCCACAGTTCAAATCATTCCCAGCTCATGGTTACATATCTGTAATCTCAGAATTTTTCATTGGGATTTCATGGAATCTGTATAGTGCCTTTGGTAGAAAAAGATGTCTTCCCATTTTCTGGTGTCTTCTTTGATTACTTTCTTCAGAGTTTTAAAAGTTAGCATTAAAGAGGTCTTTGATTTCCTTGATTAGATTCATTCAAATATCATCTATTCCTTTTGAAGCTATTGCTAGCAATTTTGTTTTCCTGTTTTTTTCTAACTATATTAGTCATTGGTGTACAGAAAGGACATTAATCTAATATGTAAGTTTCATATCTTGCCAATTTACTGAATGTGTTTAACAAAGCTGGACAATTTCCAGCACTATCATTTCGAAATATGGATACTGTAACTTCTGTTCCTATTTGTTTACTTCTCTGGTCTTAGTGTTTTTTGTCTTTGAGCACTACACTGGATGGGAATAAAAGAGTGGACAGTTCTGTGTTGTTCTCAATTTTTATGGATAGCACTCTATCATACTATCAATTGATATTTCATATGTAGCCTTTATAGTGTTGAAATGTGTTGCTTTTGTCATAAGTAGAGGCTTATTTTTTAAAGGCTTTTAAGTACATACTGAGGTGTGATTTCTGTTTGAAATAAGTAATAGGCTGTATTACTTACACTGATTTCTTTTTGTGCTTTTTATGGTTGCATGTCTGTAATGTCAGAATTTAGGAGGCTGAAACAAGAACACTTCAAGTTTGAGACTGATTTGAATGTTATAGCAGTATGCCATCTCAAAACTAGAAGACAGGTAGCTTTTATTCCAAGTGATTTCAGGTTGCTCATTGATCCCCTTTTACATTTCATGTAGCTGGTTGCAATAAATGTACTTCAGGAGACAGAGATAGTTCTTAGTTAAGAGCATCTACTGCTCTTTCATCCACTCCAAGTTTGGTCCTCATCACTTGTGTTCACATAACCACCTGTAACTCCAGTTCCAGGAGACTCCAAGTCAGGGTTCTGTAGACAACTGCATACACATACACAGACACAGACATTAATAATTGAACATAATAAATAAAAATAAATGTATAAAATGAATAAATAAATAATAAACTTACAATAAAAACACATGCAATAGTATTTTGCTAATTTTAGAAATCTAGTTTTTTACATTATAGAGTGTTAAAACACATTTATGTAACTCTATATATTGTATTTTTCATAAAGCCTAATTTTATAACTTGTGGAGTTCTATAGTTGGTAAGCTTGTTTTAGTCTGATTTGCTTGATGAGCTCCAGTGCATTTTAAGTTGTAACTCAAACACTGACTTGGTCAGGTTGCGTAACTACTAAGCTAGCTAGGAACTATGCTTTCTTTCTTTCTTTTTAAACATTTCTTTGGAATTTTCTAATAAAGTGGCATGGTAGATGTTTTACTGCATTCTTGGGACTTCTTAATTCAATCTTTGACAGGTTTCCTAGCAACAGACTCAATTTGCTCAAAGAATGTTTTGTGGGTGGGTGGGAGGGAAGGTTTTTTGGAAAGCAATCTAACATGGAATGGGCTTCTGTCTGTGGGTTTGCGTGTGCCTGCAACTATCTACTTATTAAAAATGGGAATTTATGTTTCAGTTGTTGTGTGTTTGCTCCTCTTTAGGGTTCTAAGTGTCACCGTTTATATGAAGCACTTTCCGAGTTATATGATACAAAGTAAAAGCTTAAAAACATTCTTAAATAAGACAAGATAGTTGTCAGCATCTAGACTTGAAATTATGACACTGAAAATACCCATTTAAGAATTGACTATTTGTATTAAAATTTCATTAAGTAAAAAGTAGTTGAGAAAATATTCACAGAATGCTGTTTCATTTTCCAAAGCCAGGCATCAACCAAACAAAACAAGAAAAGAGGATGGCCACCCCCCAGCCCCCCAACAGAAAGCTCTATAAATTTATGTATTTTGCAACTTAAATTACAGTGTGCACTTCAGAAGCACACATTATTTGTTCATCTTGTTGAATAAGCACAAATGTGGATCCTTTCTTTTGTCTTAAGATTGATGTCTAAAAGAGTTCTCACTCACTGGTATGTTGAAGGACCTTTGAAAGTTAAGAACAGAAGTACAAATATTTAAGACAAAGAAAAAATTTGCAGGTAATTGCAGACTCTATTAAAGCCTTAATTAAAGGGCAGTAGGAAAGCGAATTAGTGCTTCTGAGATTTTAATCAAACTGCTATTTCAACCAATTTATTAATTGACTCCGGGATTAGGTTATAATGTGCACTGTTAAGATGTATGCATGTGATCGGAAAATCCTAGGAGTGAATCAAATTCTTCTTATTTTTGGAACAGCAATGTTGAAATGTGCATTTGAAAGTGGTCTTCTGGTTCCACAGGGGTAATTGCAGAACGTGTAATGAGAATTGATCATTGGATGCCTATAAAAACCAAGGCTAAAATAATAACGTTTGGAATTAAATGAGCACTTGTTGAACAGCACAATAGTTACAGAAAGTTTTTTACTTTTCTAAAGCCAAAGCTTCCAAAGTGGCAATAATCTTGTTTTGAAATGCAGTCTTGTCATAGGAATACTTAATAGACAATTACAAACAGGGTAGATTTATTTTCTAACATTTCAAAGGTATTTGTAGTAATATTAGAAGGCACTGTCAAAAACTACAGAACACTGCGATTAAAGCCCATACTAAACATTAACCATAAGTCTATTGACTATCTTACGCATAAAGCCTCAGTCCTCAGTCTCTCAACAAGTTACCCCCATGGTTTGAAATATTGATCTGAGGAGGAAAAATACACCATATAATAGATTTGGTGCTTTCTGTCTCACTGTGTGTCTCTGTCTCCCTGTCCTGTCTATGTCTGTCTGTTGATTTGAAATAAAATTACAGTTGTTCTACACTGGGCTCCTGACTGGTAAAGAAAATACAGCTTCCTTTACTGAGCTGTACTATAATAAGGTTATTATCTGCTTTGCAGTGAAACAGATATCTGTATGCTTCAGATGGGTTATGGCTTACTCATCTAGAAGTAGAAGGGAAAAAATTGAATTCCCTTCTAAAAAGCTTTTCTCCCAGATGACTAAAAACAGGCTATCTTCTCAATTCATTAAATGAACAACAAAAAGAATAGTCCTCCACTTTAATTACAGTTTTCTATAAGTCTGTGATGCTTTTAAAAGTTATTCGAAAACAGACCAATAGTGATTATGCATTTTCCAGTATCTAGGCTCTCTGGCCTTAGCAACAACAGCAGTGCTTTTGCAAAGGCTTTATCTGGATTAGACACTATATCCTATTGTAAGAACAAATGTATGTATATCTGATATCTATCAATTATCTATATATATTTTTCCATTCATAGATGAGTTGTCACAAGTGTGGAGGTGTGACTTGACTATGTGGTTTTGATTTCTGTTTCTCTTATGCTTTGATATTGAAGTCTTTTTCTTTCACAGATTGCCCCCTCACTCCAGGACTAGCCACTCCTAGAAATAAGAAAGATCTCACCTATGTATGCAATAGCTAAATCCAGGGACCAAGCCTTCCACCTGCTCTGTCTCCTTTATGTTATTACCCACTTCCGATCAACTTAGAGTGAAATTGAGTAGGCCACACGATTCAGGATGTCCAGCTCTGTATCTGCTTGCTCTGCATTGCCCACTCTTTGCCATGGCAACTCTGTGAAGGTTATGACTTAGAAGCAATACACACTACACTTTTCTTCTATTTTTTTTAAAATAAATACTGTGGGGGTGGGTGGGGTGATGTGCATGCTGGGTTGGAGCATGTCACACACATACAGCAGAGGACAAACTCAAGTTTTAACTCTTGACACTTGAGACAGATCTCCTGTTTGCTTCTGCCTTCAGTAGGCTTTTGTCCCATAAGGTTTGAGGGATTCTCTTGAATACATCGCCCATCCTTCCACATGAGAGTTGAGATTGTAAACATGCACTGCCACATCCTACAGTTCTGATATCTGAACTCAAAACCTCACACTTGAACAGCAAGAACTTCAGTTACTGAGTCATTCATCCCCGAAGACCCAATACTTCTTAAACGACCATCATCCTGTTATACAATGACTTCATACAGTGAAAAATTAATTCAATATTTTAAAGTAACAAGTGAAAAGACAGTGGTGCTGTTTGCTGAAAGAACTCTCATTATTTCAAAGTGCTAAATATGACCTTCCAGTCATACCCAATATAAAGGGAAATCTTGTTGCTTTATGTAAATGTTTTAATGGTTCTTTCACATCTATGAAACACTGAGGAGTCCTGTGACAATCACAGTGAGTTCATACAGACCAACCTCTCACAGTGTACCCAGCTGGAGGCAGCTTGGTGAACGGTTTCTTCAGCATTCTGCTGTAGTTCGTCTTTCACAAGGGACTGTCACATGCCTTCAAGTGATGCACCATGGGTCCAGTAAGTTCTCATTTACATATGGAGATGCCTCCATTGGCTATTCTCACCATAACAATACCATGTATAAAAACAATCTTCTTCTCATTCAAAGCCAACTTACTTTATTTCAGTTTTGCTTCCCTGTTGTAAACCTCACTCTTATTTCCTCTTCAATTTAACAAGTTTTTTGTTTTGAAAGCTGCATTTGATATGATTATATTTGGTGCAGATTTCGAAAAGGAAAGTGATTTTCTCTCCCTTGAGTGAGACTTCACGTAGACTGTCAGGACAAATAGGATAAATAAGATTAATAAATTAAAGATTCTGTGTTAGATTCTTTCATACATTATCTCTTCATTAAGTTTCAGTACAGGATCTGATTGACAGAAGACCATTTCCAGCATTGAGAGACATAGGAACGATCTAGGAATTGTTTACGTACTTTTTTTTTTTACTTTCTTTTTTTATTTAATTAATTTATTCAGATTACGACTCAATTGTTATCCCATCACTTGTATCCTCCCTTTCCTCTCTTCCTCTTGCTTTCACCCTATTCCCCCCCCCTTAGGTCTATGACCAAGGGAGCCCTCCTCCCCCACTATATGGTCATAGGCTATCAAATCTTCTCATGGTAGCCTGCTTATTCTTTCTTCCACCAGGCCTCCCCACCAAAGGGAGGTGGTCAAATATGGGGCACCATAGTTCATGTCAGATAGTACCATTTTAAACATTATTACAAACAACCTCCTATAAACCATCAGTTTCTACATGATTAGTTAAAGAAAAACTGCACAGCTCAGAAAGATCAATACTGTTGACACCAAGTAAGATCAATATATCTATAATGAATTCAGAACTGTTTCAAGACTAAAATGTTATAAGAGTAATTGTTCATCATTAGTAATTTGGTTAAATAGCCCAATAACGATTAACCACCTGCAGACAGTAGCTAGGATAATCTCTTTCACTTTAAATACTTTCATTTAATGAGTAATGAATTTGTAGAATTTTTTACTGAAACTTTAGTTCATCTTGTTTCAATATCATAGTCACCAGAGTGAAAGCTGTAGTCACTGTTAGTGTACAGTTAGTCACTCTGTAAATATGACTCACCCCCAGACTATTTCTCATAGCGCTGCCAGTTAAACAAGACTGACAGAAATGAGAATAAAATTGTTCTCACTAACAATGTTCTTCAGTGATTGATTGTATGAAGAGGCTATTGTGCTAACTTCCCAAAATGGCATGAATAGTTACTAAATTATTTATTTTATGCTCAAATTACACAATAAAATGTAACAATGTTAGACTCCTGAAGGTTTCTAAAACAGGACAAACTAATCCATGAGTAAAATATATTTAATTGTACAGAATTATAGACTTCAATTAGGATATTTCATAAATGTATAGACATCATTCCATTATGAGACGTTTATACATAGATAGACATGCATTGATGAGACCCCCATTACAATATCTTATCCTTAGTTTTCCTTTGGCAACTTCCTTTTTCCAAATAGCTCTTTATTTTCAGGTTTTTATTTTAAAATCAAGGTTAAACATATGAGAAAACAAGAAACATTTCGTTTCTAAGATCAGTTTAACTTGTTTAGTATCCATCTTCCTTAAAATAACATTTTGTTCTTACTTATGATGAAAAGTTGTGTTTATGTGATGCACTTTCTTTGTATATTCACCAATGACAGTAACCTAGGCTGGGTGTTGTATAGTTCACACTGCTTGAACATGTTATTTAGCTTTCTAATTCATACATTACAAATATCTTCCTCAATGAAAATCAATTCACACAACACTATGTTTTTGAGTATTGGGGGCATATATCCTACAACATGTATCATAAATACAGCCCCATGCATTGAATGTGTTCTCAGTATAGAGTCATCTACTTAGGTGATTTAATGGTGGGAAAGTATGGCTTAATTGATGAGACTGAGTACACATTTCTATGACTTTAAGCTCCGCCCACTGTTACCCACATACATCTATTCTATATGACATGGTTTCTTCTCAGTTATTGGAGAAACAAGGCACAGTTAGTAAACTTCCCAAAAAAAGCAATTAATTTAGTAAAAAAAAGTTTATCAGACTGAATACAATCATACTTCAGAGTCTTGCAGCATCCTATGTGGCTCATGGGATCATTTAAAGTTTCCGGTCCTGGGTTACTTGACTCAGAATGCTTCCTTCCAATCAGGTAAAGAACTAGTAAGAATTTTGAACTATCTATTGCATAACAGCTTCAGATTGGTGAGCACAGATGAGGGAAAGTCTTGCCCTGCTTGATGAAAAAGTTATTTATGGCAAAGTTTCCAGAAGCAGGTGTTTCATGAAGCAATAGGTTATTTTCTCCAGGTCACAAATGTACTTATTGTGTAACCAGAGATATATGTGTAGCTCCAGTATTGTTTAGACTAAGGGCAAAAATTACATTGGTTTGACTAACAATGGATTTTTGTACCTTATATTTGCATGTGTGTTCCAACACTTGCAAGAGGGACAGATTTTAATATTTTATATGTTTTAACTTACTTTAGCCAGAATGTCTAAAATAAGAGAAAGTCCCTCAACTCAAGAAGCTTTACTCTAGTAAGTCAGGATAGAGACAGTACAACTATTAAAAATAAGACAGGTCATGAAGCCCACAGCTCCCTCCTCAACTGCATTCTTTGCTAGTTTCTTTTCCACTAATATTTCCTTGTTTAAACAATTCACTGTAGCTTCAACCCTCCCCGTTATCTGCATTCCATTTTCTCATTTTATTATGAAGTTAGAATCCCCTTGTATATTTTCTATACAAACTTAAAATGATATATTTGTGATAGAAATTCATGAAGTATAGAGAGGTATAGTGTAAAATGTCCAGAAACACAATTTTCCTTGTTTTTTAATGTTGATAGCTGGGCCTTATAGATATTTTTAATCATGTGTGTGACTGCTAGGACTATTTGGAGACTTATATCGGCATGATTAAAAAAATCTAAGTAAGTTTTACCTTTTGTAGATTATTTAACCATTATTATTGTGCATTGAAATTTCAAACTCCAAAACAGAATTAAATCCAACAAAGAGCTACAGTGTATCATCCATGTGAAGATAGTCTGTTATAATGCAAGGAGTTAACATCAAGGAGAGATTCCTTTCTTTCAAAGCTTAATAAGAGCATGTTGAGTCTTATCACCCAGCAGAGGAGACAACTATTTATGTAATTAAAAGAAGTAGAAAATGAATGAAATATATCTAAATAGCTGTACAAGTAATGGGTTGTCAGAGCTCACCGTAAGGAATTTGGAGTTATGAATGCAGTCAATTTCTTAATATAATTTTGAAAGTTTTCTCAAATTCAACCTTACTTTTATCTTAGCTTTTATATCCTACCTATGTACCTATGCAAATAGAATACAGTTCCTCTACTCACTATTTAAGTAATTTTATAGCTTGTATCTTTCTTTTGCTAAGGTTCTATAAGTAGTAATATATCCCTAAGTTTCAGTTATAAAGGTCACTTTGAGAATTGATTTCAGAAGATACATAACTGAAGGTGGAGGTGGTGGTGTGTATTGTTTGTATGTGTGTATCTAGTGTGTGTTTGTGTCTGGATGGTGTGTGTCCCTATATCTCTGTGTATCTGTGTGTGTGTGTGTGTGTGTGTCTGTACCCATGTGTTATTATGTTATGTGTATGACTGTATCTTTCTCTATGTGTGTGTTTCTTTTATGTATGCGAGTATATATGTACACAATTGTACATGTACATGTGCAGTCAACATGGGTGTCTTCCTCTGTAGCTCCTCACTTTATTATTTGGACCTTACACAGAACCTGGAACTTATCATTTTAGCTAGACTGGCAGGCCAGCAAGGCCAAAAGTTTTATCTGCCACCACCACTCCCAGTTCTAAGACAAAATATTTGTGTTAAAATTATTGTACTTTTATGTGGCATTGGGGATTCAAACTTAGGGCCATGAACTTGTGTCTTTATATTTGTGTAACTTGTGCTATGCCACCAGGCTATCTTTATAGCCACTTAAACTGGAAATTTTTTTATGTTCAGCTTTTAATTATGCTAAAATACACACAACCATAGTTCTTTTATTTTTCTCATTTTGATAGCTTTTTTGAGAAAATGATATAACTAATTTGAATCATATTCACCCCTTTCCCCAGCTCTTCTCAGATCCATTTGCACCTTCCCTATCCACCTATCTTTTTACCTTCTTTAAGGTTTTTAAACCTATCGAGTACAGTTTGGACTTCCCATTTATATGTTGGTCAATGAACCTAGGACCACACTCTTAAAAGTACTAACTTTCCCTATCCAGTTGGTTAAAAGTTACACAGAGGTGGAATTTATACCAGCCTCCCCTCTGCATGCTGGGCCACTTCAGTTACTGTGCCTTCTGAAAAACTTTGTAAAATCCGATCATTTTCTAGGCATATTGAAGAGCACAGTGCAGTGGTGTTGGGTAAACTGATTTTATTGTGCAATCATTGTCAGCAGGCATCTCTGGCACTCATTTCACTTTGTAAAACTGAAAATGCGTAGCCATTAAACCGTGAATTCCTCATTCTCCCTCTCAGTCCCTGGCAACAATCATTTCATCTGTGTCTGTGATCTTGACTTTTCTGAGTACCTCATGCAAGTTAGGTCATGCTACATTTCTCCCTTTGTGACTGGCCCTAGAACACTAGCCTTAGGGTTCTTGTGTCCTGTCCCTCAATATTCTTCTAGCCCTCTGGTTCTCCCCATTTCGTTTCATGTTCTCTTTCTTCATTTTCTCCATTCCTTCTGTTTTCCGTGTGTCTGATAAAACATATAGTATCCGTCTTCCTTAATCTGGCCTATTTTCTTGACATTATGATATCCAATTTCACGTACCTTTTGACACATTACATAATCTATGTCTGACTTTTGTAGTGCTTTATATGGTGTTGCTATCTATAAATAAGTTGAGGCCAATTGCATAGATACAGCAAAGTACATGCAACATGCAGGTTATAGCTTGGACACAGCCACATGTTGCCCATAGACTCAGTACATGGTATGTCATAAATAGGCCATTAACACATTTGAGATTAGCACTGAGAGTTTCAATCAACAACCAGAAAGCAACTGACAAGTAGTGTTTGAGGGCAAGGGCATTGAGAAGATGTAGGTGGGAGAAGTCTACGGGAGATTGTTTATATAGCACCTGTGAATCATTTCCTAAGCACAGCTCTTAAAGGAACAACATATAGCTAAATTAATAGAAAGAGAGACAGAGAAACTACTTAAAATAGTTATTTTTATTACGGTAGGTTTTAATGTCAACCTGAAATCACAATTACTGGAGCTGGAGCTCACTGAAGAGTTGTCCTGATTGCCTTGATTACAAAAAAGGCAGAATGAAGATCATCTCTCCTGCTGCTGAGTAAACTTGCAAACTTGCAAACATCAGTAGCAGCTTTTCCAAGCTTTTCCTGTGGAATAGGCACCAACAACTCTCTAGAGAACTTCTGGTCATCTTAGATCAGATTGTGACTGCTGAGACACTCCACTTTGTAGACTGACGTGCTACTTGTTGTCTTTCTCAAACACACACACACCACACACACACACACACACACACACACAGAGAGAGAGAGAGACAGACAGACAGACAGACAAACAGACAGACAGACAGACAGACAGACAGATAGACAGAGACAGAGAGACAGAAAGACAGAGAGCCATTATTGGACTGCTCTGTTGACTGTGGAGGCACCCAGCCTCAAAGACTGAATAGCTACTGGGTTCTCAGTTCTCAGGTGTGAATCTTCTACTACTTTAAAGGTGGCTTAATAAATGTGTATGTATTTATTCATGTATTAATATGTATGATGTACACATGTATATTTATCCATTGGTTGTGTACCTCTATACTACCCTGACTAATAAAACTTTTAAAAGATATCTTATTAAATGTAAGTCCATAGTTTTGAATTTTGGCTATGTCTGCTGTCAATCATAAAGGAGAGATTATAAAAAAGCTAGTGATTTCTAAGGCTATATTAGGAAAAGCCTGTGGCTGGGTCTCTGTGGTGATTAGCTATATTCATTCTGTGTGAACACTGCAGTCATAAATTTCAGGTGAAGCAAGTGAGATACCCCTGTGCCTGCTATGAGGGTAAAACAAAGTCGATTGTAGCCTGCAATCTCCAGAACTCCAACAAGATTTTTATTCTGTGATCTCAGATACTTGAGCAGAAATAACACACAGCTGTCAGGGCTGGTCAGAACTGGTGAGTTAGGAACCTACTTTGTAATTTAATTAATAAATTAATCAAAGTGAATAATTTATTTATTTATGTAGGTACACTTGGTGCTACTAAAGTTTCTCTTAGAACTTTCTTTATCTCTTAGAATTTCCAGATGTCGTGGTGACTATAAGAAAACAGCATTTTAAAAACACAGCTAGACTGATAGACATAGTCACTCACAGGAATCCTTAGAGCATCAAGTCACTCAAAATTTCAGCTCTAAAGCCCCAGGTCCCACTCCTAGACAAGAAACTATTTGTAATTGATAACTGCCAGGAGAGAGAAATCAGCTTCTTTTTTAATGGACTAGGCATGTCAGCCGCATTCCTAGCAGGTTTCTTTGTCAGAAGTAGTTGACCAACACAAATACATTTTTTGTGTGTGTGTGTGTGTGTGTGTGTGTGTGTGTGTGTGTTTGTGTAGAAAAAAAGAACATGAAATTGAGTGGATACAGAGAAGTAGGATATCTAGTAATAGTTAATGGAGGGGAAATAATATGATAAAAATATATTGTATGACATTCTCAGAGAGTAAATAAGAACCAGAAAAAAAATGAGTCCACCAGTAAAATAAAATACCTTTTTTCTCAGTTTGTTAATTGGAGATTGCTCTAATTTTAAAACAAACAAGTAAACAAAACTAAAATCTACATAGATTACAAGAGGAAAAGCTCCCTGAAATCTCTAAGTAAATCTGAGTTTAGTAAACGAAAGAAAGAAAAACAAACAAAAAACAGAAGAAACAAATTCATTAAATTCTCTAAAGAAGTTATTGGGCTGGGAAGAAAAATATCATGTGCTTGGGTTGTAGAGTCCATCAAGTGATGAGGAAAACCAAAAAGTGAAAGATAATCTGCAGTCTGACGTCTGCTGTTCTCCAGATGGCTGGCAGGGGAGAGGAAGGGCAAATCTGGGCATAGAACAGACTTGGCCAGCAGCAAGGCTTGTTCTCTACTGTGACCACACACTATAAGCACATGACGCAAGATTTCCCCATTGATATAATAGCCTCTGCTGCTTTTTTCTAGGACTTCTTAATGTTTCTGTGCATGTCTACAGACAGTTTAAAAGAAGCATTTCTAACATCTTAAGTAGCTATTGAAGACATTACTGCATTTGCTGTTTTCAGTCATAGTTAACAACTTTGGATTCACCAGCTCTCTGCTCCTTCTTCATAGACAGAGTGAACCAAGGCTGTTGGTGGCTTTCAGAGAATATTTCAGAAGTGTGGAAAGATCTTGCAGCCAACCATCTGCTTAAGAAGTTACTTCTTTTCATATGAAAACTTAAGGTTTATCTACTACTAAAAAAAAAAAAATCTCAATTTCTTACCAGAGGCAATGGGCAGTGTCCAGACAATCTCTTGTTCTTTCCTTACATTGTCAAGGTCATTCAATAAACTACACTTGATAAATACTTAAAATGCCCTTTTGTATTGAACCAAGGACACTTAGGGTGTTTTATTGAAGCTATAACTGTGGACTCATGTAATTATACAAATGAACAATTATCCCTTTCGATTCTTTGGTCACAAAGTTTCTTCGTATGTGACTGGGGACTCTGTAATTACTATAGCGTTGCTGCATGTTAGCACGCACACACACACACACACAAACACACACACACACTAACCATTGGAGAAAGCCGGTGTGATACTTCATCCAAGAAGTAAGTTTAGAAAAAATAGCTATCGGAAAGCATAAGAGAGGAGACATACAAACATAAATATGCTTGTATGCATCTCATCAAGACAAGGCAAGCTAAGTGACAGTCTTCCTCTGTCTTCTTATTTTTCCATTGCCCCAAAAGCTGGTAATCGAATTCTTGTTAGTGAGCAATCTGCCTGTCCTCTTTCTTTTCCGTCCTGTTCTTGTTGACTAACACTCATATTTTCCCCATTCTGACATTTTTTTATATAAAAAGGCAACTGCTTTTATATGTATTGTTAAGTATAAAATTCATTGAGCATCTCTTCTTCCTCAACTTCTCACCTTTATTTAATATTTGCCCTTGGTAAATTTTGTAATTTCTATGTTCATGCCAAATTTTTGTTGCTGTTTACCCATTTTGCAAATGAAGATAGAGTCCCATCCAGCAGGTAACAAATAGAATGAAGCTTGGGATCACATTTTCCTGTTTCTCACAGTGAATATGTTTAGTTGTGTTAGGTTCTTTATCAAACATTATAAACAGGACATGCTCTGAATGCCTGGCTTGTCCCAGAGAGGTGAGGCATGAAACAGCAACACACCAATCTGCTGAAGCTTATGACAGCCATTTCCTTTAGTTATGTGCCTCTGCTCAGTATTCAAGATTCAAGGCACTTCATTGCTTACAGAGCAGCTGAGAGCCCTTTAGTACTCCTAAGCATTTGAGGTTGTTAGCACACTCTCTCCCTCTCTTTCTACCTGGATGGCAGAAAATTCAATTTTGAGTTTTCAGCTGGCAGTTGGACAGCATCATTCCAAATGTCTGGCATTCATCTTCGTAGATGAAAACTTTCCAGGATTATTCTGGTACAACTTCTCACAGACAGCAAGGCTAAAAGCTGTGGACCACTTACCTTTTCCCTTTATTTTATTCCTCTCCAGTGGTATTGATTAGTACATCAGCTTCTCCAATATATTCTGTCTGCCTGCTTCTCATTTCATCTAACTTAGACACTGGGATCTTTCCATAAGGTGCAAGTGACCTTTCCATAAGAGTTAACATGTATGTCTCATTAGATTAATCTTCCAAATGTATGGCTTTAGTCATTACATTACCTTCATTATACTATTTTGCTTAAATTAAATAAATAAAAATTCTTTAGCATTTCTCTGCTGTGGGGAATTGGAAATATGCTGTTTTGGATTAGGGAAATCTAGTGTTGTCATGGCTTCTTCTACTGATTGTGCATCACTGGTATATATGATCTGAGAAAGTTGAATCTCAAAAGCTGACTCATTCATAATGCATAGGTAGTTGGCAATTCAAAGTTACAAACTTAGGTCTGGATGAGCTCCCAGGACCAAGTCCATACTCATCATTCTTGCTTAGTATCTCTAGTCAAAGCTAGTTACTGGCCTCTGTCATCTATTACTAGCAAATCTGAACTGGGACTGTTGAGACCATCTCAGAGATAACTCTGTCCCTACAACATTTCTTTCTTTCTTGCCTTTTCTCAGAATATGAGACATCATTATCATTTTGAAGTGTATATTTTGGTAGTTAGTGTTAATTGTTAATATGGCCTCTAAAATTAATTACCTAGGAATGAACCTCTGAACATGCACATAGGATATTTCACTATACTTATTGATATAGGAAGTATTATGTTAATTGTGAGCTGAGCAATCCAATGGGATGGGATCTTGGAATGTACTAAAAGGAAAAAGTGAGCTAAGAAGTAGTATACATTTATTTCTATTTTCTTCTGATTATGAGGATAATGTAGCCAGTTATTTTCAGCCTCTGTTGCCTTGACTTCACCACCATTATGGGTTAATGATTGAACTGTTGGTTAAAATAAATATTTCCCCCTTAAGTTGTATTGTTCAGATTACTTTACAGAACAAGAGGGCAAGTACCTAAGATAGACATATGAACCCAAAATTGGGACATTGCAGTGATGAACCTGAATAGTGGTTCTTAAGCCTTTGAAATAGCATTATGGCTGGAATATGAAAGAAAAGTTGCATGTTTGAAATAGGATAAATCTACACTATTTTACACTATGGGATACTACTCAGCTATTAAAAACAAGGAATTTCCGAAATTTGTGGACAAATGGATTGAGCTAGAAATGATTATAATGAGTGAGTTAACCCAGAAGCAGAAAGACTCAAATGGTATATACTCACTTATATCTGCATACTAGCCCAAGGGGCATGCCCAAGGAAAGCCTTCATTTACCAGGAAACCGGGACAGAGGGGAGGACATCCTATTGGGACTCTAGATGAGAGAAACATGGGAGAATAGCAAAGTAGAAGGATCCAGAGGGTCCTAGAAACCTACAAGTAGAACATTATGAAAGGCAGATTTGGGCCCAGGGGTCCCACTCAAACTAAGGCACCAGCCAAGGACAATACAGGTGGTAAACATTAAACCCCTACCCAGATCTAGCCAATGGACAGAACATTCTCCACAGTTGAATGGAGAGTGGGGTATGACTTTCACACGAACTCTGGTGCCTCATATTTGACCATGTCCCCTGGAGGGGGAGACCTGTGGCACTCAGAGGAAGGATAGCAGGTTTCCAAGAAGAGACTTGATAGCCTATGAGCATATACAGGGGGAGGAAATCCCCCTCAGGAACAGTCATAGGGGAGGGGAATAAGGGGAAAATGGGAAGGAGGGAAGAATGGGAGTATACAAGGGATGGGATAACCATTGAGATGTAACAAGAATAAATTAATAAAAATTAAATAAAAGATAAGGCACACATAAAACAAACAAACAAACAAACAAACAAAACAAAATGGCTTCCCTCAACTTCTGACTTTTTTCCTCTGTTTTGCTTCAAATTAACAATCTGTTAATTTGACAGATTTAACAATCTGTTCTAAGCCTTTTCCTTCTTATTCTATGGCTCATTCTGTCTTCACCTGGTCTAGCTTGTTATCCCTTCAACCTGGTCTCTGTAAAACTCCCAGTAAATACTGCCTCAGAATTCCATGAACTGAGCTATACTGCATTGCCTCTCAAAATCACAGACTCAACCTAACTGACTGAACAGAACTGACTAGAACTGAGAGATATTCAGGCTTCTGGTCCCTGAGAGCTAGGATTAAAGGCATGTACCATTATGCCTAGACTTAAGCTTTTCTTTATTTGGAACTTGCTTCAGACCAATCTAGCCTTAAACTCAGATGTTTGTTTGCCTCTGTCTCCTGGAATTAAAGGTGTGTTTGTATTCCATCCAGATCACACAGACCTAAGAAGTCTTTGATCTCTTTCTAGAGCCACCATGTTTTGAACTAAAATTCCTCTACACCAAGCGGTGCTGCACATGGTTTAACTCCCATGGAACAGGCCTAAAGTTAAATTGTACATTGGTTGGGAACTCTCATGAGTAATGTGCTGCCATTGTCCTAGCACATCTTACAGGACTGATTGTTGGTCAAAGGTTGTGTGGGTTAGTTGGTGTCCACATTTCTGTGAAGAGTACCTTCTTGCACCAAAGAAAATAGAAATTAAAGATGAAGGTTCCATGAAGGCACCAGTTAGACCGTTCCATGTTCAATGAGCTGTGTGTATGTTGTCCTCAGCAAGGGAGCACCTCTGACAGTTTGCAGAGAGAAACCCTGTATTTTATCACCAGCCTGGGTTGTTTGGGGAACTTATCAGACTCCCTCTGTCAACAGCTATACTGAATGCAACCCATGTTTTAGTCCATGAATTGCCCAAGAAACCACTCAAGTACCAATCTCAGTGAGATATTGATGGTTTACTGAGTGCCTTTTCTGAGGTAATCATGATCAGTCTGCTTTTAGAATAGCCCTTTTATTGGAAAACCAACTTCAGAAGACAAGGAGGGGGACAGTAATATATTTTAAGGTCATTTTGACTAACTAGACAAAGTATTATCAGGTAAACTTTAAGCTGATTGGCCCCAAGTGCGGTAAGTGAAGTTGTGGTGAGGGACTTCTAGAGTACAAGAGTACAGCCAATTGTAGAGATAACATAGAGTGCAACCAGAGTGTAGCCAAGTGTGGAGCTAACAGAGCATAAATTATGACACATTGAACCATGGCAAAATATAAGGTTAACTTGACCCTCTGGCAAGGGCTGTTACTGTCAGGTATAAATAACTACTTTTAGAAAGAAGAGTTAACATTTTTTGAAGTTAATTTCACCTTATGAACAAAGATGGATACCGAATGGCTTCAGCTGTGTTACAAAGGGCAGATTCTAACACCCAATCCTTCCACTGGAAGCCTTGCCTGGCAACAAGACATGCCAGTTGAGGCTACATATCCTCCCTTCCTAGGAGTCCTCACTAGGGCCACCATCATAGATTTCAGAAAATTTCCACAGCCCTAGGTTTCCATACCACTCCCTAAATGCCCCCCAATTTCAGCAATCTCTCCCTGCATTCTTTTCTTTCATCCCATTCCCCCTCTCAAAATGATCCCTACCCACCCCAAATCAACAAGCAAAATCTATTCTATTTTCCCTACTCAGGGAGATCCTTGCATTGCCCCCTAGAAAGTTCTTCTTTATCTAACCACTCAGGTACTGATTGTAGCTTGATTATTATTTACCATACTTGTTCAAGAGAGATAAACACCATTGAAGACAAACCCATGCTTCTCTGGCACCAGAGGAATAATATATTGGTGGTAACTCTTCACCCATTGAAGGTTTAATCATGCGAAGATTCAAATTCCTGTCAAGGAGGCAAAATTGAGATGAAGTAGTTCCCTGCTCATCCAATGCAACTGCCTAGCAAAGTTTTTTTTTCTCTCATGGTGGACAGCATTTTGAAATGTCAGCTAAAATAAATCCTTCCTTTGTCAAGGTGCTTTTTTCTATCAATAAGAAAGGTAAGACAATTATGAATGTTAATTTTGCTAGTGTTTTTTAAACAACATCCTCTGTTATACTTTAACAGCCTGCTTTTACACTATCAACTCAGGTTGATATATGAAACTCTACTACCCTAGAAACTAACATACTGTCTTGATCTTAATAGTGTAAGTCGATATTGAAACTAACATTGGTGTCATTTTGTCTTTTCTGATTTTCCAAGTATATTGTCTATTTGTACATTCTAAAAAACAAAAGCAAAACAAAACAAAAATGCAAGAAAACAAAATTTTTTCTGACATGCTGGACCAGTCTCTTCCAAATGGCTTTCATTTGCTGCTTCTTTTACATTTGCAAATGATGCAGGTCATAGTTTGTTTGTTTTCTTTAATACATAACTAATCCCAATTCCTTATGCCTTCTTCCTCTTGGCATTTCAAAATACAGATTAAGAATAGCAAGTAGTTGTATTTTAAGTTTCATCACTGATGTCACTGAGTTTTATATAACTTCATCACAGATATGAGGCCTGTAGTCAACATAAAGTATGATCAAGAATTATTCAAGCACACAGTCCCAAATCTCTGAATGTCTACCACATTTGAATTTGTAGAAAATCTGTATTATTCCTCTGGCACTTGATATTACACTCTGCAAAATTAGCAATTTAATAGTTACTTAGCTTAATATCTATTACTAAGTAATTGTAATTTCATCAAACTGTTCATTCCAGCTATAGCCTCATGCTGTGTTGTGAAATTTAATCAAATATTAATTTGAATTCAGGTCGTAACACTTCTAGTTATCTCCTTATAATTAAAGTCTAGTTTCTAAAAGAACTGAAGAGAAAAAAGAATACACTATGCCTAGAATTGCCTGTCTGCTACTCCTTTGTTAGTCTTAAAAACAAAATAATTAATACTAAAGACAATGATTTGTCCAGGACAACTTGTAGTTTTGAGATAAAAGAGTTGATATAAAATAGTCTTAAATTTAACATAAACTATCACTATGTATTCATGTTTAAAGCCATATTCATCATATCTAAAATTACAATTGCTTCAACTATTTATTCATTTAACATTAAAAAATATTTAACTATACATATATTCCACAACAAAGTTAAAATTACAAAATATTTAAATGATTTCTTATTTTCTAAATGGGTCTCATAATATTTTGATTTGAATGGCCCTTTACAGGCAGTGATTTATATTATAGAAGCATGAGTTTTAATTTCTGCATGCTCTTTACAAGCAAATTGGGGATGAAACCAAATTTTATAGCAGTGAATTCAGTATCTTGAACCTAAATGGTCACATAAAATAATGATTGAGATAATTGGCTTTAATATTAATTTATTTCTTATGAATTTACTATTAGTATGTATTTATGAGAAATACACACACCCCACACATAAACATAGGAAATAATTTTTGATGAATAATAAATCTGTTAGTATAGTTCTTAGTATTATAGCATAGTTATACATGGGGTAAATTAATGAAAGGTATATGTTCTAGTGTTTTGAGTATCTTTAGTTTTATAAATACCTATGTAGTTCTTTTGGAAGTGTTATTTTCATGCCTCAGTGATTCAAAAATAAGGGTGAGAGTGACTTTGTAGATTGCTGACCAAACCTTGAGTGAATGAAGTTCTAAATAAATGTATGTTTTGACATGGGAACGCCATTTTGAGGACTCTGAGAAAAATTGGCACATGGTAAACTGGGGAAAACCTTTACCCATATATAAGAGGCTCAAGAGACATGAAAGAGTTTTCCTCTAGAGCCAGAGTATGAGGCAGTTTAAGAAAGATTATTCAAATGGTGCAAAGACCAGGAACTATAGCTTCCTCTTGTACTAGGATGTTTACAGCCTGAGACTGCTCACCTACAGAGAGAAGTAGCTAAAGCATGAAAATATCCCCATAGAAGAAATGGTGGTGGAATACAGGATATTAGGAGGAACATAGAGTAAGAAAGAAAAAGAGTAGAAGGGTTGGCATGGCTGTGAAGGCAGCAAGTGGAATAGAGGCTGCCTCTGACAGTGTGTGTCAGCATAAACTACATGGAAATGAAATACTTTAGCATCATATGTACAATGAGCCTCTTTTAGACGTTTTGAATATGGCTTATCAAAAATATAGGATATTAGAGTGCTGAATTCGAGGCACACTAGTTAAACAATGTCACAATAGTCAGTTGTGGACAACTAGAACTGAAGATGGGGACATTTACTACTTTTGAAGGTTCAGATCTGTTATTCTAAAATAGTAGCATCATAAATAAATACTCAAAACTATGTAAATGATTTTACTATACATAGATTATCTTATTCACCTACATATAAAAATTTCCCCATATATGCACTAATATACTCAATGTGAAGCATAGCAAATAATCATATGTAGATAAAAGAATAGAGAATATAACTGACATGTGACTGAGTGAATGTTATGATGGGGGATGCATGCGTATCTCCGTCTATATGGGTTGCTAGTATTTATGCTTCTGAAATATTAGACACACTGATGGGTTGCTATCCAATCTACTTTGTTCTGCATTGTCAGAACACAAGAGAACACCTTTATCTTAGTGATTACAGTAAGTGTATTCTCAATTCTAAACCTCATTGGGCCCAGCATCAGGCACTGACTGTGACCCTCAGGGACTAGGGTTCTCATGTGACTCAGCTAGAAGAATTGGACTCTATCTGGTTAATAAAGGTGTCAGAGACCTGCTTACACAGAGTGCCTACATAGAATTTCCTGCTTAGCACCCTAGCCAACAGCTAATAAAACAGTTTCTAGTTTGATGAAATAAATTTGTCAAATTTCAATTTTTTATACTTATGTAACTTAAAAACACTTCTTACAGAGTAAAAGATAAAACTGTATATCGTGCTCCCCAAGATTACACAAGATGTGCTATGAGAACAAAGTAGACACACTGTGGAGGGATTTTAATCCAGCATCATGGCTACTCTGGCTGGAATACAGACATGCCCTTAGCACACACCTTTAATCTTAAACAATGAGAGTAAAGCTAGTTTATAGAACGAACCACCCATGTTTGAAAATGATGTCTAATTGAGTGGCAGACAAAGTGATGAATCAGAGAAAGATTTGACAGAATAAAATATGCCCCACTCTCACAAGAACAGAGAGGAAAAAGAAGCTACTTGGGAGAGCAGTGTGGAGATGAAGGAGGGAGTTTTACCA
The DNA here is from genome assembly GCA_907169655.1 of Acomys percivali. Taxonomy (NCBI): domain Eukaryota; kingdom Metazoa; phylum Chordata; class Mammalia; order Rodentia; family Muridae; genus Acomys; species Acomys percivali. Next base: position 18,623,576 of record OU015750.1, on the reverse strand, counting down.
GAAGAGTTTTACAGAGACAGGTTGAAGAAAGTAAAGGCTAGGCATAGCTGAAGACCAAAGGTGCCAGAGAATGAGAAGGAAGCAGAATATTAGAACAGATTTCTTAAGTTAGTTTGAGACCAAGCAGAGCAATTCAATCAGAAGGTGAGAGAAGCCAGTTTGAATCAATCAGCTTGGTTTGAGCTGATTTTGAACTTGAGCAAGAAGCCAGTTAGAGTGCAGATAGAGGTAGAAAGGATGAGCTTCTTCAGCAGTCATCACAGAGGCTTAAAACATCCTAGGCTTAGATTAGTTTGTATGGAGGATAGAAGCTTCTAGAACTAGATATAGGTTAACAAATGGAGATAATGAGCCTCTGAGATGACATTACTTTGGGCAAATAAGATACTTTTGTTGATTATAGTTGATACATGTTGATTATAGTTATTTATTAATTTTAATTTTATTAAATACTAACTACTTAACAAGTAACATTGGCTAAAATGAAAGATTATAATTAGATTATACTATTAGACATAATATTGAAGTATATGTATATATGTGTGTGTGTGTAGTTTATGTGTATCTCAACAATAAAAGAATTAAGTGCTTATTTGCTATGGCACTTCACGTTCTCAGGCAGCCTGCTTCTAAGTACTAAATGGAACCCATTCACTCTATGCAACATTAAACCAAACCAAGCTAAAACAAAAACAAACCAAAGATTGTGAAGTATCTCCAACAACTCATGGCCCTCTAGGGACCTGGCTGAGATCGTTGTGGATTTTGAATGTCTGCCAGCTTTTTCTACGGATACGACACTCTTCTCTAATACAGGTGTTGACAAGGAAATCTTTTAGTGAATCTCAATAAACTTCCAGTCGGCTGATATCTTATGATAGGTTGTTTCTTTATGAACTTAGTCAATTAAATAAAGAAAAATTCTTCATCATGTCCATTGATTAATCCACATTCTAAGTGGAGGATCAATGTGAAATGATCAAGACATATTTTTATAGAAGCAAAATTTCCATGAGATTTCAATTATTTGTTCAAAAATACCAACTGAGTAAAAGTGGCTTAAAAGTGGCAATAAGAGCTGGTGGCAGGGGCTCACACCTGTAATACCAGTACTCAGAAAGACAGAGGGAAGCAGATCCTTGTGACTTTCATGCAAGCCTAGTCTACAAAAGTGAGTCCAGGGCAACCAAGGGTACACAGAGAAACCCTGTCTTCCCCCACACACCCCAGAAAAACACCAAAAAGTGGGGATTAACTGAAATTAATATGGGAAAGAGAAAAAATTATAATGTTAAGATTTACTGTTTAGTGATATCATAATATAAGAGAATAAAATAGATTCTTCATTCATTAAAATATTTTTCAATATATATATAATCAGTTAAACAGGCCTGGATAGTTTCTGAGATTAAGTAAATAAGTAAAGCCATCTATTCCCTAAGACAATATCATCTTCGAGACCTGAACAACATCAAGATAATGTCAAATGATTACCTCAATACATTTTATCTAACTATTCCCAATATGCGCCCCAGACCATACCAGCCAGTCACTTGGTCACTTAATAACTAACACAAATGGTGAAAATCTGTACCAACAAACTCAGAAATGCTAATAGAAAGCTTAGCAATATGCACCGAACAGCATGAAAAGAAAATTACTCTGAAATGCATCCTTGTGTATGTCACATGACATGGAAAGCAAGGTATTAAAGAGAAATAACAAGTCGAATTTCGTAAACAATAGTTAAAATTTTTCTTTATGATGACTAATAATAACCCAGACTGTATATATCCTCACCACATTTGGATCTTAAAAAGAACTTGCTAAATGTTGATATCAAAAAGTGTAATAAAAATCACACTCTCCTTTTATTTCTAAATAGGTTATACAATTGCTATGAATATATTTGCATAATTCGATGTGATGTATTTATATAATATCTATGATGTATATCAAATATTAATTGCATATTGAAAAGTAATTAGGTTATACTACTATATAATATGTGACACTAATACATAATTAAACTATACAAATATTTATCAATCTCATTTTATACTTCTTTACATCTGTTCTCTCTTTTGCCAAGGAAAGTCTTAGACATTCATTGTTTCTTTTAATTGTACATAGGACTAGATTATTAATTTTATTTTGTAATAAATTATTGGACTTTTCACAACTAAAAGTAAACAATAGAAAATAAAATAAATTTGTCTTACTCCAATCATTTGAAAAATAAAACACAAAGCAAGAAAACAAACTGCAACACTAATAATGGCCAAACATTTCTTCAGCTTTGACTAACACAATTTAACACAAGGACTCTAGTTATATTGGTTCTACAAATCAGTGAACATAGAGAGATAGGCTGACCATCCAAGAAGAACGAGATTTGTGCAGTTTTTGTTGCTATGACATGCTCTTATACAGGGCAATGGAGAGCTCTACCAGTATCCTGTTACTGGGGAAAAGTCATTTAGGACCACTTGGGTTGCTTGAGCATAGCTCATTATCTGGAATTCAGCTTGTTTCTACACTACTAATAGTCAGAAACAGTATTTAATGTATGAGTGTCATAAGATTAAGTAGAAATAATGGTCTTGTAATAGTATTAATTTTTAGACAAGCTTAAATTTAATTATTGACATAAACAACTCCACATTAGTAATAAGTAGTAGTGACTTCCTTCCTTCCTTTCTCTCTCTCTCTCTCTCTCTCTCTCTCTCTCTCTCTCTCTCTCTGTCTCTCTTTCTCTCCTTTTTCCTTCCTTTCTGTCTGTTTTCTTTCTTTATTTATTTCTCCTTTTTCTTTTTTCTTCTTTTTGTAGTAATAAATAAATATTAAACCTCATGAACGCAAGGCAAACACTCTACAATGAGCCTTATCACCAGTCTTTTATATTAACAATAATTTTCCTCTTAACTATAATATGTATAGTGATAAAAAACTTAATATGGTACATGTTATAAAATATATCAAATGCAATCCTGTGGATGCAGAGAGACATACACTAATTCTAGGCAAAAAGTCTATGTACAGTGAATTGTGTCTTCTAAGGTCTAAGTTACATGACAACAACAAACTGTCCTTTGCCTCTATGGCATCACCTGCTCCATGAACATGGCTCAATTGTTGAGAAAATCTGAGCTGATTCCAGGTGGACAATTTGTCTTTATGGTGATTTAACCTAAACATGGTTTCAAGGGAGAAATATCTTTTTCTCTATGAACCTCCAGATATTGTTTACTTTATGTGCTTTATAGTTTAAAATTCTATCTAATTATCTGGAGTATCTTTTTGTAGAATTTTCTGGTGAACATGACTGCATCTTTTGAAATATCTGTATTGATGTTTTTCAGAGTATTGCTTTTAAGTTGATGAAATATGATAACAACACAACTGTAGCTCTTTGTGCACAGATTGTTTTAATCCCTTTTGGGACAATTCAGGTTCTATTGTTTGGACCTAATATCAAGTTAGCCTCTGTATTATCAAGATTTGATGGATGGTTCCAAATGAGCAATGGGCTTCTGATGTACTCTGAGAATTCACAAAACACAGAGATATTTCTGTTCCCAGTGCAGTCAGTGTAACTTTCTCTTGAAACTTTCTCTTGAAATATCCATCCTTGAAATAGAGTTCAGACTTTGATTTTGTCCATCTATCCATTTTTATATGTAAGACAGTTTTTGTATCTAAGTATATTTTCAATGAAAATATGGATTATTATAAGTAATATGATCAAGATATTGTAATTACAATTTATGAATTAAAACATGTTTGTTATATATTCTGAGAATATTACAATAAATAAACTAGGCAAAACCTTAATTTTTTGGAGCTCACATTTCACTTGAGAGAAATAAACATGCAGATACATAAAAATAAATAAATAAAAAGATAATATATTTGTGTGTCTCTTTGAAGCAATACTTGAAACATGAATGGGGTGGAACTGTTGTAGCTTGACTCAGATTTACTCCTCCAGTGTGAAAAGCTGTAAAATCTGCTAAATATATTGAGCTAGGGGGGAAGAATTCCAACAAAACAACAGTTAGTGCTATTTCTTTAAAGGGGTAGATGAAGATATAGAATGGCCATCTGGGAACAAAATCTCTGTAAAGGGACATTTATCAGCAGAGCAGAAGGACTTTAGCTCTGCAGTCTGCTTCTTATGTCTGTGGAAAACATCATTTAAAAACTTACACAGCTTTTCTACTTTGTAGATCATTTTTATATGAAAAAAATAGGTATTTGGTGCCTTTATCTAAGACATCACTGAGGTACGTCTTATGTCCATCCACACTTTGAAATTGCTTGTTTAGACAGCAGCAGATCAATCCTGGAAGAAAGGAGATGCAACAGGAGTACAGCACTTCACCACAGTACCATCGCTCTGCTTGTCCATATTGCACATGCTGAAGGACACCTACTTCTTTTCACATCCCACACATTGACAACTTGCCTCCTTTCCCCTCCTGCCCCACACCATATGGCTCTACTGATTGCAGATCTGTTCAATACATTCCTACTAATCTTCAGAAGTGGGAAAAATGGCTTCTCTTAGTCAGGCTTTACTTAGTGCATCTTGGTGTGTAGGCTCTGGGAATCAATGTGGACATGAAAAAATTAAGTAGGGGAGTGCAACAAGGAGGTAATGTATAAAAAGTGTTGTAAGACGAGCTTTTAGAGTTTCAAACCAAGGCAAAATTAAAGAAGAACATGTATTTTACCGTATCTTTCTGCTAAAAAGAAGCCTGTGGTGATTGACGTAGATCAGTGGAACAGACCAAACAATGACAACATAAGGTATAATCAATTGACTTGTTTTTATTTTTGTTGTTGCTATTGTTTTTAAAAACACAATTCCACAAAGAAGAAAATATTTTTTAAAAGATACTATTGTCCCTGTTCCTCAGCAGTGAGCAAAGGAAAAAAAATGGTTTGGAAAATTTCCCAATATTTGATGTCAGAAACCAAATTAGATTCTCTGTTGCTCTTTTTTCCAAGTATTACTTACAAGTCACCCTTTCAAATGATGGGCAGGAAATGAACTCATGGGAAATAAAGGAAGTATCAGGTTACTAACCTGACGCCTCCTGGGTCCCTACTCAAGTCAGTTCCTCTTCTGTCTCCTAAATCATTTCCTAACCATATTAGATTTTTCAGGTGGTAGCATATGAATGAATTGTTACCAGATTTAAGAACTGTTGCTTGTATATTTCTATATCAATTCATGTTAGTCTTAAGTCACCAGATACAGGCTTTACCAATCTTAAAAATAACACTGAGTTTAGAGAGAAACTAGATTCTTCTGGTCAGTCACAGTGGACTTATAATGAAAAAACAAAACCTGTATAAAGATTAACAGACTGTAAAAATTAGAGAGGGTTAAAATTTTTCCACTCAATTTCCTTTTACATTGAAAAATTTAATAATGCAATCTTATTATGAAAATTAAGATCACGAAATGTTTGACGATTTTCTCCCTTATGTTTTAAGTCACTTATAAAACGAACAATTTGATTATATGAAAATATTCTCAAAGGATGCTACTATATTTTTAAATTATCATGAGAAAATTATGCATGCCAACTAGAAATATAGAACTTTTAATAGTGTTAGTACATATAAGATATATTATGGCTTGGAAAAGATAGAGACTTAAAGTGAGAAGAAATCATGAAGGCATGCTCATTTCTGAAAACGTTTCAATTTTTAGATTGCCGAATCTATGTATCTGCTTTTTATTGCAGTGGACAAAGCATCTAAAAGAAGGTTAAACTGTAATGAAGTTAATGAGCAATCATACACTGACTATTTAGATAGCATGAATTTAGTGAAATATTCTTTTACTTAGTAAATAAACAAAATATAGTGTGTTTACAAAGTTACATTTTATTATATGTTAATTATAATAGTTTGTGGATTCTGTACAAGCATACGTATACTTAAAAAATATTTTACTTACCGTTCATGCATGGATATAACTTGTTTAGGTCCATGCACACCATTCTCTTCCTTCCGACTCATCTCCTATCTCACATCCTACTTTCTCCTCCCATCTTTATGTGTCCTTCAGCCATTTTGAGTTAATACATAAAACTGCTCTGTCATGCCTGAAAATATTATCTCACTATAGATGTCTACTCCCTCTGGATCTTGTAGTTTTCCACCCTTCACTTCAAGGTTATCTCTGAACATTAGGAAGAGGGAATGTAATATAGATGTCCTATTTAGAACTGAGAATTCTATATTCTCATTATCTGCACTTTGATCATTTTTGTCTTTGCACTAATTGTTATCTATTGCAATATAAAGCTTATTTTATGAGGGCTGAGACTTGCAATAGTCTACTGGCATAAATATAATAACTTAGGTAGTGTAGGCATTAAAACCAACAATTGACACATGGGACCTCATTAAAAAAAAAAAAAGGCTCTGCATAGGAAAGAACATCAGAATGAAAGATCATCCTGTGGAATGGAAAAAAAAAATCTTCACCAGCATACAATGTGTTTAGATTAAGAACCTTAGGTTTTCCAGGCACAGTGGCACTCACCTTTAATACCAGCACTCCAGAAGGCAGAGGCAGGTGGATCTCTGTGAACTGGAGGCTAGCCTGGTCCAGGACATCCCAGACTACACATAGAAACCTTGTCTTGAAAAAAAAACCCTTAGGTGTAGAGTCTGTGTTATAAATGTATTAATTGTGAGTTGGGCATCCGAAAGTCACCCTTTTCTTTGCATTATGGCCAGTTGTTGCTTTCTGTAATGGCCACATTCTGCTGCAAAAAGAATCTTCTTCGAAGAGGGGTTATCTGATGACTTCCAGTCAAGTATTTGTAAAGCCATTGGAAAGCAGTACTGCTTTATCAATGTGCCAGTAGTACACTTTCCAGGAGGTTCCACCAACTCACCAGATATGGGTAGTTTGTTTCCAATACCAGGCATAAGTTCTTTCCTATTAAATGAGAGCTAAGTGCAATTAGGAGCTGTTGATCCCATGACACTCCCCTCTTCTGCTAACATATAAGTGTCACTATTGTATTTTGGGAGATATCTTCTTGCCTTGATTTTCACTGTTATGGTTCTTGATGTCATAGCTGAATAGCTCTATGAATTCTTTTTCCTCTTTGTCAGATTGCAGAAGACTATCAAACACTCTGAGAGCTATTCCTCAGGAAGGAGGATTCCAGGTCAGACTAAGTTAATTCCTCCAAGTCCTGTGCCAGAAGTAACAGGAACTGAAATTTAATTATGATAGTCAAACAAAGGCAACATCAATAGAGCATTGTTTTGGGAGCATTCTCATATCTGATACTGCGGTTTGTTATATAGAAAGGGTTCTTTGGAGAGTTATCACTTCCTTGTGTTCTTAGCAAATTTAAATCATATGTATATATACACAGTGTATAACTTAGGTATATTGTAATATATGCATTTTAGTTAAGCATAAAATAATGTGATTTCTTATGGCTTTTTCAAGCATGTTTAATATCTTTAACTCATAATAACTTAGATAACTGTTCAATATTGTCAGGGAATAGATTTGGGTTAAATACTCATTATTTTAAAACAAATGGTGCTAATAATTTTATTGCTTATCTTTGTACTCTATTTGGAGTCTCAATATTGTGTAGTACATAAAAAGTTATTGATATCATAGATTGGAAAAAACTCACCCGGAAACTTGAATCTCTGTTCCTGTCAACTTTGGTGGGGTATCCACTATTCTCACCTTATCAAAAATCCTAACTTTGGGTTAAATCCATCTACACCCTCTTAGTGTAACTTTGCCAAGGGAAGAAAACTTTGGGTTAACTTTTCATTTATGAAATGTGTGCTCCTGAGTTTATTTCCTTTCACTGCATCAATTGCTTGTTTGCTTCATTTCCAAATGGTATTATTACAATATACAGATGCCATTTCCTGTTTGACCCTTAACTCAGAAAGTTACTTGAGTATTTTGCAGTTTGGTGTCATTAGCACCAAAGCTATGCATACTCATGTATATGTCCCAGTGTAATGTTAACTTTTTCCCCATACTTCTCTCACCTAGAGTACCAATAAGATGTCCTCACATCTGTCCCAATCTCCTGGTAAGTGAAGACTTTAATGGGACATGCCCCTTGGGCTAGTGTCCAATTATGAGTGAGTATATACCATTTGAGTCTTTCTGCTTCTGGGTTAACTCACTCATTATGATCATTTCTAGTTCCATCCATTTGTCCACAAATTTCGGCAATTCCTTGTTTATAATAGCTGAATAGTATTCCATAGTGTAAATGTACCACAGTTTCTTTATCCATTCTTCTACTGAGGGACACTTAGGCTGTTTCCATGTTCTGGCTATTATGAATAAGGCTGCTATGAACATGGTTGAGCATATGTCATTGTGTGGTGAAGCATCTTCTGGGTATATTCCAAGGAGTGGAATAGCTGGGTCTTAAGGAAGCCCTATTCCCAGTTTTCTGAGATAGATCCAGAGGGTCCTAGAAACCTACAAGAAGAACATTATGAAGGGCAGATCTGGGCCCAGGGGTTCTGCTCAAATTATGGCACCAACCAAGGACAATACATGCAGTAAACATCGAACCCCTACCCAGATCTAGCCAATGGACATGACATTCTCCACAGTTGAGTGGAGAGCAGGGACTGACTTTCACACGAACTCTGGTACCACTTTGACCATATCCCCTTGATGTGGAGGCCCAGTGACACTCAGAGGAAGGATAACAGATTATCAAGAAGAGACTTGACACCCTATAATCATATAGAGGGGGAGGAGGTCCCCTTCAGTCCCAGACATAGGGGAGGAGAATAGGGTGAAAATGGGAGGGAGGGAGGAATGGGATCATATAAGAGATAGGATAGCAATTAAGATGTAATATGAATAAATTAATAAAAAAGAAAAATACTTAAGCAGCCAAAAAAGATTAAGTTTTTACATTTTTCTTTTATAAATTTAAATGTATTTATTTTTTATTTATTCGCTTTACATCCCAATCATTGCCCCTTCTCTCATATCCTCTCAGTCCCATCTTCCCTCCCTCTTTCTCTCATGCCCCTCCCCTATTCCTCAGAAAAGGAGAGCTCTCCCCTCCTCTCTCTCCACCACTCTTCCATAAGACTCCCTTCTCTTTGCCCAAAATTTGGCTGTGAATCTCAGCATCTGCTTCAATTTCCTGCCGTGTTGAATCTTTCAGTGGATCTCTATGGTAGACCCCCACTCTGTTCCCTCTGCTTCCAGTGTCTGTTCTATTTGCCCTTCTGAATGAGAATTAAGCATCTTCCCTAGCATCTTCTTTATTACTTAACTTCTTTAGGTCTGTGGATTATAGTATGGTTGTCTTGTATTATATGATGAATATCTGCTTTTAAATGAGTATATACCAAGTGTGTCCTTCTGGGCCTGGATTACCTCACTCAGTATGATTTTTTTCTAGTTTCATGCATTTGCCTGCAAATTTCATGATTTCCTTGCTTTTTAAGGCTGAACAGTATTCCACTGTGCAGATGTACCAGTGTCTTGATCCATTCTTCAGTTGATGGACATCTAGGCTGTTCCCAGTTTCTGGCTATTACTAATAACACCTCTGTAAGCATAGTTGTGCAAATTTCTTTATTGTATGGTAGAGGTACTTTGGGAATATACCCAAAATATAGCAGGGTCTTGAGGTATAGCTGTTACTAATTTTCTAAGAAATTGCCGGATTGATTTTCAAAGTGGTTGTACAAGTTTGCACTTCCACCAGCAATAGAGGAGTGTTCCCCTTTTTTCCACATTCTCACCAGTTTGTTTTGTCACTTGAGTTTTTTTTTTTTTGTCTTAGCCATTCTAATAGGTATAAAAAGGAGTCTCAAAATTGTTTTGATTTGCATTTATCTGAAAACTAAGGAGGTTGAGCATTTGTATAAACGCTTCTTGGCTATTCGAGATTCCTCTATTGGGAATTCTCTGTTTAGCTCTATACTCCATTTTTAATTGGATTATTTGTTTTGTTGTTTTTACTTCCTTTATTTTTCTTTTTGGTAAGCCACTTTAATTTACAACTTTAAATATGAAGCCTGTGGTTTCTTGAAACATTTCCCCTTGCTCTTGTACAGAGGTAAGTTTACTCTCTTAGTCCTCCAGAAACTGAAAACAGCCCAGATGTCCCTTAACTGAAGAATGGATAAAGAAACTGGTACACCTACACAATGGAATACTGTTCAGCTTTAAAAGGCAAGAAAAACATGAAATTTGCAGGAGTCCTTAGATCCCTCAGGAGGGATCCCCAATTCTTCATCTGTCTATTGGAAGGGTCTGGATATAAAAAAGTGACTCAGCACAGCATCCAAGTCATGCCAAAAGCACAAGGGAATCCAGAACCATAAGATGATCTTAAGGACGGGTGGTGGTGGCACACGCCTTTAATCCCAGCATTCAGGAGGCAGAGGCAGGTGGATTGCTGTGAGTTCGAGGCCAGCCTGGTCTATAAGTCAGTCCAGGACAGCCAAGGCTACACAGAGAGACCCTGTCTCAAAAGAAAAAAAAAAGAATGAGCTTAAGAACTAGTTCAGCAGGTATAGGAAAGATCAAGGGAAGGTCTAACCATTACCTGGCCCAGCCCAAGTCCCATTCCATAGGGAATAACCAACTACTGACACTATTAACAATACTCTGCTATGCTTGTAGACAGGAGTCAAGCAGAGTTGGCCTCTGAGAGTCTCCACCCAGCAGCACCTTGAAACAGATGCTGAGACTCAAAGCCAAACTTTAAACATGAACGGATGTTGGATTTTCTAAAATGCTTTTTCTGCATGTAAGGAGATGATCATGTTTTTTTTCTTTTAGTTTTTGTATATGGTGCATTACATTGATGGATTTCTGTATATTAAATGAAGCCTACCTGGTCTTGGTGAATGATTTCTTTGATGGGTTCTTTTATTCAGTTTGTGAGTATTTTATTAAGCATTTCGCATCGATATTCATAAGAGAAATTGGTCTGAAATTTTCTTTCTTTGTTGTGTCTTTGTGAGGTTTAGGTATCAAGTGACTGTAGCCTCATAGAATGAATTTGGTAATGTTCCATCCATTTCTATCTTTTGGAGTAGCTTGAAGATTATCAGTATTAGCTCTTCTTTGAAATTCTTGTAGAATTCTGCACTGTAACCATCTGGTCCTGGGCTTTTTCCTTTTTTGGTTGGAAGATTATCAATGATTGCTTCTATTTCTGTAGGGAAAATGGGACTATTTAGCTGCTTTATCCGTTATTGATTCAACTTTGGTAAGTGGAATTGATCAAGAAAATTGTCCATTTCCCATAGATTTTCTTTTTATTTTTTTGGCATATATGCCTTTGAAGTGGGATCTTATGATTCTTTATATTTCTTCTGTGTCTGTTGTTATGTCTAACTTTTCATTTCTGCTTTTGTTAATTCGGATAGTGTCTCTCTGCCTTTTAATTAGTCTGTCTAACAGTTTGTCTATCCTGTTGATTTTCTCAAAGAATCATCTCCTGGTTTTGTTGATTTTTTTGAATTGTTCTCTTTGGTTCTAATTTAATGCTTTCAGCCTTGAGTTTGATTATTTCCAGATGTCTATTCCTCTTGGGTGTTTCTGCTTCTTTTTATTTCTAGGGCTTCTAGACATGTTGTTAACTTGCTTATATGAGATGTTTCCAAATTCTCTATAGAGGCACTTAATACTATGAATTTTCCTCTTAACACCACTTTTAATGTGTCCCACAAATTTGGGCATGTTGCTCCTTCATTTTTATTGAATTTCAGGAAGTCCTTAATTTCTTTCTTTATTTCTTCCTTGGTCCAGTTGTCATTAAGTAGAGAGTTGATTAGTTTCCACGTGTATATAAGTTTTTTGTTATTCTGTTGTTGAATTCCAGCTTTAGGCCATGGTGATCTAATAGGATACAAGGTATTATATCAATCTTTTAGTATCTGTTGAGGCTTGCTTTGTGACCTACCAAATGATGAATTTTGGAGAATGTTCCACTGGGTGCTGAGAAAGGTGTAATCCTTTCTGTTTGGGTGAGAAATTCTATAGATATCAGTTAGATGCACTTGATTCATGATATTGGTGAGTGTCATTATTTCTTGGTTTAGTCTGTTTCTCTGACCTATCCTTTGGTAAAAGTGAGGTGTTGAAGTCTCCCACTATTAATGGGTAAGGATCAATGTGTGGTTTAAGCTTTGTTAATAGTTGTTTTACAAATGTGGGTTCCCTTGTATTCGGAGTGTAGATGTTTAGAATTGTGATGTCATCTTGGTTGACTTTACCTTTGATGAGTATGAAGTGACCTTCTTCATCTCTTTTGTTTAATTTTGGTTGGAAATCTATTTTATTAGAGATTAAAAATGGATATGCCAGCTTGCTTCTTGTGTCTGTTTGCTTAGAATACCTTTTTTCAGCCTTTTATCCTGAGGTAATGTCTATCCTTGTGGCTAAGATATGTTTCTTGAATGCAGAACAATTCTGGGTCTTGTTTATGCATCCATTCAGTTAATCTGTGTGTTTTTATTGGAGAATTGAGACCATTGATGTTCAGAGATATTAATGACCAGTGACTGCTAAGTCCTTTGATTTTGATGTTGGTTATAGTAGGGTGTTTGTGTCATTTTGTTTTTGACTCTGTGTAGTTATCTATTTCCTGTGTAATTTTGGTTGTATCTTATCACTTTGGGTTGGAGGTTTCCTTCTTGTAACTTCTGTAAGGCCAGATTTGTGGATAGGTTGTGTTTGAATTTTTTTTCATAGAATATCTTATTTTCTCCATCAATAGGTATTGATAGTTTCACTGGGTATAGTGGTATGGCCTGGAATCTGTGGTCTCTTAGGGTTTACGAGACCTGTCCAAGCCCTTCTGCTTTTATGGTGTCTACTGAGAAGTCAGGTGTAATTCTGATAGGTTTGCCATTATATGTTCCTTGGCCATTTTCTTGCTGCTTTTAATATTTTTCTTCTCTCTCTCTCTCTCTCTCTCTCTCTCTCTCTCTCTCTCTCTCTCT
>OU015750.1:18600430-18610552 GCA_907169655.1 Acomys percivali | reverse complement strand
TCTCTCTCTCTCTCTCTCTCTCTCTCTCTCTCTCTCTCTCTCTCTCTCTCTCTCTCTCATATATATATATGAGACATACATATATATTAGTGGGAATCTGGTCTATTCTGTTTGGTGTTCTGTAGGCCTCTCCTTTAAATTGGGGAAATTTTCTTCTATGATTTTGTTGAACATATCTTCTCGGCCTTGGAGTAGGGTGTCTTCTCTTTCTTCAATGCCTATTATCCTCAGGTTTCACCTTTTTATGGTGTTCTTGATTTCTTGGATATTTTGTGTCAGGAATTTTTCAGATTTAGCTTTTTCTTTCTTTCTTTCTTTTTTTTTAAATTTTTTAAAATTTATTCTTGTTACATCTCAATGATTATCCCATCCCTTGTATCCTCCCATTCTTCCCTCCCTCCCATTTTCTCCTTATTCCCTTCCCCTATGACTGTTCCTGAGGGGGATTTCCTTCCCCTGTATATGCTCATAGGGTATCAAGTCTCTTCTTGGTAACCTGCAGATTTAGCTTTTCCTTTGATAGTTGTTTCAAGATCTATGATTGTATCTTCTAGTCCTAAGATTCCTCCATCTCTTGGATTCTGATAGAGAAGCTTTTCTCTGTGTTGCTTGCTTTCTTCCCTAAGTTCTCTCATTCTCCTTTTTCTTCTATCTGTGCCTTTATCATTGTTTCCATTTTCATCTTCAGATCTTGAACTGTTTTATTGATTTCTTTCACATGATTGTTTATATTTTCCTGAATTTCTTCCAGTGGCCCTCTATAGGCCTCTTTCGTGTCTTCAACCCATTTGGCTGCATCTTTCTGCATTTGTTTATGGGTTTTTCACTTTCTCCATTAATATCTTTGTTGCTAATGATTTGAGATTATTTTCTTCTATTTCAACTGTGTTTGAGTTCTCTGGGTTGCTTCTTTGGAACAGCTGGGATCTGGAGATGCCATATTGTTTTTTGTTTTTGTGGTTATGTTTTTTACACTGGCCTTTAGTCATTTTGCTGTCTCTGATGTTGTGATGTAGCTTCCGACATCCTTCACTGGTCATTGAGAGCAGATTGTTGGTGAGTGATTATAGATCAAAGGCCTTTGCCTGTGGGGATCAGGGAACTCTTCCCTGGGACATGCAGGTGACCTGGTTTTGGCTCTTGGAGACTTTGCTCCACACCTTGGGCTCCCCACTGGGTCAGCAGACATAAGTTCTGGTGCTCTACACATCTAGGATCAGTTTGAGTTAGTGTATGTAGAGCTGTTTATCCTGTTTTTGGCTGGGCTTTGAATATCCTACCCTTGGGCCCTGGGCCTTTTGGTTCTAGGCTCAGATCACCCTAGAGTGCCTGAACCCATGATGGTTTCTAGTAGTTGGTTAGATTTCTGCCTGATCCAACCAGGCAGTGAGACCTAGGTTCCGCCTGCCAAGCAAAGAGCAGCAAATGCCTTCTGATTGTTCTTAGTTGGGTAGATTTCTGCCCTATCCCCTCAGGCCTGCCCAGCCTCTCCCTAGAGTTTGAGATGCCCTGAATGGCTGGTTAGTTTTCTTCCTTATCCCCTCAGGCCTGCCCAGTGTCTCCTGAGAGCGTAGAAGGCCCTGCTAGACTGCGGAGCCTGGTTGGGTCTGTTCTGGCTAATTGTGCAGGGACTGTCTGCTGGGGCCGGTAGCTAGGTTCCTGCCCAGGTTGTTCAGACATTACACATGATGTGGGTGTCTCACTGGGTTGGGCTAGCTGAATAGTTTCCTGCCCTTTCTTCTTAGTCCTGCCCAACATCTCATGAGAACATGGGAGTCCCTGCTAGGCTGTGGAACCTGGCTAGGCTGGGTCAGTTCTGATCATTTTTTCCTGGGACAATCCTCTGGGGCTCCTGCCCAGACTCACTCAGATCACCCCACTCAGATTGTATCGCTGTGACTGGACATGTGCACAGCTGTCTCTGCCCCCCATAAGGCACCTGGGCTTTCTGTGGACTGGCCTGGGGCAGGGGAGTTGTCTGAATACAGATCCACCTGTTCCCTTGAGATTTCCCTATGCCTGTAGCTCTGGTGATTCACTGTCAGGAGTTCAGTCCCATATACTGAGTTAGGGCTGCAGAGCAAGGTCACAGCTTACAGCTCGCAGGTGGGCTCCAGTCAAGACTCTGGGGACTGGACTCCCGTCCTCCATGGGCTACCTGTGATCTAAATTGTGTGGACCTTTCACATCCAGTGTTCTCTAGTTCCTGTGATCTGTGGCTCCAGTAGGGTCCCCAGTCTTCTCCCTGCAGATTAGACACCATGTTTTGATGCTGCAATCTTGGAATCCTGTCCATATTTTTTTAGTTTTGTTCTATTCTTATTTTATATGATACAGGAGATACTTTATTTTTAATATTTGCGTTCTTTACCCAATGATGAGAACCGCATTACCAAAGGGTCCATGGACTTTCAGAAAGAATGTATGTACCACATCTGATGGGTGGAATGTCCTGTAGGTATCTTTTAAATTTAGTTGACATGTGGTATATTTTAACTGTGAGATTTTCTTACATTTTTGCTGAATGATTAGATTATGTGAGAATAAGATGCTATAGTCTGGCCGGATGTGGTGGTGCACACCTATAATCCCAGCACTCGGGAGGCAGGGGCAGGTAGATCGCTGTGAGTTCGAGGCCAGCCTGGTCTACAAAGCGGGTCCAGGACAGAGAAACCCTGTCTCAAAAAAAAAATGCTATAGTCTTCACTTTTCTGTCTTGGTATGTGATATTTAATACTATTCAGCATTTGCTTTATAAAAGTGGGAACTTTAGAATAGGTAACCTAAATATTTATTTTTAATTATTCTTGATTAATTGTTTTGTTTTTCTTAAATTTGTGGTATGTGGTAGCACTATTTATCCTTTCTGACTAGTTTTGATTTAAGGGCTACTTTATTATTAATAATGGATGAGATAGCGTGTATTTCCAACTTTTATTTGGAAAGTTGATTTCCACCCTAGGTTTTGGATTTTGAGCGTTTGATAGCTTCATAATTTTCCTAACACTGATATTTTTAAAAATCTCAGCTTATCTACCTCTTTTAATTGTGAACTCATTTACATTTATGGTTATTCAGAATGTTCTGGCATTCCCTGTGACTTTATTAGATGATGTCCTACTTGATTGTAGTCTTCCTTTTCTTTTGGATCCATTAGGGCTTTTATCTTTGTTTTGCTGGACATAATAATTTTTTTCTCCATTTCTTTTTATTTATCTGTTTCTCTCATTGAATGTATTCTTTCCTATGTTCTCATGGATGAGATCTTCTTTTCCCCATGTACAGTATTCTTTTCAAGTATTTTCTACAAAGATAGCTTTACACTTACGAATGCTTTAACTTTTGTTCTTATCTTGAAACAGTCTTAGTTCGCCATCAATTTTAATAGCTAACTTTTATGTGTATATTAATCTTACTTGAAAGCTTTTTACTTTCCTGACTTGAAATATAGTATTTTCTGCTTTTTTGACATTTAAGGTTGCAGTTGATTGATATGATGTTTTTCTGACATGAATGCTGTCTATAAGATGCTGATTTTTCCCGTACAGCTTTTAAAGCAGTTGTTCAGTTATTTTTACCTTATGTGTTTTGTCTGAATATATGTTTGCACAACATGTGTGTTCCTGGTGCCAGTGGAGGCAGGAAGAGCATATCAGATTCACTGTAACTGAAGTTACAGGGAGTTAAGAGTTCCCATGTGATTACTAGGAATCAACCCAGGTCTTCTGGAAGAGCAGACAGCAACCCTAAACAAAGAGCCATCTCTCAAGGCTTTTTCTTAGGTTATTTTTTTAAATTTTACTTATTGACTTTATTCAGTTCCAGAATATATTTTGTGTTTTCTTGGTGCTTATATTTCTTGTTGTGACTTTTTTCTAAATAAAAAACAAAAACAGCTTTCAAATGTAACTAGTCATTTATGTCCCTTTGGTAACTTTCTCTAGAGGCTCTGAATTGATTTCCCTACCTTTTTTTCTTTTTTTTCTCACTTTTGTTCTCTGTGTGAGCACTAAACTTTTTAAAACATAGGACTCTGAATTCTTTCCATGAAATTTCAGCTATCCCAGTGTTATGCATTAATGTTGCTGGAGAGCTGTGAGCTTATACATGGGTTGTGCTGAGTTGTCCTGTAATCTTTGTTTATTGTCTTGTAAGTATGTGAGGGTCTAAGCACCTTCCAGTTTTCTCATTTCCCCATTGTTCTTCAAACTCTTCTTTTGTTTTATGTGTTTTGTTTTGTTCATCATTCTGCAGAGCATGCCTTAACAGGAATTGTGTTTCCTGCTCCTGTATGGTGTTAAGCTGGCAGCAGTCTGCACACGTGACTTATGAGCAATTCCAGCACTAATTTGCAGTCGTGGACACTTATGCCTTTCCTATGTGTCCCTGACAAATTCAAAGACACAAATCGTTCATAGTTGCTTTTGGCGTTAACGGTATCAATATTTCAGTATTGAAACAAAGTAGAAGTGGTGAAAGAGGGGAAGAAAGAGTAAAGTACAACTGAGAAGGAATACATAGGGTTTGGAGTATAGAGGTAGAAGGCTATCAGAAAAGTGCAGAAAGGTAGACTTCTTTGGGTGAAGAAAGTAAGGGACCATCTGCACATCTTTTTCTGGTAAGACAGAATTTAAAACATAAGGGCTTAACAAATACAAGAAATACTGTAAATATTTTTTTAAAAATAAGAAATATAGAAAAATACTAACGTGAAAGGTTATAAAAGGGGAAATACTTGATAACATGAATTAGAAGGTATGTGCCTGGTTTGTCTTTCTCACTGGAAAGGTTTGATGATTCCTTCCCTTTAGACTGACACTTATATCTGACTTCTTGGGGACTAAATTTGAGGCTCAGATGGGAAGGTTATCTGTGAGTATAAACCACTTTCTTCCCAGGATTTTCAGGATATAATCCATTCTCCTCTCCACAGCAAGTTGCAGTTTTGCAACTATTGAATTAAGGATTAAACTTTCCACAGTACAACTTGCTGCAACTTGACCTTGAAGGCATGTGGAAGGTTCTCCCACCCAAGTATCTCTATTCCTGGCCGAGTACTATAAAGGCTTACACAGAATACTTCCATTACATGAAGATCCCCCTTGGCAATGCTGAAGGAAATATGTTTATGTTTATTTTATTTTATTTTTTACACTCTGACCACAGTTTCCTGTTGCTCCTTTCCTTCAATTCCCTTCTACCCACCTCCCCTCTGCCCCACAATCCACTTCTGCATTTCTCTTCAGAAAAAGGTAAGCCTCTCATTAATATCAACTAAACCTGGCATATAAAGTTGCTGTAAGACTAGGCACCTCCCCTCATATTAAGGTTGAAAAGGGCAACCCAGTACGAGGAAAAAGTTTCCAAAAGCAGCCAGAGGCATCCCTGCTCCCACTTTTTGAAGTCACACAAAAAGTTTAAGCTACACAGCTGTAACATATATGCCGAGGGCCTAGGTGAGTCCCAGCATGCTCCTTAGTTGTCAGTTGAACCTCTTTAGCCCCTGTGAGTACAGGTTAGGAAATCTGGTGGGTTTTCTTGTGGTGTACTTGACACCTTTGCTCCTACAATCCCCATTTTCTTCAGTACTCCCCAATTTTTGCCTAATGTTTGCCTGTGGATCTCTGCATCTATCTCCATCATTTGCTGCATTAAACTTTCTTGATGACAATTGGGCTAGGCACCAATCTATGAATATAGCAGAATATCATTAGGTATCATTCTGATGACTTTGTTTTTTCCTTTTGTCAGTTATCTTTGGTTTTATCCTGGATCTCTGGGCTATCTAGACTCTGGGTCCTGGCCCACCATGCAATGCCAGGGACTCTTTCTTATGACATGTGTCTCAAGCTGGACCAGTCATTGATCCTATGATTTCTGTGCCAAGCACATCTTGTAGTCAGGACATATTGTAGGTCTAAGGTTTTGTGTCAGAATCCCACCACTGGAAGTCTGGCTTGGTTACAGGAGATGGCCAGTTCAAGCTCCATATGTCCTCATGCTTAGGGAGACCCTCTTAGCTAGGGTATCCCTCATGGATCACTAGGGGTTTCCATTGTAGGAAGTTTCTAGCTTGTCTCTGAAATGCCTGCCAATTCCAGTAGTCTCTCCCAGTATACTTTACCCATCTTCACACCACCTGATCCCTCCTGCTCTCACCTCATCTGGCCCAAATCATTCACCCATGTTTATTCTATTTCACCTACCCAGGGAGATACATGAGTTCTCCTTTGATCATTCATTGTTACTTAGCTTCCCTTGGTCTGTGGATCACAGCATGGTTATCCTTTATTTAACAGCTAATATCCATTTATAAGTAAGTGCATGCTATGTTTTTCATTCTGAGTCTGGGTTACCTCACTCTGGATGATGATTTTTTTTCTAGTTTCACCCATTTGCCTTCAATGTTGTGATGTCATTTTTAACAGCTGAGTAATACTCCACTGTGTAAATGTACCACATTTTCTTTATCAGTTCACTGGTTAGAGGACATCTAGGTTATTTTCCGTTTCTGGCTATTACGAATAAAGCTGCTATGAGCATAGTTGAACAAGTGTCTTTCTGGTATAATGGAGCATCCTTTAGGTATATTCCCCAGTCTGGTATAACTGATACTTGAGGTATATCAATTCTCAATTTTTCCCGATCAGCTTTCATATTAATTTCCAAAGTAGCTGTATATGTTTGCACTCCCATCAGCAAAGGAGGGTGTTCCTCTTGCTCATTGTTATCAAGAACATGGCCAGAAATACACAGATGCTTCTTCACTGAGTTACCTGAGTTACTTTGCCTCTTGCAATTCTTTTTTGATATGTTGTGCAGCAGGAATATTTTATGTATTCTACCAATAACCATAGTTTATGTGATATACAGTGTTTTTAGCTCATAAAATAAAACTTCAATCATGGAAAATTTTAAAAGTGTGCACTCCTATATATGGCTGTATATGTGGCTTCTTTGATCTAAATCAGGTCCTCATTATTATGGGCAAAACCATCTCCTCAGACCCTCTTCCTGCTCTAAAAACTATGTGTACTCTCTCTTCTGCAAGGAACATAATTTCTCTACTCCCTTCAATCATTCTCACCATATATTTATATTATATTCTGTATGTTTACATAAGTCAGGCTAAACATGCCCTATTACTCCCCATTGGACTCTATACCTTTTCTCACAATAGTCTTCAGAACAATGCTTCGTATATTATGCTTCATTTATTGAATTTAAAATAATGAGTGTTAATTCACTTAGAATTTAGTTTTGTACAGGGTGGGAAACATGTATCCATTTCCTTTTTTTCTACATGTAGACATCCAGTTAGACTAGCACCATTTGTTGAAGATGCTGTATTTTTTCCATTGCATGGTTTTGGCTTCTTTGTCAAAATCAAATGTCCATAGGTGTGTGGGTTAATTTCTGGGTTCAATTCCATTGATCAACTGACCTATTTCTATGCCAGTCCCATGGCATTTTTATTACTGTTGCTCTATAGTACAACTTGAGATCAGGGATGGAGATTCCTCTGGAAGATCTTTTATTGCACAGGATTGCTTTGCTATTCTGGGTTGTTTTGTTTTCCTATAGGAAGTTAAGAATTGATCTTTCAAGGTCTGTAAAAAATTGAGTAGGTATTTTGATAGGGATTGCATTGAATCTGTAGACTGCTTTTTGTAAGATGGCAATTTTTACTATCTCCCAACCTACACGCATAGGCGGACTTTCCATTTTCTGATGTCTTCTTCAATTTCCTTCTTCAGAGACTTCCATATAAGACTTTCTCTTGCTTGGTTAGAGTTATACCTAGATACTTTATATTATTTGTAGCTATTGTGAAGGGTGGGTTTTCCCTAATTTCTTTCTCAGCCTGCTTGTCATTTGTATACAGGGTGGCTACTGACTTCTTTGAATTGATTTTGTATCCAGCCACTTTATTGAAGATATTTATCAGTTGTAGGAGTTCCTTGAATAGTACTACCACAAGACCCAGATATGCCACTTCTGGGTGTACAACTGAAAGATACTCCACCACAAAAGGACATTTGCTCAGCTATGTTCATAGCAGCTTTTTTGTAATAGCCAGACACACTAGAAACAACCTTGATGTCCCTCAATCAAAGAATAGATAAAGAAATTGTGATACACTATTAAAAACAAGGAAATCTTGAATTTTCAGGCAAATGGATGGAACTAGAAACAATTATCCTAACCCAGACCCAGAAAGACACCCATGGCATATACTCACTTATAAGTGGATATTAGCCCAACACAGATGTCCTCTGAGAGACTCTACCCAGTGGCAGATTGGGACAGATATTGGCACTCAAAGCTGGACTCTGGGTGGAGCACTGAGAGTTGTAGGGAAAAGTGGGGGGCTGGAAGGTCCAGTAGGGA
The DNA here is from genome assembly GCA_907169655.1 of Acomys percivali. Classification (NCBI taxonomy): domain Eukaryota; kingdom Metazoa; phylum Chordata; class Mammalia; order Rodentia; family Muridae; genus Acomys; species Acomys percivali. Next base: position 18,602,161 of record OU015750.1, on the reverse strand, counting down.
GCAGGAGCTCCACAGGGAGACATGAAGGCCTGTGGATCTGGACACAGGGAGGCCTGCAGAAACTGATGCACTAGCCAAGGATAATGCATTCAGAGAACTAAGACCTCCTGTTCAGATATTACGAATGATCTGCTGACTCTTCAAGTGTGGGGCAAGGAGGCACAGCTCCTGGACCTCTGATATGCACTCAGGTGCCGAGGATTTGGTCACTGACCCTTAGCAAGATGGCGTAGTGGGCACACAGAGGAAGGGGATGCAGGCTATCCTGGTGAGACCTAATAGGCTGTTGCCAGACACTTGGGGTAGATGGGTCCCCCAATCAGATGGCTAGGGGAAGGAAATAGGCAAAAGAGGCAGACAGGGTGGGAATGGGAAGATAAGAGGGAGGAGATAACAGTCAGGATGTAATGTAAATAAATTATAATAAACAAAATAGACATTAAATACAAAATAATGAGTTTTTACTGTGACATGTAGGTAGAATATTATCATCTTCCAACAGAGATGATGCAAGATATGTAAGATTCAGATTTTCTTATTTTTCATGCAATTACTTGCTCACTATCATCTTATTTAGATAAAAATATTTTGTTTCTTTCTCTTTCCCCCTTTGCTGTTGCTGTTCTGAAGTGCTGGGATAAATCTAATGTTTCAAACATTGCAGGCGAATGCTATACAACTGAACCTCATCTCTCACAGAGTGTTACTCCTGTCCAAGCATAACTAAAATAATGAGAAAGAACATTCCTGGAATCGGGTTCCAGCAGGCTATGCCTGAATTTGCTTTGATAAGACAAGTAAATATCTTCAAAGACAGATATTTGTTCAACAGAGGATGAAACAAATTTGATAAACTGAATACCATACTATGTATTTACTACAGGAGCCATGAAGCAAAGAATCTAGGTCATCTATTCCTACAACAAGTTTTTACAAATATCTGAGCAACCATAAAGTCTGTCCAATAACATAATGGCTATTCAATAAAAGGTTACCATGCCAAATTGTTTCAATGAGATGAGGAAGGTGCCTTCTGCTTCTCCATGTGTGAGAGGTGACCTCATTTACTTTTAATAGTGTATTAGGTGATATTTGATTGATGTGTTTTCTAGATTTTAGTAGTTTCAGTGACAGTCATTGGCAATAGCAGTCAGTTTTGGCTGGAAGGTTTAAACAGATGTAAGTGGCTCATACACCACCGTATTAAAAAACATAGTGCAACCCACATAGAGTGGATAGTGATAAGACTGAAAACACACTTTCTGTTTTAATGCAGTGACATTTTTATATTGTATGGAAGAAAGGCATTTTATAAAATTACATTTGCAAATGTTGTGCCATAGAGCAAAGAGCCCTAAAAACAATTGCATTTACTCACCATAAGGACTGAGTGTATATGTAATGCCCTTGAAAAATGTTCTCTAGTGGTAGATAGTAAGTGTGCACTTCACACAAATGAAATGCTGAACCTTGCAAAAGCAGTACTTCAGTGTATGATACCTGTTCTTCTAACCCTAAAGATTGGAATACAAGCTCCTAATTTTATCATGAATAAATTTAAAACTAGTTTAATGTTTTGCCCAATATCAGCCAGTATGTGGTAATAATAAGAATAGATGGTAAGTTTAGGGATTGCAAGTTTAATTGCCTTTGAAATACTAAAGAAATCTCCCTTTTAAAATCGTAAAAAAAAAAAAAAAAAAAAAAAAAAAAAAAAAAAAAAAAAAAAAA
>OU015750.1:18580828-18600330 GCA_907169655.1 Acomys percivali | reverse complement strand
AAAAAAAAAAAAAAAAAAAAAAAAAAAAAAAAAAAAAAAAAAAACCTGAGCTTATTTAAAGGTGTTAGCTTGTTTGAAGATAAAGCAGATGTGGCTGGTATTCCATTGGATCATTCTCTTACATAGTTGAGATACTTACAAGACTTTCATTTACATTTGATTATGAAATTTGTTTTGCAGGAAATATGCACCACTTGCAACAAATTATGTACCTCAGAGTGGAGTTTTATTCTAGGTTCTGCTAGAAAAGGTGGCATGGAATGAAGATAATGTGTAGGATTTTTCTTGTTGTTTGTTTGTTTGTTTGTTTGTTTGTTTTTCCCAGAGTAGATACAATTAAGAATTTGCAATTTTGCCTCGTTGTTTTTCTAATTTATCAATTTTTTACTTTATTTATTTTTATTATAGTGTGGGTACATGCATGTATGTATATGCATATGTATGTATGGGGAAGCAGCAACTATGGACGTCAAAAGAAAGCTTTAAGGAGTCAGTTTTCTCCTCCGAATATGTGTTGTTTGAAGTTCTGTGGCTTGAACTGAGAACCTCAGGATTGTGGGTCCTATGCCATCTTTCTGCCCTCACCCCACCCCCAGCAAATATTAATTTTTTAATGAAACATTCACAACAGATAGGACATAATTTATTGTTTGTTTCAATAGTAAGTCCTGTTTAGAGAATACAGTGAGGATATTGAGTGCTCATTTCTTCACGCTGAGTGTGAAAAGCCTCCAGGTGTTCTGCCCCATCAGTCTCACTAAAATATCTTGGCACTCTAAGAGGAAGACACCAGAGTAGATTAGCACTTAACTCATGCGAAGTTTCTTTCTTGTGTCCAAAGTTGCCTATACGTCATTATGTAGTTATATGTGATCTGTGACCCATTGTTGCCATAGTGTTTTAGAGGGCTTCCTGTTTTTGCTACGTAGATTTATTAAAAACTAAATTGGCAGCATTATATTGGTTTTTCCTTCATATAAACAGGTATCAACCAGCAATTCCCAACTAAAATTTTTACATGAATCAATTTATGGCATATATCTCTGTGACTAGCAGTTATGTGGATACTGTGAGAATTAAAAGAACTGGAGATGTTTTATTACTTTTATTTATGTTCCAAGAGTTCTTCCAATGTGAAAATCACAAAATCTGCACAGGTGGTATAGAAGAAGCCGTGACAGGGCTTAGGCTTAAGAAAAGAAGAGTTTCCTGGGTGTTGATCAAAAAAAGATGAAATTAAAATTTAATATTCAGGAAAAACTGACGCAATTTGATAAAGCTCTGTGCTCTCTTTTAACAAAGGAAACTGGTTCCTAAGTATCTAGGCTAACACCAGAAATGTGGTAACTGTTGCCCACCTCTGACAGGCTTTCATATTATTTCACCCGTTTTTCTGCCTCTGGATACTTTTAGGAACATCTCTTTCACATTACAGTTTTAATGGATAATGTTTTACTATATATAAATGGCTTATAACAACAAAGTCGGGTGGGTGGTGGCACACGCCTTTAATGCAAGCACTTGGGAGGCAGAGGCAGGCCGATCAGTGTGAATTCGAGGCCAGCCTGGTCTACAAAGCGAGTCCAGGAGAGTCAAGGATACAGAGAAACCCTGTCTCAATAAACCAAATAAAATAAAAATCCAGAACAACAAAGTCACTCACCGTAGCATTTACATGTACATCATTTGGTATATTTATTTCTTCATGTCAGGTGCTTTTCATGCATGAGAAGTCTAGAAATGAATGGGACCAGTTTTCCCTTTAAAATTGTTCAAAGATCACAATCTATATAGTAATAGAAAGTTAACAAGATAACTCAGTCTTAGAAATCATGACTGTCTTTTCATATCCCATGAATACTGACTAATTTTTATTATTCTGTTAAGCAGAAAGATCTTATTTCCTGTGAGAGCAACTGGTTTAGGATTGGCTAGTAAAATTTGAGTAGAAATACAAAGAAATGATTCAGAAATAGTTTTCTTAAGAAAACTTAAGAAAAGAGAGCCATAGGAGGATGTGCTAGTTAGATTTGCATCAGCTTGATGCTACTCGGGAAGTGGGAATCTTAATTGAGATAATTCTTTCATTACATTGTCTGTAGCCAGGTCTGTGAAACATTTTTTAGTAATAATTTGTGTGAGAGGATCCAGTTTACTATGGGCAGTGCCTGCTCTATGCAGGTGGTGTAAGAAAACAGGCTGAGCAAGGCAGTAAGCAACATTGCTCCATTATCTCTCCTTGAATTCCTCACTCCAGCTTTTTGCCATGACTTTCTGACCCAACTTCCTTCATGAAGGCTGTAACCTACAAGAGGAAATAAATCCTTTCTATGCCAAACGGCTTTGAATCTGGCCTTAAAGGCAATAATAAAAAGCAAACTAGGACTTAAGTTTTATTTTTATAGCGGATATGGCAAAGTCTGGGTGTGACATCTGGCAGTTATGACTTGTATATTAGGAGACTTGCCTTGTGAATCTTGCCATCATGATATTATGCCACAGTGGATGTGCAAAATAACCTGGGCTCTTAAGTAAGTGAATGCTCTGTCAAGTTTATCTGCCTAGATTCCATTTCCTAGGAACACTCTTCAATAATCTATTGCCTCTTATTATTAAACTCACTAGGTTTTTTCCCTAGTTTAAGTACTCAGACATGTCAACTATTATGAATAATCCTCAGCATTCAATACAGCTAAAAATGGAATATGATGGATTGTATTGAGGTATAAATATTCTAAGAATAACCATTAATAAAAGACAACACAGTGATTAATTCCCTCTAACACACATTTAATATTAGCAAATTGCATTCAGTTAGACATATATGTCCCAAATCGCCATGCTAAACATATGCATACCTACACAGCATAAAGAATACACAGAGTGTATCCTACCTCAAGCTACCCTTCAATGCCCACTTTATCCCCGCTCTTTCTTTGAATACAGTATGTGGCAGAATGTAGTGATCTCTTAGCAACCCAAAGGAGTTATAAGCAACTCTTGTGTCATTTATCAGGACATCTAGTCTTACTTACTGGCAAACTTCTAACTTTCCCAAAATCCACACATTTTTTTTCTTCTAATGTGGACTTGCCTTAAGTATACATGTATTCAAAAGAGAGGTAAACAGGTATTCTGTTCTTTCTTATCATCTTGTTCTTCTACTGCCCCTAACTCTCTTTTGCTTAAGGCTCCCTATAAACATGGAAGAGGGAAAAAAATCAATGACCAGAAAAAGTTTTCATTTTTTCAAAGTGTGCTTGCTGGTCTGGGGGTCCATTGTGCATCTTATAAGTATATGTTATCTCAAAGTCTCCAGATGTTTAATCATTCATATTTCCTATAAGATTTTGATTGTAAAGGCAAGGCCTTATCAATCACATATTTCCTTAGATACCTAATTCCAGAGTTCCTTCTCTTTTAAGGGTGTCATACAATCCATTATGAAGAACACTTAGAATATTCTGCCCAAGATTATCTGTATTTGTATCATCAGAGTCACTTGGTTTTATACATCTTAGTTTCACATTCTCTTATGTGTAATAAGCCTCTGGCTCCCACCATCAAGTAAATAAAATGCATATTTGAAAACTCCATGCTTCTGTCAATATTTCTCCAACCCCCAGAAGATAGGTATGCTCACTCAAGTTTTGTTAATATGCCCCCATCTTTACATCCAAATAGTTTCAGCTCTTAGTGTCTTTGGGAGGCTGGTTCTAGAGTATCCTTCAGACAACAATATCTAGTGATGCTTCACTTCTTTGTATAAAAGACTATGCTCTTATTTGTTGCATAAGGTTAGTTTTATATGTATTATAAACTAGGCTTTTATATATTTTATTTTTATCTTTTCATTATTTAAGATAAGTTTTTAATTTAAATATATTTTATCATATTTCCCATCCCTCAAGTCCTTTCAGATTTTTACCCCTTCCTTATTCTTCCAACTCTAAATTCAATCTTTAAAAAAGCAACCCTCCAAACAACAAACCATACCCTTCAAAACCAATAAAACAATGCCCCAACAAAAACCAAACCAAAGCAAAACAACAAAACCAAAACCAAATAAAATCACACAAAATCCTGAGGAGTCCTTTATACATTGGTTAACTACTCTTGAACAAGAAGCCTGCTCTGGAGTGGTTGATGTATACACAGTGCCATTCCACTGGAAAGACTGATTCAGACTGAATCAGAGACCCACTTATTTGCACACTCAGGCATCCCCTAAAAACACTAACCTGGAAGACCCACACAGGCCCTGTGCATATTGCTTCAGGCTCTGTGAATTCATATGAACTTTACTAGTTTGACTTAGAGGAGTGGTTCTCAACATGCCTAATGCTGTGACTCTTTAGTACAGTTCCCCATATGGTGGTAACCCCCAACCATAGTTTTTTGTTGCTGGTTCATAATTGTAAGTTTGCTAGTTACAAATCACAGTGTAAATATCTGATATGTATGATATCTAGTATGTGACCCACTGGTTGAGAACCACTGACATAGAGAGCCATGTTTCTTGGTGTCCTCCATCTTGCCTGGATTTGATACTCTTTCTGTCTCCCAATCTGAGGAGTTCTCTGAGCCTTGCAGTGAGTGATTTGATAGACATGTCATTTAGGGCTGAGTGTCCAAAGATCTCTCACTCTCTTTATGTTTGGCTGTAGGGTTATATTTTTCCCATCGGCAGGAAGAGGAAGCTTTCATAGTGATGGCTCAATATGCTCCTGATGTTTGAATATATCAGAATATCATTAAGAGTCATGTATCTCTTTGGGTTTTATTTTGTTTTGTAGACCAGTATTATTTGGTGTTACCCTAGGTTCCTCGGAAACCTAGTCTCTGTTTCTTGGATACTTAAGCAGCGTCAGGTTTGGGTTCCCTCTCACGGAGTGGACCTTAAGACAAATCAGGTATTTGTGAGTTACTCCCACAAGATTTGTAGCACTCTTTCCTTAGCATATTTTGCAGGCATTATATAATTGTAGATCAAAGGGGTTGTGGCTATGTTGGAGTTTACAGTTCTCTTTTGATAGCATGCAGAGTGTACCTTCCCATACTAAAGATACTAGAATATAGAGGTAGAGGCTCTATATTGGTACCAGCTTGACATCTCCATGTCCAGTGTGTTGTGTAGGTGTTGTCTTTAAACAACGGGGCGTTTTTGTGGTGAGCAACCTGTTGTCTTGGCAATAGCTTGGGATGATTGGGGATTAACATAAAGCCTGACTTGGCATTTGGCCAACAACTCGATTAGATGAAACACAATCCAGGAACAGAAAGTTTCATTTGGTGATAAGAGGTAGCAAGTTAGCACTCTGTCTCTTCTATTATTTGGCAATTTCATGTAGATGGTCTTAATAGATGTACATATTTTAGAAAGCTTATACTCTTGCAGGTTTCCATACTACCCCTCAAATGCTCTTTAATTTTTCCTTCCCACAACTCCCTCTCCTTTTCCTATCCATACTTGATTTTGCTGTTCAAGCCCCTTATCCATCCATATCTATCTTCTTAATTTCCCTTTCCTAATGCTTTCTACCTGTTGCCTCAGGACTCTTACTCTAGGCCTACCCTCTGTGATTTTGTGGAGTTAGCTTGTTCATCACTAACTTAATCACTAATAGTTACATATAAATGAGCACATACCAGTTTGTCTTTCTGGATTAGGGATACTTCACTCAAGATGATTTTTTTCTTGTTCCATCTCTTTGCCTGAAATTTTCATTTTATTCACAACTAAGTAATACTTCTTTTTATAAATATACCACATTTTTCTATCTGCTTGATGATATCTAGAAGTAAATTAGAATTCCATATGCTTTAAGTTACTCCTAGTTTGTGATTCCTAATGCAATGTAGAGCTGTGAAAATACTTGTTTTGGGGTTTTTGTTCGTTTGTTTGTTTTTTGTTTTGTTTTGTTTTGTTTTTTAGTGCACATGACGGGATTAAACAAAACAAAACAAAACTTTATCCATAAGTTGGCAAAGATACTTATAGATATTTTCAATCCACAGTTTGAAAACTAGCATGTGGAACCTGTAACTATGGAGAGCAGTATGCATATGAGAATCCATAAAGAATCTGTTAGGTTTCCAAGGCACTGAGGGATAAGCATTCCTTTATAGGAAGATTTGCTGAGCTGTGACTTCTCTACTCTCCAGGAAGGAGAGCTTTTGCAGTTGGCCACCTAAATCAGAACAAGTCATTCATTTAACTGTTTGCAGCCACTCACTTTGCTAATGGCCTAACATTTTAACTTTGATGTGCTTCTAATTGGCACCCCATTGGAAAAGCTTTGAGACAAATGTGATTGAGTCTTCAGATAAAATATTGAGATCTAGAAACCAAACTCCATTATAACATCTCATTTCCCATATGGCACCAACATTAGATATGGAAATTCAGTCACAGAACTGACTGGGGATGTGCCCAGATGTTGAAGAAGTTCATTTTATGAAATGGAAGGATGTGGGTGGAAATAAATGGAGAAGGGGAAAATGGAAACATATACAATATATATTTTTGGTACAGAGTGAGAAATGACTATTCAATATTGTTTGTGTCCTGTAAACAATAAAAATAATGTAAAAGTGTGAGGACAAGTATAAGTTACCTTAGAAACCAAAACTCCCAAGAAATTCATCAGTTCCAATATGATTTAACAACATTACCTGTTTTTTGTATCACTGAATCCATATTTCCATGATCTTAACATGTAGTAATGAACTCACCATGTGCATCCATAGATTACTTTTAGCTTTCCTCACAAACTTCCTTAAGTCTAAATACAAATAGGAAGGTAATGTCAGCTCCTATGTCCTAAGTGACCATAAGCAAGACCAAATTTGTAGGTGAAAGGCAGAAGAGAGCCTTCCTTGTCTTCTGCTGTATGGGAGAGTGGTGGGAGGACAGTTGTCATGTAATTGACCTGAACACTTTACCCAGCTGTTAGGAAATCATGATCTTTGCCACAGGGTTATTGACTATGTGGGGCTCTGCTGTAGTAACCACTATACACATCCAAAATGCATAAACTGAGATTAATTAGACTCTAGAGAAGGAGCTCAACAATGAAATCATAGGCTTGTCATATATGGAGGAGAAACTTAGCCCAAGAAAGAACCTGCATGTTAGTGACAGCAAAGAATATCTGCAAAGAAAGTTGTTTTAATTCAGCTTCCTTACATGGAGAGCAAAAGGGTCTGATGTTCCCTATCAGTGTCACAAAAATAACAAGTATTTTGAGACTTTATACCGAACTCTGCATATGTTTGTCAAACATTTGCATTCTCGTTGAAGGAGATTGTGTTCCACCAAAAACACATGAACATTAGTAGCATGAACCCAATTGAACAACTGCTTTTTGTTCATCTCAGTGTCTCTGAGTTTGCAAATATTACTTCTGAAATGTAAATGAAACATTTCTCTTCTCTTGATGTTGCATAGACTCTCAACATTTTACTGAAACAAAATAAAATTAGCCTGCAACGTTGCTGAGGTGTGGAATTTGAGATCTCATTAAAAAAGAATCCATTGTAAGCTAAAAATTTTGACACAAAAGCCTAGGAAGCATAAAGAGCTTTCCAAACTTATTTAATGCATACAATCCATGGATATTTTGGCATCTTTAATAGTACTTTTAAGCATAACACCATACCTGCACAGACAGTACTATTCAATTCTAGCCTTTTATCATCAGCAAGAAACTAAAAAGTAGTGCTTCTTAGGCTATGAAGAATTTGCTGGAATTACACTTTTTACAGTTGACTTGCTTATGATCATTTTCCACACTTGCAAAGAAAGTGAATGTAACCTCCTTGCAGATTGACAGAAGATGAAGAAAACAGATCCTTCATAGATACTGCATTGTAGTAAATAGTGTTAATACTTGGCAATATGTCCAAACGTATTCTAGTTTCATTTCTCTTGCTATGACAAATACCCTGACCAATGGATGAATGAATAGATAAATAAGTAAGTAAATCCATACAAGATAAAAGATTTATATGGCTTGGATATCTTTTACAGTCAAATTTTGCCAGAGGAAGTTAAGATAGTAGCTTGAAGTTTCATATAAAATATGAGAAAAAAAAGAATAAACAATAAGTTGATGCTTTCTTGGTCTCAGCTAATTTTAATTGTTTAGAAATCCCTGTGTAGGGGATAATATTGCTCACAATGGTCCCAACTTCTTATAACAACTGAAAAGTTGAGATTATCTTTCACAGACAGGCCATAGGCCTGTCTGATTTAGATAATTTCTAAAGATTCATTTTTGAGTTGTCAAACTGACAGCCCAAACTTAGTAGCACAGGAAAGTTATTGGGCCAGAAAACGTGTATGGGTGATAGGGTCTCCTATGCAATGGTACAATTTCTGTAGAGGTAGTCCTGCCTTCTTCTTAGTTCTCACCTAAAAAGATAACAGAAGGATATTTTTAAATGAATGTACTTCTCATTATTCCATAAAGTTTAAAGTATAGTTGGAATGAAAGAATTAATAATAAAATTTGGATTGCAAGAAAAGAAAATTACTTGCTTTATCTAGATATCTAAGTAGATTAAATATTCTACAGAAAACAGAGATTAGGGTCCATATGACTGAATTTTGTAGTGGGATATCCTAATGAAGAGCAATACATTTGAAAACCCAGTCTTTATTGAGCATGGTAATCTGGCTTAAATTTGATAGTCAACATTGGTATTAAAGATCATTTACACTATGGAATACTACTCAGCTATTAAAAACAAGGAATTTCCAAAATTTGTTGGCAAATGGATGGAAATAGAAATGATCATAATGGGTGACTTAACCCAGAAGCAGAAAGAGTTAAATGGTACATACTCACTAATATCTGAACACTAGCCCAAGGGGCATGTCCCATGAAAATCTTCACTTACCAGGAAAGTGGGACAGAGGGGAAGACATTCTATTGGGAAGCTAGGTGAGAGAAGCAAGGGAGAATGGGGAAATAGAAGGATCCAGAGTGTCCTAGAAACCTACAAGAAGAACATTTATGATGGACAGATCTGTGCCCAAGGGTCCTGCTCAAACTATGGCACCAGCCAAGGACAGTATGTGCAGTAAACTTCGAACCCCTACCCAGATCTAACCAATGGACAGAACATTCTCCATAGTTGAGTGGAGAGTGGGGACTGACTTTCATATGAACTCTGGTGCCCCATATTTGACCAGGTCCCCTAGATGGGGAGGCCTGATGGCACTCAGTGAAAGGATAGCAGACTAGCAAGAAAAGACTTGATATCATATGAGCATATACAGGGAGAGGAGGTCCTCCTCAGTCACAGTCATAGGGGAGGGGAGTAAGGGGAAAATTAGAGGGAGGGAAGAATGGGAAGATGCCTGGGATGGGATAACAATTGAGATGTAATATGATTAAATTAATAAAATATATCATAAAAATCCCGTTAGAACAGTGAAAACAGCACTCAGGGATGTGTAGCAGAAAGGCACAGGTGACTCTTTTTCTAAAGATGATAGACTCAAGGTTTAATAATGATAAGAACAGCAAAGTGAGCACTGTTACAAAATACCACCAAGGGCTGCTTATGCTTAAGACACTGGAAGGGATGTCTTACACATACCTCAATTGCATGTAGAGCAATTTTAGATGAACTAGGATCTTTAATTCTCAGTGTGCTGATAAAGACTGTTCTAATATCATGTCATTCATAAGTATTAAGTAGCAATTCCAATACCATTCCCTGAGATTCATAGCCTGAATGCTAGGTTACATTTCATAATAAACCATGTATAGACTGTGGTGTAAACTGCTTTCAGGCACTTGTATTGAGTTTCATGGCTCTGGTACCTATGGTTCTTCTGTTTGACTAGTCTGTATCTGAGGTTAGCAATTTCTCATTTCTAGGCCGGACAATTGACCAGTACTTTCTAAAGAGAAGCTAATCTTCATATTGAAACTGAACAAGTCTCCTTAGTTTATTTGCTATTGCAGTCCTGATCTAGTAATGCTTAACAATGTCATAGACATTGAAATTTCTCTTTCTAAGGCCAAGGTCATCACTCTATTTTACCCTGTTTGACATGTCATCAATCCATTGCAAGGCCTGGCAGAAACTTCCTAGTGTTAAATACCCACCCTGTTTTGACTCCTGAAATCTTCTGTTTTTCACAGCACACATCTTTGAGTTTTACGCTTGAGACTTTGTGTTTTCTCATTTGTATACTGGCAAATAGGATAAACCAGTATTCTCTCTTGCTGTGTGTGTTAGCTAGATGGGAATAAACTCTTTGCATGAAAATATGATTATGCCTTGTTGGGATTCTGCTTCAGCCTGCCTATCTGTGGAGTCATTGCCCAGGCCTATATAAAAGGACAGTCCTACCTCACCACTCTCTCTTACTCTTCCTCTCTCTCCTCTCTCTCCCTCTCCCTCTGTCCATGTCCCTGTCTCTGTTTCAGTCTCTGTCTCTTTGTCTTTTTGTCTTTCTCTGTCTCTGTCTGTCTGTCTGTCTCTGTCTGTCTCTGTCTGTCTCTGTCTCTGTCTCTGTCTCTCTCCCTCCCTCCCTCCCCCTCCCTCCCTCCCTCCCCCCCATCTCTCTCAGGTACCCCTTTCCCCTTTCCTTCTCTCCCCATGCTCATTTAATTAACCTTATATAATCTACTCTGGCACTTGGTATCTTCTTATAATTTTCTTATTATAAAACATAAAATGTATATCTGGTTTAAAGTGCATATCTCTTTAAAGTAGAGGGGTTAGCATAAAAGACAGCCTTACATTTTCTTTCTTAAATTGTTTTTTCAAGGCGATTTTAATTATTACTGCAGTATAATATGTGACCAAAATTGAAAATAGCAAATGTCTCTTCCTTAAGCACACGCTTCTTGTCACATGGAGGCAAGGCTGCATCTTGGATTGTTGGGAATCTGTCCTGATGTTAGAATTAAAATAAATTGAATCTTGGTTAAAGACAAGTATGACTGAAACCAATCATGGAGAACAAGAAGGAAAAGAGTGATCAACAGTGAGGAATGGGTCGGCTTCAGCTACAACTACCAGTCAGGAATAGGATGTGATAAAGCAATACAATACATTTTGGAACCTGCTCTGGAGAAACAGAACAGTGATTGTGTCTGCTCAGAAAGAATCTAATCTCACTTTCTACAAGTTTCAGAGACAGACAGGCTTTCAAATGATTATTATCCTGAGGCTCAGATGCTCTGGGCTGTTGTTGAATATGTTGGATGGCTCGACCCAGATGAATTATGCAGGGATGAGTGGTATAAAATGTCAGGGAGGTGGCTTGACACAGAAGCCTGTTTTGGTTAGAAACATAAAAAAAAGTCTGTGAAAAATATGCCCAATTGCAACACATATGAATAGAACTGGAATTAGGCTGACTTGAAGCTAAATCTATACTCTTCACATTGAAGTTCTGGACACAGTCCTCTTAGTATTTGTTTATTAATCAAGAAAAATTTAATTACATCATGTTCTTAGTGTATGATGGGAAGAGTCACTGAGGCACTCATGGTCATGATGCAATGATATTTTCCAACTCCATTCTTGTATTTTCTGTTATTTTTAACAGTGTGTGTGTGTGTGTGTGTGTGTGTGTGTGTGTGTGTGTGTGTGTACTTGTGTGTACTTGTGTGTGACAGGCTGGAAGAGAGCTTAAGCTCATGGATTCAGCCTCCCCCTAAGTCCCAAGTAAAATTTGTAGTTTGATGCATTAGCTTTTATTTGTGTTTCTGTATGAAAACCTAATATGAAATTATGAAATCTTGATCATTTGTTTTTAAATATAAGTACTATTATGTTAGGTTCAAGGAAAATGTTTTCCTACAGCTCAGGCAGAGTAGAACCAACTAAATGTAAATATTATGAATATATGAAGAGATGAAGCTAACATTTTATCTAGAAGATTCTCATATTACAATAAATCAAAGAACTCATTTTAAATGAAATCAGCATATGTGGAGAAAAATTCCCACAAATAACCATAGTTGAGAGACAGTAAAATGTCAGCAATCTGACTAAGAGATGATGTGTGGGATTCTCAAATGATATGATCCAAAAAGTAACAGTTTCATAGGATAGATTTAATAATAGCTAACACACTTAGCAACTATGTGATGGACCTAACTTAAATATACCACATGAATTAACTCTTGACATTCTTATCTCCTTCACTCCGAAGGTGGACACTCTAATAGCAGCATTCCAATTAGTGCGATGAGAAGGCAACCCTGTGTTGAAGTTAGATATATAAAGAGTGAGGAAGTGTCTTGTCAGTTAAAAGCACTGGCTACTCCTGTAGCGGTCTCTGCTTTGGTTCCCAGCACCCACATATTGGTTACAGCCATCTCTTTTCTTAATTCCAGGTGGTCAGGCGTTCTCTTTTAACCTCCAGAGGCAACAGACACCAAGCAGAAACATAGTACACACACATAAACATGTGGAGAAAAATACCCATAATTTAAGAAAGAAAACTAAGCAAATCTTTTAAAGAAGCAGAACACAGAGATGTGTGCTACTTGAGTTGCTCCTTTCAGAGAAGACAAGAAAGGGAAACTACATACAACAAAGCTAGGAGTCATGGTGGAGTGGATTTTCAACATTGCTGCTGTCATTAGAATGAGAACTCAAAATGCTGTTACCATAGCAACCAGTGTTTCCCCGCTTCTGCAAGTTTGCAAGATTACTTTTACCAGAGGATGTTCCTATTAATTTATTTTCTGAGAGATATTTAATTAGTATTTGAATAGTATTACTACGGCTGTTTAACTGATTTTATGGCTTTAGTCTTTTATTCTGATATAAGAAACTTGAATGGATCGATTTTTCAAATGAGTTTGATAATTGCATTTCTCAACTAAAACCCACTATATTCCCAAATATTGTCTCTGTAAAGGGAGGCATTGATAGAATATGATTCATTGGATAATATGGTATTTCTATGTCTTGGTCTATACTTAGCTGATTTTCTAGTTTGCTTTTTTCCAGGTTATTTCCAGATTTATTTTCTCAAAAGTCTTATTCTACATCTGGCAATGTTTCCATTTTCAATTTATTGGAAAATATGTCTCTGCCTTTTAGAATTAAAAAAAAATGTTTTAAGATATTTGGTGGCCCCGGACCCCTTTAAGGCCATAGGTTTCTCTGTGATACTTTATTCTCCTATGCTATTTCACTAGATGGGGAGCAAGTCAGGGTAAGTAGTTCTTCATTTCCAGACCACACATGAACATCATCTGAAGTATAAGTGTGTTAACATGAAGTTGCACACAGTATTGCTGGATTCAGGTCTTGGTCATTAGGGCCTCATAATTATAGGCATCATCTCATTTTAATTCCCTGTGACATATGTTCTTCATTTTGCACTATTTCACATAGTTGGTCATCAGTGCTGTTGACATTTTAAAGAATCGGTTATGTTTTTAATATATCTTTCTGTGGTGCTAAAGATAAAATCCAGGACCATGTTCTGTATTAACTAATTTGATATCTAATTCTTCTATTAATTACTTTTTAATTAATTTATTCTTGCTACATCTCTATGGTTATCCCATCCCTTGTATCCTCCCATTCTCCCCTCCCTCCCATTTTCCCCTTATTCCCCTCCTTATGACTGTTCCTGAGAGGGATTACCTCCCCCTGTATATGCTCATAGGGTATCAAGTCTCTTCTCGGTGACCTGCTGTCCTTCCTCTGAGTGCCACCAGGTCTCCCCGTCCAGGGGACATAGTCAAATGTGAGGCACCAGAGTACATGAGAAAGTCAAATCCCACTCTCCACTCAAGTGTGGAGACTGTCCTGTCCATTGGCTAGATCTGGGCAGGGGTTTAAATTTTACCGCCCACTAGTCTTCTATTAATTACTAATAGAGATGTTGAAATCTCTATGATTTAGATGTTGTTAATCTCTATCTTTTTTCTATTATTAAAACAGAAATATTCATTTTTGTTCTGTCTTTCTATTGAATTGACCACTTTTTTTTACTTTAAAATGTTTCTCTTGATAGTGCTTTCATCCAGAAATATTATTATCGTATGTTAACATGACCACTTGAAATTTGTGTGACAAAGAGAGAACGAATGGGCTGTAGTCTCAATATTCCATTTTTGAGCATATCTATTATTTCTAATTACCCCAATCTTTCCAAAGCTTCACCACCTCTCAATAGCATTGTTCTATGGAGATGCATTTGGCATATGGCTCTGTATACCCTGTTCACACTATACTAGTCCACATCCAAAATAGTGCTTTTTGCAGACAACATACACGTAGGTTTTTTCTCATCACTCCTGATAAGATTATCCATCAGACATCAGAATAATTAATGTCAGGGTTGAATTTAACCTAATAATTCATATTTGATTGTTGAGGGACGGTCTTGTGCACTGTGTATTCAGATGCTGATTTCTGTGCCCTGAAATACCATTGCAGTCCAGATGTGAGTGTTGTCATTTCTATGAAGAATCTTCTATTTCAATGTTATATAAAAATTGTTCTCCATCATCTCTATTAATTAAAGAGTTTATTAGCATATAGCTGGGCAAGAGAGAAGGGGCAGGACTTCCAATCACTGTCAAGAGATCTCAGGTAAGGACCAGGAAAGAGAAAGAGAAAGAGGGAGAGGAGGAGGTCACCATGGAGAGTTTGCCATGAGGAAAGACAGATGGAGCAGAAACAGCCAAGGCGAGTAACATGGGTACATGGATGGGATATAGCCAGCCTAGTATAGACATATAAGAATAAATCAATATCTGCTCAGCTGTAGTGATTCAATTTATATTAATAAATCTAATAGGTAGGTCCTTGTGCCACTATTGTGAGCTGGAATGGATATAGAAAAAACATATTTATTTTACATTTGCTTTCACATTGCTTCGATTTTTCTTCCTGTCTTCTTTCTTGTCTTTTACTGAGGTAATTAAGACTCAATATTAATTTTATGTAGTTTTGTTTTGTTTTTGTTTTTGTTCTTTTAATTTTTCCATTTGGTGTTATTAGTTGTCATAATGATTATATAAGCATTCTAAGTATTTTTACAGTCTATCTTAGAATTGTCCTTACTACATATCAAGAATGTAGAACTTTTTTAACCTACACCAATTAAACATTTACACCTCACTGATTGCAGTTTTTACTTACATTGATATACATTCTAAATATAGTTATACTATTTTATTTTAAACAACCGTACACATTTTAAAGAAAGTAGTGGCTATATATACTTTATCCATGTACTTCTTGTTTCTAATATTCTTTCTTTATCCATGAATGTTAGAATTTATGTGTTTTGTATCTTCCAAAGTTCTAAGCTAATTATGCTACTGATAGGTGTTTACTTAATGATAATTATTAGGATAGCAATGGGTTAAATCACTAGTTAACTCATAGCTGAGTGAGTTCTTAGGAAATGGGGCCTTGTTGCAGGAAGAGGTTCCTGGGAGTGAGATGTTGAAGACTGTATCTTACAGGTCTGTTTCACCCCTTTATCCAAAATGAAGAGAGTCATGTCACTCTTCCATTCACTTCCTGCCATTGAGTTCTGTATCATTTTGGGCCCCAAAGAAATGGAGCCAGCTAACGATGGACTGATATACCTAAAGCAGTGAGCTAAAACACAGCCATCCTCTTTTAGGTTGTTTCTTTGTTTTATGTATTTTGTCACAAAAAGAAAGCCTGGCTAGTACAACAAACAATAAAATTTCTTTGCTGTCATTTTCCTTTATGCTAAATAATATATTTTAGCATTTGTTTCTCTATAGAGTTATTAGGAACACTAAAAATATTCCTTTATACAGAAAATAATTTTTCTCCACTCTGGAAGGATTTTCTTTTGCATATATAATTCTTGTGTCTTGAGCTGTTCCTTTTTTGTTTTTGTTTCTCTTCTTTTTTAGTTAAATTCTTTTCTCAGATTATATATTTTGATCCTATGCTTTCATTTCTCCCAACTCCTTCCAGATCCTTCAATCTCCCCTCCTCATTCAACTTCATGTTCCTTTTCTCTCTCTTTTTAATCTTTCAAAACAAACAAAGTGTGAAAATCATAACAAATAACCAATAGGAAAAATACCAAAAAAATAAGCAAAATTGTTCCCCCCAACAAAATCATAGAGTCCGTTATTTTGTTTGGCTAGCTACTCCTAAGCATGGATTCTGGCCTGGAATGTTGTTCACATACACAGTGACCCTACCTTGGGAAAAATTTATTTTCCTTCCCTAGAAGGTATCAAATGTAAATAAGTTCTTGTCTGGGGGTGGAACTTTATGTTCACCTTCCCTTTTCAGTGCTCAGATTTTGTCTGATTTAAACCTGTACAGGCCCTGTGCGTGTTTTTATTCTCTGTGAGTTTATATGTGTATCCAGAGGCAACCTACAGAATGAGATTTTCCCCCAATTATAAATCTGATAGAGGGTTAGGATATAGAATATATAAAGAACTAATAATAGCCTCAAAAGCAAAACCCCTAGAAATATAAAAAAAAAAAAAAAAAAAAAAAAGCAATGAGGTACAAAACTGTTAGAAGCCTTTCACATTGCAGAACTAAGTTCTTCCTGGCTTCTTTGACTTAGAGCCAATGCCACTTTATTATTAAAGTACAATGTGACATTTTACCACCAAAGGACATTGTGACACTTCATTACTAAAGGCCAATGCAGCATGTTTCCACAAAGTGTGTTTGTATATGCTTCATATCCCTGACTCTTATAAAGCATATACC
Organism: Acomys percivali; assembly: GCA_907169655.1. Classification (NCBI taxonomy): domain Eukaryota; kingdom Metazoa; phylum Chordata; class Mammalia; order Rodentia; family Muridae; genus Acomys; species Acomys percivali. The sequence continues at coordinate 18,583,605 of OU015750.1, read as the reverse complement.
ATCATGCCCTCCCTCTCTCATTCTCTCTCTCTCATATTCCTTCCCTCCCTCCCTCTCTCTCTCTCTCCCTCCCTCCCCCCCTCTCATCTCCAAGCAGACATACCCTTTCACACCCTATGCCAAATAAATCTCTTTCTCTTTCCATAATATCTGTTGTATGGTGTAATTTTTGCAGCATTCCTTGGTCCTCTGATAGCTACAAAACATTTACATTGGTGCCACAACCTGGATAAGATTTCCTGGTGCTAAGTGCTCTTTTGAGGTTTGACCTGCACCGGGACCCTACACTAATCTCCAGTCTACCCATAACAGATCCACCTTCCAGCCTACCCACTGCTTGACACTTTATATATCACAGGTAGTTTTAAGTGATCCTTCTCAGTTGCTGTAAAGTCTTTCCTGAGTCTCTGGTACTGTTGGAGGCAGAGGTATCCATCTTATACTGGACCCTTTCCCTTGGGTGAGGCTTCCTTTTTAAGATTGATTTTGCCTTTTGGCTTCACTCTAAAGGCCTGATAGTAGCCATCAAGTCTCCTTAGGCTGTTATTCCTGATCTTTGTTGAGTGCAGTAATGACCCACTGAACTGCTGTGTCTTCCTTGTTTGGGACTTAGGGATACCCTAGACATCAAGCTTAGATTTTCCTCTCTTCCCCTCCCATGAGAATGGTGTAATTCCTACTTCTGGTTTCTACTTGGCTTCTTAGAAAATCTCCATTCTCTGTACCTGGCATCTATTCTGAAAGGCCCCAAATTTATTTGCGTTTACAATCAAATCTGGCCCCAATACTGCTTAGATAATCAATCCAAAATGTGTCTTCTTACAGGTACCCTAGATCCCAATAATATTGAGGACCTTTATAAATACTGCAAGTGATTGGAGCTGGGAGGGGCAGGTTAGAGAGAGGTTTTCCATTTTCAATTTCTCTTTTCTCGGCTCCAAGCTCTGTTGTTTTTATCTGTTCTCCCCCACACACTGTCTCTAAGTTACAGTTACTGGGTCTATAAGCATATTGTGAAGTGGGAGATGGGAGCAGGACCTAGCAGAAGGTAGGTAAAACAGTAAAGGGGGAGGCCAGTCATACCATGCACATACCTGGCACAAATTCCTCACTAGCTGGCACATCTCTCTCTGCTTCCCTCTGACGTGTCTGCTTTGAACCAAGCTGCTGATCTGACTCTCTGAATTGTTTCTGCTTGCTTTTGCCACCCACAAAATATGATTCCGAATTCTAGAGTAGGATTCTTCAAGTGACTCAGGCCAAAGGCAGACTAGGCTGTAGGCCTCAGAGAGACATGTAGGTACCCATGTAACAGGCACACCAGGTCAGAGTCCAGGAAAACAAGAGACAAACTGTTAGAAAGCTGTTATTTTAAGCTGTGTCATTAAAAGTTATATAGGTCTAAGAAACTGTTTTAAGGTTTGTAAATACAATTTGTGAATGTATAAGAAAGTAATTTCAGGTATATGTAAAATGAAAAGTATTTCACATTTCTTATCTCCTCTATGCTATTGTTATATTATGACTTTAAAAGTTCAGAGGTTTAGCATTAACCAATGGAGTTCCAATAAGCTATTAATCTAGCTCTGGTAAGCACTGACTACTTTAATCATAGTCACGAGCCCAAGATCTTAAATTTCCTTTGGATGTTTTCTAAAAATATACTTAAAAGTACTTCTTACCATGCTAAAATCATCTCTGCTCAATCTATATATCCAGCCCTCTGCAAAGAATATTAATGCTTTTAATCCTGTATCATTTTTGGGTCCCGAAGATTCTACTATTATTCAAAGGTGTGAATCTATTGCCTTTTCTACAATGTTGACTTATATACAGATTACAAACAGTGCCCATGCTAAAATTTAAAAAACGTATCTCCTTTTCTAAACTAAAAAAAAAATCTTATAAGCTTCAGAGAATTTACTTGTATCCAGTTCTTACAGGTCAAAAGGATTTCAGATAAGCACTGTTAATCAACAGCCTGTTTCCCAATTTACACATTCTGCTAATTCCTGGAAGTGGGCTCTCCTTACTTTCCCTGGTCTTGGGTCTTCTTTCTCCCAACTCCCAGGACTATGGACCTAAAAGTTTCAAATGAATGCGTAAGAAAAAAAATTCCCTAAGTTCCTTAACATTACCTTCTTTCTCTAATCTCTATCTGTTCCAGTAGATTTTCAATCAATTAAAACTGCAAACTACTCCAATGTGGCTTACACTTCCCTGGCCCCAGATGGTCCCACAGAGCCTGGACAGCTAGTGAAAGAGCCTTCTCTTCCCAGCCTTGGCTGACATTTAATTTTTCTTGGGTTCCCAAAGATGTCTATGCCCTCAGAAAGCAGGAAACAGTCTAAAGATCATGATACCCTCATTCCTACCTCACCAGTCACCCCTTTCTATTTTCTTGCCTTTCATAATAAACAAAAGGAGGGATGTTAGGAACTTTCCATTCTCCAGAAGCACAGAAGCAGGTTCCTCTGGCCTTCAATGGCTCAGCATCAATGTTATTCCATTAAGAAAGTCCAATGTGCTTGATCCATATGTATGATCTGGTACCCAGATCTCTGTCTTTGTCTGTCTCTGTCTCTGTCTCTCTGTCTCTCTGTCTGTCTCTCTGTCTGTCTCTCTGTCTCTGTCTGTCTCTCTGTCTCTGTCTCTCTGTCTCTGTCTGTCTCTCTGTCTGTCTCTCTGTCTGTCTCTCTGTCTCTCTCTGTCTCTCTGTCTCTGTCTCTCCTCTCTCTCTCTCTCTCTCTCTCTCTCTCTCTCTCTCTCTCTCTCTC